>OX438814.1:14497137-15697137 GCA_949316475.1 Hypomecis punctinalis | reverse complement strand
TTTCGAAAATTGTAAAAAAAGTCGGCAAAAAATGCAAATTTTCGACCTTTGAGACGCATGCGCTGACTACATAGTGCATAATACATAAAAATGATGTACTACAAAAATAACAGGCTTTACTTGGTCTACAAAAAAGTCCGCGACAGCATATGTCTATCTCCTAAGATTTTTGAACTATGACAGTTTTTATAACTATAATTAGAGAGCGAAATAGCAGGTATTTTTAAAATGTTTTTTTACAAATAGTGTATGAATCCTTATCCAAATAAACACTTTAGTTAGCTTGGTCATTTCATACAGATCAAAATTGTCACTTACAT
Organism: Hypomecis punctinalis; assembly: GCA_949316475.1. Classification (NCBI taxonomy): domain Eukaryota; kingdom Metazoa; phylum Arthropoda; class Insecta; order Lepidoptera; family Geometridae; genus Hypomecis; species Hypomecis punctinalis. The sequence continues at coordinate 15,696,817 of OX438814.1, read as the reverse complement.
CAAATAATTTCAAGGAATAGTTTCGAAGATATCGTAAGATTAAAATTACAACGCAATAAAAAATATTGCCGCTGTAGTAACTGTGTACATATTCTGTGCCATGACTTCTATTTATAACGTAGGTACACTAGAATACAAAGCTTTACTTTATCTAAGAGAGATAAGGTATTTAAGATTGAGATAAGAGCAAGTTTTGTCTTAGTTACAGTAAAAGCTATATTTGAGATTGAACTATACCTACACCGCTCGAATACGACTTGTCATATCTTTCAAGTAGAAAGCGGAAGCACTATTTTGAACCTTATTGTCATAGAAATAAAATTGATAAAATTCATCATTCAGCCTATACTTACCAGTATAGGGAAGTTATGCAAAAGCCGAACACCCGCCCGCCGACCTCATGCCTCCCGCGCGCACTCTACTCCCGTGTTCAATAGTACTCAATACTACGGTTTTTTTTAGGATGGAAACTGTTGTACGATTAGTACTAAAGTCGCGTTTTGAACAAGCCGCCATACATTGGTTCTTTTTCATCTTTAGATGATTGTTTTGAGGAAACCATTTGCAATGACAATAAACTGATGGCAGATTCGTATAAAGATGGAATAATGATTTTAGAAAAAAATGGTGAAACCTCCGAAGGTCATGTCTTGGTATTGGACCCCCAAGGGATCTCGAAAACGGTGGGGTTTAGAGATATACTTTCTTCGCAAAATATTGAGTACTACCTTGGTACTTTTTGAAACAATTAAAAAAAACATGACTCCCATACAAAAAAACATGGTTGCCATACATTGCCTCTTTCAATCATTTAGATCGTTGTTCTGAGAAAACCATTAGCAATGACAAAAAACTGAGTGCATGCAGATTCGTATAAAGATAAAATAATGATTTAAGGATTAAATGGTAAAACCTCCGAAGGTCAACTCCTGGTATTGGACCCCGACGGATCTCGAAAACGGTGGGGTTTAGAGATATACTTTCTTCGCAAAATATTGAGTACTACCTTGGTACTTTTTGAAACAATTAAAAAAAACATGGCTCCCATACAAAAAAAAATGGCCGCCATACATTTTATTTTTCACTCAGTTTTGTTTTGTTTTTTGTTTAGTTGTTATAAAGAAACTATCAGAGATGGGAAATATAGAGGTGAGAATATGATCGTGAGAAGAAATAAAATCTCGGAAGGTCAATTCTTCAACCTGGACCCCTTAGGGATCTCAATAACGGTGAGGTTTAGAGATGTACTTCTTTCACAAAATAATGAGTACTACCTTGGTACTTTTTGGAACAATTAAAAAAAACTTGGCTCTCATACAAAAAAAAACATGGCCACCATACTTTGCATTTTTCACTCATTTAGATGGTTGTTTCAAGGAAACTATTAGGAATGACAAAAACTGAACCCATTTTGACATTAAAGATGGCGGATGTCAATTAAGTTAAAAAGTCGTCATGGGTATCGATTTCGAGGTTTTCGGGGGTGTAGATTTCATATATGGCATCCATTTCGACATTACAGATGGCGGATGTCACTTTTTTCAAAAAGTCGTCATGGGTATCGTTTTCGAGGTTTTCGGGGGTGTAAATTTGGAAAATGGCATCCATTTTGAAATTCAAGATGGCGGAAGTCATTTATTTGCAAAAAGTCGTCATGGGTGTCGTCGTCGAGGTTTTTGGGGGTGTAGATTTCAAAAATGGCATTCATTTTGAAATTCAAGATGGCGGAAGTCACTTTTTTGAAAAAGTCGTCATGGGTACCGTTTTCGAGGTATTCGGGGGTGGGAATTTCAAAAATGGAATCCATTTTGAAATTCAAGATGGCGGATGTCACTTATGTGCAAAAAGTCGTCATGGGTGTCGTTGTCGAGGTTTTTGGGGGTGTAGATTTCAAAAATGGCATCTATTTTGAAATTCAAGATGGCGGATGTCACTTATTCGCAAAAAGTCGTCATGGGTGTCGTTTTCGAGATTTTCGGGGGTGTAGATTTCAAAAATGGCATCCATTTTGACATTAAAGATGGCGGATGTCACGTTTTTGCAAAAAGTCGTCATGGGTATCGATTTCGAAGTATTCGGGGGTGTAGATTTCAAAAATGGCATCCATTTTGAAATTCAAGATGGCGGAAGTCACTTTTTGCAAAAAGTCGTCATGGGTATCGTTTTCGAGGTGTTCGGGGGTGTAGATTTCAAAAATGGCATCAATTTTGAAATTTAAGATGGCGGATGTCACTTTTTTGCAAAAAGTCGTCATGGGTGTTGTTGTCGAGGTTTTCGGGGGTGTAGATTTCAAAAATGGCATCCATTTTGAAACTCAAGATGGCGGAAGTCACTTTTTTGCAAAAAGTCATCATGGATGTCGTTTTCGAAGTTTTTGAGGTCGTAAAGTCATCGCAAAAATGAAACCCATCCAAAAAATACTCTCGCGGGCCGCATGCGGCCCGCGCACCGCCCAAAATACTAGTTATACTATATAAAGTTAAATTACCACTGACTTATTGACTGACATAGAGAATTGTTTGGGACAACTGGGGGGTATGGGAGAAAAAGTGAATATAGGGTCATATAGGGGGTCGTTCAAAACCTCTGGGAAAAATCTGAAATTGGAAAAAAGTCGTACCCTGATGGTGAGATGCCCTCGTATCTCGAAAACGATAAATATTTTTACTAAAGCAGTTGAACTAAAAATTGTCAAAACCCTGGGACCTTTTTGGAGAATTGAAAAAAAACATGGCCGCCGAACAAAAAAACATGGCCGCCATACAAAATTGAAACGTCAATAGCTCGGAAACGGTAAAATTTTTATAACAAGCGTTCGACCAAATGTCATAGGGAATCGAGAGATCTACCTGGTGGGGTCGATGAAAATTCAAGATGGCGGATTCAAAATGGCGGCCAAATTTCAAAATGGTCCGAGGGGGCTGATTTTTTGCATCCGGGGGTTTTTGGGGTCCCCCATTTCATTGACGAAAAAAAATTTTGAAAAAGTTTTTTTTTAAAGATGGCCGCCATACATTTTTTCTTTTTCATCTTTAGATGGTTGTTTTGAAGAAACTATTAGCAATAACAAAAAACTGATTGCAGATTTGTATATAAATAGAATAGTGGTTTAAGGAATAAATGATGAAACTTCGGAAGGTCAACTCCTCGCATTAGACCCCCAACGGATCTCGAAAACGGTGGGGCTTAGAGATGTACTTTCCTCACAAAATATTGAGTACTACCTTGGTACTTTTTGGAACAATTAAAAAAAACATGGGTCCCATACAAAAAAAAAATGGCCGCCATACAAATTGGACGTTTTACTTAGGCACGCCATACATTGCCTCTTTGACTCATTTAGATCGTTGTTTTGAGGAATCCATTAGCAATGACAAAAAACTGAATGCAGATTCGTATAAAGATGGAATAATGATTTTAGGATTAAATAGTGAAACCTCCGAAGGTCAACTCCTGGTATTGGACCCCCGATGGATCTCGAAAACTGTGGGGCTTAGAGATGTACTTTCCTCACAAAATATTGAGTACTACCTCGGTACTTTTTGGAACAATTAAAAAAAACATAGCTCCCATACAAAAAAAAAATAGCCGCCATACAAATTAGACGTTTTACTTAGATACGCCATACATTGCATTTTTCATTTATTTAGATGGTTGTTTGGAGGAAACCGTATGAGATAAGGAAAAATTAAATATAAGGATGATCGATGGAAAAAATGGTGAAATCTCGGAAGGTTGACTCCTGGACCTGGACCCTCAAGGGATCTCGAAAACGGTGGGGTTTAGAGATGTACTTTCCTCACAAAATATTGAGTACTACCTTGGTACTTTTTGGAACAATTAAAAAAAATATGGCTTCCATACAAATAAAAAATGGCCGCCATACATTTTATTTTTCACTCGTATAGATAGTTGTTTTAAGGAAACTATAAGTGATGGGAAAAAACTGATTGTAGGTTCGTATAGAGATGACAAAATTAACAAAAAAAGAAGTCCGAATCTCGGAAGGTCAATTCTTCAACCTGAAGTCCTAAGGGATCTCAAAAACGATGGGGTTTAGAGATGTACTTTCTTTACAAAATATTAGGTAACACCTTGGTACAAAAGTCGTCATGGGTATCGTTTTCGGGGTTTTCGGGGGTGGAGATTTCAAAAATGACATCCATTTTGACATTAGAGATGGCGGATGTCACTTTTTTGACAAAAGTTGTCATGGGTATCGTTTTCGAGGTTTTCGGGGGTGTAGATTTCAAAAATGACATCCATTTTGAAATTCAAGATTGCGGATGTCACTTTTTTGAAAAAGTCGTCATGGGTATCGTTGTCGAGGTTTTTGGGGGTGCAGATTTCAAAAATGGCGTCCATTTTGAAATTCAAGATGGCAGAAGTCACTTTTTTGCATAAAGTCGTCATGGTTGTCGTCGTCGAGGTTTTTGGGGGTGTAGATTTCAAAAATGACATCCATTTTGACATTAAAGATGGCGGATGTCACTTTTTACCAGAAGTCGTCATGGGTATCGTTTTCGAGGTTTTCGGGGGTGTAGATTTCAAAAATGACATCCATTTTGACATTAAAGATGGCGGATGTCACTTTTTTGCAAAAAGTCGTCATGGGTGTCGTTGTCGAGGTTTTTGGGGGTGTAGATTTCAAAAATGGCATCCATTTTGGAATTCAAGATGGCGGATGTCACTTATGTGCAAAAAGTCGTCATGGGTGTCGTTGTCGAGGTTTTTGGGGGTGTAGATTTCTAAAATGGCATCCATTTTGAAATTCAAGATGGCGGATGTCACTTATGTGCAAAAAGTCGTCATGGGTATCGTTTTCGAGGTTTTCGGGGGTGTAGATTTCAAAACTGACATCCATTTTGACATTAAAGATGGCGGATGTCACTTTTTTGACAAAATTCGTGATGGGTATCGTTTTCGGGGTTTTCGGGGGTGGAGATTTCAAAACTGACATCCATTTTGACATTAAAGATGGCGGATGTCACTTTTTTGCAAAAAGTCGTCATGGGTGTCGTTGTCGAGGTTTTTGGGGGTGCAGATTTCAAAAATGGCATCCATTTTAAAATTCAAGATGGCGGATGTCACTTTTTTTCAAAAAGACGTCATGGGTATCGTTTTCGAGGTATTCAAGGGTTGTTTTGTATTGAAAAAAATTGTTTTTTATTACTTGTCTGTTTAAAAAACAAATCGCGGGCCGCATGCGGCCCGCGCACCGCCCAAAATACTAGTTATTCATATTATATAAAGTTAAATTACCACTGACTGACTGACTGACTGACTGACTCACTCACTTAGATAGTTGTTTAGGGGGATGGAGAAGTGGTGGGTAAAAAATAATTATAGATTTGTATAGAGATAAAAAATTGATCGAGAGGAAAAATCCCAAAATCTTCAAAAGTCTTCTCTTCAACCTGGACTCCTAAGGGATCTCAAAAACGGTGAGGTTTAGGGGTATACTGTTTGAACTAAATAGAGAGTACTACCTTGGTACTTTTTGGAAAAATAAAAAAAAACATGGCTCCCATACAAAAAAACATGGCCGCCATACAAATTTGACATGCTTATAACTTCGAAACGGTTATACTTAGGTATAGACTGTTTGAACAAATGTTATAGCCAATCGATAGGGGCAACTGCCCATGATGACAAAAATCCAAGATGGCGGATTCAAGATGGCGGCCATTTTTCAAAATGGTCCGAGGGGGCTGATTTTTTGCATCCGGGGGTTTTTGGGGTCCCTTATTTCAATGGCGAAAAAAAATTTTGAAAAAGTTTTTTTTTAAAGATGGCCGCCATACATTGAATCTTTTACATCTTTAGAGAGTTGTTTTGAAGAAACTATTAGCAATAACGAAAAACTGATTGCATATTCGTATATAAATAAAACAGTGGTTTAAGGAATAAATGATGAAACTTCGGAAGGTCAACTCCTCATATTGGACCCCCAACGGATCTCAAAAACGGTGAGGTTTAGATATGTACTTTGTTCACAAGATATTGTGTACTACCTTGGCACTTTTTGAAAACGTTAAAAAAATTCATAGCTCTCATACAAAAAAACATGGTCGCCATACAAATTAGTCGAAGTATTTAGGTATGAAATTTTTGAACAGCAGTTGTAGCCAATTTACTGAACCGATTTCGATTTTTTTTTCACTACTGGAATTGGTATTTAATACTCAATGATAATTGCAATGTATTCTATTCAATTATAGTACAAGTTCAACCTAATATTTCGAAAATTGTAAAAAAAGTCGGCAAAAAATGCAAATTTTCGACCTTTGAGACGCATGCGCTGACTACATAGTGCATAATACATAAAAATGATGTACTACAAAAATAACAGGCTTTACTTGGTCTACAAAAAAGTCCGCGACAGCATATGTCTATCTCCTAAGATTTTTGAACTATGACAGTTTTTATAACTATAATTAGAGAGCGAAATAGCAGGTATTTTTAAAATGTTTTTTTACAAATAGTGTATGAATCCTTATCCAAATAAACACTTTAGTTAGCTTGGTCATTTCATACAGATCAAAATTGTCACTTACATCAAATAATTTCAAGGAATAGTTTCGAAGATATCGTAAGATTAAAATTACAACGCAATAAAAAATATTGCCGCTGTAGTAACTGTGTACATATTCTGTGCCATGACTTCTATTTATAACGTAGGTACACTAGAATACAAAGCTTTACTTTATCTAAGAGAGATAAGGTATTTAAGATTGAGATAAGAGCAAGTTTTGTCTTAGTTACAGTAAAAGCTATATTTGAGATTGAACTATACCTACACCGCTCGAATACGACTTGTCATATCTTTCAAGTAGAAAGCGGAAGCACTATTTTGAACCTTATTGTCATAGAAATAAAATTGATAAAATTCATCATTCAGCCTATACTTACCAGTATAGGGAAGTTATGCAAAAGCCGAACACCCGCCCGCCGACCTCATGCCTCCCGCGCGCACTCTACTCCCGTGTTCAATAGTACTCAATACTACGGTTTTTTTTAGGATGGAAACTGTTGTACGATTAGTACTAAAGTCGCGTTTTGAACAAGCCGCCATACATTGGTTCTTTTTCATCTTTAGATGATTGTTTTGAGGAAACCATTTGCAATGACAATAAACTGATGGCAGATTCGTATAAAGATGGAATAATGATTTTAGAAAAAAATGGTGAAACCTCCGAAGGTCATGTCTTGGTATTGGACCCCCAAGGGATCTCGAAAACGGTGGGGTTTAGAGATATACTTTCTTCGCAAAATATTGAGTACTACCTTGGTACTTTTTGAAACAATTAAAAAAAACATGACTCCCATACAAAAAAACATGGTTGCCATACATTGCCTCTTTCAATCATTTAGATCGTTGTTCTGAGAAAACCATTAGCAATGACAAAAAACTGAGTGCATGCAGATTCGTATAAAGATAAAATAATGATTTAAGGATTAAATGGTAAAACCTCCGAAGGTCAACTCCTGGTATTGGACCCCGACGGATCTCGAAAACGGTGGGGTTTAGAGATATACTTTCTTCGCAAAATATTGAGTACTACCTTGGTACTTTTTGAAACAATTAAAAAAAACATGGCTCCCATACAAAAAAAAATGGCCGCCATACATTTTATTTTTCACTCAGTTTTGTTTTGTTTTTTGTTTAGTTGTTATAAAGAAACTATCAGAGATGGGAAATATAGAGGTGAGAATATGATCGTGAGAAGAAATAAAATCTCGGAAGGTCAATTCTTCAACCTGGACCCCTTAGGGATCTCAATAACGGTGAGGTTTAGAGATGTACTTCTTTCACAAAATAATGAGTACTACCTTGGTACTTTTTGGAACAATTAAAAAAAACTTGGCTCTCATACAAAAAAAAACATGGCCACCATACTTTGCATTTTTCACTCATTTAGATGGTTGTTTCAAGGAAACTATTAGGAATGACAAAAACTGAACCCATTTTGACATTAAAGATGGCGGATGTCAATTAAGTTAAAAAGTCGTCATGGGTATCGATTTCGAGGTTTTCGGGGGTGTAGATTTCATATATGGCATCCATTTCGACATTACAGATGGCGGATGTCACTTTTTTCAAAAAGTCGTCATGGGTATCGTTTTCGAGGTTTTCGGGGGTGTAAATTTGGAAAATGGCATCCATTTTGAAATTCAAGATGGCGGAAGTCATTTATTTGCAAAAAGTCGTCATGGGTGTCGTCGTCGAGGTTTTTGGGGGTGTAGATTTCAAAAATGGCATTCATTTTGAAATTCAAGATGGCGGAAGTCACTTTTTTGAAAAAGTCGTCATGGGTACCGTTTTCGAGGTATTCGGGGGTGGGAATTTCAAAAATGGAATCCATTTTGAAATTCAAGATGGCGGATGTCACTTATGTGCAAAAAGTCGTCATGGGTGTCGTTGTCGAGGTTTTTGGGGGTGTAGATTTCAAAAATGGCATCTATTTTGAAATTCAAGATGGCGGATGTCACTTATTCGCAAAAAGTCGTCATGGGTGTCGTTTTCGAGATTTTCGGGGGTGTAGATTTCAAAAATGGCATCCATTTTGACATTAAAGATGGCGGATGTCACGTTTTTGCAAAAAGTCGTCATGGGTATCGATTTCGAAGTATTCGGGGGTGTAGATTTCAAAAATGGCATCCATTTTGAAATTCAAGATGGCGGAAGTCACTTTTTGCAAAAAGTCGTCATGGGTATCGTTTTCGAGGTGTTCGGGGGTGTAGATTTCAAAAATGGCATCAATTTTGAAATTTAAGATGGCGGATGTCACTTTTTTGCAAAAAGTCGTCATGGGTGTTGTTGTCGAGGTTTTCGGGGGTGTAGATTTCAAAAATGGCATCCATTTTGAAACTCAAGATGGCGGAAGTCACTTTTTTGCAAAAAGTCATCATGGATGTCGTTTTCGAAGTTTTTGAGGTCGTAAAGTCATCGCAAAAATGAAACCCATCCAAAAAATACTCTCGCGGGCCGCATGCGGCCCGCGCACCGCCCAAAATACTAGTTATACTATATAAAGTTAAATTACCACTGACTTATTGACTGACATAGAGAATTGTTTGGGACAACTGGGGGGTATGGGAGAAAAAGTGAATATAGGGTCATATAGGGGGTCGTTCAAAACCTCTGGGAAAAATCTGAAATTGGAAAAAAGTCGTACCCTGATGGTGAGATGCCCTCGTATCTCGAAAACGATAAATATTTTTACTAAAGCAGTTGAACTAAAAATTGTCAAAACCCTGGGACCTTTTTGGAGAATTGAAAAAAAACATGGCCGCCGAACAAAAAAACATGGCCGCCATACAAAATTGAAACGTCAATAGCTCGGAAACGGTAAAATTTTTATAACAAGCGTTCGACCAAATGTCATAGGGAATCGAGAGATCTACCTGGTGGGGTCGATGAAAATTCAAGATGGCGGATTCAAAATGGCGGCCAAATTTCAAAATGGTCCGAGGGGGCTGATTTTTTGCATCCGGGGGTTTTTGGGGTCCCCCATTTCATTGACGAAAAAAAATTTTGAAAAAGTTTTTTTTTAAAGATGGCCGCCATACATTTTTTCTTTTTCATCTTTAGATGGTTGTTTTGAAGAAACTATTAGCAATAACAAAAAACTGATTGCAGATTTGTATATAAATAGAATAGTGGTTTAAGGAATAAATGATGAAACTTCGGAAGGTCAACTCCTCGCATTAGACCCCCAACGGATCTCGAAAACGGTGGGGCTTAGAGATGTACTTTCCTCACAAAATATTGAGTACTACCTTGGTACTTTTTGGAACAATTAAAAAAAACATGGGTCCCATACAAAAAAAAAATGGCCGCCATACAAATTGGACGTTTTACTTAGGCACGCCATACATTGCCTCTTTGACTCATTTAGATCGTTGTTTTGAGGAATCCATTAGCAATGACAAAAAACTGAATGCAGATTCGTATAAAGATGGAATAATGATTTTAGGATTAAATAGTGAAACCTCCGAAGGTCAACTCCTGGTATTGGACCCCCGATGGATCTCGAAAACTGTGGGGCTTAGAGATGTACTTTCCTCACAAAATATTGAGTACTACCTCGGTACTTTTTGGAACAATTAAAAAAAACATAGCTCCCATACAAAAAAAAAATAGCCGCCATACAAATTAGACGTTTTACTTAGATACGCCATACATTGCATTTTTCATTTATTTAGATGGTTGTTTGGAGGAAACCGTATGAGATAAGGAAAAATTAAATATAAGGATGATCGATGGAAAAAATGGTGAAATCTCGGAAGGTTGACTCCTGGACCTGGACCCTCAAGGGATCTCGAAAACGGTGGGGTTTAGAGATGTACTTTCCTCACAAAATATTGAGTACTACCTTGGTACTTTTTGGAACAATTAAAAAAAATATGGCTTCCATACAAATAAAAAATGGCCGCCATACATTTTATTTTTCACTCGTATAGATAGTTGTTTTAAGGAAACTATAAGTGATGGGAAAAAACTGATTGTAGGTTCGTATAGAGATGACAAAATTAACAAAAAAAGAAGTCCGAATCTCGGAAGGTCAATTCTTCAACCTGAAGTCCTAAGGGATCTCAAAAACGATGGGGTTTAGAGATGTACTTTCTTTACAAAATATTAGGTAACACCTTGGTACAAAAGTCGTCATGGGTATCGTTTTCGGGGTTTTCGGGGGTGGAGATTTCAAAAATGACATCCATTTTGACATTAGAGATGGCGGATGTCACTTTTTTGACAAAAGTTGTCATGGGTATCGTTTTCGAGGTTTTCGGGGGTGTAGATTTCAAAAATGACATCCATTTTGACAATAAAGATGGCGGATGTCACTTTTTTCAAAAAATCGTCATGGGTATCGTTTTCGGGGTTTTCGGGGGTGGAGATTTCAAAAATGACATCCATTTTGACATTAGAGATGGCGGATGTCACTTTTTTGACAAAAGTCGTCATGGGTATCGTTTTCGAGGTTTTCGGGGGTGTAGATTTCAAAAATGACATCCATTTTGACATTAAAGATGGCGGATGTCACTTTTTTCAAAAAATCGTCATGGGTATCGTTTTCGGGGTTTTCGGGGGTGGAGATTTCAAAAATGACATCCATTTTGACATTAAAGATGGCGGATGTCACTTTTTTGACAAAAGTCGTCATGGGTATCGTTTTCGGGGTTTTCGGGGGTGGAGATTTCAAAAATGACATCCATTTTGACATTAAAGATGGCGGATGTCACTTTTGTGCCAAAAGTCGTCATGGGTATCGTTTTCGAGGTTTTCGGGGGTGTAGATTTCAAATATGACATCCATTTTGACATTAAAGATGGCGGATGTCACTTTTTTGCCAAAAGTCGTCATGGGTATCGTTTTCGAGGTTTTCGAGGGTGTAGATTTCAAATATGACATCCATTTTGACATTAAAGATGGCGCATGTCACTTTTTTGCCAAAAGTCGTCATGGGTATCGTTTTCGAGGTTTTCGGGGGTGTGGATTTCAAAAATGACATCCATTTTGACATTAAAGATGGCGGATGTCACTTTTTGACAAAAGTCGTCATGGGTATCGTTTTCGGGGTTTTCGGGGGTGGAGATTTCAAAAATGACATCTATTTTGACATTAAAGATGGCGGATGTCACTTTTTTGCCAAAAGTCGTCATGGGTATCGATTTCGGGGTTTTCGGGGGTGGAGATTACAAAACTGACATCCATTTTGACATTAAAGATGGCGGATGTCACTTTTTTGACAAAAATCGTCATGGGTATCGTTTTCGAGGTTTTCGGGGGTGTAGATTTCAAAAATGACATCCATTTTGACATTAGAGATGGCGGATGTCACTTTTTGACAAAAGTCGTCATGGGTATCGTTTTCGAGGTTTTCGGGGGTGGAGATTTCAAAAATGACATCCATTTTGACATTAAAGATGGCGGATGTCACTTTTTGACAAAAGTCGTCATGGGTATCGTTTTCGGGGTTTTCGGGGGTGGAGATTTCAAAAATGACATCCATTTTGACATTAAAGATGGCGGATGTCACTTTTTTGCCAAAAGTCGTCATGGGTATCGTTTTCGGGGTTTTCGGGGGTGGAGATTTCAAAAATGACATCCATTTTGACATTAAAGATGGCGGATGTCACTTTTTTGACAAAAGTCGTCATGGGTATCGTTTTCGGGGTTTTCGGGGGTGGAGATTTCAAAAATGACATCCATTTTGACATTAAAGATGGCGGATGTCACTTTTTTGCCAAAAGTCGTCATGGGTATCGTTTTCGGGGTTTTCGGGGGTGGAGATTACAAAACTGACATCCATTTTGACATTAAAGATGGCGGATGTCACTTTTGTGCCAAAAGTCGTCATGGGTATCGTTTTCGAGGTTTTCGGGGGTGTAGATTTCAAAAATGACATCCATTTTGACATTAAAGATGGCGGATGTCACTTTTTTCAAAAAATCGTCATGGGTATCGTTTTCGGGGTTTTCGGGGGTGGAGATTTCAAAACTGACATCCATTTTGACATTAAAGATGGCGGATGTCACTTTTTTGACAAAAGTCGTCATGGGTATCGTTTTCGGGGTTTTCGGGGGTGGAGATTTCAAAAATGACATCCATATTGACATTAAAGATGGCGGATGTCACTTTTTTGACAAAAATCGTCATGGGTATCGTTTTCGAGGTTTTCGGGGGTGTAGATTTCAAAAATGACATCCATTTTGACATTAGAGATGGCGGATGTCACTTTTTGACAAAAGTCGTCATGGGTATCGTTTTCGGGGTTTTCGGGGGTGGAGATTTCAAAAATGACATCCATTTTGACATTAGAGATGGCGGATGTCACTTTTTTGACAAAAGTCGTCATGGGTATCGTTTTCGAGGTTTTCGGGGGTGTAGATTTCAAAAATGACATCCATTTTGACATTAAAGATGGCGGATGTCACTTTTTTCAAAAAATCGTCATGGGTATCGTTTTCGGGGTTTTCGGGGGTGGAGATTTCAAAAATGACATCCATTTTGACATTAAAGATGGCGGATGTCACTTTTTTGACAAAAGTCGTCATGGGTATCGTTTTCGGGGTTTTCGGGGGTGGAGATTTCAAAAATGACATCCATTTTGACATTAAAGATGGCGGATGTCACTTTTGTGCCAAAAGTCGTCATGGGTATCGTTTTCGAGGTTTTCGGGGGTGTAGATTTCAAATATGACATCCATTTTGACATTAAAGATGGCGGATGTCACTTTTTTGCCAAAAGTCGTCATGGGTATCGTTTTCGAGGTTTTCGAGGGTGTAGATTTCAAATATGACATCCATTTTGACATTAAAGATGGCGCATGTCACTTTTTTGCCAAAAGTCGTCATGGGTATCGTTTTCGAGGTTTTCGGGGGTGTGGATTTCAAAAATGACATCCATTTTGACATTAAAGATGGCGGATGTCACTTTTTGACAAAAGTCGTCATGGGTATCGTTTTCGGGGTTTTCGGGGGTGGAGATTTCAAAAATGACATCTATTTTGACATTAAAGATGGCGGATGTCACTTTTTTGCCAAAAGTCGTCATGGGTATCGTTTTCGGGGTTTTCGGTGGTGGAGATTTCAAAACTGACATCCATTTTGACATTAAAGATGGCGGATGTCACTTTTTTGCCAAAAGTCGTCATGGGTATCGATTTCGGGGTTTTCGGGGGTGGAGATTACAAAACTGACATCCATTTTGACATTAAAGATGGCGGATGTCACTTTTTTGACAAAAATCGTCATGGGTATCGTTTTCGAGGTTTTCGGGGGTGTAGATTTCAAAAATGACATCCATTTTGACATTAGAGATGGCGGATGTCACTTTTTGACAAAAGTCGTCATGGGTATCGTTTTCGGGGTTTTCGGGGGTGGAGATTTCAAAAATGACATCCATTTTGACATTAAAGATGGCGGATGTCACTTTTTTGCCAAAAGTCGTCATGGGTATCGTTTTCGGGGTTTTCGGGGGTGGAGATTTCAAAAATGACATCCATTTTGACATTAAAGATGGCGGATGTCACTTTTTGACAAAAGTCGTCATGGGTATCGTTTTCGAGGTTTTCGGGGGTGTAGATTTCAAAAATGACATCCATTTTGACATTAAAGATGGCGGATGTCACTTTTTTCAAAAAATCGTCATGGGTATCGTTTTCGGGGTTTTCGGGGGTGGAGATTTCAAAAATGACATCCATTTTGACATTAAAGATGGCGTATGTCACTTTTTTGCCAAAAGTCATCATGGGTATTGTTTTCGAGGTTTTCGGGGGTGTAGATTTCAAAAATTAGATCCATTTTGACATTAAAGATGGCGGATGTCACTTTTTTGACAAAAGTCGTCATGGGTATCGTTTTCGGGGTTTTCGGGGGTGGAGATTTCAAAAATGACATCCATTTTGAAATTCAAGATGGCGGAAGTCACTTTTTTGCAAAAAGTCGTCATGGATGTCGTTTTCGAAGTTTTTGGGGTCGTAAAGTCGTCACCAAAGTAAATTCTAAATAAAAAACACCCTCGCGGGCCGCATGCGGCCCGCGCACCGCCCAAAATACTAGTTCATACTATATACAGCTAAATTACCATTCACTGACTGACTGACTCATTTAGATAGTTGTTTAGAGGGAAGGAGAAGTGATGGGAAAAAAATAATTATAGATTTGTATAGAGATGAGAAATTTATCGGGAGGAAAAATCCCAAAATCTTAAAAAGTCACTTCCTCAACCTGGACCCCTAAGGGATCTCAGAAACGGTGAGGTTTAGGGGTATACTGTTTTAACTAAATAGAGAGTACTACCTTGGTACTTTTTGGAAAAATCAAAAAAAACATGGCTCCCATACAAAAAAACATGGCCGCCATACAAATTTGACATGCTTATAACTTCGTAACGGTTATACTTAGGTATGAACTGTTTGAAGAAAAGTTGTAGCCAATCAATAGGGGCAACTGCCAATGATGACAAAAATCCAAGATGGCGGATTCAAGATGGCGGCCATTTTTCAAAATGGTCCGAGGAGGCTGATTTTTTGCATCCGGGGGTTTTTGGGGTCCCTCATTTCATCGGCGAAAAAAAATTTTGAAAAAGTTTTTTTTTAAAGATGGCCGCCATACATTGAATCTTTTTCATCTTTAGAGAGTTGTTTTGAGGAAACTATTAGCAATAACGAAAAAATGATTGCGGATTTGTATATAACTAAATAAGTAGTTTAAAGAATAAATGACGAAACTTCGAAAGGTCAACTCCTCATATTGGACCCCCAACGGATCTCAAAAACGGTGGGGTTTAGAGATACTCTTTGTTCACAAGATATTGAGTACTACCTTGGCACTTTTTGAAAACGTTAAAAAAAATCATAACTCCCATACAAAAAAACATGGTCGCCATACAAATTAGTCGAAGTACTTAGGTATGAAATTTTTGAACAGCAGTTGTAGCCAATTTACTGAACCGATTTCGAATTTTTTTTCACTACTGGAATCGGTATTTAATACTCAATGATAATTGCTATGTATTCTACTCAATTATAGTACAAGTTCAACCGAATATTTCGAAAATTGTAAAAAAAGTCGGCAAAAAATGCAAATTTTCGACCTTTGAGACGCATGCGCTGACTACATAGTGCAGAATACATAAAAATGATGTACTACAGAAATAACCGGCTTTACTTGGTCTACATAAAAGTCCGCGACAGCATATGTCTATGTCCTAAGGTTTTTGAACTATGACAGTTTTTATAACTATAAATCGAGAGCGAAATAGTAGGTAATTTTCAAAACTATTTTGACAAAAATCGTATGAATCCTTATCCAAATAAATACTTTAATTAGCTTGGTCATTTCATACAGATCAAAATTGTCATTCACATCAAATAATTTCAACCGATAGTTTCGAAGATATCGTAAGATTAAAATTACAACGCAATAAAAACTAATGCCGCGGTACATACTGTTACAGAATCTGTGGCGCGACTTCTACAAAGCTTTAAATTATTCAGATAGATCATGAGGTTAAAACGAAAAACTGATCGCAGATCCTTATATAAATAAAAAAGTGGTTTAAGAAAAAAATAATGAAACTTCGGAAGGTCAACTCCTCATATTGGACCCCCAAAGGATCTCAAAAACGGTGAGGTTTAGAGATGTGCTTTGTTCTCAAGATATTGAGAACTACCTTGGCACTTTTTGAAAACTTTAAAAAAAATCATAGCTCCCATACAAAAAAAACATGGTCGCCATACAAATTAGTCGAAGTACTTAGGTATGAAATTTTTGAACAGCAGTTGTAGCCAATATACTGAACCGATTTCGAATTTTTTTTCATTACTGGAATCGGTTTTTAATACTCAATGATAGTTGCTATGTATTCTACTCAATTATAGTACAAGTTCAACTTAATATTTTGAAAATTGTAAAAAAAGACGGCAAAAAATCCAAATTTTCGACCTTTGAGACGCATGCGCTGACTACATAGTGCATAATACATAAAAATTATGTACTACAAAAATAACCGGCTTTACGTGGTCTACATAAAAGTCCAAGACAGCATATGTCTATCTCCTAAGGTTTTTGAACTATGACAGTTTTTATAACTAAAATTAGAGAGCGAAATAGTAGGTATTTTTCAAATGTTTTTTTACAAATAGTGTATCAATCCTTATCCAAATAAACACTTTAGTTAGCTTGGTCATTTCATACAGATCAAAATTGTCATTCACATCAAATAATTTCAACGGATAGTTTCGAAGATATCGTAAGATTTAAATTACAACGCAATAAGAAATATTGCCGCTGTAGTAACTTAATATTTTGAAAATTGTAGAAAAAGTCGGCAAAAAATGTAAATTTTCGACCTTTGAGACGCATGCGCTGACTACATAGTGCATAATACATAAAAATGATGTACAACAAAAATAACCGGCTTTACCTGGTCTACATAAAAGTCCGCGACAGCATATGTCCATGTCCTAAGGTTATTGAACTATGACAGTTTTTATAACTATAAATTGAGAGCGAAATAGTAGGTAATTTTCAAAACTATTTTGACGAAAATCGTATGAATCCTTATCCAAATGAATACTTTAATTAGCTTAGTCATTTCATACAGATCAAAATTGTCGTTCACACCAAATAATTTCAACGGATAGTTTCGAAGATATCGTAGGTTTAAAATTACGACGCAATAAAAAATATTGCCGCGGTACATACTGTTACATAATCTGTGCCACGACTTCTATTTATAATGTACACAAGAATACAAAGCTTTACTTTATCTAAGTAAAGAGAGATAAGGTATTTAAGATTCAGATGAGAGCAAGTTTTGTCGTAGTTACAGTAAAAGCTAGATTTGAGATTGAACTATACCTACACCGCTCGAATACGACTTGCCATATCCTTCAAGTAGAAAGCGGAAGCACCATTTTGAACCTTATTGTCATAGAAATAAAATTGATAAAATTCATCATTCAGCCTATACTATCCAGAATAGGGAAGTTATGCAAAAGCCGAACACCCGCCCGCCGACCTCATGCCTCCCACGCGCACTTTACGCCCGTGTTCAGTAGTACTCAATACTACGGTGTTTTTTAGGATGGAAACTGTTGTACGATTAAGGTCAACTCCTGGTATTGGACCTCCGACGGATCTCGAAAACGGTGGGGTTTAGAGATATACTTTCTTCGCAAAATATTGAGTACTACCTTGGTACTTTTTGGAACAATTAAAAAAAACATGGCTCCCATACAAAAAAAAAATGGCCGCCATACATTTTATTTTTCACTTAGTTTTGTTTTGTTTTTGGTTTAGTTGTTATAAGGAAACTATCAGAGATGGGAAATATAGAGGTGAGAATATGATCGTAAGAAGAAATGAAATCTCGGAAGGTCAATTCTTCAACCTGGACCCCTAAGAGATCTCAATAACGGTGAGGTTTAGAGATGTACTTCTTTGACAAAATATTGAGTACTACCTTGGTACTTTTTGAAACAATTAAAAAAATTTTGACACTCATACAAAAAAACATGGCCGCCATACATTGCATTTTTCACTTATTTAGATGGTTGTTTCAAGGAAACTATTAGGAATGACAAAAAACTGAACCCATTTTGACATTAAAGATGGCGGATGTCACTTTTGTTAAAAAGTCATCATGGGTATCGATTTCGAGGTTTTCGGGGGTGTAAATTTCATAAATGGAATCCATTTCGACATTACAGATGGCGGATGTCACTTTTTTGAAAAAGTCGTCATGGGTATCGTTGTCGAGGTTTTTGGGGGTGAAGATTTCAAAAATGACATCCATTTTGACATTAAAGATGGCGGATGTCACTTTTTTGCCAGAAGTCGTCATGGGTATCGTTTTCGAGGTTTTCGGGGGTGTAGATGTCAAAAATGACATCCATTTTGACATTAAAGATGGCGGATGTCACTTTTTTGCAAAAAGTCGTCATGGGTGTCGTTGTCGAGGTTTTTGGGGGTGTAGATTTCAATAATGGCATCAATTTTGAAATTCAAGATGGCGGATGTCACTTTTTTGCAAAAAGTCGTCATGGGTGTCGTTGTCGAGGTTTTTTGGGGTGTAGATTTCAAAAATGGCATCCATTTTGAAATTCAAGATGGCGGAAGTCATTTTTTTGCAAAAAGTCGTCATGGGTGTCGTCGTCGAGGTTTTTGGGGGTGTAGATTTTAAAAATAACATCCATTTTGACATTAAAGATGGCGGATGTCACTTTTTACCAGAAGTCGTCATGGGTATCGTTTTCGAAGTTTTCGGGGGTGTAGATTTCAAAAATGACATCCATTTTGACATTAAAGGTGGCGGATGTCACTTTTTTGCAAAAAGTCGTCATGGGTGTCGTTGTCAAGGTTTTTGGGGTGTAGATTTCAATAATGGCATCAATTTTGAAATTCAAGATGGCGGATGTCACTTTTTTGCAAAAAGTCGTCATGGGTGTCGTTGTCGAGGTTTTTGGGGGTGTAGACTTCAAAAATGGCATCCATTTTGAAATTCAAGATGGCGGACGGCAGTTTTTGTACTATTCATATAAATATAAAACAACATACTGAATTCTTTTTGAGAAAATTAATTTTTTTTTCTGAAAAACGCCACTAAAAAAAATTTTTTTGAAAAACTTTTTTTTTGAAAAACTTTTTTTCACAAACAACAATCGCGGGCCGCATGCGGCCCGCGCACCGCCCAAAATACTAGTTCATAATATATACAGCTAAATTACCACTGACTGACTCACTCACTCATTTAGATAGTTGTTTAGAGGGATGGAGAAGTGGTGGGTAAAAAAAAAATATAGATTTGTATAGAGATGAGAAATTTATCGGGAGGAAAAATCCCAAAATCTTAAAAAGTCAACTCCTCAACCTGAACCCCTAAGGGATCTCAGAAACGGTGAGGTTTACGGGTATACTGTTTGAACTAAATAGAGAGTACTACCTTGGTACTTTTTGGAAAAATCAAAAAAAACATGGCTCCCATACAAAAAAACATGGCCGCCATACAAATTTGACATGCTTATAACTTCGAAACGGTTATACTTAGGTACAGACTGTTTGAACAAATGTTATAGCCAATTGATAGGAGCAACTGCTGGTGATGACAAAAATCCAAGATGGCGGATCCAAGATGGCCGCCATTTTTCAAAATGGTCCGAGGGGGCTGATTTTTTGTATCCGGGGGTTTTTTGGGTCCCTTATTTCATTGGCGAAAAAAAATTTTGAAAAAGTTTTTTTTTGAAGATGGCCGCCATACATTGAATCTTTTTCATCTTGAGAGAGTTGTTTTGAGGAACCTATTAGCAATAACGGAAAACTGATTGCAGGTTCGTATATAAATAGAATAGTGGTTTAAGGAATAAATGATGAAACTTCGAAAGGTCAACTCCTCATATTGGACCCCCAACGGATCTCAAAAACGGTGGGGTTTCGAGATGTACTTTGTTCACAAGATATTGTGTACTACCTTGGCACTTTTTGAAAACGTTAAAAAAAATCATAGCTCCCATACAAAAAAACATGGTCGCCATACAAATTAGTCAAAGTAATTAGGTATGAAATTTTTGAACAGCAGTTGTAGCCAATTTACTGAACCGATTTCGAATTTTTTTTCATTACTGGAATCAATATTTAATACTCAATGATAATTGTTATGGATTATACTCAGTTATAGTACTATTTCAACCTAATATTTTGAAAATTGTAAAAAAAGTCGGCAAAAAATGCAAATTTTCGAACTTTGAAGCGCATGCGCTGACTACATAGTGCATAATACTTAAAAATGAAGTACTACAAAAACATCCGGCTTTACCTGGTCTACATAAAAGTCCGCGACAGCATATGTCTATCTCCTAAGGTTTTTGAACTATGACAGTTTTTACAACTATAATTAGAGAGCGAAATAGTAGGTATTTTTTAAATGTTTTTTTACAAATAGTGTATCAATCCTTATCCAAATAAATACTTTAATTAGCTTGCTCATTTCATACAGATCAAAATTGTCATTCACATCAAGTAATTTCAACCGATACTTTCGAAGATATCGTAAGATTAAAATTACAACGCAATAAAAAAATATTGCCGCTGTAGTAACTGTGTACATATTCTGTGCCATGACTTCTATTTATAACGTAGGTAGGTACATGGTATCTAAGAAAGATTAGGTATTTAAGATTGAGATAAGAGCAAGTTTTGTCGTAGTTACAGTAAAAGCTATATTTGAGATTGAACTATACCTACACCGCTCGTATACGACTTGCCATATCCTTGAAGTAGAAAGCGGAAGCACTATTTTGAACCTTATTGTCATAGAAATAAAATTGATAAAATTCATCATTCAGCCTATACTTAGGGAAGTTATGCAAAATCCGAACACCCGCCTGCCGACCTCATGCCTCCCGCGCGCACCCTACTACGCCCGTGTTCAATAGTACTCAATAATACTGTTTTTTTTTAGGATGGAAACTGTTGTACTTTAATATGGCCGCCATACATTAATTCTTTTTCATCTTTAGATAATTGTTTTGAGGAAACCATTTGCAATGACAATAAACTGATGGCAGATTCGTATAAAGATGAAATAATGATTTTAGAAAAAATTGGTAAAACCTCCGAAGGTCAACTCCTGGTATTGGACCCCCAAGGGATCTCGAAAACGGTGGAGTTTAGGTATGTACTTTCTTCGCAAAATATTGAGTACTACCTTAGTACTTTTTGGAACAATTAAAAAAACATGGCTCCCATACAAAATAAATGGCCGCCATACATTTTATTTTTCACTCAGTTTTGTTTTGTTTTTTGTTTAGTTGTTATAAGGAAACTATCAGAGATGGGAAATATAGAGGTGAGAATATGATCGTGAGAAGAAATGAAATCTCGGAAGGTCAACTCTTCCACCTGGACCCCTAAGGGATCTCAATAACGGTGAGGTTTACAGATGTACTTCTTTCACAAAATATTGAGTACCACCTTGGTACTTTTTGGAACAATTAAAAAAAACTTGGCTCTCATACAAAAAAAACATGGTCGCCATACATTGCATTTTTCACTCATTTAGATGGTTGTTTCAAGGAAACTATTAGGAATGACAAAAAACTGAACCCATTTTGATATTAAAGATGGCGGATGTCACTTTTGTTAAAAAGTCGTTATGGGTATCGAAATCGAGGTTTTCGGAGGTGTAGATTTCTTAAATGGCATCCATTTCGACATTACAGATGGCGGATGTCACTTTTTTCAAAAAGTCGTCATGGGTATCGTTTTCAAGGTTTTCGGGGGTGTAAATTTGGAAAATGGCATCCATTTTGAAATTCAAGATGGCGGATGTCACTTTTTTTCAAAAAGTCGTCATGGGTATCGTTTTCGAAGTATTCGGGGGTGTAGATTTCAAAAATGGCGTCCATTTTGAAATTCAAGATGGCCGATGTCACTTATTTGCAAAAAGTCGTCATGGGTGTCGTTGTCGAGGTATTCGGGGGTGTAGATTTCAATAATGGCGTCCATTTTGAAATTCAAGATGGCGGAAGTCACTTTTTTGGAAAAAGTCATGGGTATCGTTTTCGAGGTATTCGGGGGTGTACATTTCAAAAATGGCGTCTATTTTGAAATTCAAGATGGCGGAAGTCACTTTTTTGCAAAAGGTCGTCATGGGTGTCGTCGTCGAGGTTTTTGGGGGTGTAGATTTCAAAAATGGCATCAATTTTGAAATTCAAGATGGCGGATGTCACTTTTTTCAAAAATTCGTCTTGGGTATCGTTTTCGAGGTTTTCGGGGGTGTAGATTTCAATAATGGCGTCCATTTTGAAATTCAAGATGGCGGAAGTCACTTTTTTGCAAAAAGTCGTCATGGGTGTCGTTGTCGTGGTTTTTGGGGATGTGGATTTCAAAAATGGCATCCATTTTGAAATTCAAGATGGCGGATGTCACTTATTTTCAAAAAGTCGTCATGGGTGTCGTTGTCGAGGTTTCTGTGGGTGAAGATTTCAAAAATGGCATCCGTTTTGAAATTCAAGATGGCGGATGTCACTTATTTTCAAAAAGTCGTCATGGGTGTCGTTGTCGAGGTTTTTGGGGGTGTAGATTTCAAAAATGGCATCCATTTTGAAATTCAAGATGGCGGAAGTCACTTTTTTGCAAAAAAGTCGTCATGGGTGTCGTTGTCGAGGTTTTAGGGGGTGTAGATTTCAAAAATGACATCCATTTTGAAATTCAAGATGGCGGATGTCATTTTTTTTCAAAAAGTCGTCATGGGTATCGTTTTCGAGGTATTCAAGGGTATTATTTACACAATTTTTTTTTGTATTGAAAAAAATTTGTTTATTATTACTTGTACCACCTATAAACAAACTCGCGGGCCGCATGCGGCCCGCGCACCGCCCAAAATACTAGTTCATATTATATAAAGTTAAATTACCACTGACTGACTGACTGACTGACTGACTCACTCACTTAGATAGTTGTTTAGAGGGAAGGAGAAGTGATGGGAAAAAAATAGTTATAGATTTGTATAGAGATGAGAAATTCATCGGGAGGAAAAATCCCAAAATTGACCTGAACGTAACCTGGACCTGGATCCTCAACGGATCTCAGAAACGGTAGGGTTTAGAGGTGTACTGTTCGAACAAAGTAGAGAGTACTACCTTGGTACTTTTTGGAAAAATCAAAAAAAACATGGCTCCCATACAAAAAAACATGGCCGCCATACAAATTTGACATGCTTATAACTTCGAAACGGTTATACTTAGGTATGAACTGTTTGAACAAATGTTATAGCCAATCGATAGGAGCAACTGCCTATGATGACAAAAATCCAAGATGGCGGATCCAAGATGGCTGCCATTTTTCAAAATGATCCGAGGGGGCTGATTTTTTGCATCCGGGGGTTTTTGGGGTCCTTCATTTTATTGGCGAAAAAAAATTTTGAAAAAGTTTTTTTTTAAAGATGGCCGCCATACATTGAATCTTTTTCATCTTTAGAGAGTTGTTTTGAGGAAACTATTAGCAATAACGAAAAACTGATTGCAGATTCGTATATAAATACAATAGTGGTTTAAAGAATAAATGACGAAACTTCGGAAGGTCAACTCCTCATATTGGACCCCCAACAGATCTCAAAAACGGTGGGGTTTAGAGATGTGCTTTCTTCACAAGATATTGAGTACTACCTTGGCACTTTTTGAAAACGTTAAAAAAATCATGACTCTCATACAAAAAAACATGGTCGCCATACAAATTAGTCGTTGTACTTAGGTATGAAATTTTTGAACAGCAGTTGTAGCCAATTTACTGAACCGATTTCGAATTTTTTTTCATTACTGGAATTGGTATTTAATACTCAATGATAATTGCTATGTATTCTACTCAATTATAGTACAAGTTCAACCTAATATTTCGAAAATTGTAAAAAAAGTCGGCAAAAAATGCAAATGTTCGACCTTTGAGACGCATGCGCTGACTACATAGTGCATAATACATAAAAATTAAGTACTACAAAAATAACCGGCTTTACTTGGTCTACATAAAAGTCCGCGACAGCATATGTCTATCTCCTAAGGTTTTTGAACTATGACAGTTTTTATAACTATAATTAGAGAGCGAAATAGTAGGTATTTTTCAAATGTTTTTTTACAAATAGTGTATCAATCCTTATCCAAATAAACACTTTAATTAGCTTGGTCATTTCATACAGATCAAAATTGTCATTCACATCAAATAATTTCAACGGATAGTTTCGAAGATATCGTAAGATTAAAATTACAACGCAATAAAAAAATATTGCCGCTGTAGTAACTGTGTACATATTCTGTGCCATGACTTCAATTTATAACGTAGGTACATGGTATCTAAGATAGATAAGGTATTTAAGATTGAGATAAGAGCAAGTTTTGTCGTAGTTACAGTAAAAGCTATATTTGAGATTGAACTATACCTACACCGCTCGTATACGACTTGCCATATTCTTGAAGTAGAAAGCGGAAGCACTATTTTGAACCTTATAGTCATGGAAATAAAATTGATAAAATTCATCATTCAGCCTATACTAAGGGAAGTTATGCAAAATCCGAACACCCGCCTGCCGACCTCATGCCTCCCGCGCGCACCCTACGTCCGTGTTCAATAGTACTCAATAATACGGTTTTTTTTTAGGATGGAAACTGTTGTACTTTAATATGGCCGCCATACATTGATTCTTTTTCATCTTTAGATAATTGTTTTGAGGAAACCATTTGCAATGACAATAAACTGATGGCAGATTCGTATAAACATGAAATAATGATTTTAGAAAAAATTGGTAAAACCTCCGAAGGTCAACTCCTGGTATTGGACCCCCAAGGGATCTCGAAAACGGTGGAGTTTAGGTATGTACTTTCTTCGCAAAATATTGAGTACTACCTTGGTACTTTTTGGAACAATTAAAAAAAACATGGCTCCCATACAAAATAAATGGCCGCCATACATTTTATTTTTCACTCAGTTTTGTTTTGTTTTTTGTTTAGTTGTTATAAGGAAACTATCAGAGATGGGAAATATAGAGGTGAGAATATGATCGTGAGAAGAAATGAAATCTCGGAAGGTCAATTCTTCCACCTGGACCCCTAAGGGATCTCAATAACGGTGAGGTTTACAGATGTACTTCTTTCACAAAATATTGAGTACTACCTTGGTACTTTTTGGAACAATTAAAAAAAACTTGGCTCTCATACAAAAAAAACATGGTCGCCATACATTGCATTTTTCACTCATTTAGATGGTTGTTTCAAGGAAACTATTAGGAATGACAAAAAACTGAACCCATTTTGACATTAAAGATGGCGGATGTCACTTTTGTTAAAGTCGTTATAGGTATCGAAATCGAGGTTTTCGGAGGTGTAGATTTCATAAATGGCATCCATTTCGACATTACAGATGGCGGATGTCACTTTTTTCAAAAAGTCGTCATGGGTATCGTTTTCAAGGTTTTCGGGGGTGTAAATTTGGAAAATGGCATCCATTTTAAAATTCAAGATGGCGGATGTCACTTCTTTCCAAAAAGTCGTCATGGGTATCGTTTTCGAAGTATTCGGGGGTGTAGATTTCAAAAATGGCGTCCATTTTGAAATTCAAGATGGCCGATGTCACTTATTTGCAAAAAGTCGTCATGGGTGTCGTTGTCGAGGTATTCGGGGGTGTAGATTTCAATAATGGCGTCCATTTTGAAATTCAAGATGGCGGAAGTCACTTTTTTGGAAAAAGTCGTCATGGGTATCGTTTTCGAGGTTTTCGGGGGTGTAGATTTCCAAAATGGCATCCATTTTGACATTAAAGATGGCGGATGTCACTTTTTTCAAAACGTCGTTATGGGTGTCGTCGTCGAGGTTTTTGGGGGTGTAGATTTCAAAAATAGCATCCATTTTGAAATTCAAGATGGCGGATGTCACTTTTTTGCAAAAAGTCGTCATGGGTGTCGTTGTCGAGGTTTTAAGGGGTGTAGATTTCAAAAATGACATCCATTTTGAAATTCAAGATGGCGGATGTCACTTTTTTTCAAAAAGTCGTCATGGGTGTCGTTGACGAGGTTTTTGGGGGTGTAGATTTCAAAAATGGCATCAATTTTGAAATTCAAAATGGCGGATGTCACTTTTTTGCAAAAAGTCGTCATGGGTGTCGTTGTCGAGGTTTTAAGGGGTGTAGATTTCAAAAATGACATCCATTTTGAAATTCAAGATGGCGGAAGTCATATTTTTTGCAAAAAGTCGTCGTGGGTATCGTTGTCAAGGTTTTTGGGGGTGTCGATTCCAATAATGGCATCAATTTTGAAATTCAAGATGGCGGATGTCACCTTTTTGCAAAAAGTCGTCATGGGTATCGTTTTCGAGGTTTTCGGGGGTGTAAATTTGGAAAATGGCATCCATTTTGAAATTCAAGATGGCGGAAGTCATTTTTTTGCTAAAAGTCGTCATGGGTGTCGTCGTCGAGGTTTTTGGGGGTGTAGATTTCAAAAATGGCATCCATTTTGAAATTCAAGATGGCGGACGTCAGTTTTTGTACTATTCATAGAAATATAAAAAAATGAATTCTTTTTGAGAAAATTAAAATGTTTTTTTTGAAAATTGGCACTAAAAAAAAATTTTTTTTGAAAAACTTTTTTACACAAACAACAATCGCGGGCCGCATGCGGCCCGCGCACCGCCCAAAATACTAGTTATTATACTATATAAAGTTAAATTACCACTGACTTATTGACTGACATAGAGAATTGTTTGGGACAACTGGGGGGTATGGGAGAAAAAGTGAATATAGGGTCATATAGGGGGTCGTTCAAAACCTCTGGGAAAAATCTGAAATTGGAAAAAAGTCGTACCCTGATGGTGAGATGCCCTCGTATCTCGAAAACGATAAATATTTTTACTAAAGCAGTTGAACTAAAAATTGTCAAAACCCTGGGACCTTTTTGGAGAATTGAAAAAAAACATGGCCGCCGAACAAAAAAACATGGCCGCCATACAAAATTGAAACGTCAATAGCTCGGAAACGGTAAAATTTTTATAACAAGCGTTCGACCAAATGTCATAGGGAATCGAGAGATCTACCTGGTGGGGTCGATGAAAATTCAAGATGGCGGATTCAAAATGGCGGCCAAATTTCAAAATGGTCCGAGGGGGCTGATTTTTTGCATCCGGGGGTTTTTGGGGTCCCCCATTTCATTGACGAAAAAAAATTTTGAAAAAGTTTTTTTTTAAAGATGGCCGCCATACATTTTTTCTTTTTCATCTTTAGATGGTTGTTTTGAAGAAACTATTAGCAATAACAAAAAACTGATTGCAGATTTGTATATAAATAGAATAGTGGTTTAAGGAATAAATGATGAAACTTCGGAAGGTCAACTCCTCGCATTAGACCCCCAACGGATCTCGAAAACGGTAGGGTTTAGACATATACTTTTTTCACAACATATTAAGTACTACCTTGGCACTTTTTGAAAACGATAAAAAAAAACATGACTCCCATACAAAAAAAAAAAGTTGCCATACAAGTTAGTATGTTGTATTTAGGTATGAAATGTTTCAACTGAAGTATTAGCCAATCTGCTGAACCGATTTCGAAAATTCTTTCATTACTGGAATCGCTATTTACTATTTAACGATAATTGCTATGTTTTATACTCAGTTATTGTACTATTTCAACCTAATATTTTGAAAATTGTAAAAAAAGTCGGCAAAAAATGCAATTTTTCGACCATTAAAACGCATACGCTGACTACATAGTGCAAAATACATAAAAATGATGTACTACAAAAATAACCGGCTTCACCTGGTCTACATAAAAGTCCGCGACAGCATATGTCCATGTCCTAAGGTTTTTGAACTATGACAGTTTTTATAACTTTAAATTTAATAAAATCGAGAGCGAAAAAGTAGGTAATTTTCAAAACTATTTTGACAAAAATCGTATGAATCCTTATCCAAATGAATACTTTAATTAGCTTGGTCATTTCATACAGATCAAAATTGTCATTCACTCCAAATAATTTCAACGGATAGTTTCGAAGATATCGTAAGATTAAAATTACAACGCAAAAAAAAAATATTACTGCGGTACTAACTGATACATAATCTGTGCCACGACTTCTACAAAGCTTGAAAATTGATCTGGTTATTATAGATTATATAGATTATCTGATTAGACTTGCCTATGGATACAATCAGATGCATCCATCCAGCAGCCATAAGACGGCCACGGCTGGACATAGGCTACCCATATAGGTTAATATAAACTTGCATCCAGCGCGTTCTTGCGGTTTTGAGGAAGTATTAGCTAATCTGCTAAACCGATTTCGAAAATTCTTTCATTACTGGAATCGTTATTTAATATTCAATGATAATTGCTATGTTTTATACTCAGTTATAGTACTGTTTCAACCTAATATTTTGAAAATTGTAAAAAAAGTCGGCAAAAAATTCAATTTTTCGACCATTAAAACGCATACGCTGACTACATAGTGCAAAATACAAAAAAGTGATGTACTACAAAAATAACCGGCTTTACCTGGTCTACATAAAAGTCCGCGACAGCATATGTCCATGTCCTAAGGTTTTTGAACTATGACAGTTTTTATTATAACTATAAATCGAGAGCGAAATAGTAGGTAATTTTCAAAACTATTTTGACAAAAATCGTATGAATCCTTATCCAAATCAATACTTTAATTAGCTTGGTCATTTCATACAGATCAAAATTGTTCGAAGATATCGTAGGTTTAAAATTATAACGCCCTAAAAAAATATTGCCGCGGTACTAACTGATACATAATCTGTGCCACGACTTCTACAAAGCTTTAGGTACATAATTCGGATAGAATTTTGAGGTAAGGGCAATTTTGGTATAATCAGATCCATCCATCCATCCATCCAGCAGCCATAAGATGTCCACGGCTGGACATAGGCTTCCCATATAGGTTAATTTAAACTTGCATCCAGCGCGTTCTTGCGGTTTTGAGGAAGTATTAGCTAATCAGCTGAACCGATTTCGAAAATTCTTTCATTACTGGAATCGTTATTTAATATTCAATGACAATAGCTATGTATTATACTCAGTTATAGTACTATTTCAACCTAATATTTTGAAAATTGTAAAAAAAGTCGGCGAAAAATGCAATTTTTCGACCATTCAAACGCATGCGCTGACTACATAGTGCATAATACATAAAAATGATGTACTACAAAAATAACCGGCTTTACTTGGTCTACATAAATAAATACTTTAATTAGCTTGGTCATTTCATACAGATCAAAATTGTCGTTTTTACCAAATAATTTCAACGGATAGTTTCGAAGATATCGTAGGTTTAAAATAACAACGCAATAAAAAATATTGCCGCGGTACTAACTGATACATAATCTGTGCCACGACTTCTTCAAAGCTTTACATTATTCGGATAGATCGTAAGGTTACTTAGATTGTCGGCAAGTTGAAATGTCAGTGGGCAGGGCACTTAGCATAGAGGGCTGATGACTCATGAGGTAGAAAGATTCTGGCACTCCAGAACCTTTCTACCTCATGAGTCAACGTACCGTCAAGTGCAGCGTAGGACTGCAGAATCGAGCTGAATTCAAGCCTATCTATAGCGGAGGCCTATGTCCAGCAGTGCACGTCTTTGGAATGAAATGGCGGGTGTTTCTCACTGATCAGATTGGCGACTACAAAAAATATGTCTGATCTACATCATTCTGATCCATCCATCCAACCATCCAGCAGCCATAAGACGTTCACGGCTGGATATAGGCCTCCCATATAGATCTACAAATAAAAATACACTTTTTATTTATTCTATATATAACGGAACTGAACTCAGGTGTAGCGATAGTCGTAACGCATATAGTTAACGACTATAGTTTAGCATTTTTCACAGTATTGTTGATTTATCAAAAATGGCTCAGCCGATTTCGATAAAACTTATAATTTATTTAACTTAGGCACGCCATACATTGCTTCTTTCACTCATTTAGAACGTTGTTTGGAGGAAACCATTAGCAATAACAAAAAGCTGAATTGCAGATTCATATAAAGATAGAATAATGATTTTAGGATTAAATGGTGAAACCTCCGAAGGTCAACTCCTGGTATTGGACCCCCAATGGATCTCGAAAACGGTGAGGCTTAGAGATGTACTTTCCTCACAAAATATTGAGTACTACCTTGGTACTTTTTGGAACAATTAAAAAAAACATGGGTCCCATACAAAAAAAAAATGGCCGCCATACAAATTGGACGTTTTACTTAGGCACGCCATACATTGCCTCTTTGACTCATTTAGATCGTTGTTTTATGCAGATTCGTATAAAGATAGAAAAATGATTTTAGGATTAAATGGTGAAACCTCCGAAGGTCAACTCCTGGTATTGGACCCCCAATGGATCTCGAAAACGGTGAGGCTTAGAGATGTACTTTCCTCACAAAATATTGAGTACTACCTTGGTACTTTTTGGAACAATTAAAAAAAACATGGGTCCCATACAAATAAAAAATGGCCGCCATACAAATTGGACGTTTTACTTAGGCACGCCATACATTGCCTCTTTGACTCATTTAGATCGTTGTTTTGAGGAATCCATTAGCAATGACAAAAAACTTAATGCAGATTCGTATAAAGATGGAATAATGATTTAAAGAAAAAATGGTGAAACTTCCGAAGGTCATCTCCTGGTATTGGACCTCCAACGGATCTCGGAAACGGTGGGGTTTAGAGATGTACTTTCTTCACAAATTATTGAGTACTACCTTGGTACTTTTTGGAACAATTAAAAAAAAACATAACTCTCACACAAAAAAAAAATGGCCGCCATACAAATTAGACGTTTTACTTAGATACGCCATACATTGCATTTTTCATTTATTTAGATGGTTGTTTGGAGGAAACCATATGAGATAAGGAAAAATTGAATATAAGGATGATCGATGGAAACAATGGTGAAATCTCGGAAGGTTGACTCCTGGACCTGGACCCAAGGGATCTCGAAAACGGTGGGGTTTAGAGATGTACTTTCTTTACGAAATATTGAGTACTACCTTGGTACTTTTTGGAACAATTTAAAAAAATATGGCTCCCATACAAATAAAAAATGGCTGCCATACATTTTATTTTTCACTCGTATAGATAGTTGTTTTAAGGCAACTATAAGTGATGGGAAAAAACTGATTGTAGGTTCGTATAGAGATGACAAAATGAAAAAAAAAGAAGCCAGAATCTCGGAAGGTCAATTCTTCAACCTGAAGTCCTAAGGGATCTCAAAAACGATGGGGTTTAGAGATGTACTTTCTTTACAAAATATTAGGTACCACCTTGGTACAAAAGTCGTCATGGGTATCGTTTTGGGGGTTTTCGGGGGTGGAGATTTCAAAAATGACATCCATTTTGACATTAAAGATGGCGGATGTCACTTTTTTCAATAAGTCGTCATGGGTATCGTTTTCGAGGTTTTCGAGGGTGTAGATTTCAAAAATGACATCCATTTTGACATTAAAGATGGCGGATGTCACTTTTTTGCCAAAAGTCGTCATGGGTATCGTTTTCGAGGTTTTCGGGGGTGTAGATTTCAAAAATGACATCCATTTTGACATTAAAGATGGCGGATGTCACTTTTTTGCCAAAAGTAGTCATGGGTATCGTTTTCGAGGTTCTCAGGGGTGGAGATTTCAAAAATGACATCCATTTTGACATTAAAGATGGCGGATGTCACTTTTTGCCAAAAGTCGTCATGGGTATCGTTTTCGAGGTTTTCGGGGGTGTAAATTTCAAAAATGACATCCATTTTGACATTAAAGATGGCGGATGTCACTTTTTTGACAAAAGTCGTCATGGGTATCGTTTTTGAGGTTTTCGGGGGTGTAGATTTCAAAAATGACATCCATTTTGACATTAAAGATGGCGGATGTCACTTTTTTGACAAAAGTCGTCATGGGTATCGTTTTCGAAGTTTTCGGGGGTGTAGATTTCAAAAATGACATCTATTTTGACATTAAAGATGGCGGACTTCACATTTTTGCCAAAAGTCGTCATGGGTATCGTTTTCGAGGTTTTCGGGGGTGTAAATTTCAAAAATGACATCCATTTTGACATTAAAGATGGCGGATGTCACTTTTTTGACAAAAGTCGTCATGGGTATCGTTTTTGAGGTTTTCGGGGGTGTAGATTTCAAAAATGACATCCATTTTGACATTAAAGATGGTGGATGTCACTTTTTTGACAAAAGTCGTCATGGGTATCGTTTTCGAAGTTTTCGGGGGTGTAGATTTCAAAAATGACATCTATTTTGACATTAAAGATGGCGGACTTCACATTTTTGCCAAAAGTCGTCATGGGTATCGTTTTCGAGGTTTTCGGGAGTGTAGATTTCAAAAATGACATCCATTTTGACATTAAAGATGGCGGATGTCACTTTTTTGACAAAAGTCGTCATGGGTATCGTTTTCGAGATTTTCGGGGGTGTAGATTTCAAAAATGACATCCATTTTGACATTAAAGATGGCGGATGTCACTTTTTTCAAAAAATCGTCATGGGTATCGTTTTCGAGGTGTTCGGGGGTGTAGATTTCAAAAATGACATCTATTTTGACATTAAAGATGGCGGATGTCACTTTTTGCCAAAAGTCGTCATGGGTATCGTTTTCGAGGTTTTCGGGGGTGTAGATTTCAAAAATGACATCTATTTTGACATTAAAGATGACGGATGTCACTTTTTTCAAAAAATCGTCATGGGTATCGTTTTCGAGGTTTTCGGGGGTGTAGATTTCAAAAATGACATCGATTTTGACATTAAAGATGGCGGATGTCACTTTTTTGCCAAAAGTCGTCATGGGTATTATTTTCGAGGTATTCAAGGGTATTATTTAAACATTTTTTTTTTGTATTGAAAAAAAATTGTTTTTTATTACTTGTACCACCTATAAACAAACTCGCGGGCCGCATGCGGCCCGCGCACCGCCCAAAATACTAGTTATTCTATAAAATCGAAAAATAAACTCCTAACAATGCCCTTTGACGTGCAAGGTAATGAGGTTTTATTCGATTTTACAAAATACAACCTCTTGACGATGTTCTTAAATGTTCTAACTTAAGAAATTTGAAAGTATACAAATTAAACATTCTAAATTAAATCACTTTACTCTCTAGGGAGTTTCATACAAAATTATTGACCTGCCGCAGCCATAGAAATTGTGTTAAGGTAATAGTGACTTATTTTACAATGAGTATCAATAACTATAATGAATCATTTTCGAGAAGGTGGTATGAACAAATATTTAGGTACGTTGGACACTTTTAATTGCATTGTTTTGCAACTGAATTAAAATATTTACTATTAATGTTGGTAATATATTTTCTATAATTTATAACGAATGAACATTGAACACATTAAAATTGTATTGCACACAATATACCTCTTATTTAGTAATTGCTAGCCAATTAAACTTTATAATATAGCTACGTAATGTTCCAAGATAAACTCATTAACTAAATACTCCTCTATGCTTTTGGTAGATACTGATCGATAACTGATACAACGACTTAAACTAATCTACATAAATACTACTTATAACATTTATTGTTTGAGAATTATGATAATAAATTGTGTAAACAATTGCCCTTATAAAGCATGTCGCATTTCAAGTTAATGTTTTCTCAAAAATGAACAATTTCCACGTACTAAAATATCTCTATTCAATAAAATTTTCTAAAACAATCTACATATTTATATAAAACCACGAGTTTTGTGACGACTCATTGAAAATATAATATTTTTGACACTTTGATCACTTGGTCAATCAAATATCACATGGACAATGAATGATGACAGGACACATTCATCATGATTTCTTATGAAAATATTTCCAAGGATTTTTTATCAAAAACATTTTTTTATGTTATTATGAATGCATGGATTTTATATATTATTTTAATTACAGATAGTTATGACATTTTTGGCAGAAAACAGCAATCTTATTATTTCAATAAATTTTTGACCAATCAAATTTAAAGTTCTGTACAAATTTGTTGGAGTTGAATATTTTGATTATAATATATTTTTTTTAATTAATGTTTTCATTTTCAGTTTTGCACGTAGATACACTTAAAAATTTTGCACATTAAAATAAATAAACATGCAAGTAGATAACTAAAATAGCATCAATCGTCTCCTGATTCTGGCTCAGAACTTGTTGGAGATATATTTTCACGATTTCTGTTACTGGCTTTACGTCTCTTATTTCTTTGACGAGTCCTGAACATTTTAGATTCATCTGCACATTTTGTTGTTATACTTGTTCTGAAAAAAAAAAATATTCGAATTTATTTTTTAATGTAAACTGATCCTTCCATATTAACTATTGCAGCATCAATTTATTGTTACATATAATATATGACTAGTAATTGATCGCGGTTTCGCCCGTCTTCTATGTATTTGGACATGTGCTATTCCATAGAAATCTTTTAGTTCCTGGGATAAAAAGTAGCCTACATAGTAACCTTTGAACTATGTATTACATATCCAAGCCATAAATGTATTAAATACGTTGCTGCGTGAAAGAGTAATGCACCAACAAACACACTCGGATTTATTAAATAAGTAAGGAATAACGTATTTTCTATCAATAACAATAAAATCTATATTAAATAGATGAATAAATCAGAAATTTAAATATTTAATCCAGGTAAGAAATATAAAAAATGTTTTATCACGTACCTGACAATGTTTTCTGGAACAGAGCAACGTTCAACCACTGTTTGCACGATATCATTCACGAGCGCGGGGTTTAATCTCTCTTTTGCGGCTTTATTGGGAAAAGCCGGAGAACGTTTTCCAGTGAGGGAACTCGTCGCCAGGATACTAAAAAATAATACAATGTTCTAAAATTGCCAAAATACTAAGCAGGTAACTAGATAAATAACTTACAAATCATGCATTTTATTCTCTCTTCTATTGTAGGCGCAGCATTAAAGTAACAAGCGTAAATAGATTAAGATACTTACTCGCGTTCAAATACTGCTTCTAGTAATTTTCTCGTAGCGCTCGTATAAGAATTCCAGTTAATTTTCTCTAAGATATGTGCTGGAACTTTCGCATATCCTTTACCAATTTCAATCTGTAAATAAATGTAAATATAATTATATCTTCCATTTTATATATTTTATGGATTGCTTTTATTATACCTATTTTCTCATTGACATTTGGAGACTTATAAAACCCTGAAACATTTTTAAATGAACATTTTTAAATTGAACTTTATCCTATATGCACCATGAACAATCCGGTTTGGAATTATGGGGCTCAGTAGCTCATGAATAGATGCAAAGATCTCCTAAGGATATCTTGTTTCAGTAAGAAACTCTAAAATAGCTTTTAAAAATCCGTTAAGTAACCGCAAAAAATATAATAAAATTAGATTACCAAATCATTATTTATTAAGTAAGAGCCGTCGTTTGTTGTAGTTTTCCCCTTTGATTTATTGTTTGGCTTGTGCTGTGCTGATCCATTGAAGTTTACAAATTGATTTCTATTTGAGGAACCTACAGCGTTGTGATCATCTGTGATGTTTTCGCTTACACTCTGTAATTAAAAGAAAAAAAAGATGTTAGCTGTTGTTGTTTCTACGATGTTCTTGTTTCGGAAGCTTAATAATTATTTATACAAAAGCTTTTAAAAATCCAAAATCAAAATCACCTTATCATTTGGTTTTGAGTAACTGACTGCGTTATCATCATCCGCGATGCTTTCGCTTACTCTCTGTAATCAAAATAAAAAAGATATTGAGGTGCTACGTTTAGTCACTTTATTGCATGAATGTCATCGCGCTGCAAGATCATAATTTCATAATAACCCCTCATATTTTTTGTAAGAATCAAGATGACATACCGTTTTCATTTCATTAGTCTGATGATCATGATTTTCTGAACTGACAGAAGCAATGTCTTGTACAGGTGAGATCCGCTTTAACTGATTTTGTAGAGACAACATCTGTTCTTTTAAGGCTTTAAGCGGAATGATATGAGATTCTTCCGTTTGCGTTGCTATTTCTCTAGTTTTCGTGGCATTTTTGTAGGCACAAGATTGAAGCATGCATGGCGGTGATTGTATCGTTGTAGATACATGCTCTCTGTATCCATTTTGTGTG
The DNA here is from genome assembly GCA_949316475.1 of Hypomecis punctinalis. Classification (NCBI taxonomy): domain Eukaryota; kingdom Metazoa; phylum Arthropoda; class Insecta; order Lepidoptera; family Geometridae; genus Hypomecis; species Hypomecis punctinalis. The sequence goes on along the minus strand of OX438814.1, from coordinate 15,660,655 downwards.
GAATTAAAGTTTCCATAATTTTTAGCAGTTCCTAATACTGAAACTCGTTTCTTTTTATGTATGTAGCTAGTGCCATTTTCAAACGGTATCGAAACTGTTAAAAGTTCTTGGTTTAATTCTTCTCCCATTCTATTAAGATTATTACTCATATTTAAAGTAGAAACATCCTGCGAATGAAGATAAAATTATTGACTTTATTATTGTTACTATCACATAAGTAGGAGTCGGAAGTACGTAGGTCAATTTTAAAAACTTGCAATTTTAGTACATATATCAAAAATATGAATGCCTCCAGGATTTCGCGGGGCTTAGGTACTACCTTTTTTCAGGGATTCTTAATTTTATATTGGTCTTTTTAAAGTTTTTCATTTTTTATCAGATAAAGCTTATAAAATTGTAAATTAAATATTTTGAAAAAAATATTAAATAGTCAAAAATACAGCAAAAATGAACCCAGATTATTTTTTACCAAAAATCAACTTTTAAACTTAAGTTTTAGTCAAAATATATCCTTCTTTTTCAGTGAAATATTTCTAGAATACATATTACGCTGATTTCTGAGATTTATAAAAAATGTGAATGGAATAAACATTTAATGAGTATTCTTACCATAATCGTGCAGCTCAATGATAAATTTTCCGTATTTTCGGTCTCTTGGCAGATATCCATTTCATGGTGCGTATCTACAACAATATCATTTGGAATGTTATAATTTTATTTTAGCATAGCGGACTATTATCAAAAAGATTTAATTGTGTTCTTACTTGTTTCAAGGTTATATTGTACCATACTGCTGTGCAAATCTAAAAGTGCTTGTGCGGCATCATATTCCCTGATTGACGTTGTCATTCTGGAAATAAAAGTTTTGATTAAATCATGACGTGAAAAATTAAATTACATTTACTAGGTAAAATTATTAAATGATCAGTCTTAATATTTCGTTTTGTATAGGTATTCATAAATTTAAGCTTCCATGAGTGATTGTGACTGACAGACAGCTTTTAGTTTAGTGTAAACCGCTCAAGTAACAAATGGAATATTCGACTAAAATATAAATTTTAAATAAGTGAAATATGCCTCTACTTTGTTTGTATGAAACTTTTTATTCTATAGAGAAATAGACACAAAACTTTGTAAACAAATTGTAACATAATATATACAATTTAACTATTGCAATTTATTTATCTACTTTAGCAAATCAGGCTCCACAATTTTTAAAATTAATCATCGATTAAATTAATTCCTGTCCTTTTAAAACTAGTGAGTTCACTTTAAAAACAGTCACATAAAAATCCTAAAATAGTCACACAACACACAAATCTAGGCTCGTGATAAGAAACTCTATTTCTAAACAGAGCGATTATTTCGCTTACCGAGCTCACACATGATATACCTATTTTCACGCTGGGCTTGAATTTTTGGTAAATAAAATTATCTTTGGACAACCTGTATATGCCCATAAAAGACACTCGATGGCGCGAGCATATGTGTATACACCGACCCTCACTGGGTTAGCATTGTGGATATGGCCCGATCTACTCGTACGTGGGTCGATGGTATAAATCACCGACCAGAATACAGTACAGGTAGAAATATAATATGATTCGTTAATCATTAAATAACATGATGAGATAATACTTACATGGCACTCAAAATATAACACTCTTTGAAACTGATTAGGTACGTGATTTAGACTTGAAATGAAAACTTCCAAAAGTTTGAGGAGTCAGGAGTAACAAACGCGACAAGTGATCTCACCAAACTGAACCATGATTGAAATGTTCTTTACCAAGAGCACTTTCTTAATAATAACACTAAAACAAAGCACCGCGTTAATTGAATAGGTTTAACACTCAGGTAGAAAATTGTTATAATCCTCTGGAAATTCTCCAGGAATTACGGCTTCTTTTTCTATTTATTGCCTTTCTTTAAATAGAATGGTCCGATAGAAAAACAATAGAAGAATCCTATTTAACCTGTAGGCTGTCATTAAATAAGTAACACTAATATTTTATCATTAAAGCTGATATTCAGGTGTATGGTACAAGGTATCGGCCTAAGCTGTATACGTTATTGTACCTAATATTTCTTAGTAAATTATTTATTGAATGCTTAAGAATTTTGAGGTCTCAATGTTATTGCTACACTCTCAACCAAAAATTTTTTAGCGTAGTAAATAGTAAAATCTCTCACCCAGATGAAATTTACAGTCATGAAAAAATCCTATTCTTAAGTTCCCATTTATTACACATTTTGCTTACGTGTCAATGAAACCTTCATCCCCCATGTATCTAACTGTAGCTTACTCGAATATCTACATAGATACAGCGTTAAATGTTAGTTTATGTGAGTAAACTCACACTGGATTATAACGCTATCGTTTAATATGATCTCTGCAACAACATAGCTAAAGAGCATTCTGATCTTAACTGATACCGATGTGAAGTGAAGTGTACATGAATTTTCATTTCGAGTTAGTGGCGTATGAGTACATTACGGTATATACATACCAATCTTACAAGTAGGTAAGGTTTAATTTTTTAGAGTTACACAAATTTCATTGCAAATTAGTTATGTTGAAAAAGTTTAATCAGCATAAGGATGTTACAAAACTTTGATTTACGCGTTATACCTAAAATAAATGAAAATTAATTCTCTGTTGAGTTGGATCATACTTCTCAAACTAATCTTATGAATTAAGATAGTTATCTAAAGTATTTTATAATGAGTTTGATAATCTCTATATGTTTAACCTATCCCACCCGTTAAGCTAAGGCTATGTTATAGTTTGTTTAAAAAACACCAAAAGCACTTATTTCTTATACAGTATCAAACATGAATCATACAGCATGTTTTTGTACCTTTAAAAAATAAACATTTTGTCGGCAGTCTCGACAATATTGTCATAGCTAACAGTGCGTATCTGAATAAGTATTAATAGTATGGACGGTTTCAATTTCCAGTCGCGCAGATATACCTATAACTGATATCTTTTTAATGTCTTCTATTCGATTTCACTAAATAAACACTAGAGAGGAAGCTCAAGTGGAACGTGTATGACATTTTACTGATATTGCACTTCGCGAAATATCAAAAAAATACCTGTTTGTGGGTCACTTCTTAAATTCATAACGTAACAGCCCACGAGAAGCAAAACAACGGACAAGTTTAGTATCACACACGTATCAGTGAATCTTGTCACAGACCCTGCTTATAATTTTTTGACATCTATCGCAACCGTCTCCGACACCGGAAACCTTAGTACTACCTACTTAATATATGTCTGTTGATCGTAGGAACTGAAATCAGGTGATTTATTTACGATAAGCATAAACCCAACTTTAGAGCGCTTTCAGCGATAGCAATGAAAATAATATTTTTATTATTTCATAATTAAGCATCAAACAGGTATATTAAAAAAGATAATATACCTGTTTGATGAATTTGTTTATTTTGATGTGCGTTAATATTTTGACTAACATTTGACAAGTAAATCTAGTAAGAGTAAGCAACATTATACATTACAGATTTTTGTCATAAATATGATTATTATGACTTCTAAATAAAACATAGGTCAGTTTAGTGTTCTTCAAGCGAGATCTGCTTTACATATTATATTATTGTAGTAAATGATGAAATTGTACCACCAGATTAAATCTACAGTCACGAAAAAAAATCTCCTTCTGAGTTAACTTTTACTTCAACATATTCCTCATTTGGAAACTTACGTGTCAATAAAACCCTCATCCCCGTACCTGAACTGAAGCTTACTAACTTGATCATATGTAACTTTGACATAAATAATGTTTGTAGTAAAAATTTAAATTATAATATGTGAGTGAACTCACATTGGATTATAGTGCTATCGTATATGATCTCTGCAACAACATAGCTATAGTGCTTCCTTAGCTTAACTAATTCCGATGTGAAGTGAAGTGTACATGAATTTTCATTTCGAGTTAGTGTCGCGTAGGTACATACCAATCTTACAAGTAAGCTTTTAATCATTCGATTATCTGCACTTAGGGTGGGTTGCACCAAAATCACTTTAACATATCGTTAAAACAAACTGTGAACAGTCGTAAATCTCTGGTAACGTCAAAAGTATTTGACGTATCCAGAAATTTTACGACTGGTTAGGTTTTCGTTATCATTAAAATCCCTAGTTACGTCAAAAAGATTTGACGTAACATATTTTACTACTGGTTTGGGGTTGGTTATCGCTAAAGTAATTTAGTGCAACCCACCCTTATTCTGTTGAAAAAAAATTTTCTGCTTATATACCTTGAATGGTTATGGTTATTCTGAAATTTATCGCAGTGAATAAATTACAAAAAGTAAAAACAGTTAATAGTTAGGCAGATTTATTGAACTTATTCAATTACCTACTGCTATTTTATTGTTCTGGGGGTCACATAAGGTCGTGAAAAATGTGAAATGAAACATCGATTATATCAAAGATCTGAATGGATGTGACTAAATTCTGATAGGTATTTTACTTTTTAAATATGCTTATATCATGTATCTATACGAAAGCTATAGTCATCTTGTAAAGCCTAGATAGTATTTCTTCGGGATACCCAAAATTAAATAAAATTATAACCTTATGACAAACAAAACGATCCATGGAATTAATTAAGTTTTAAGCATAGGAGTAGATAACAACCACAGACAGACTACAAAAAAGGTCTGAGATAACAATACGAACTAGCACACGGGCTACTGTTTTCTCGAAAATCGTAAGTAGTTACTTAAGGAATCGAAAAATGAAATAACTTGCGAATAAGAAATTTCGTTACATTTCGAGAAAGTTCATATTTTCCTGAGTCTATTACAACTGTTAAAAACAAAAAAGAGCCCTCCAATTTTTTAAAATTTATATTTGAATTTATTAGGATCAATACATATATTTGGCTCAATAGGTAGCTTATCTCTATCAACCCTGATTAAGTAACCTCCAAATAGTTAACTAAAAGCATTTGTACCTATTAGACACACCTTTTAAGTGTTTTTTTGTCACATTGTACCTATTAACTGGTCACACTGGTAGGTTATAATTTTTAACTTTAGCAAATTAAGAGATGAATGTGGCAGAATCATCTACGAATGCAAGTAAAATAACCATAGAAGCACTTTATTATTGCTAAACTCGAAAAAATAATAAGCTGTATAGTTATTTTTCATACAAATTATTCGTCGCATTTTAAAAAAATTGGAGGGATGAAAAAATCTAAGTTAAATATTTTTGGGAAGCCCATAAAACAAGCTTTCAAATGATGTATATACCATCTTGGTTCGATTTTTCTCTGAATAATATACCACTTGTGGACGTCACCTTTTAATTAGTTAGTGTGGCTGTTTGAATGGTCCGACTGAATTTATTCTTTCCTGTCTTTTTCTGTCATCGTTTATATGTATGTATAAGTATGATCTCTTCTTTTATATTATTTCATATAAAATATAAATACATTAATTTATTGCTGAGCACACTATATTATTATTTTCATATCTATTGCTACAATACAAGTGGAAAATATAGGGCTTATTTGTTGAGAGTTATTGTTTTATCGCTCGTTAATTATAGCTATTTATTTTGTAACGATATATTAATAAATAAAACAATATTCCGTGTTCATTAAATAGATTTAAAACCTAGGTAGAAAATTGTAAGAATCAATCTCCAGGCCAGACTTACGGCTTCTTGTTATCTTCTATTTCTTTGAAAAGAGTGGTAAGAAATAAGAACAATAGAAGGTTTATGAGATCCCACGAACACAAAAATGTTTATAATGATGTTAGATAAGGATTTAGAAAATCAATGAATATAATATTATTATGTTCTAATTCTTCAAACGGGCGGTTCTAAGAAGCTGCAAAAATATCAGGATTTAATGCTCATTGTGTGTTATTTGTATGGTTGCCATGTATTTCGAGCATAGATCAGAAAACAAGGTTCTTGTCGTCTCTTTTTTCTCTGATCTGTGATTTCGAGCAATGCCATCATAATATGATGGACAAAGATTTTCCTATTTAAACTAAATACTGTAATTAAATTACTTGAATTACACTGAATATAATTTTACGGATCAAGTAAATCTGATATTCAGGTATGGTATCTACAAGGTCATGGTCACTATTGCTATGACTTTCAGTAAATTATTTAATGTTTAATAATTTTAGATCACAATGTTATCTACCCTTTCGACCAAAATATTTGTGGCTTAATAAATAATAAAATTGCACTTCCAGGTCACATGAGAAATTGAAAATCTCCATTATTTAGTTATTAGGTACCTATTTGATATTTCTGATTTGATAGCCAATGTGTCAAAAAAACCATCATGCAAGTGCGTAGGTACCTAACTGTAGCTTACTCAGATATATTTATATGGGAATAAACTCACACTGGATTACGGCAATATCGTAAACTATGTCTGCAACGTCATAGCTAGAGTGCTTCCCCATCTTAACTGATTGCGATGTGAAGTGAAATAATGACGTGTACGTTCAGGAATCTTTATATCGAGTTAGTGTAGTGTACCTGCCTATCTGGGAAAATGAATCAAATCAAATCATTCTTTAGACTTACACACTCAATTCAAAGTAGTCTTATAAATGAACATATCTTTAACCTCTTATAATGATTTTCATAATCATTTTATGTTTACTTGGCTCACTCTCGGCTTGGCCCGTGCATAGTGAGCTAATAAAATCTGTCAGACTAAAATTTTAATTATTATTTCTTAATAATATTACAAAATAATAATAAATGTATCCTATACTCACACCTTTAGTAAAAATATAAAAATAATTTCAACATTATCTCTCGAGTAAATGTAAAATGAAGGAATTCATGTTTCCTTCATGTTTTCTTTTGTTCAACAACTAGCGGTGCTAGAAAAATATTTCAGTACATTTTTACCTAATTTTGTTTTATCTATCTTCGTTTTTGCAAGAAGTAATAAACTTACCCATCACTGCTCCTAGAAACTTAGATTTTTCGAGTTCCGTGTTGGTTTTCATCTAGAAAAGCTATTTTAATCGGCTTCGAGGTAAGCGCAAAAAATACAAGTATTTTCTGCTGCTGAAAATCTAACAGGGCCTGTCAGTCGGCCTAAAAACTCTGACACCAGGGCTAGCCACCCGGCCTATACGAACTTACTTTTTAGTCAGGCTTTAAAGTGGTGCTACTATATTTTTGTGTATCTTCGGCAGTGTAACTATTAACCCCGAAACCACCTACTACCTATTTTTGTAACTTAACCACCTAAGTTCGGTCCTAGAGACCGTTTATGGATAACAACCTTAAATTCTGGTTCTACAATATTGGTGAAAGATTCGAATTAGACGAAAATAGGTTTGTACTTAGTATCTATATTAAGGAGTAACAGAATCTTTATATTTCCCGTAATCTTTCGAAAACTAGTCATTTTGAACGCCAAAATAAATCTTCTAAAGTTATGAGATTACATAAAAAGAAACATACTTACAATATCAACTGTTTGGATTATTTTCTTTAAAAGAACGATATTAAATGTATAGAATTTCAAATTTATCTACGTCTTCAGCCTAGTGACGCGACACCGACACGTACGATATCTCTTGTTGCAACCATATTGCTTTATATTCATCGTTTAATTTCATGTGAAAGGAAAAAGATCACATAACCACCTACGAAGGTACAGTCACACAGTCCGCTGCCGAAAGATTAGCCAGGTTCTATGCAAATAGAACCTGGCTAAATGCTTAAACATGTAAACTTGCTGAGCGCTGGCACGGTTCTGATAAGTGTAATTTATACATACGCTACACTACCTTGTCTCTGCTATACGCTGCCTTAGTAGATCATTGATTAATTTTTGTAATGAAATAATATGAAATACAGAGGAAACCTGACAAACATAATTATAACACGGGATTTGTTCTATGATATCGTACTTTATTTTCTAAAATTTTAACTAACACCCATCATATTACAGTACTGTATGACACATAACCGGGAAATTGTTAACATAGCACAGTTAATTCTTCAAAACAAACATATTATGAACAACATTTATATTAGCGTTTGGCATATCTTATAGGTACATCACTAAATTTAACCTAACAACTAGTGAAAAGATTTCAATTTCTAAAAATTAAAACTAATTGATATAAAATGTTATTGCACACATTAATTCAGTTGTTCAAAATAATTATTTTACAATTGCATTTAACTATTGATATTCTTATATTGTTTTCTAGAAAATTTAACAAATAAACATAATTACTATAGTTGTATTGTACACAACAACTATAGTAGATTATGTACCAAGAGAACCAAGTCGTGTCTTACGTCACAGGCGACATAGTGGATCCTGAGCGCAGCGAGGGTGTTAAATGTTTAGAGTCTTAAGTGAAGCGAGGGGTTCAAGTCGCCCAAGACGAAGCCAGACATGGTTCCAGTGGTTTACACTCTACTTTTCATACCTCCTGCAAGAAAATAAAGTCCCAGGAATATGAGTTATACTTATGTCGTAAACTCGCTAAGTGTAGGTGCTCACTAAGCAACTTGGTATTGTTCACAAAAAAAAACAAATTAGAATGTACTTACGAATTTTCGTAGAAAGGCACACTAATCTGTAATAATACAGATAATGTAAACACTAAGTGATAAACATAAGATCATGGCCAACTCGATTATCGTGGCCTAACACGTGCATTGCAAAGAGGTTTTATTCAATAAAATCAAAGTGATACGGGCACCAAAAAAGTTTTATTTTATAAAATCGAAAATCAAAACTCCTTACAATGCCCGTTGACGTGCAAGGTAAAGAGGTTTTATTCGATTTTACAAAATAAAACCTCTTGACGATGTTCTAACTTAAGAAATTTGAAAGTACACAAATTAAACATTCTAACTTAAATCACTTTACTCTCTAGGGAGTTTCATACAACATTATTGACCTGCCGCAGCCGTCGAGATTGTGTTAAGATAATAATGACTTCTTTTATAATGAGTATCAATAATCAGTCATTTTCGAGCAGGTGGTATGAACAAATATTTAGGTACGAGTACGTTGCACACTTTTTATTGCATTGGTTTGCAACTATATTTTATTATTTACTATTAATTTGGGTAATATATTTTCTATAATTTGTAACGAATGAACATTAAACACATCAAAATTGTATTGCACACAACATACCTCTTATTTAGTAATTGCTAGCCAATTAAACTTTATAATATAGCTATGTAATGTTCCAAGATAAACTCATTAACTAAATAATCCTCTATTCTTTTGTAGATACTGATCGATAACTGATACAACGGCTTAAATTAATATACATAAATACTCCTTTAAATATTTATTGTTTGAGAATTATGATAATAAATTGTGTAAAAAATTGCCCTTATAAAGCATGTAGCATTTTCGAGTTAATTTATTCTCAAAAATGAACAATTTCCACGTACTAAAATATCTCCATTTAATAAAATTTTCTAAAACAATCTAAATAATTATATCAAACCACGAGTTTCGTGACGACTTATTGAAAATATAATATTTATGACACTTTGATCACTTGGTCCATCAAATATCACATGGACAATGAATGATGACAGGACACATTCATCATAATTTCTTATGAAAATATTTCCAAGGATTTATTATCAAAAACATTTTTTTATGTTTTTATGAATGCATGGATTTTATATATAATTTTAATTACAGATAGTTACGACATTTTTGGCAGAAAACAGCAATCTTATTATTTCAATAAATTTTTGACCAATCAAATTTAAAGTTTTGTACAAATTTGTTGGAGTTGAATATTTTGATATTAATATATATGTTTTAATAAATGTGGAGTTTTCATTTTCAGTTATGCACAGATATACTTAAAAATTTTGCACATTAAAATAAATATACATGCAAGTAGATAACCAAAATAGCATCAATCATCTCCTGATTCTGGCTCAGAACTTGTTGGAGATATATTTTCACGATTTCTGTTACTGGCTTTACGTCTCTTATTTCTTAGACGAGTCCTGAACATTTTAGATTCATCTGCACATTTTGTTGTTATACTTGTTCTGAAAAAAAAAATATTCGAATTTATTTTGTAATGTAAACTGATCCTTCCATATTAATTATTGAAGCATCAATTTATTGTTACATATAATATATGACCAGTACTTAATTGATCGCGGTTTCACCCGTCTTCTGATGTATTTGGACTTGTGCTATTCCATAGAAACCTTTTAGTTCCTGGGATAAAAAGTAGCCTACATAGTAACCTTTGAACTATGTATTACATATCCATAAATGTATTAAATACGTTGCTGCGTGAAAGAGTAATGCACCAACAAACACACTTTCGGATTTATTATATAAGTAAGGAATAACGTATTTTCTATCAATAACAATAAAATCTATATTATATAGATGAATAAATCAGAAATTTAAATCAGGTGAGAAATATAAAAAATGTTTTATCACGTACCTGACAATGTTTTCTGGAACAGAGCAACGTTAAACCACTATTTGCACGATATCATTCACGAGCGCGGGGTTTAATCTCTCTTTTGCGGCTTTATTGGGAAAAGCCTGAGAACGTTTTCCAGTGAGGGAACTAGTCGCCAGGATACTAAAAAATAATACAATGTTCTAAAATTGCCAAAATACTAAGCAGGTAACGAAATAAATAACTTACAAATCATGAATTTTGTTCTCGCTTCTATTGTAGGCGCAGCATTAAAGTAACAAGCGTAAACAGATTAAGATACTTACTCGCGTTCGAATACTGCTTCTAGTAATTTTCTCGTAGCGCTCGTATAAGAATTCCAGTTAATTTTCTCTAAGGTATGTACTGGAACTTTTGCATATCCTTTACCAATTTCAATCTGTAAATAAATGTAAATATAATTATATCTTCCATTTTATATATTTGATGGATTGCTTTTATTATACCTATTTTCTCATTGAAATTTGGAGACTTATAAAACCTTATTCACCAAAACTTGTTTCACTTTGCCGCACGGGAAGGTGAAACTTAAAAGAAGATTGAACATTTTTAAATTGAACTTTATCCTATATGCACCATGAACATTCCGGTTTGGAATTATGGGGCTCAGTAATTCATGAATAGAAGCAAAGATCTCTTAAGGATTTCTTGTTTTAGTAAGAAACTCTAAAATAGTTTTTAAAAATCCGTTAAGTACCTAACCGCAAAAAATACGATAAAATTAGATTACCAAATCATTATTTATTAAGTAAGAGCCCTCGTTTGTTGTAGTTTTCTCCTTTGATTTATTGTTTGGCTTGTGCTGTGCTGATCCTTTGAAGTTTTCAAATTGAATTCTTTTTGAAGAACCTACAGCGTTGTGATCATCTGTGATGTTTTCGCCTACACTCTGTAATTAAAATAAAAAAAGATGTTAGCTGTTGTTGTTTCTACGATGTTCTTGTTTCGGAAGCTTAATAATTATTTATACAAAAGCTTTTAAAAATCCGAAAATTACTGAACCGCATATTTATGCGGTTCGGTAATTTTCAAATTGAATTCTTTTTGAAGAACCTACAGCGTTGTGAGCATCTGTGATGTTTTCGCGTACACTCTGTAATTAAAATAAAAAAAGATTTTAGCTGTTAGTTGTTTCTACGATGTTCTTGTTTCGGAAGCTTAATAATTATTTATACAAAAGCTTTTAAAAATCCGAAAATTACCGAACCGCATAAATGGTATTACCTTATCATTTGGTTTTGAGTAACTGACTGCGTTATCATCATCCGCGATGCTTTTGCTTACTCTCTGTAATCAAAATAAAAAAGATATTGAGGTGCTACGTTTACTCACGTTTTTTGCATGAATGTCATCGCACTGCTTGATCAAAATAACCCCTATTTTTTTTTGTAATAATCAAGATGACATACCGTTTTCATTTCATTAGTCTGTTGGTCATGATTTTCTGAACTGACAGAAGCAATGTCTTGAACAAGTGAGATCCGCTTTAACTGATTTTGTAGATACAACATCTGTTCTTTTAAGGCTTTAAGCGGAATGATATGAGATTCTTCCGTTTGCGTTGCTATTTCTCTGGTTTTCGTGGCATTTTTGTAGGCACAAGATTGAAAAGTATCAAGCATGCATGGCGGTGATTGTATCGTTGTAGATACATGCTCTCTGTATCCATTTTGTGTAGAATTAAAGTTTCCAGAAACTCGTTTCTTTTTATGTATGTAGCTAGTGCCGATTTCAAACGGTATCGAAACTGTTAGAAGTTCTTGGTTTAATTCTTCTCCCATTCTATTAAGATTATTACTCATATTTAAAGTAGAAACATCCTGCGAATGAAGATAAAGTTATTGATTATGATTACTTTATTATTATTACTATTACATAAGTAGGAGTTGGAAGTACGTAGGTCAATTTTAAAAACTTGCAATTTTATTACATATATCAAAAATATGAATGCTTCCAGGATTTCGCGGGGCTTAGGTTCTACCTATTTTCAGGGATTCTTAATTTTGTGTTGGACTTTTAAAGTTTTTCATTTTCTATCAAATAAAGCTTATAAAATTGTAAATTAAATATTTTAAAAAAATATTAAAAAATTAAAAAATACAGTATAGATGAACCCAGATTAGATATTTATAACCAAAAATCAACTTTTAAACCTAAATTTTAGTTAAATTATATGCTTCGTCCTTCTTTTTTAGTGAAATATTTATGTAATATATATTACGCTAATTTCTGAGATTTTATAAAAAATGTGAATGGAATAAACATTGAATGAGTATTCTTACCATAATCGTGCAGCTCAATGATAAATTTTCAGTATTTTCGGTCTCTTGACAGATATCCATTTCATGGTGCGTATCTTTAACAATACCATTTGGAATGTTATAATTTTATTTTAGCATAGCGGACTATTATCAAAAAGATTTAATTGTGTTCTTACCTGTTTCAAGGTTATATTGTACCATACTGCTGTGCAAATCTAAAAGTGCTTGTGCGGCATCATATTCCCGTATGTCAATACGGGTAGTCATTCTGGAAATAATAGTTTTGATTAACTCATGACGTGAAAAGTTAAATTATATTTACTAGATAAAATTATTAAATGACCAGTCTCAATATTTCGTTTCGTATTATAATAGTCGTTAGGTATTCATAAATTTAAGCTTCCATGAGTGATTGTGACTGACTGACAGACAGCTTTTAGGTTAGTGCAAGTCGCTCAAGTAACAAATGGAATATTCGACAAAAAAAATAATTTTAGATAAGTGAAATATGCCTTTATTTTGTTCGTATGTAACTTTTTATTCTGTAGAGAAATAGACACAAAACTTTGTAAACAAATTGTAACAAAATATATAATTTAACTACTTGTTGCAATTTATTTATCTAATTTGCCAAATCAGGCTCCACAATATTTAAAATTAATCATCGATAAAATTACTTCCTGTGAACTAGTAAGTTCGCTTTAAAAACAGTCACAAAAAAAATCAAAAAACCGTCACACAAATGCAGGCTTGTGATAAGAAACTCTATTTCTAAACAGAGCGATTATTTGGGTTAGTTCCGCTATGGTATGGTCCCGGTATGGCACCCTTGCAAAATACCTACCAAAAAGTCCCGCTATGGTACCCATCTTTTACTTCAACGCCAAACAATAGAAAGTACAATTGAGAAAAAAAGTGTACGTGTAACTTTTAGTTTCTAATGATGAACTTTATTAAGGAGTACTTATAAATAAAAAAGTCTGTTTGCAATATTAAATCAGTCTTGTATTCATTCAAACATATTTATTACAAATACAAACAATCAACAACTGGAAAGAAATATTAATTGAAAATGTATACTTTATAAAAATAATCAACTGGCAAAAAATATTAATTAGATTCCATGAGATTTAAAGATTTAGCTTTTTTGACAACATTCTTCAGGAAATGTACGTTACATCCATTGTATTTTTTTTTAAATGTATATATGTATTGATAAATATACTCCTTACCCCCAACATAATTAGGGAAGTTTTTTAATTAATTATTTACAAACTAGAATGTTTAATTATACAATAATATTTGCAAACTGAAGAGAACCAATTAAGAAAAAATAAACAAAAACTAATCACCACAATCAATATCAGCATCAAAAAACAAAAAGCCTGAGGAACATACTTATGGATCGAAAGACCCATACGTTGTTCAAAATCCATTGATTTTGATGCCAAGAAAAACATTCGCTGCTGAATTTATTGCTCCCATTTCGAAATCAAATGTAAATTTCGATGGACACCATTCGGGTAAAGCTTGTTTAATTAATTTGAAAACTTTTACATAAGTTTTCCTTCTTTGTTATTCAAAAGAATACAGAAGAAAGAAGCCACATTTGTTGATACCTCGGTGCTTCCCATGTCTGCGTGAATGACGTGAACTTGTATAAATGGGTTTGGGCAACCGTCGAAAGTGCCATCACCAAAATAATGAGTTACACACTTTATGTGTTCCTTTATTTCCCTCGATGTGAGAATAATTATTCGATCACCGTCTTCACAACAATAATCCACCAATAAATATTTGTAAAATTCTTTTGGTATTATTATATCATCCACATTGTTAAATTGCGTTTTAGGCACGTTCAGTGACTTATTTCGGTATCTGTATAATTTTGTTTTGTAGTCAGGTACATTTCCTTTGTCTTTTAGGCTTCGCATATGTTTTTCGAAGGTCTTATGTACCGATATGTAATTTGAACAAACTTTTTTGCACTCACTTATGGCTATTTGAAGTTCATTGTCTACAACATTTGGCACACACTTATTACTGTGTTTATATTCTTTAAGTATTATTTGATTTTTACTGTCCAGAGTCACATATCCACTCCATTTAATACTGTTTCTTCTATTTACACAATGGCAAGCACTTGAATTTTTATTTTCTCTCCTTTTTATATATTTATACTTATCCGGCACGTAATAATGTTTTTCCACCTCACCTACTGTCGATAATTGTTAGATTTTGCACCGGACCACGTGATCTACTTGCCCTTGACATTGCAATAGATAAACTAACAAACAATCCTAATTACTCTTATCGGAAAGTGCAGTTGTGCAGTGCAAACTGAGATGGCAAACATACTGTCTCTCTCTGTTTGCGAAAGGGCTCGTTCCTATTGTTTTCCCGAAATAAACCGGTTGGTCAGGTAACTTGCTTCACTCGACAATCGCCGAGCATGACTTATTTAAGAATTAGAATTAAATATTAATAATAAGTCTAGGTTTTCTAAATTTACTGTTTGAGTATATGGTATGTATTTTTATTAAAACATTGTAGAGCTTTTCTATTCGACAGTCCCAGAAACTGATGGGTGCCGTAGCGGGACTTTTTTATAGGTATTTTGCGAGGGTGCCATAGCGGGACCATACCATAGCGGAACTAACCCGATTATTGGGTTAGTTCCGCTATGGTATGGTCCCGGTATGGCACCCTTGCAAAATACCTACCAAAAAGTCCCGCTATGGTACCCATCTTTTACTTCAACGCCAAACAATAGAAAGTACAATTGAGAAAAAAAGTGTACGTGTAACTTTTAGTTTCTAATGATGAACTTTATTAAGGAGTACTTATAAATAAAAAAGTCTGTTTGCAATATTAAATCAGTCTTGTATTCATTCAAACATATTTATTACAAATACAAACAATCAACAACTGGAAAGAAATATTAATTGAAAATGTATACTTTATAAAAATAATCAACTGGCAAAAAATATTAATTAGATTCCATGAGATTTAAAGATTTAGCTTTTTTGACAACATTCTTCAGGAAATGTACGTTACATCCATTGTATTTTTTTTTAAATGTATATATGTATTGATAAATATACTCCTTACCCCCAACATAATTAGGGAAGTTTTTTAATTAATTATTTACAAACTAGAATGTTTAATTATACAATAATATTTGCAAACTGAAGAGAACCAATTAAGAAAAAATAAACAAAAACTAATCACCACAATCAATATCAGCATCAAAAAACAAAAAGCCTGAGGAACATACTTATGGATCGAAAGACCCATACGTTGTTCAAAATCCATTGATTTTGATGCCAAGAAAAACATTCGCTGCTGAATTTATTGCTCCCATTTCGAAATCAAATGTAAATTTCGATGGACACCATTCGGGTAAAGCTTGTTTAATTAATTTGAAAACTTTTACATAAGTTTTCCTTCTTTGTTATTCAAAAGAATACAGAAGAAAGAAGCCACATTTGTTGATACCTCGGTGCTTCCCATGTCTGCGTGAATGACGTGAACTTGTATAAATGGGTTTGGGCAACCGTCGAAAGTGCCATCACCAAAATAATGAGTTACACACTTTATGTGTTCCTTTATTTCCCTCGATGTGAGAATAATTATTCGATCACCGTCTTCACAACAATAATCCACCAATAAATATTTGTAAAATTCTTTTGGTATTATTATATCATCCACATTGTTAAATTGCGTTTTAGGCACGTTCAGTGACTTATTTCGGTATCTGTATAATTTTGTTTTGTAGTCAGGTACATTTCCTTTGTCTTTTAGGCTTCGCATATGTTTTTCGAAGGTCTTATGTACCGATATGTAATTTGAACAAACTTTTTTGCACTCACTTATGGCTATTTGAAGTTCATTGTCTACAACATTTGGCACACACTTATTACTGTGTTTATATTCTTTAAGTATTATTTGATTTTTACTGTCCAGAGTCACATATCCACTCCATTTAATACTGTTTCTTCTATTTACACAATGGCAAGCACTTGAATTTTTATTTTCTCTCCGTTTTATATATTTATACTTATCCGGCACGTAATAATGTTTTTCCACCTCACCTACTGTCGATAATTGTTAGATTTTGCACCGGACCACGTGATCTACTTGCCCTTGACATTGCAATAGATAAACTAACAAACAATCCTAATTACTCTTATCGGAAAGTGCAGTTGTGCAGTGCAAACTGAGATGGCAAACATACTGTCTCTCTCTGTTTGCGAAAGGGCTCGTTCCTATTGTTTTCCCGAAATAAACCGGTTGGTCAGGTAACTTGCTTCACTCGACAATCGCCGAGCATGACTTATTTAAGAATTAGAATTAAATATTAATAATAAGTCTAGGTTTTCTAAATTTACTGTTTGAGTATATGGTATGTATTTTTATTAAAACATTGTAGAGCTTTTCTATTCGACAGTCCCAGAAACTGATGGGTGCCGTAGCGGGACTTTTTTATAGGTATTTTGCGAGGGTGCCATAGCGGGACCATACCATAGCGGAACTAACCCGATTATTGGGTTAGTTCCGCTATGGTATGGTCCCGGTATGGCACCCTTGCAAAATACCTACCAAAAAGTCCCGCTATGGTACCCATCTTTTACTTCAACGCCAAACAATAGAAAGTACAATTGAGAAAAAAAGTGTACGTGTAACTTTTAGTTTCTAATGATGAACTTTATTAAGGAGTACTTATAAATAAAAAAGTCTGTTTGCAATATTAAATCAGTCTTGTATTCATTCAAACATATTTATTACAAATACAAACAATCAACAACTGGAAAGAAATATTAATTGAAAATGTATACTTTATAAAAATAATCAACTGGCAAAAAATATTAATTAGATTCCATGAGATTTAAAGATTTAGCTTTTTTGACAACATTCTTCAGGAAATGTACGTTACATCCATTGTATTTTTTTTTAAATGTATATATGTATTGATAAATATACTCCTTACCCCCAACATAATTAGGGAAGTTTTTTAATTAATTATTTACAAACTAGAATGTTTAATTATACAATAATATTTGCAAACTGAAGAGAACCAATTAAGAAAAAATAAACAAAAACTAATCACCACAATCAATATCAGCATCAAAAAACAAAAAGCCTGAGGAACATACTTATGGATCGAAAGACCCATACGTTGTTCAAAATCCATTGATTTTGATGCCAAGAAAAACATTCGCTGCTGAATTTATTGCTCCCATTTCGAAATCAAATGTAAATTTCGATGGACACCATTCGGGTAAAGCTTGTTTAATTAATTTGAAAACTTTTACATAAGTTTTCCTTCTTTGTTATTCAAAAGAATACAGAAGAAAGAAGCCACATTTGTTGATACCTCGGTGCTTCCCATGTCTGCGTGAATGACGTGAACTTGTATAAATGGGTTTGGGCAACCGTCGAAAGTGCCATCACCAAAATAATGAGTTACACACTTTATGTGTTCCTTTATTTCCCTCGATGTGAGAATAATTATTCGATCACCGTCTTCACAACAATAATCCACCAATAAATATTTGTAAAATTCTTTTGGTATTATTATATCATCCACATTGTTAAATTGCGTTTTAGGCACGTTCAGTGACTTATTTCGGTATCTGTATAATTTTGTTTTGTAGTCAGGTACATTTCCTTTGTCTTTTAGGCTTCGCATATGTTTTTCGAAGGTCTTATGTACCGATATGTAATTTGAACAAACTTTTTTGCACTCACTTATGGCTATTTGAAGTTCATTGTCTACAACATTTGGCACACACTTATTACTGTGTTTATATTCTTTAAGTATTATTTGATTTTTACTGTCCAGAGTCACATATCCACTCCATTTAATACTGTTTCTTCTATTTACACAATGGCAAGCACTTGAATTTTTATTTTCTCTCCGTTTTATATATTTATACTTATCCGGCACGTAATAATGTTTTTCCACCTCACCTACTGTCGATAATTGTTAGATTTTGCACCGGACCACGTGATCTACTTGCCCTTGACATTGCAATAGATAAACTAACAAACAATCCTAATTACTCTTATCGGAAAGTGCAGTTGTGCAGTGCAAACTGAGATGGCAAACATACTGTCTCTCTCTGTTTGCGAAAGGGCTCGTTCCTATTGTTTTCCCGAAATAAACCGGTTGGTCAGGTAACTTGCTTCACTCGACAATCGCCGAGCATGACTTATTTAAGAATTAGAATTAAATATTAATAATAAGTCTAGGTTTTCTAAATTTACTGTTTGAGTATATGGTATGTATTTTTATTAAAACATTGTAGAGCTTTTCTATTCGACAGTCCCAGAAACTGATGGGTGCCGTAGCGGGACTTTTTTATAGGTATTTTGCGAGGGTGCCATAGCGGGACCATACCATAGCGGAACTAACCCGATTATTGGGTTAGTTCCGCTATGGTATGGTCCCGGTATGGCACCCTTGCAAAATACCTACCAAAAAGTCCCGCTATGGTACCCATCTTTTACTTCAACGCCAAACAATAGAAAGTACAATTGAGAAAAAAAGTGTACGTGTAACTTTTAGTTTCTAATGATGAACTTTATTAAGGAGTACTTATAAATAAAAAAGTCTGTTTGCAATATTAAATCAGTCTTGTATTCATTCAAACATATTTATTACAAATACAAACAATCAACAACTGGAAAGAAATATTAATTGAAAATGTATACTTTATAAAAATAATCAACTGGCAAAAAATATTAATTAGATTCCATGAGATTTAAAGATTTAGCTTTTTTGACAACATTCTTCAGGAAATGTACGTTACATCCATTGTATTTTTTTTTAAATGTATATATGTATTGATAAATATACTCCTTACCCCCAACATAATTAGGGAAGTTTTTTAATTAATTATTTACAAACTAGAATGTTTAATTATACAATAATATTTGCAAACTGAAGAGAACCAATTAAGAAAAAATAAACAAAAACTAATCACCACAATCAATATCAGCATCAAAAAACAAAAAGCCTGAGGAACATACTTATGGATCGAAAGACCCATACGTTGTTCAAAATCCATTGATTTTGATGCCAAGAAAAACATTCGCTGCTGAATTTATTGCTCCCATTTCGAAATCAAATGTAAATTTCGATGGACACCATTCGGGTAAAGCTTGTTTAATTAATTTGAAAACTTTTACATAAGTTTTCCTTCTTTGTTATTCAAAAGAATACAGAAGAAAGAAGCCACATTTGTTGATACCTCGGTGCTTCCCATGTCTGCGTGAATGACGTGAACTTGTATAAATGGGTTTGGGCAACCGTCGAAAGTGCCATCACCAAAATAATGAGTTACACACTTTATGTGTTCCTTTATTTCCCTCGATGTGAGAATAATTATTCGATCACCGTCTTCACAACAATAATCCACCAATAAATATTTGTAAAATTCTTTTGGTATTATTATATCATCCACATTGTTAAATTGCGTTTTAGGCACGTTCAGTGACTTATTTCGGTATCTGTATAATTTTGTTTTGTAGTCAGGTACATTTCCTTTGTCTTTTAGGCTTCGCATATGTTTTTCGAAGGTCTTATGTACCGATATGTAATTTGAACAAACTTTTTTGCACTCACTTATGGCTATTTGAAGTTCATTGTCTACAACATTTGGCACACACTTATTACTGTGTTTATATTCTTTAAGTATTATTTGATTTTTACTGTCCAGAGTCACATATCCACTCCATTTAATACTGTTTCTTCTATTTACACAATGGCAAGCACTTGAATTTTTATTTTCTCTCCGTTTTATATATTTATACTTATCCGGCACGTAATAATGTTTTTCCACCTCACCTACTGTCGATAATTGTTAGATTTTGCACCGGACCACGTGATCTACTTGCCCTTGACATTGCAATAGATAAACTAACAAACAATCCTAATTACTCTTATCGGAAAGTGCAGTTGTGCAGTGCAAACTGAGATGGCAAACATACTGTCTCTCTCTGTTTGCGAAAGGGCTCGTTCCTATTGTTTTCCCGAAATAAACCGGTTGGTCAGGTAACTTGCTTCACTCGACAATCGCCGAGCATGACTTATTTAAGAATTAGAATTAAATATTGATAATAAGTCTAGGTTTTCTAAATTTACTGTTTGAGTATATGGTATGTATTTTTATTAAAACATTGTAGAGCTTTTCTATTCGACAGTCCCAGAAACTGATGGGTGCCGTAGCGGGACTTTTTTATAGGTATTTTGCGAGGGTGCCATAGCGGGACCATACCATAGCGGAACTAACCCGATTATTTCGCTTACTGAGCTCACTTCATATATGAATACCTATTTTTACGCTGGGCTTGGCTTTTTGGTAAAGAAAATTATCATCGGACAACCTGTATATGCCCATAAAAGAAACTCGATGGCGCGAGCATATCTGTAATTGTGTATACACCGACCCTCGCTGGGTCAGCATTGTGGATTTGGCCCAATCGCCCTACGTGGGTCGGTAGTATAAATCAGCGACCAGAATACAGTACAGGTAGATATATAATATGATTCGTTAATCATTAAATAAGATGATGAGATAATACTTTTTTATTTATTTTTATTTGTATTTTATACTCTTCAGACTCCGGGGTCTGTACCTTTTATTAACAATGATACGACTTTTTGATGATGAGATCATGATGAGATAATACTTACATGGCACTAAAAATATAACACTATTTGAAACTGATAACGTGATTTACACTTGAAATAAAAACTTCCAAAAGTTTGAGGAGTCAGGAGTAACAAACGCGACAAGTTTGGTGAGATCCAAACTGAACCATGATTGAAATGTTTTTTACCAAGAGCACTTTCTTAATAATAACACTAAAACAAAGCACCGCGTTAATTGAATAGGTTTAAAACTCAGGTAGAAAATTGTTGTAATCCTCTGGAAATTCTCCAGGAATTACGGCTTCTTTTTTCTATTTATTGCCTTTCTTTAAATAGAATGGTCCGATAGAAAAACAATAGAAGAATCCTATTTAACTTGTAGGCTGTCATTAAATAAGTAACACTAATATTTTATCATTAAAGCTGATATTCAGGTGTACGGTACAAGGTATCGGCCTAAGCTCTATACGTTATTGTAATATTTCTTAGTAAATTATTTATTGAATGCTTAAGAATTTTGAGGTCTCAATGTTATTGCTACACTCTCAACCAAAAATTTTTTAGCGTAGTAAATAGTAAAATTTCTCACCCAGATGAAAACTACAGTCATGAAAAAATCCTATTCTTAAGTTCCCATTTATTACACATTTTGCTTACGTGTTAATGAAACCTTCATCCCCCATGTATCTAACTGTATCTTCCTCGAATATCTACATAGATACAGCGTTAAATGTTAGTTTATGTGAGTAAACTCACACTGGATTACAACGCTATCGTTTAATATGATCTCTGCAACAACATAGCTAAAGTGCTTCCTAATCTTAACTGATTCCGATGTGAAGTGAAGTGTACATGAATTTTCATTTCGAGTTAGTGGCGTATGGGTACATTACGGTACATACCAATCTTACAAGTAGGTAAGATTTAATTTTTTAGAGTTACACATATTTTGTTGCCAATTAGTTATGTTGAAAAAGTTTAATAATCATGAGGATGTTACAAAACTTTGATTTACGCGTTATACCTAAAATAAATGAAAATTAATTCTCTGTTGAGTTGGAGAACTCTTCTTAAACTAATCTTATGAATTAAGATATCTAAAGCTTTTTCTAATGAGTTTGATAATCTCTGTATGTTTAACCTGTCCCACCCGTTGCAGCTAAGACTATGTTATAGGTTGTTTAAAAAACACTAAAAGCACTCATTTCTTATACAGTATCAAATATGAATCACACAGCATGTTTTTGTACCGTTAAAAAATAAATATTTTGTCGGCAGTCTCGGCAATATTGTCATAGTTAACAGTGCGTATCTGAATTAGTATAAAAATATGGATGGTTTCAATTTCCAGTCGCGCAGATATACCTATAACTAATATCTTTTATTCGATTCATTAAATAAATACTAGAGAGGAAGCTCAAGTGGAACGTATGTGACATTTTACCGATATTGCACTTCGTGAAACATCAGAACGTCACCTGTTTGTGCATCACATCTTAAATTCATAACGTTACAGCCCACGAGAAGCAAAACAACGGACAAGCTTAGTATCACATACGTACCTATCAGTGAATCTTGTCAGTGACCCTGCTTATAATTTTGAATATCTATCGCAACCGTCTCCGACAGCGGAAACCTTAGTGCTACTTAATATATGTCCGTTGATCGTAGGAACTTAAGTCATGTGATTTATTAACGATAAGCGTAAACCTAACTTTAGAGCGCTTTCAGAGATAGCAATGAAAATAATATTTCCATTATCTCATAATTTTTCTATCAAAATCACAAGGCGTAGGTAAAGGGGAAAGAAAATTTACCTGTTTGATGAATTTTTTTGTTTTGATATGCGTTAAGATTTTGACTAACATTTGACAAGTAAATCAAAATAAGCAACATTATGCATAATTACAGATTTTTGTTGTAAATATGATTATTATGACTTCTAAATATAACATAGGTCAGATATGCTGCTGTGGAAATTTTAGTGTTCTTCAAGCGAGATCTGCTTTACATATTATACTATGTATACCTATTTTGTAGTAAATAATGAAATTGCACCACCAGATTAAAACTACAGTCACAAAACAAAATCTCCTTTTGAGTATAACATTTACTTCATTATATTTCTCATTTGGAAACTTACGTGTCAATAAAACCCTGATCCCCATGTACCTGAACTGAAGCTTACTAACTTGATCATATGTAACTTTGACATGAATAATGTTTGTGGTAAAATTTTTAATTATAATATATGAGTGAACTCACATTGCATTATAGTGCTATCGTACTCGTATATGATCTCTGCAACAACATAGCTATAGTGCTTCCTTAGCTTAACTGATTCCGATGTGAAGTGAAGTGTACATGAATTTTCATTTCGAGTTAGTGTCGTGTGGGTACATACCAATCTTACAAGTAAGCTTTTAATCATTAGATTATCTACACTTAGGGTGGGTTGCACCAAATTGCTTTGACTTATCGTTAAAACAAACTGTGAACAGTCGTAAATCACTGATTACGTCAAAAGTATTTGACGTATCCAGAAATTTTACGACTGGTTAGGTTTTCGTTATCATTAAAATCCCTAGTAACGTCAAAAATCTTTGACGTAACCAGATATTTTACGAATAGTTAGGGGTTGGTTATCGCTAAAGTAATTGGTGCAACCCACCCTTATTTTGTTGAAAAAGTTTTTCTGCTTATATACCTTGAATGGTTATAGTCACTCTGAAATTTATCGGTGTGAATAAATTACAAAAGGTAAAAATAAATAATAGTTAGGCAGATTTATTGAACTAATTCAATTACTTTTATTGTTCTAGGGGTCACATAAGGTCGTGAAGTATGTGAAATGAAACATCGATTATATCAAAGATCTGAATGGATGTGACTTTATTCTGATAGGTATTTTACTTTTCAAACAAGCTTATATCATGTATTATACGAAAGCTTTAGTCATCCTCGAATTAAAACATGAGTTTTTGAAAAATGTCCATTATTTACTTATAATTTATTTCATACAAGCTGACCCGGCGAACTTCGTTCTACAAAATATCTAAATAAATTGATATTCTGATGACTGTATTAGCATTACTATCGCACACTTTCATCAAAATCCCTTGAGTAGTTTTTACGTGAATCAGTAACAAACATCCATACATACTCACAAACTTTCGCGAGTATAATATTAGCAGGATTCCTATTTTGAAAGCTTATGTCAATAAAACCCCCATGTATGTACGTACCTAACGGTAGCTTACTCAGATATCTAGTTAACGCGTTCAATGTTTGCTTATTTGAATAAGTTTACACTGTATTATAACGTTACCGTAAATGATGTCTGAAACAATATAGCTTTAGTGCTTCCTCATTTTAACTGATTCCGTGTGAAGTCGATTAGTGAAGTGTACGGACGAACCTACCTACCTACATGAATTTTTATTTTGGGATAGCGTAGTATACCTATCTAGGAAAATGAATGTTAATCTTAAAAGTAAGTTTTTATGCTTTCGAGTAACATACTCTTTTTAAACTAATTTTTCACTTTCAAATCACTTTCAAATCACTTTATTTAGCCCGTGGGCCTAGGTTAACAAAGTTGTTATAATTTAATACATATATAAATGTCCTCTAGGTCCCGCTGTGATAAGCGTACAAGCGTTTGTATAATACATAAATAGGTCATTAGAAAATTAACAATTACAATTAAGTGAAGTTGATCATTTGAGTTTTTTTAATATTAATTTTTAAGTTGTGTTGCTCTAGCCACTTTATAACAGATATCAACGTTTGGTTAATGTCATTATACAATGTGTCAAGATTTTTTTTATTCCCCGTAAATAAAATAGTGCTATCGTCCGCGTAAAGTGTCATAGAGTGATTAGTTATTTTCGGTAGTTCGTTTATGTATGCCACAAAGAGAAACGGTCCTGCTTTACTGCCTTGTGGGACACCAGTACAAAACCGTCTTAATTGAGATGTGTATACCTTTTCTACTTTTGATTTTGGGCAAATTCGATTCACTTCTGTAAATTGGTATCTATCACTCAAAAAGGATCGTATCAGTTTATTAGGTATATCTCTAGCTCCATATGACTCTAATATATGCAAAAGTATTTCATGGTTCACGTGATCAAATGCTTTGGTCATATCCATGAATAGCGCTACCGTTGATGCTCCCTTGTCCATGTTTGTTGTTACTTTATACAAAAAGTCGTATATAGCCATGTTAATGTCTTTCTTTTTCCTAAAACCATACTGACTTGAGGATATTACATTGTAATTTTCAAAGTATGAATAAAACTTTTGGTTAATATTTTTTTCAAAAATTTTTGAGAATATTGGAATTAGTGCTATGGGCCTATAATTGTCTAGTTGTTGTTTATCCCCTTTCTTAAATATCGGTTTTATTACAGATATTTTAAGTTTATCTGGGTAAACGCCTTTCGTCATACATGTATTTATGATATGGCTCAAGATCGGTGCTATCAGTTCTTTGACATACTTCACAACTTTTGTAGTCACTTTGTCGTAACCAAAGCTTTGAGTATTACTCAGAGAATTAATAGTGTGGTATATGTCAGTAGGAGTTGTTGGAGTCAAGAATAAAGAATTCGAATTGCAATATTGTATTTTTGGCAGATTACTTTGTCTAGATTGAGATTGTGCTATGTCAATGAAGTAGTTCATTGAATTTTTGGGCAATGTCATTTGGATTATTAATTGTTTCGTCATTAACTTTAATTTTTGGTATATTTTCTTTTGGATAATTATGTTTCAGCTTGTTAATTACCGACTAGGTAGCTTTGGATTTAATTTTTGCGTTTTTAATAAAATAATCGTTTTGACTTTTTTGTGTCAGTTGAATTATTTTTTTGTATCTCTTTGAATATTGTTGAAATAATAACTTATTAGGGCTGTTGGGTGTAATTCTATATTTCCATAACATTTCCCTTCTTTTTTTAGAACATAGAAGTATGCCTTTTGTAATCCATTTGGGTCGCTTTTTTGTAAAGATTTTTACCTTGTGTATCGGAAAACACAGGTTGTATAATAGGATGAACATATCATAAAACATATTGAACGCTATATTAGGCTCAACACATTCGTAAATCTCATTGAAATTGACATCACTTACGTATGACTTAAATTTATCGAGATTTTCTTTGCAATAGTCACGTTTCTTGGAAAACCAGTATTTTAGTACACAGGTCTTTTTAATCGGGAATCGAAAAAATTGAGATGTATGGTCCGATAACGCATGTTCAATAATTTCACCTTTGCCACCTCTGATATGGTTGTGAACAATATTATCAATACTGGTTTGACTGCTTACGCGTGTTATTTGGTTAAATTGGAATTTCATGTTGTAATGATTTAATAATAATTCGAATTCTTTAGTTAATTTATTCGGTTTTAAAATAGCCTTCTTTATTAATTATTTTGATAATGCAATTGTGTTTACCAGCCGCCCATCATGACTTTGTCTGGGTCTAATTAGTTAATCAGATTACTTAATACTCATTTGTTTTTTATAAAAGCTATATTTTATGATTACAATGTTATTCAAAATAAAAAAATATAAATAAATGCTGTATTACTCATATACAGTATTTCGATTCTATAAAATCGAATAACACCTCCTTACAAAGCCCGTTGCCGTACAATGTAAAGATTGAGCATGCGATTTCCCTGCGGACAGCTGGTGGGGCTATATCCGCTAGTGGGTATAACATGTTAAGGGGAGTGGGCTTGAGGCAGCCTGTTATCGTGCGGCAAGTTTCACCACCCGGCCCATAAGTATTTACGTTTACATACTTATGTCAAACTTCAAAATGGTTTATTTCCATGACTGTACATTTTAGACCATTGCTGTCTTCACAAAACAGAGATCAACGAGATCTACGTATTTGATGACAGCTGTCAAACTTAAATGTGGTGTATCTCTGGTAAATGTCGACTTTAGTTAGATCATTGCTGTCTTCACAATAGTGAGACAACTCAATGAGATCTACATATGAGATGACAGCTGTAAAACTTAAAACTGACATACCTATTATTTCCTTTACTATCGACTTTGGACCATTGCTGTCTTCTCAAACGTAAGAAAACTCTATGAGATTTACATTCTGGATGACAGCTGTCATACTTAAAAGTAGTTAATCTCTGTAACTGTTAATTTAAGACACATTTCACAAAAGTAAAAAACATCTAAGATATCTACATTTTCGATGACAGTTTACTACAGTTTAATTATAACTAATTGACATATTAAAATTTTGTTGCAATCATCAATTTAGATGTTCACAAAATTATTTTAGAAAATTGCATTTCACTTTTGATATTGTTATTATATTTTCTACGAATTAACACAAATAAACACAGTAAGGTTGTTACACAACAACTAAGATACATATTTAGGTACATTGCACACATGTTTCTGCATTGGTTTGCATCTATATTTGATTATTTATTTATTGTTGTTGGTATAGTAATATCTTCTAAAATTAGGTTCTTTTATTCACACAACTTAAGTTACATAATTTATTCTAATTTACTTATACTAAAATATTAACAAAATACCTAAACTAATATAAATTATGTATATACAAAACTAAATTAAAAACATATAAAACTTCGTCTAAAAGTCTGAATCTTAAAAACTATTTCAATCACATTTAAAGTTATGTTCAAATCTGTTGAAGACTTAGTTAAAGAGTATTTTGAAAATAATCATTATTTGAAATGAATCTTGAGTTTTATAGCAAATTTTCCTTTAAGAGCGAATACTTAAAATATTCAATAACAACACAAGCAAGTAAGAAAGAAGCTAACTAAATGGATCAAGCTACGATTTTCGATCGATAAATTTGACCAACATTCTCAAAGTTCTGTATAAATCTTATGGATAGTTAAAATATTTTGAAAATAATGAAAACTCAATTTATCAACCTTGAATTTTATCGCTAATTTTCATTAGGTATAGTACGAAATTACGAATATTTAAATAAGTTTGCACACTGAAATAATGAAACAAGCGAAAAACTAACGTAATGCATCAAACTAGATATTTTAATACATCAAATAAATGTTTAAAAAAAGATGTTATAAATTGGTACATAAATATATAGAAATAAGCATCAATCATCTCCTGATTCTGCCTCAGAACTTGTTGGAGTTATATTTTCATAATTTTTCTTACTGGCTTTACTTCTATTTCTTTTTGGTTGAGTTCTGGACATTTTACATTCGTCTGCGCCTTTTGTTGTTATACTGTTTCTGAAAAATAATATTATAAATGAATTGCAAAGCCTTTTATTGCAGTTTCGCTCGCCTTACAGCCCCTTAGGTATTTTGACTTTTGTGCTAAGTATTCCATGGGAACCTTTTTTAGTATTTGACGTATCCAGAAATTTTACGACTGGTTAGGTTTTCGTTATCATTAAAATCCCTAGTAACGTCAAAAATCTTTGACGTAACCAGATATTTTACGAATAGTTAGGGGTTGGTTATCGCTAAAGTAATTGGTGCAACCCACCCTTATTTTGTTGAAAAAGTTTTTCTGCTTATATACCTTGAATGGTTATAGTCACTCTGAAATTTATCGGTGTGAATAAATTACAAAAGGTAAAAATAAATAATAGTTAGGCAGATTTATTGAACTAATTCAATTACTTTTATTGTTCTAGGGGTCACATAAGGTCGTGAAGTATGTGAAATGAAACATCGATTATATCAAAGATCTGAATGGATGTGACTTTATTCTGATAGGTATTTTACTTTTCAAACAAGCTTATATCATGTATTATACGAAAGCTTTAGTCATCCTCGAATTAAAACATGAGTTTTTGAAAAATGTCCATTATTTACTTATAATTTATTTCATACAAGCTGACCCGGCGAACTTCGTTCTACAAAATATCTAAATAAATTGATATTCTGATGACTGTATTAGCATTACTATCGCACACTTTCATCAAAATCCCTTGAGTAGTTTTTACGTGAATCAGTAACAAACATCCATACATACTCACAAACTTTCGCGAGTATAATATTAGCAGGATTCCTATTTTGAAAGCTTATGTCAATAAAACCCCCATGTATGTACGTACCTAACGGTAGCTTACTCAGATATCTAGTTAACGCGTTCAATGTTTGCTTATTTGAATAAGTTTACACTGTATTATAACGTTACCGTAAATGATGTCTGAAACAATATAGCTTTAGTGCTTCCTCATTTTAACTGATTCCGTGTGAAGTCGATTAGTGAAGTGTACGGACGAACCTACCTACCTACATGAATTTTTATTTTGGGATAGCGTAGTATACCTATCTAGGAAAATGAATGTTAATCTTAAAAGTAAGTTTTTATGCTTTCGAGTAACATACTCTTTTTAAACTAATTTTTCACTTTCAAATCACTTTCAAATCACTTTATTTAGCCCGTGGGCCTAGGTTAACAAAGTTGTTATAATTTAATACATATATAAATGTCCTCTAGGTCCCGCTGTGATAAGCGTACAAGCGTTTGTATAATACATAAATAGGTCATTAGAAAATTAACAATTACAATTAAGTGAAGTTGATCATTTGAGTTTTTTTAATATTAATTTTTAAGTTGTGTTGCTCTAGCCACTTTATAACAGATATCAACGTTTGGTTAATGTCATTATACAATGTGTCAAGATTTTTTTTATTCCCCGTAAATAAAATAGTGCTATCGTCCGCGTAAAGTGTCATAGAGTGATTAGTTATTTTCGGTAGTTCGTTTATGTATGCCACAAAGAGAAACGGTCCTGCTTTACTGCCTTGTGGGACACCAGTACAAAACCGTCTTAATTGAGATGTGTATACCTTTTCTACTTTTGATTTTGGGCAAATTCGATTCACTTCTGTAAATTGGTATCTATCACTCAAAAAGGATCGTATCAGTTTATTAGGTATATCTCTAGCTCCATATGACTCTAATATATGCAAAAGTATTTCATGGTTCACGTGATCAAATGCTTTGGTCATATCCATGAATAGCGCTACCGTTGATGCTCCCTTGTCCATGTTTGTTGTTACTTTATACAAAAAGTCGTATATAGCCATGTTAATGTCTTTCTTTTTCCTAAAACCATACTGACTTGAGGATATTACATTGTAATTTTCAAAGTATGAATAAAACTTTTGGTTAATATTTTTTTCAAAAATTTTTGAGAATATTGGAATTAGTGCTATGGGCCTATAATTGTCTAGTTGTTGTTTATCCCCTTTCTTAAATATCGGTTTTATTACAGATATTTTAAGTTTATCTGGGTAAACGCCTTTCGTCATACATGTATTTATGATATGGCTCAAGATCGGTGCTATCAGTTCTTTGACATACTTCACAACTTTTGTAGTCACTTTGTCGTAACCAAAGCTTTGAGTATTACTCAGAGAATTAATAGTGTGGTATATGTCAGTAGGAGTTGTTGGAGTCAAGAATAAAGAATTCGAATTGCAATATTGTATTTTTGGCAGATTACTTTGTCTAGATTGAGATTGTGCTATGTCAATGAAGTAGTTCATTGAATTTTTGGGCAATGTCATTTGGATTATTAATTGTTTCGTCATTAACTTTAATTTTTGGTATATTTTCTTTTGGATAATTATGTTTCAGCTTGTTAATTACCGACTAGGTAGCTTTGGATTTAATTTTTGCGTTTTTAATAAAATAATCGTTTTGACTTTTTTGTGTCAGTTGAATTATTTTTTTGTATCTCTTTGAATATTGTTGAAATAATAACTTATTAGGGCTGTTGGGTGTAATTCTATATTTCCATAACATTTCCCTTCTTTTTTTAGAACATAGAAGTATGCCTTTTGTAATCCATTTGGGTCGCTTTTTTGTAAAGATTTTTACCTTGTGTATCGGAAAACACAGGTTGTATAATAGGATGAACATATCATAAAACATATTGAACGCTATATTAGGCTCAACACATTCGTAAATCTCATTGAAATTGACATCACTTACGTATGACTTAAATTTATCGAGATTTTCTTTGCAATAGTCACGTTTCTTGGAAAACCAGTATTTTAGTACACAGGTCTTTTTAATCGGGAATCGAAAAAATTGAGATGTATGGTCCGATAACGCATGTTCAATAATTTCACCTTTGCCACCTCTGATATGGTTGTGAACAATATTATCAATACTGGTTTGACTGCTTACGCGTGTTATTTGGTTAAATTGGAATTTCATGTTGTAATGATTTAATAATAATTCGAATTCTTTAGTTAATTTATTCGGTTTTAAAATAGCCTTCTTTATTAATTATTTTGATAATGCAATTGTGTTTACCAGCCGCCCATCATGACTTTGTCTGGGTCTAATTAGTTAATCAGATTACTTAATACTCATTTGTTTTTTATAAAAGCTATATTTTATGATTACAATGTTATTCAAAATAAAAAAATATAAATAAATGCTGTATTACTCATATACAGTATTTCGATTCTATAAAATCGAATAACACCTCCTTACAAAGCCCGTTGCCGTACAATGTAAAGATTGAGCATGCGATTTCCCTGCGGACAGCTGGTGGGGCTATATCCGCTAGTGGGTATAACATGTTAAGGGGAGTGGGCTTGAGGCAGCCTGTTATCGTGCGGCAAGTTTCACCACCCGGCCCATAAGTATTTACGTTTACATACTTATGTCAAACTTCAAAATGGTTTATTTCCATGACTGTACATTTTAGACCATTGCTGTCTTCACAAAACAGAGATCAACGAGATCTACGTATTTGATGACAGCTGTCAAACTTAAATGTGGTGTATCTCTGGTAAATGTCGACTTTAGTTAGATCATTGCTGTCTTCACAATAGTGAGACAACTCAATGAGATCTACATATGAGATGACAGCTGTAAAACTTAAAACTGACATACCTATTATTTCCTTTACTATCGACTTTGGACCATTGCTGTCTTCTCAAACGTAAGAAAACTCTATGAGATTTACATTCTGGATGACAGCTGTCATACTTAAAAGTAGTTAATCTCTGTAACTGTTAATTTAAGACACATTTCACAAAAGTAAAAAACATCTAAGATATCTACATTTTCGATGACAGTTTACTACAGTTTAATTATAACTAATTGACATATTAAAATTTTGTTGCAATCATCAATTTAGATGTTCACAAAATTATTTTAGAAAATTGCATTTCACTTTTGATATTGTTATTATATTTTCTACGAATTAACACAAATAAACACAGTAAGGTTGTTACACAACAACTAAGATACATATTTAGGTACATTGCACACATGTTTCTGCATTGGTTTGCATCTATATTTGATTATTTATTTATTGTTGTTGGTATAGTAATATCTTCTAAAATTAGGTTCTTTTATTCACACAACTTAAGTTACATAATTTATTCTAATTTACTTATACTAAAATATTAACAAAATACCTAAACTAATATAAATTATGTATATACAAAACTAAATTAAAAACATATAAAACTTCGTCTAAAAGTCTGAATCTTAAAAACTATTTCAATCACATTTAAAGTTATGTTCAAATCTGTTGAAGACTTAGTTAAAGAGTATTTTGAAAATAATCATTATTTGAAATGAATCTTGAGTTTTATAGCAAATTTTCCTTTAAGAGCGAATACTTAAAATATTCAATAACAACACAAGCAAGTAAGAAAGAAGCTAACTAAATGGATCAAGCTACGATTTTCGATCGATAAATTTGACCAACATTCTCAAAGTTCTGTATAAATCTTATGGATAGTTAAAATATTTTGAAAATAATGAAAACTCAATTTATCAACCTTGAATTTTATCGCTAATTTTCATTAGGTATAGTACGAAATTACGAATATTTAAATAAGTTTGCACACTGAAATAATGAAACAAGCGAAAAACTAACGTAATGCATCAAACTAGATATTTTAATACATCAAATAAATGTTTAAAAAAAGATGTTATAAATTGGTACATAAATATATAGAAATAAGCATCAATCATCTCCTGATTCTGCCTCAGAACTTGTTGGAGTTATATTTTCATAATTTTTCTTACTGGCTTTACTTCTATTTCTTTTTGGTTGAGTTCTGGACATTTTACATTCGTCTGCGCCTTTTGTTGTTATACTGTTTCTGAAAAATAATATTATAAATGAATTGCAAAGCCTTTTATTGCAGTTTCGCTCGCCTTACAGCCCCTTAGGTATTTTGACTTTTGTGCTAAGTATTCCATGGGAACCTTTTTTTGTCCAACAAACACATTTTTTGATCTATAATATCCCCAAGAAATTACGTATTCTCACAATAATTAATAAATAATTTGCGTTAATATGATAATGACTTATTTCAGGATATATACCTAATGAGTCATTTGAGGTAAGAAATATAACGTACCTGACAATATTTTCTGGAACAGAGCAACGTTCCACCACTGTCAGTACGATATCATTCACGAGCGCGGGGTTTAATCGCTTTTTTGGTGCTTTGTTGGGAAAAGCAGGAGAACGTTTTCCAGTGAATGAATGCGTCGCCAGGATACTGAAAACTAATACAATGTTATAAAATTGCCACTTATGGTATGTAGGTAACTAAATGGATAGCTGAACAATCGTGCATTTTTATTCTCCTTTATGTAGTTGGCACGGCTTAAAAGTAAAAAAACGTAATTAGATAAAGATTACTAAGGATACATACTGTCGTTGAAATACTGCTTCTAGTAATTTTCTGGTAGCGTTCGTATAAGAATTCTATTTTATATCATCCAAGACGTACGCTTGAACCGTACGCTTGAAAGGGAACCTTTGCTTTTCCTTCACCGATCGGAATCTGTAAATTAGGGGATAAATATTTAAATTTCATGTAATGTTTTGAATTGTTTTATTATTGATTGACTTTTGACATTGAAATTTGGCGACATATTCTTAATAGGTAAAGCCCTATAAAATCCTATTCACCAGTTTACCGCACGGAAAAGTATAACTAAAATCGGCTTACAGCTTTTTATTATCCATTGATTCTATAAACTATCAGAAATCTGGTTATCAATAGGTATTGAGGTCATAAAGCTTTGTGCTTCATGAGCATGAATATATCTAGAGATAATTTATTTTTGTTGAAGTACGAAATTTTCAAAGAGAAATCTTAAACTAATCCTACCATAGTAGTGTCCTTAGGTTTTGAGTGAGAATTTTGTTTCTGCTTTGTCGTAGTTATGTTGCTTGATTTGTTCTGCATGAATTCGTTTGATTTTTCTAATGGATTTTTTTTGAAGAACTGACTGCATTATGATCATATGTGATGCTTTTGTTTACACTCTTGTTCAAATCCTGCGAACGCGTCAATTTTTGAAATGTTTATCACATAAAGAAAGTTTATATACACCTAGTGTGTGAAGCACGATAAAAATAATTTCATTGATTAAGCAATGCGTCATTTCTCGTTAATGGTAAGAAGTTCTAATAATTTCACATTAAGTGACCGACTGGTTTAAAGCAGTTCTCACAAATGGCGCTTCCAACAATGTAGTAGTTGGTAAAAATGATAAACACTCACTAATTCGGCGCCTTCGCAGAGCGCGATTTAGCTTAATTGGACAAAGCATCTGGGCCGGAGTCCCAGAGGATGCAGGTTCAAATCCTCGGAACGCGTCAATTTTTGAAATGTTTATCACATAAAGAAAGTTTCTATACACCTAGTGTGTGAAGCACGACAAAAATAATTTCATTGATTAAGCAATGCGTCATTTCTCGTTAATGGTAAGAAGTTCTAATAATTTCACATTAAGTGACTGACTGGTTTAAAGCAGTTCTCACAAATGGCGCTTCCAACAATGTAGTAGTTGGTAAAAATGATAAACACTCTCTTATTCGGCGCCTTCGCAGAGCGCGATTTAGCTTAATTGGACAAAGCATCTGGGCCGGAGTCCCAGAGGATGCAGGTTCAAATCTTGCGAACGCGTCAATTTTTGAAATGTTTATCACATAATAGAAGGATTATTATATTATTGAGAAGCAGATGAGGTCCCATAAACATTGCAATGTTAATGATGATGGTAGATAAGGATTACAGAAATCTGTAAATGAATGATAGAAATATTTTATGTGAAAGTTAGTGAAACGGTTTATCCAAAGAAGATTGATCGGACTGCAAAAATGTCGGCATTCAATTTGCATTGATTTCCGTTTGTGTGGCTGCTCTTCTTCTTCTTCTTTAGCCTTTCGCTATCCACTTTTGGACATAGGCCTCTCCCAATTTACGCCATGCTTCACGGTCTGCTGCCCTTGCGATCCAATTCCGTCCAGCATGTTTTTGCACGTCATCTACCCATCGCTGTGGCGGGCGACCTGGTGGTCTGGTATTCGCCCACGGTCTCCACTCAACCAAGCGTTTGGTCCAACGATGGCTTTCCATTCGAGCTATATGTCCTGCCCAACTCCATTTCTTTCCAGCAATTACTTCAACCACATCTCTCAGTTTCGTTTTCCGCCTAATCCATTCATTTCTTTTACGGTCGCGCAAGGTGATTCCGAGCATAGCTCTCTCCATTGCTCTTTGCGCCACTCTGAATTTTTCAGCTGATCTCTGAGTGAGTGACATGGTTTCCGCACCGTACGTGAACACCGGCTCAATGCTCTCCCGAAATACCTTTGCTTTAAGCTTCATGGATAGCTTTCCGCGCAATATTTGCTTATTAGCTCCAAACGCTGCCCAAGCTTGGGATATCCTTCGTTCCACCTCTGCTGTCTGATTCCCAAAACCAAGTGTAAGTTTATGGCCCAAGTATACATAGTCCTTGACTACTTCCACTGGCAGTTGGTAATTATTGACTTCAGCTATGTTGGTCATAATCTTAGTTTTGGCCAGGTTCATCTTTAAACCAACTTTCTCCGACTCCAACTTAAGTTCCTCGATCATGGCTAACATATCAGGGACACTTTCTGAAAACAGTGCCAAGTCATCGGCAAATCGCAAGTTTGTGAGATTCTCCCCTTCAACATTGATACCTTTATCGTCCCACTTCAATTTCTTGAATATGTTTTCAAGGACCACGGTAAAAAATTTCGGGGACATCGGGTCACCTTGTCGAACTCCTCTGGCTAAACGGAAGGATGGAGTCTTTTCGTGTAGATTTACACACGCTGTCGCTCGGCTTTGCAGGTGTTTTATAATTGCTAAATACCTTTCGTCCACCCTACAGTCTGCCAAAGCATCCTCAACGGCCCAGGCCTCAACTGAATCGAACGCTTTCTCATAATCAACGAAAGTTATTATGATCGGCTTTTGATACTCGTGACATTTCTCGATTAGCGTTTTAATACTTTGCAGATGATCGCAAGTACTGTAACCAGACCTAAAACCCGCCTGCTCCCGTGGTTGGTATGAGTCTAACTTGTTTCTGAGTCTATTGACTAATACTCTCGTAAACAATTTGTAGACATGGGAAAGCAGACTGATAGGCCTATAATTATCCAATCTTTTGATATCTCCTTTTTTGTGAAGTAATGAGATTACAGCGTTGTTCCAGCTATCCGGTACTTCTGTTTCCAGTAGGCATTTTGTAAACAGCCTTGCTAGGGCTTCTGGTACTCTCTTCGATGATAATTTAAGTAGCTCTGGAACAATACCATCTTCACCTGGGGCTTTTCGATTTTTCAACTGCCGCAATGCCAAACGCACTTCATCAGCTGTGACATCCGGGAGATCCTCTGATCCAACATTCAACACTGGTGGTCTAAAAAGATCCGAAGCTACCACATCACCCGTCCAGTTCCTAGGATTTTCAACTTTGCTGCTAAAGAGGTTTTCGTAGTAACAATAAGCTATATTAAGCAGTTCCTCTCTGTTAGTTGTTACAGTGCCATCTTCATTGGTGAGCTTAAAGATGGATTTCTTCCCTGCATTTAGTTGAAGCTTTAGTGATCTGCGGCTTTTATTTCTTTCAATGGCCTCTTCTATTATTCGCTCATCGTGCTTCTGTAGGTCCTTCCGGATTTTCCGGCGTATCTCTTTCTGCAGACAGAGCTCTGCAGAATTATTGTCCATATCGCTGATCATTTCCCGTCTCCGGTCCATTATGCGCAATGTTTCTGCAGTAAGTTTTTGGGTTCTCGACTGTACAATGTACATTCTGTGGAGTTACGGATTCCAGAGCTGAGTTCAAACACTGGACAATTTCACTATTTACTTCCTCTACCGAACGCTCTTCTATCTCCTTAACAATCAACTTGGTGTCTATGTGCTCAATTATGCGATCTTGATTGTGTCTTATAATTTCTATTTTGACATGATTTGGTGTTTGTCTCTTTGTTATGAGATTTTTCCTATCCCTTCGAACATTAAAGAAGCACTCGGCTCGAACCAGTCTGTGATCACTATTTACTGAGAAGCGATTTAAAACTTTTACATCCTCAACATTAGCTTTCTTGTCTGTAATTATGTAGTCATATTCGCTTTTGTTTCGACCATTTGGGTGTTTCCACGTCCATTTGTGTTGAGGTCTTTTGGAAAAGAATGTGTTCATGGCATACAAACATCGTTGTTGAAGGAAGTTCATCAGAGTTTGCCCTCGCTCATTCCTTATCCCCAAGCCGTGTTGCCCAATACAAGTTTCTGTGAGGTTCTCCCGTCTTCCGACTCTAGCATTGAAGTCTCCCATTAATATGGTGTAGTGGATTCTCTTGCTATCCATAATACTAGAGATATCCTCATAGAACTTTTCTACTTCTTCATCGGAGTGATCGGTTGTTGTATGGCTGCTACTGGCCTTTTTTTACGAATAAAGTCAATAAAAAAAACCTATCAAACCCGTAGGCTGTCACTAAAGGAAGTAATATCTGCTAATATCATTAGAGCTGAAATTCACTTTGTTGAATGACGATACCTATTGTTGGCGGTTATAGACTATGTATTATTATACAGATTGTGTGTTTTTAATTACACATAGTATTAAGCTAGATAGGTACGTCAATAAATGTTTCTGATTCTGGTACGAGGTCACGGCCTGAGCTCCACACGTTATTGTAATGCCTCTTAGTTAACTATTAAATGGGTGCTTAATAATTTTGAGGTCTGATTGTTATCGCTACACTTAAATATGTGGCGTATTAAATACTAAAATAAACATTGTTGAATTACCTTTTATTACATATTCCTCATTTGAAAACTTACCTGTCAATAAAACCCTTCTCCTTCGTATACCTAACCGTACTCGTAGCTTACTTAGATATCTAGATACAGCATTAAATGTTAGTTTATGTGAGTAAACTCACACTGGATTATAACGCTATAGGCTATAGTATATGATCTCTGCAACAACATACGAGCTATAGTGCTTCCTCATCTTAACTGATTCCGATGTGAAGTGAAGTGGACACGAGTTTTCATTTCGAATTAGTGTCGTGTCGGTACACACCAATCTTACAAGTAAGGTTTTATTCTTTAGAGTTTCACTTATTTTATTGCATATACATGAGGATGTTACAAAATTTTATTATCAGCACTTAAATTTCTTATACAGTATCAAATATGAATCATACGCATGTTGTGTACAGTTAAAAAACTAAACTATGTATAAAAATAATTTTGTCGGCCTTGGCAATCTTATACTAGTTAACAGTGCATATATGATTAGGAAAAAAAGTATGGATGGTTTTCAAGCCATATGAGGAGCTCTATTCTGTGATTCGTCGGAGGTCATCGTTATTGCAGGTAATGGCCAAATTCAGGTCTTTTACTGAGGCTTGCAAATAAATTTGTAGATCGTCTGCGTAGAGGCGATCGTGAGAAAAAGAACTAACTAACTAACGCCTCTAACGGGGTAAAATGGCCATTTCTCGATTGTGTGAAACTTTTTATTGCCTGGATTTAATTTGTATTGTTCTGATTTATTGTCCGATAAGAACCTGAAGTGTGTGAACTGAAACATCGATTACAGAATGATGTAACGACTTGAATGGATATGATTAAATGTTGATAGGTATACGAATGCTGTAGATAGACATCTTAAAATCCTAGATTATGTTCAATATGAAATAAAATTATAACGTTTTGACAAAACGACTGTATGGATTCAAGTGAAATTTGGCAAAGGAGTGAGTAACAACACAAATTAGCACAAGGTCTACTGTTATCTCGAATTTTTGGTTCTTTAAAGAACTGAAAAATAAATCTTGCAAATAAGTTATTATTTTATGTTATCCGTATTTATTTTTCGAAAACTCTCCATTTTATATATTTTAATATTTTATTAGGCTATAGAATTTATAGAATTTATTTTGTATATTTTATTAGGTTATAGCTGTGCAAATAAATCTAATAATAATTTTTCTGTTACCGTTTTTAAGTATGTATGTGTGATATCATCTTATATGAAGTTATATGTTCGTATAATTATCTTATAGGTACTCGTATTTATCACTTAATGTGTTTCTGAGTGGACTATATTTTTTTCTCTAATGGTACAAGTGGAAAATTAGAAAATTAGCACAACTACTTTTATCTCGAATATCGTTAGCGGTTCTTTAAAGAATTGAAAAATAAAACTTGCAAATAAGAAAGTGTTGATGTTCTTCGTATCTATTTTTCGAAAACTCTCCAAGCTTTGATTAGTCACATTCGCGAAAATGATCTCACCAAACAGAACAATAATTGAAAAGCGTTTCACCATGAACATTTTGTGAACAACATATTTTTTTTAAAATATTATGTTTAGTAAAATAAAATTAAAACACGAGGTTCCCAAAATATAATGTTAAAAAGATCTAAATAATTTGTACAGCTTATTAGGTATAGCTGTGCAAATAAATCTGACTGAATTTATGATTTGTATCTCTTTTTCTATTATCGTTTTCAAGTAGGTGTGTAAGATCTCATTTTATACCTATGTTCGTTTTATTGTCTTATAGATATTCGTATATATTAATGTGTTTCTGAGTGGACCATATTTTCTTCTCTAGTTCTACAAGTGGAAGTTTCAAGGCTTATTTGTTAAAAGTAATTTTTTTTTTTTTTTTTCAATTTCTTTTTGGTAGCTTTTGGACCGAAAGTCCATGCCAGCCCCATCATACCCTTATAAATACAAACTTATAACATATTTTTACATACATTAAGATATAATAAGCCAGCGAGGCAGTCTCGTGGAGTTGGCCTGATTTAGAGACTGGAAGAAGGTCTCCACCAGTCTGTAAATCACTCCAGCCTCCTCAGAGACGGGGTTACATAACAAACTTTGCAATGCCCCCACATTGGATTCGGTTACTTGAAGTTTGGCAAAGATTCGTTCTCTTTCGCGTTGATTCCGAACACATTTCATAAGTACATGGTAAACATCTTCCGGCTTGTCGCACTCCTCACAGTTAGGTGACGATACTTTCCCCATTAGGAATCCGAATGCATTTAGTGGAATGTGTCCGGAACGTATTCTATGCGCAATAACCGTGGTCTTTCTACTAACACCGCCACTAAACCACGGTTATCGATGAGGTTGGCTCTGCATTATTTTGTACCAAATTCGTTTAGAGATAGAACGTTCATCAAAATATTCCCGCCAATCATCGTAACATCTGATTTTATATTTCGGTAGGTATTCTGAATAGGTAGGTATAATGTACATATCTGCTCCACTTATAGTAGCTAGTCTTGCAAGGCGGTCCGCGGTCTCATTGTCAATCCAATGTGAGATGGCAACCATTGTATTTTTACAGTGATTTGACATACTCGCAGTTTTTCTAATTTACGCAAAATATTATAAGCGATAGGAATACCCCGACTACCCATAGTACATGAGGAAATGTGTTGCAGAGCGCTTCTACTATCCGTAAGTATGACAGTACTGACTTGCGTATGGTTAGATTCGACATACTCGTATGACAGCGCTGCTGATATCGCAAACAATTCCAAGCGCATTATACAGACAGGCGACATGTTACGATAGCATTCTACATGTTTGCTTGATGGCTCAAAAAAGGCTATCCCTGACGACTTGTCGGTGCTCTTAGATCCGTCTGTATATATATTATTTCAATTTTTATATTTTGTATTTAGTTCTTGAATTACATTATTTTTTAGAGCGTCACTATTATAGTCTTTTTTAGCCTTTTGCATGCACTCAAAATTATCAGCTATATATTTTTTTGTATTTATGTTAGTCACCCATTCATCTAGTCTAAACATCTCTAAAAAAAGTAATTTAATTGTTTTATTGGTTAATTATTTTCTAATTGACGAGTATTAACAAAAAACAAAGACTACGTTTCTTTGAATACACTTAAAAGTCAGGTTGAATTGTATTTCAAATTTTTTAGGCCTTCTTCACAGCTTCTTGTTAGGTACCTTCTATTTGTTTGAATAGAATGGTCAGAAATAAGAACAATAGAAGGCTTACGCGATCCCACGAATACAACAATGTTAATAATGCCGATAGATAAGGACTTCGAAAATCAATGAATATAACAATATAAATATGTTCTAATTATTCAAACGTCTGGTTCAAAGAAGTTTGGGCGGCAAAAAATGTCAGCATTTAAGGCGAAATACTAGTGACGAGGAAATTGAGAAATAGGTATTTGGACTAAACTATTGCCGTCGCGATGCGCCCAAACCAGGGAGCTTCAATGTGTGTGGTGATGCAATTGTATTTGTGTGCGTACTGCGCTCGAACTCTCCCCGCACCCTACCTGCGCCCCAACGAGCTCGCTGGCCGACCGATATTTTATTTTGAATTGTAGCAAAATATGATATTACGTAGAGTGCGCGCAAGATAACTCTGCGCGCGAGTCGTGGCGCCACTTACGTTATTTCATTAGTATTCTTTATTTCATTAGTATTCTGTGGCAGAATTGAATTGGTTCCTGATTTTGGCCTTACGTAGAGCTATCTTGCGCGTATTCTACGTATGCTCTGGTTACCTAGTAGGTATGGCGGATAGGCGATAGCAAACAAAAATATAAAAGATAAAAGATTATTTATTTTTCTGCCATTAGGAAGCTACAGTATTTGTGACATGGGTTAATTTTTCTTTATAGGCTAATTTATTTTCTTTCAAATAATAATAAATAATTATTGTTTGACAAAAACGTAACAGGTATGTACCTAACTAACATCATATACAATTGGCTATTTGATATCCGTAGGCGCTGCAGTTTACATAATATATTTTTACTGAAATTACTTCTTTCTAAGTATAAATTAATTATTTTTTTATGGAAA
This sequence comes from Hypomecis punctinalis, assembly GCA_949316475.1. Lineage (NCBI taxonomy): Eukaryota > Metazoa > Arthropoda > Insecta > Lepidoptera > Geometridae > Hypomecis > Hypomecis punctinalis. The sequence goes on along the minus strand of OX438814.1, from coordinate 15,618,013 downwards.
TATCTTACGTTACGTCGTTCTTCTACGGTCTATAATAAATATGCCAAATGCAAGTGGGACTCGCGCTCGAAAGGTTTCATACCGTATGAGAGCCAATTATTTCGATGCAATTATATATTTTTTAAATTGATACATTTATATAAATGATATATTGATATATTATATTACTAAATATTCTGAGAATATTTCAAGCGTCTACCTTTTGTGTATATTAATAAAAATTGTGCAAAAAATCACGTCTGTTGTATGGCATGAAAAAATATTTATTTCATTCTATTTTTTGACCGACGTAACGGAGGAGGTACTCAATTTGACGCGTATATTTTTTATGTATAACCAAGCGTAACTTTTTACACAGTAGTCCAATTTTGATAATTCTTTGTTAGAATTTTATTCATTGGAAAGAATATACTTCGAAATTGATCCCATTGAAATTTTATTGAAATGGGCTGAGCCATTTTTAATAAATCAATACTAATAATCAATCCGTGCGAACTATTCGGGAATTCTGTACCTACACGGTTGAAGTAGATATTTATTTTATTCTATTTTTAGTTTTGTTGTTATAGTGGGAACAAATACATCATCTATGCAAATTTTAACTGTTTAGCTTTTACGGTTCGTGAGATACAGCCTAGTGACCAACGGACAGAGGAGTCTTAGTAATAGGGTCTCGTTAATCTAAAACTTCTTGCCTTTTATATTGTACTCGTAGGTACCTATAGAAAGAAATTAGAATAAGAAATTAGTCCCATAGTATAAAAATAATTGAGGATTCAATTAAACAGATGCGAGGTTTACTGTTTAGAGAACAGCTTGAACTTTTTAGCAAAACTCAGTGGATTAGCAAGTTAAAATGACAGATGGCAAGGCACATAGTTCAATGACCGGATAGCCGATGGGGCTGTTTTCTCAAATGGATCTCACGTACTGGCAAGCTTAGAACGTTTTTTGCTTAGGTGGACTAAGGATAGATTTGTATGTTACAGTTATAATACATTTTTAGAGAGCACGTGATTTTCCTAATTAGAAATTTAGAACTATTATTTCGGCTTAGACTAATATAATGTAATGAATGAAGTAGTAAGTATAATGGCACATAGTTCCAAGAATGCTCAATTTTACGAATGCCCAATTCTATGAATAGACAATTCTAAAAATGCTCAATTCTCAAAATGGCAAAATAATTTCAAATGGGAAAATCACATTTTCATATAAAAAATCACCGGTAATTAAAGCACAATCTTTAGGCAAGTTTTACTATTGAAGCAACTAACATATTATAAGTATTATATAATCATAACTAATTGCGCTAGCTCAATCCCTACTTTTTCCAATTCTCGACTACGCTGATGTTACCTACCTTGATCTTACAATTAGATAATCTTGAGCGCCTTCAAAATTTATGTATAAGGTTTATTTTTGGGTTACGAAAGTACGACCACATCTCTCAGTTTCGCACTAGACTCGAGTGGCTTCCTATCAGACTCGGCAGAAATGCTCACATCCTGTTTTTTACCTCTCATTTATACTCTTGTTTGTGATCTCTTTTCGTTCAGTGGTTGCCTGGAAGAGATCGCTATCAGCGATAAGGCCGCCATTTGTGGCACTAATTTAATTTAAGATAAGTTAAGTATCTACTCTGTACTCTGCACACAATAAAGAGTTCTATCTATCTGTCTATCTATGACATAAAGACCTATATACACACATGAGATCATAATTATCAGTCAGAATTTGTACATTCATAATATTATTTCATGCTATATAAGGTATTTTCAGCGAGCCATTTTTTAAGCTATGTTTAAATTTGTTTGCATCTAAAAATTTTATGTGAAGAGGTAGACTATTGTACACTTTTATGGCTGTATTAAATGAACTTCGATGATACAAAGTATTATTTACTTGTACTACACGAATATTGAATTTATGTTGAGGACGTAAAATTTGCGATCTAGCTGATTTATTACCAAAAAAGTAGTTTTGGTTATTTTTAACAAATACACAATCTTCATCTCTTAAAGTAAGATTTTTTTAGGAAATTCTTAATTAAAATTATGTTGCCATTTTGATAATTGAGCATTCCCAAAACTAACCATTGTGAGAATTGGGCATTCATAGAATTAGGCATTCGCAGAATTGAGCATTCCCGGATTAGTTGGGCATTATGAGAATTGGTCAATATGCACCTAAACTATTTAGATGTCTGCCGATACAACACGATATATATATACTAAAAAAATACTACACAGAATTGTGTAGTCGCTGCAATAAGTCGCAGTAACTAAACGCATATATTCCATACATAAGATCTTTTTATTCAAAAGTAACAAAGATACATCGTTAAAATTACAAGATTTAAAAAATTAACTAATATTTTTAATAAACATCGATATCGATGGACATCACTAGAGCATCGACAAAAATATCGTCTATTGCTACATCCCTAGTGCATGTGTACGTATAGGTTTGAACCTCCCTCACCTCAACCATACCTCCGCATCGTGCGATAGGGACAATTGCAGCTCAGAGCGATTTATACCTACAAAAATCTTGGCAAGACAACGTTTCGTATTACGCTGTTTTCTTCATCAATAAGAAATAAAACAAGTATTTTTTTATATCAAAATTTACAAAAAATATGTGTTCATGATTATGTCATTTCATATTTTGTTAGAAATTAATAAGTCTATTCTGGTGGGTCCTTAAAGATGTCGGTAAAAATGGTGAATTTTTTTGAGACTTTGAAGGATCATATTTTGCCTGATAATTAATTTATCAAAAAAATGAAAAGACAAGGTAGTTTAAAAAGCTAAATTTAATTTTATGGCAAGAAATTGTAACTCTAAAATCATTTTCCAGAAAGAAAACAGCGTAATACGTTTGTATGGAAAATTACAGACCACCTCAGCTCTTAATGCTCATTGATTTTTATTTGTATGGCTGCCATATTCTTCGAGCAATGCCATTATAATACGATGGATAAATATTTTTATATTTGAACTGTAGACTGCAATTAATAAAAAATACCTAATAAGTATGTTATAACGTTACGGATCAATCATAGCTGATTTTCAGTCATATTACAAGATCATGGCCTTCGCTCCATGTGCTCTATTGTCATCTCTCAGTAAATGATTTGATGTTTAAAAACTTTGAGGTCACAAATTCACTACCTTATTGCCTACTATTGGCTTTCAGCTACCCTTTCGAACGAAACATTTGTGGCGAAAATATGATAAAATTGAATTTAAACATGAGTTATTGATATCCATTATTTACCTAGCATGTATTTCATACTAGCTGACCTGGTGAACTTCGTTCTACAAAATATCTTAATAAGTAGTTATTCTGATGACTGTATTAGCATTACTATCGTAAACTTTCATCAACATCCCTAGAGTAGTCTTGCGTGAATCAGTAACAAACATCCATACATACTCACAAACTTTCGCGAGTATAATATTAGCAGGATCCCTATTTTGAAAGCCTATGTCAATAAAACCCCCATGTATGTACGTATATAACGGTAGCTTACTCAGATATCTAGTTAACGCGTTAAATGTTTGCTATTTGAATAAGCTTACACTGTATTATTACTATACCGTAAATTATGTCTGAAACAATATATTTAGCTTTAGTGCTTCCTCATCTTAACAGATTCCGTGTGAAGTCGATTAGTGAAGTGTACGGACGAACCTACCTACCTACATGATTTTTTTATTTTAGGATACGTACGAGTATTCATTTACGCGACTCAGAAATTGTGAGCGACGCGCCGCGCACTCGTTTTCCACGCGTCGTCAGCCGCGCTATTATAAGTACCTTACCGCTCTGGAGGTTAGTGTATTAAATAACTTCCATGCTTGCAAAGCGCGGTCAGCAATAATTAAGCGTCTTGTAGAAGGAGTCAAGGCTTGATGATTGTAGAGATTAAAAACAATACGACTGTATTCCACTGATAAGTATATTCAGGAAGTTATAATTAGTTTTTACAAATTATTATAATACAGGAGATGCGAGATTATTACTTGCCAACTTGGCGGCCATCACAGAGAGAGAGAGAACATCACGGGGGACAGAGATAGTCGATTTTCTTATAACTATCTACAGACTATACAATATTGGGGATACCATTACTAAACTAATAATATTCCCAATAAACCATTATTTTAACACTTCCCCTCATGCGTAACATGAAAAACTTTCAACAATGTAGAACAACATACACAAATCATATGTGTAAACAATTAACAATTCAAGTTAACTTAACAAAACTACATTGTTCCTACTTCATGTCTAGCATGCCTCCATTATGACAACAAGTTACATGTTAATTAAAGTAACACAACACTATCTCTGTCACAGAAATACATTAGTGACTCTACATTACAAATATTGATGGCTTACAATACATGCAACATCTCAAGAATTTGGAACGTCTATTTATTACACATTTCTTAAACCTAAGTCAGCAATGAAAACATTATGCTTACAGCTAGATAGAGGTTTCGTAAAAATATCAGCCACCATTCTTTCAGTAGGTAAATAATCAATTACTACATTCTTTTCCTTAACAATATCTTTTACAAAATGGTAGCGTAAGTCAATATGCTTTGTCTTTTTATGACAATATTCTTTTGTCTCAAGCAACCTAAGAGCACTTTGATTATCGCTATAGATTCTACAATTTAATTGTTTCTTAAAAATTTCATACAAAAAATTTCTAACAAAACATATTTCCTTACAAGAATCCGCTAAGGCCAAGTACTCGCTTTCAGTCGTTGAAAGACTGACACAGCGTTGCTTGCGTGACTCCCAACATACAGTAGAGTCACCGATTTTTACAACAAAGCCACTATACGACCTTCTATCAACGACATTATTGGCAAAATCTGCATCAGCATAAACAGTTATATCAAAATTGCCGGATTTTTCAAAAACAAGTCTTTTATTAATTGTACCACTCAAGTACCTCAAAATCCGTTTTGCAGCCAACCAATGATGTCGCTTGAAAGCTGTGTTAAACTGACTTAAATGACTAAGAGCATACATAATGTCAGGTCTGGAACATACGGCCAAATACATTAAGCACCCTATCAATTCCCTATATGGATAAGTACTGTCTGACAGAGTGTCATCATCTGTGGCCTTGTCCAATTTGTTTACAACCATAGGTGTAGAAACACTTTTGCAATTAGTCATACCAAAACGTTCCAACAACTTCCTTATATATTCAGATTGGTCAAACATTAAGGTACCACGGGTCTTATCTCTATGTATTTTAATACCCAAACAATTCTTAAGAGTACCTAAACTTTTACAACTGAATTCCGATTGTAACAATTTATACAATTTAACTTTTTCATCATTACAACATGTTACAACATAGAAGTCATCGACATAAACAGCCACTAAAGTCAACTTATTGTCAATATTTTTAAAATAAACACATGGTTCACACTTGCTTTGAATGTAACCGTTGTTAGTCAATAGAACATGAACATTATTATTCCACAGCCTGCCTGCTTGTTTGAGACCATACAAACTTTTATTCAACAAACAAACTTTTGTCCTATCATTTGAAAATCCTAAAGGCTGTTCCATATAAATACATTCATCAAGTTTGGAATTTAAAAAAGCTGTATTTATATCTATATGTTCTATATCCATGTCAAGCTCATTAGCTATACAAAATAAAATTCTAAGTGAAGAGTGTCGTACAACAGGTGAGAAGGTATCCATATAATCTACCCCAGGTTTTTGACTGAACCCCCTTGCAACTAGACGGGCTTTATATATTGGGTAATCACCTGAATCATCAGACTTTAGTTTATAAACCCATTTGCAACTTACTATGTTACAACCACTCGGTCTGTCCACTAATTGCCAAACATTATTTTTCATAAGTGAATTAAATTCATCCTGCATAGCAGCTAGCCATTTTTCTTTATCAGGGCTTGCTAATGCTTCCTCATAGGTTTGTGGTTCATTATGAAAATTGACCAAGAGAGAAATGTCTGATGAATCAGATAGATCATAATCTACATACCTTACTGGTTTATTGTTTCTAGTAGAACGAACAGGTCGCTCGCTAACACTACTAGGAACCTGTTGTGTAGAACCTTCCCCTCGAACGACTGTTTCGTTCATGGAAGTATCACATGGCACTCTGCCATCTCCACTGTCGCTACTGTCGAGCCACTCAGCGCTTTGGAACGAGGACTCTCCTGAAACGGGAGATAAATATAAATTATCATTTGAATTATTATTATCATTCATCACATTCACATTGGATTCAATTGCATTATTAATATCACAGTTATTTTCCTCTATCGTATTGTCAGAATTCCTTAAAACTTCATTGTGCATTTGCACCTGACAAACATCATCATTATTATTAACATTACTAGGCATTTTATGCATATCACTAGTACCTTGAAATTGGTGGCTTTGCATGCCAATTTCAGAAATAGTATCATTACATACTTTTTGTGTCTTAATATTGCTCTCTATGCAGTGGTCAACAAACTGATTCTCAAAGAATGACACGGTTCTAGAATAAATAATCTGCCTTGGATTAGAAGGATCAATTAACCTATATCCTTTTGTATGTTCACCATACCCCACAAAAATACAACGCTTAGATTTCGAATCAAGCTTGTCACGCCTCATACTTGGAATTAATGTCATAGCCATACAACCAAAAACACGGAGATGACTAACATCTACTTTACGGCCTGTCCAAACTTCTTCAGGTACCTTACCTTCTAAAGCTGCTGTAGGGCTTCGGTTTTTCAGATATATAGCGGTAGATATCGCCTCACCCCAATATTCCTTAGGAAGTTGTGCTTCACGAAGCATGCAGCGAGCTTTCTCAAAAAGAGTTCGGTTCAGCCTTTCTGAGACACCATTCTGGGAAGGACTGTATGGGCAGGTGGTCTGATGAACAATACCCTCACCTTCTAAATACTTGGAGAACTCAGCATTACAATATTCTCCACCTCTATCGGTTCGCAGACATTTAACAAAACAACCAGTTTGTTTCTCGACAGTTGCCTTAAAGCACTTAAACTTGGACAAAACTTCAGACTTACGTGTGATTAAATAACCAAATGTTTTCCTCGAAAAATCATCGGTGAACGTGACTAAGTACCTGGAACCACCCAGACTACTCACTGGCATGGGACCCGCAACATCGGAATGGATAAGCTCCAACAGCTGTTCAGCACGCTTGGCTTCACCCCTAGGAAACTTCTTGACAGCCTGCTTCCCCTCAACGCATGACACACATTTAGGAATGGTTGCGTCATACTGAGTCAAGTGATCCATACCTGAAACTAGCTTACGGAGAACACTTACCCCTTTATAACTCAAATGTCCCAGCCTTCTGTGCCATCGCTCCGATGAACACATGGTCGCCTCAGTGTCTGGCAAACTCTGTAGCTTCGACACAGCTTCCATGTCAACATTCATGGCTACATCTGAATTCACCTGTGAATCAGAAACAAAAACACCACACACCTTGTCCAATACATAAATTCCGCCTTGTCTAGTAGCAGTAACTAACAATGAACAACCCTTGGAAACGTAACACTTATTTTCTTTAAAGTTTATTGATAAACCCTTCTCACTTAATTTACTGACACTGATTAAATTGGTTGAGAGAGTTGGTACGAACATAACATCATTAATAAGTTGTGTTTTATTTCCTATACAAATGTTCACATCACCAATACCTAGACTTAACATGGAATTCCCATCTGCGGTGCAAACTGTCTTCGTAAAACTCTTGAAATTACAATACCACTGCATATTATTGCACATGTGTGCGCTCGCCCCACTATCAAGCAACCAGGTTGAGTCTTCAAAATTTCTGCTTGTCGCTTCAGTCAGTAAAGCCATATCTTGCTTATTATTTGACTCTAAGTGTCTTTTATACTTGTAGCATTTGGATTTGATGTGTCCTGTCTTCTTACAAAAATGACATGATATTTTCTTCTTATATTTTGACAAGAGAGCTAATTCACCAACTGGTTCACGTTCACGTTTTCTTCTGTGCTCTTCTTGAAGAAGTCTCATCCTTACGATCTCGCTACTGACACTCCCGGATATTGCAACAGCTTCTAGACTCGATACCACCACATCATAATCTTGTGGTAAACCCGATAGTATCAACTCGGCAACCTCAGCATCTTCCAGTAATCTTCCAATATCGGTCAGTTGCTGCACCAACGTCATAATGTGTTCAATATACGCCTCCATGTTGTTGTAATCGGTATAAGAAGCACGATGTAACTGCCGTAAAAGTATAACTCGACGACAAAAACCTTTATCCTCAAATGTTGAGATCAATTTATTCCATGCTTCATGAGCGGTCGCGGCATTTCTCACGTACTGGATACATGATGGTTTAATTGATAAACAAATTCGTGCGAGCGCTCGCCTGTCCCGGGATGGATCAATCGAATCCGTAGTATCAACAGACTGCCACAAATCTTCTAGAATCAGGGCATTCTTCATCTGAAATTTCCATAAATGGAAATTAGCCACGCCGTCTAATTTCTCGAACGCGTAATGGCGGCTGTCTCCGCCTGAATATGGAGTTTGAACATTATGTACAGCTTCACCACCAAAACTCATATTGCCTTTCTTTTCCGTCTGTTTTTCACTTTGACCTAGACCCTTTTACAAATATCTGGGCCCATAACCTCTGGAGGTTAGTGTATTAAATAACTTCCATGCTTGCAAAGCGCGGTCAGCAATAATTAAGCGTCTTGTAGAAGGAGTCAAGGCTTGATGATTGTAGAGATTAAAAACAATACGACTGTATTCCACTGATAAGTATATTCAGGAAGTTATAATTAGTTTTTACAAATTATTATAATACAGGAGATGCGAGATTATTACTTGCCAACTTGGCGGCCATCACAGAGAGAGAGAGAACATCACGGGGGACAGAGATAGTCGATTTTCTTATAACTATCTACAGACTATACAATATTGGGGATACCATTACTAAACTAATAATATTCCCAATAAACCATTATTTTAACAGGGTAATGGCGCTCACCTCTGTAACTTTGTCAAAATGGAATATTATATCAACACAGCGCAGCACGTCAAGTGCGGGGGATGAAGATTTCTAACAGGTAACTACGCGTATGCGCATTCAGAGCAAAAATTACCTGTTTGCCAGAGCGGCATTACCTAAAAGCAGGGGTTTTGGCGCTCAAACCTGTTGTTTTTACTATAATTTTCTGATAATTTTAATTCAAAATATTTAAGTAAGTAAGTACCTTTAGGATTCAAATGTTGATTAATGTAAAATGTACATACCTACTTAGTTTTAGCGGGAACGCAAAAAATGTAATGTCACCGTATTATTTTGTGAAACTTGTGTTAAAAAATATCGATGAGCATATTACGTAGAAAATATATAGGTGACTATATGAACATAAATAGTCTACTTTTTGGAGGTCGATTATAACTAAGCAGGCATAAAATAATCAGGGTGTTTCCTCGTGCCTATTCACACGTGTTATTTAAATTGCATAGACCACGCTGACGCTGACTAAAAAATATTAGACAGGTATACACTTATACAGGGTCATAGGTATTAAACGCAAAGCCTTTTAAGAGGGTCTAGTACAACTAGACAAACAACTTTGACTACGGCTTTTGAAAATTCGCAAAAAAAACGCTTGTTTGTCTTACTAGACCCACCCTTAAAGGCTTTTGCGTTTAATACCTATGACCCTATAACATTTTCTTCTGTCAATTAAACAAAAAAAATATAGGCCGTCGAAGTTCTACGTGACGTCACAAATGCCATATAAATGTATAAACTTCTGTGAGAGAGGAGACGTCACCACCCCCACTCCCAAACTTTTACAAGGTTTATCTTTGCCACTTGTTGTTTGATTGACAAAAGAAAAAAACTGGACAAGTGCAAGTCAGGCTCGCACACCGAGGGTTCCGTACAAATCCAGAACATTTCACAAAATTGGGAAGTAAGTCGTTAAAATCTCTATACTATAACCATCGACAAAAAAGTTTTTTTTTTTTACTTTTCTCGTCGTACATCGAAAATTACACATTGTTAAAATACTTAATTAAAAACCTGTTTTAACATGTGCTAATGAAGCTTTTTTATAATATGACCTTACATGATACGATTTATTCACTTTGAATTTGGAACCCATATTTTGTGAATTTTGAGGCCCTATTTTTTGTGATTTAAATAAAAATGTACAGTTTTCAGATTTATTCCTATATGTGTACTCTAAAACAATGCTTCTTGCCAAATTTTATAGTTCTATGGCAACGGGAAGTACCTTGTAGGTTTTGGTTTTTGTGAGTGTCGAAATAGGCTGTTTTTTACGACATAAACGGCGCTAACTTTTTTAAACGATAACTTAGATGTTTTCCTTTTACACAACTGCAAGAGACCATAGATATACGTATACAGTTTAAATTTCAACTCGATATCTTTACGCGCTCCTGACATAAAGAGTCTTGACATACACACAGACGGACAACAAAGTGATCCTGTAAAGGTTCCGTTTTTTTCCGTTTGAGGTACGAAACCCTATAAATACGTGTTCAATATTTGTTGATAATCTATCTCACGGGGTAATTATAATAATGATTTTTTACCCAGTCATGCCTATTACTGTGATGAAATCACTACATAAAAGATAAATATAGTCATGTTCACATTATGATATAAGTGCGGTAAGTTGAAAATTACAGCCGAGCCGATATTGCTATAAGGAAGCAGAGGCTGTAATTTTCAAAGCGCACGTATGTCATACGACGTTTTATAACATATTTGCGAGGAAATTAATAAAACTCTGACTTTCTTAAACGAATAAATCTTTAATTACTTGTTAAAGCAGTTATAGAAATTTGAACAATTTTGAAGTGATTGTTACGTTGCCAGTTGGCATTTTTAATGTTGTCAAGTTATTATTATTAGTTACAATTTCCCCAGTCTCTCTCTCACTCTCTTGAGTGAAAGTAAATTCACCAGTACTTGACGACATTTTCAAATAAAAACAATACAGCAAACGAAAAAGCGCGCGAAATATTTTTTATCTCCCAAAGTTAATTTTATTCATAAAATATTGACCTTTTTTGTTACATAAAAACTATTTGATAAGATTTTAAAAAGTATCGTTCATTTTTAGACGGAAAACCGTGCATGTTACTTTATTAAGCGATTAAAAAAAAACTCGTGCGTTAAAAACATTACAATAACGCACAAGTGCGTAATGAAATACATTACGATATTGAAATTAATGTAATAACAGCCACTTTACGAGCAAATATGTTATAAAAAAACTTACCTCCTAGGAAAAATTGCTTGAAGAAGTTGCCTCGTTGCGGAAGTATACGATGTCCAGTCGATATCACTTAACACCCGCGATGGCACTTTCGCGCGCCCGTACCCAATTGATACCTATCGAAATAAATGTCAAATTATTAATTATTTTAAAAAATAAATGACTTTATAATCATTTTAAAAAATAGCATTACCGACTTCACCCGTGTTCAGAATTCGCGAATATTCGTGATCTACTATTATATCGATCTCGATGTAGCATTTTTCACATTATTGTTGATTTATCGAAAATGGTTCAGCCGATTTCAATAAAATTTGAATGGGACCAATTTCGCAGTATATTCTTCCCAATAAAAACAAGAATTATTAAAATCGGACTACTATGAAAAAAAGTGATGCGTGGTTATACATTAAAAAAAATATACCTCCTCCGATTGGTTCGTCGGTCAAAAAATATAATAAGCCGTCATCGCAATACGATTCCTACCGCAGCTAACAAAAGTACTGATTTTAAAACTGCTAATTTTGATATACCTGACATATCTAAGACCACAGAATTAGAACTTACTTTAGTTCTATGTCTAAGACTCAGACCAAATAAAAAAATCAAGACAGAACGTCGTGGACAGACAAGTGAGGCTGGTTTTTATACATGTGATGAGTGCATCGGTGTTGCGCCGCCATAGTTCGACTGACGATCCAAGACGTAGTTTCCTTGTACGTGTATGTGTGTGTAATTGTGCCTGTACATGGCGAACGTAATTTTGCCGGCCTCACTTGTTCACAAAATTTTATCTTGATTTCTTTTGTCTGAGAGCTAAGAACACTCTTGATCAATTTATCTTTCAAGCAAAAGAGAAAATAAAATCAATATAGGTTCAGGCGTTTGGGAGCTGCGATGGAACAGCAATATTTTTCTTACTCAACAGTACAGTTAATTAAGTCAACTACGAACTCACCATTTCGTCTGAATATGTAGTATGAGCTGACATTCTTCGCACACGAGTGCTTTCATTAGGATTCTTGGGAACAGTTTCTATCTTAACAGTTTCGTTAACATGCTCGTTCACATTTTGATTTTCAATTTCCACGACCTGTTCTGCAACTTCACCAGGAAAAATGTTTTCTTCAGTATTATATCCCGATATGCCAGATTCAAAGTGATCAGGAACCGCCAAAGAGTCATTTGGTTCTATATAAGAAGCTTCACCGTTTTGTTCAACTTCTGATATTGTTATGTTCCCATTTGTCACTGCTGAACTATTAGCTCTTATTATTAGAGACTGAAAACGGCCGTATAAGTGCTTGAGTACCAGTTCTAGCTCTTCTATCTTTGATATGGCAGGCGGCCAGTCTGCATCGGTCTGCGTTCCTTGATCAAAGCAAAGCGTGATAGTTTCAGGGGTATACTTTCCTGGTAGAGGTGTACTGCTGACCACAGAACGTCTTCTTGGATTAACGTTAGGACTAGGTAGTTCTTTCTTAAAAGGTCCTGGATTGTAACGCACGTTTTGATGAGTTTGATGAACCAGTTGGGCCATCATTGGCTGATGAGCGCTATGTGGTATCTGGAACAGGTTAATCGTAACAAAGTTAAAAAAAACCGACTACAAAAAATGCACGCAACACACTGCAAACAATTAAAATGGTTGTAATTTATTATTCCCGATTTATATCTACATATAACGTGGGTATATTCTAGTCATCTCCTTTTTATTATCTTTGATTTTGATACTTTACTCGATAGGTTTGGTAACCAAAAAATATTAAACTACAATTTGGAGCCAAAAATCCGCTATTTTTAACCGACGTACCACCGGAGGAAGTACTCAATTCGACGCGTATATTTTTTTATGTATAATCCATTGAAGTATAAATATAAATCTCACTGGTATAACCACGCATAACTTTTTTCATAGTAGTCCGATTTCAATAATTTTTCTTTTATTGGAAAGAGTCCAAAAGACTTCCAAATTGGTCATATTTAAATTTTATAGAAATCGGCAGAGCCATTTTTGATAAATCAACAATAATGTGAAAAATCGATGTAGGTAATCTGTGCGAAATATTCGCGATTTCTGTACATGGGTGAAGTGGGTCATGCTATTTTTTTCAAAAAATAAATAGTTATGTTTTTTGTTTTTAAAAACCTATTTATTGTAGTTTTAAAACAAATCTAACGATATCTTAATTGTCGAAGTCTATCCGGCCTTTTGGAAGAAAAGTACGCGAGAATAAAGATATTTACAAACATATATCTTATAGATACACGCGAAAAACAATACCTTTCCTTGGCAGCCGAGTTGGCACGTTAATAAGTACTTGAAATAATTCATTATTTAAACTAACCTCTGTATCACTGTAACTTAAACTGCTTTCACTGTTAGCCGTTAACACACGTGGTAAGCCGACGTGCACACCGCTCATAATCATAGGATGGTTGTTTTCCACAGGAATGGAGTACTGAAACATAAACAAATAAATATATTAAGTATTTGCCTGCCTTGATAACGTAGTTATTTTGCCTATTATAAAAATACACACCGATTCCGATTTCATTTCTTTTATGGTACGCATACATAGCTGCAACACGTTTTTAACTTGTTGGTCTTGTCTTTCCAAAAAATCTTTATGCTCTTTGAGCTGGTGTTTATTGTCTGAAATAATAATTTTAGATTAGATCAGAAGAATCTGATGAAAAAAAACGCCAACCTCCAATTGTAATGACTAATGAGTGTGGCGTTTATGAAGACACTCTCCACATATTGATGGAATGTGTGCGGAACGATTCATTTAGAAGACTATGTTCTATACAAAATATTAAAGACGTTAGCTTTTACAACTCCATTTTGGCTTTGCCAGACTCTGAAAGTGCAAAAATGTTGTACAAACTCGTAGATATAGGTTTAAAATATGTTTAGTTTTAAGTTATGTATCTTGTACAGGGCGATGTGGTCGCTAAGCGACAAAGCCCTTTAAATAAATAAAAAAAAAACTAGATTATTTCTTTTTCGTACAAATTAACATTAAATAAGAGCAAAATCATAAAACCCATCAATACGAGTATGAAAGAAATGCTAAGACAATGATAAAACACTGAAATGTCAAGGAAACATATAAGGAACTAACCTGATATTCTGATGATTTTTGCGCGCCGAGGTTCGCTGTTTTTCACACTAATGAAAACCTGTTTTCCTGGTTGAAAATCACTATTTTGGTAAGAAAATGTATCAAAATTTACAATATCATAAGTTGTAAACACATTGTTTTCATCTACCCACTCAACTAAAGCCCACACGGAATTCATTGTTGAATTGTAACAATTTTCTGTACCTAACAACTATGCTCAACAGTGATCTGGCAGTTACTAACCAAAAATACGCGTTAAAGTTTTGTGGGCCCAAGGTCAGGTAAAAATTCAACAATACAGTGTGAAGGTACCGATCCCTAACTTTCGCAGACCCTACTTACCCTCTTGGAATAATAACTTACAAAAAATTTGTTAAGACATTGTAAGAAATGAATGATCGCCATTTGTTTCGTAACGATGTGCCGTTATCCGAGATACAAAAAGTATATGTAATGTAAGTACTAGTACTTATTGAATAAAATAGAGATTTCTAGAACCTGGAACGAGAAGAAAGAAATTTCGAGAAACTTTCTGGAACTAATAATCCCTTAAATCAGGGAGTTTTCAGGGTAAACTTGACTTAGGTACCTACCTTGGTACCTACTCATGGGTTCCAAGTCTACTTATTATAATAAGTACCTATATAGGTACTTTTTTTTATTTACTTATTAAACTTCACATACTCCAGGGTCTGTGTTTTTTAAGATATACATTTTTAAAAAGATTTGAACAAAATTTCTTATAACTAAAGGATGGCGTCTTCCTCATACTTAAACTCGAAACCAATAAGTACCTATTTATAGTATAAGTAGTATTAGAATCCGGTGTAAGTTTATTCACATAAACTGACATTTAACTAGATATCTGAGTAAACTACAGTTAGATACATGAGGATTTTATTAACTCGTAAGCTATTGTATGGTTCGAACTTAGATTACAAGTAAATAATCAAAGGGTTCGAATCATACAAGTTGGAGGCTTAGATAAAGTTGGAGGATAGGAAGTTAGCTATACTTATACTACGCAAATCTAATCCCAATCAAACACAGCTTTATGTAAGCTTCAGTCAGGATTGAAAATTGGGGCATTCCACGCGAAGCGGACAGTTAAAAAAGATCGATGTTTTGGGTTTCGGTAATATTTAAGTATATTCTACGTATACATGTTCTTGAAGCGTGTGCCAAATATTTATGTAATATCATTAATGGTTAAGGAAAATTTCAAAGCCCTTAAGCTTTGAAATTTTGCCAAACCGGTGGGCATGCAGTACTTCAAAACCAATTACCATGTCATAAAATTAAAGATTATTGTAATTAAACCACTGAATTTATAACTTAATGTTATGAGTTTTTTCACTGTATTTTTGAAAAAAAAAGATATTTTTTTCATGAAAAGAATAGGATTTTAATTTTTTTTTAATTTTCACAAAGTTAGACCAGTTTGTTTTTTTTTTTTTATTTTTTGTTCAAAAATAGTTGACATTGTATACAATATCCTTGCTAAGTTTTATAATGGGCGTGAAACTGGATTAGGAGGCAAAAACTGGAAATACTACCAAATTGTGGTGTCCGTCGTCCATCAGTATAGGGTGGTATTGACGTAAATTGCATTTACCAAGTTATAAAATTATAGATTAAAATAATTTAACCACTGAATTATTCATTGTATGAGCTTTTTTATTATATTTTCGGAAAAGAAAAAAAAAATTATAAAGAAGTGCGATTTAATATTTTTTTCTGAATTTTCACAAAGTTAGACCATTTCGATTTGTTTACTTTTTTGTTTAAATATAGCTAATATTGTATAGAATATCTTTGCTAAGTTTAATAATGGTCGTGAAACTGGATTAGATAGGATTGGATCTTTTTTACCTGTCCGCTTCGCGTGGAATGCCCCCATTGCTTGTAAGTAAGTAGTTTGTAGTTGACCTAACAATTGCAATTGGGTACAATTGTCCGAGAAATATTTTTCGGTAGAGAGATTAGATAACACACCCTCAAATTGTATGGTTGCCTGGAAGAAATCGCTTAAAGCGATAAGGCCGCCATTTAGTATTACTAATTTTTTATGTTTTTATGTGTTTGTATTGTATTTGGTTAAGCTAATAAAGACTTATCTATCTATCTATTGTATAATTTATTAATAGAGACATTGCAAAAATGTGTGGAACTTTGGCCACCTATCTGAATATTATCTTCATTTGGCCGTAAAATTATATCATTACATTACTAGCTTTTTCCCGCGGCTCCGCCCGCGTGGTATTTTGACTTTTGTTCTATCCCACAGGAACCTTTTATTTTTTCGGGATAAAAAGTAGCCTATGTCACTTTCCGGCTCTTGAACTATATCCATGCTAAAAATCAAGCCAATCCGTTGCTCCGTTGCTGCGTGAAAGAGAAACAAACCAACAAACTTCTCGGATTTATAATATTACTGTACTGTACTGTACCAGTCTTTTTAATAGTCCACTGCAGGACGTAGGCCTACCCACGAAGAGAGATTGGGCCATAAACACGACGCTGGCCCAGTGCGGGTTGGTGGATTCACATACGCCATCGAATTTATTCTATGGACGTATGCAGGTTTCCCCGCGATATTTTTCCTTCACCGAAAAGCCAATGATGTGAAATTCCGTGCATAAGTTCCAAAGAAACTCATTGGTACGGGATCGGGATTTGAACCCACGACCTCACGATTGCAGGTCGGGTGTTACTACCACTAGACCACCACGGCTTATCCGAAATCTTCTTTGAACTAGTCATTTCAATAATAATAACGTGATAAAAATATAAATAGGTATTATGCTTAGATTATTTAAAGGTATTAAATTATTACCTATATTAACAGAGTTTTGGAATCTTTATCTATCATTATTAACAAAAAACAGTGCTATGTTCGTGGAATCTCATCTGTTTCTTTTAAGCATTACAAAAAGCAGTAAACCTTCTATTGTTCTTATTTCTGGCCATTCTATTCAAAGACACATTATGATAACAAGAAGTCGCAGTAAAGCCTGGAGGAATTCCTAAGGGTACTTTTAAATAATTCTCTACCTGTGTCTAAGCCTATTCAATTAATTTGGCCTTTTATTTAAATAGAATGATTGTTATGAAAGTGCTCATGGTAAAGAACATCGCAATCATGGTTCAGTTTGGTGAAGTGCCTTGTCGTGAGTGTGACTCCTCAAAGTTGTGATAAGATTAAAAAAATAAAGCTTCTTTATAAAGTTTAAATAGTGTTATCATCTATTTCATGTAAGTAGTTAATATATTATTTTGTTAATTGTACTTTGCTTCAAAATTTAAAACAAAAAAGACATGTAAATGAAGTTATAGAATTTAACCATCTGATTTAGAATGTTCTATGGGCTTCTCAATGATATTATTATTTTCAGCTTTCTATTTAAAAAAAATGGTATAATATAAATTGTATGAAAAATTGAAGTACAGCTTTCCCACTATTACTTTTTTGTGATTTGTTGGTCGGTTTTCTATTGTTTTTTTTTACCTCCTTTATTAAGTACCTGATTCTTCCACATTCAGTTTTGTTTAGTTTGCTAAATCATAGAATGCATAAGAAAATAGTGTTTTCACTTTGTGTCATATTATTTTAACAATTTGCCAGAGTTGCCATAGGTAAACTGCTGTGTCTGAAACAAGTATGTATCGATATTTATTTATCTTAAGAAGTTCAAAATTTATGTTTTTAAAATGAGGGACTTTCTTTTGATTGTAACTTATGTAATAAACTCAGAATAACATGTACTTTTGCGAGATGATGACGATGTTTTGTGAACGTGTTCTTTTAGTTTCGTATCACGAGTTGAAAATCTAGCATATTTTATTAGGTTTTTAGTCTTGATGCTTTTTAGAGTTCCGTAAACAAGGAATCCCTATAATTTAGTTGTGTTAGTGTCCGTCCGTCTGTCTGTCCGTCCTCATATCACAAAGCCTCATAACTCTCACATTTATGAACTAAATTAACTGAAATTTTATATTATGATGTTTTTAACTAGAAATTTTAATTTTCAAATACTTAAAATTTTCTATTTATAAAAATCTAAGGGTTAGCTCGTGGGTAGCTTTTACACATGCAAAGTGGTGAAGAAATTTTTTTTCAACCCCCTCATGTGGGATATCTATGAAAAGGATTTTTAAAATGAATGTACAACGTGGTCACATTAACTCGACGCTTCGCTGGAATTTTTAAGCAATTTTTACTCGATCTTAATAAACAGGTAGAAACTTATCTTTTATAGATGATGGTTCGGAACCTTTCGTGCGGGAGTCCGACTCGCACTTGGCCGGTTTTTTTTGCACACCGTACTTGAACACCAAAATAACGTCACATGGTTAAGCGTCTAGTTAATTTGACCGCGTTGTAAACAAGGTTTCATAAAACATTTTTTTGTTTCATTTAGAATTTGTGTTTGTGAGATATAGGTCGCCAACAAGATTATTTTTTACAAAAATTAACGTGACCAACTTCACCCGTGTACAGAATTCGCGAATATTTCGCACGGATCGATGTAGCATTTTTCACATCATTGTTGATTTATCAAAAATGGCTCAGCCGACTTCGATAAAATTTAAATGGGACCAATTTCGAAGTATACTATTTCCAATAAAAAAAGAATTATTGAAATCGGACCACTATGAAAAAAGTTATGCGTGGTTATACATAAAAAAAAAAATATATACCTACGCGTCGAATTGTATACCTCCTCCGGTGGTTCGTCGGTCAAAAACGACAAAATAGTGTCCTCCCTCTTCACTATCACTATCACTACATACCTAGTATAAAACAAAGTCGCTTCCCGCTGTCTGTCCCCATGTATGCTTTTATCTTTAAAACTACGAAACGGTTTTTGATGCGGTTTTTTAATAGATATAAAATGATTCAAGAGGAAGGTTTATAATGTATAATAATACACTTGTGCGAAGCCGGGGCGGGTCGCTAGTGATTTCTAAATTTACACATGATAGAATTCATTTTTTTTTACTTTATAGACAATCTGGTCCCCCCTGCCCCTTTCTTCTATCGTACGACTAGACGGACACGACCAAAGCGCCACCCTTTTATGATGGACATTCCGCGCGTTAGAACCAAGCGTTTCGAATCCTCATTCCTCATACGAACAGCCGGAATGTGGAACGCTTTGTCTGGGTCAGTACAACGTGGGTGTCTTCAAATCCCGAGTAAATAGGTATCTTCTAGGTAAGCGTGCTACACCCTAGACCGCACATCTGCTTAACATCAGGCAATGTGTAGTCAAACGCGAACCTATTCGAAATAAAAAAAAATATGGATTAAAAATTTTCTTAAATTAATTTGAGGACACATAACTATTGGAGTTATAAAGGAAAATTAGATTTTTTAAACTTGCATACAGTGCATTGACCTCACAATTATGTAAGCTCCTTTCCTTAATATTATTTGATTTACAATTCCTACTAATTTTTTTGAATATATTTGTTCAATTTGTGAAAATGTCACAATTTTAAAAATGTATCAGATTTATAAGTTACTAGCTGACCCGGTGAACTTCATCTCACCATCTGTCAACTGTCCATGACAGTTGTCATGGACAGTTTACAGGAACATTTGAAAAAAACCGGACAAGTGAGAGTCAGGCTCGCACATTGAGGGTTCCGTACAAACACGTTGTTAAAATAATTAAAAACCTGTTGTAGCATGTGTAGAAGTTCTTTTACATGATACCTTACATGATACGATTTACTCACTTTGAATTTTGGACCCATATTTCGTGAATTTTGAGGCCCTATTTTTGTGATTTAAATAAAAATGTACAGTTTTCAGATGTATTCCTGTATGTGTACTCTGAGACAAAGCTTCTCGCCAAATTTTACAGTTCTATGTCAACGGGAAGTACCCTGTAGGTTTTGTTTTTTATGAGTGCGAAATATGCGGTTTTTACGACATAAACGGCTCTTACTTTTTAAACGATAACTGAGAAGTTTTTCTTTTACACAACTGCAAGAGATCATAGATATACGTATACAGATTAAATTTCAACTTGATATTTTTACGCGTTCCCGAGATAAAGAGACTTGACATACACACAGACGGACAACAAAGTGATCCTATAAGGGTTCCGTTTTTTCCGTTTGAGGTACGAAACCCTAAAAAAAAAACAATTAATGATTTTATTATTTTTCTTTCAACTTTTATAATTTGACCGTTTGATTTCCATTATTTCGTTTTAACTTCCATTAACTTCTACATATATTTCATGATTAAAATTAGCCAAATGTGTTTAGTCGTTTCCGAGTTTTAGCGAGACTAACAACCACGATTAATTACTACTTATATTTAAAGATAGATACTTGTATTTATAAAAATATTATGTTTGAAGAATGTGTATACTAAGTTTTAAATATCGATCGGTCCACGATATAAAAAAAATGATACAGTCTCTGAATTCAGCAGTTTGGGCTGTACATTTATCTGTCAGTCAGTCACTCGTGAAAGCCTAATAATTATGTAGATGCACAACACGATATATTGAGACTTTTAATATCATATATATTATGTACATAGGTACTTTTTGTAATAAAGTAAGTAAGTAAGTTCGTATAGGCCGGGTGGCTAGCCCTGGTGTCAGAGTTTTGAAGCCGCCTGACAGCCTCTGACATGGCTAAGCGGTTAAAACAACCGGGACCTACAATTTAACGTGTCATCCGAGCCACGGTAGCGCTCAGTTGGAAAATGCCACCCGCGGTCACCCATCCAAATACTGACCGTGCGGAACGTTGCTTAATTTCGGTGATCGCTGACAATCACTTAGTCAAACTACGCTACGAGCGCTACGCCATTACTTTTTGTAATTAAATCCAATCAATCATTTTCAGAATGAATACGCAAACCAAGGAATATGATGCCGCTCAAGCACTTTTAGATTTGCACCGAGGTATGAACCAAGATCACCTAGCAACAAGTAAGAACACAGTAAATTAAAATCTTTTTGATAAATTGTTCGATGCAATAAAATAATCTAAATAATGTTGTTTTAGATATGCACCATCAAAACAGTATTAGGGAAGAGACAGAGGAAGAGAGAGAAGAAAAATCAAAAAGATTAGTTTTGAGCTGCACGATTATGGTAAGTGTTCGATTTTTTTGTTCGAATGTCTCAAGATAGTCTGGAGAGGTAACGGGCTAACATGCGCGCCATGACATAATTCTATTGACATATCAGAACGAGACAGAGTTATAGTGAAGTATATATCCGTCACGTTTTCACACGTCGACAAAAAATATGTAACGGTGCGTGGCTAGCTGGGCAAAACGTGACACAATTGGCGTACACTCCGTTTAACAAATTTTTATATTTGACGGCAATATCCCAAACACCATACTGACTACCCTAGGCCAACCACCCGGTCTACACGTACATCATACTGTAAAATCTATAAAACCGAATCGATAAACTACCTACCTATTATCACATTTCACATTGGATAAGAGTAAGTAAGTATGCCCAAAACAAAACTGTAAGCAGAAATATATCTTCTATTATATCTATGAGACAAACAGACATCCATTTTTCTACGAAAAAAGGCTTGTTTACAATAATAAACAATCAAATTTAAGCTTGTTCACTAAAAAAATATAAATAGTTCGTCAAATAGATTGTCAAAAAGTATTAGACACATATTTTTTCTTTGGTCAATTTAACAAAAAATGATGAAGATATATTTCCGTTAAAGTTCCGCGTGACGTCACTAAACACTATCAAATGTACCAGCTAGTGCCGTCACTAGCCCACTCTCAAATTTTAACAAGGTTTATCTTTGTTTGTCTCTAATTTTTGGATTGTCAAAAAAATACGTGTCCAATTTTTTTAAATTATCTAACTGACGGACTAACTATAGTAATATTTTTTTACCCACTAAATATTCCTATTGTGTGGTAATTTTCTATTAGAGGAAAATTAAATACAAGATTGATTTATTTTTAGTATTATTATAGATCCATTTATCATATTGTGTTTTAAATGTATTTTTAAATATTTAATGATGATACATTATATATGGTCTTGCTTTACAGGATTTTTCTAGATCAAATATGAGTAAAAACCTTACTCCTACTGAAGAAGAACCAAACGAAGAATTACCGACAGTTTCAAAACTTGAAAATGTTACTAGCTACGTACATAAAAAGAAACGGGTTGCAGGTTTAGGAACTGCTATGAATCGTGAAAATTTAGATACGACACAAAATTTCAACGAAAAGCATATATGTACGAGAGAATCATCGTCAAGCAAGCAGTTAGATGACAATTTCCAACCTTGTGGCTGCAAAAAAATAAAGGAAATTAAAGAAATGCCAACACAAACGGAAGAACCTTTTATTGTTCCACTGGAAACTCTACAGGCAAAGATACTATCTCTACAAGATCAGTTCAATCAGATCTCACTTGGACTTCACACTGAGCCTGTCAATTCAGAGAATGAAAGTGATCAGAGCACAGAACACAATACGGTATGTAATTTTGGTTATAACCCTTAAATGGAGTGATTATGAAATTATCTAGCAGTGCATTACCATTGATAGAAAAAGTAATTTATTGATTTGCTTACATACAAATAACATTACAGTTATTAGCATTGCGTTATTTATTAATTTAAGCAATAAAGAAGGTAAAATAGTCCAAACAATATGAAAAGCTTAAGAAATCTAGTCTGAACAATATAGGAAAATTCTGACTAAAATATAATTTTATCTACGCAACACAAATATAGAAATACTAATAATCTAAACAATACCTATAGGAATCAAATATAAATTCTAATAATCTAAACAATATAGAAACTTCAGAAATTAAGTCTAAGCAATTTAGGAATACAATTATTGAATTTCTAGTAATCTAAACAATATGGGATTTAAATATAAGTTTTAATAATCTATAGATACAGTATAGAAACTTTTAATTTAAACATATAGGATCACAATTATCGAATTTCCAATAATCTAAATTAATAAAATAACTAAACGTAGGTATACGTAAAATTATGTACCTACTAAGTGAGTATAATATTACACTATAACATATTTTATACTTTGATTAGAGAGTATAAACGAAGGCATCGCGGATGAAAATAACGCGGTCCGTTACTAAGAACCTAATGACAAAATAATCCCATTGTATCTTTTTTTGCGGCTAGATAATTTTCGGATTTTTAAAAGCATTTATAAGGTTCCGTAAAGAAACAAGAACAACACAGAAACAAAAATAGAGTATATAATATACACAAACTTTTTTTATTTTGATTACAGAGTGAAAGCGAAAACACCACGGATGAAAACTCAAACAACAAAACTAAGAAAAATGACAACTCTTACTTGATAAATAATGATAAGGTAATCCAATTACTTATACCTAATTTTACTTTTTTGGTTAAGTCAGGACTTACTGGATTTTAAAAACTTTTTCATACCACCTGCTAGAAAATTACCAAGTGAATGTCACACAACTGCAACGTAAAGAGACTTTACTTAACGCAATTTCGATAGCTAGGTATGGCTGGGCAATAATATTGTATGAAACTCCCTTGTGGCTAAAGTGATTCAAAGGAACGACTAATTCCTAAAGTTCCTTACCTCAGATAAACAAGGGCTCTATTTTTGAAATTTGAACGCTTAAGAACGTATACGGTACTTCGAATAACTGTATGGATAATCTCTATGTTGTAAATGGAAGTTGGGAATACTTCGGACAAGTTCCGTGTACATACGTCCAAGCCATGCGAATTTCAAATATATAATTTTTGTCCATTCATGAGTTACAAAGCCCCACTATTCCCACATCGATAACCAGATTGTTCATAGTTTAAAGAAAAAAGCTCAATCTAAAATTTAAGCTTTTTAGTTTCACTTTCCCGTGCTGTGAGATGGTTAATAGGTTGTTGTAGATCGCCAGATGTCAATGGGTAGATATAATAGATACTTTACATGAAGGATAAATACATATTTATACTCATTTCCAGATTAAAATCGGCGACGGATATACAAAGGTTTCAGCACATACCTTGCGTAACATAAATTGGAATTCATATACGAGCGCGACTAGAGCATTACTAAAAGCACTATTTAAACGCAAGTAAATATCTTAACTTATTTACGCTTATCCTTTTACTTTTAAGCAGTGCTATAAATGCATGATTAGATAGTTATTTATTAAGTTATTACTAGAGCCTGGCTAACGAAAGTTGATACTGACAAAGCGCGGCAAATTTAAAAAATATCAGTATGGCAGCCCTAAACTGAGAGGAAAACACTTTCTCTCACTCACACGAAGTAGCATTGTTACCATTCTGCGATTATAATTCTTCCAAATCTTTGGAGGAATCGCAAAATAAAACTTTTAATCAAACTTTAACCTGTTGTGCAGGAGTTTTATATTCATGACGTTAATATTATTTTCTGTTTTTTGACGTTATTATTATGCTAAACTGAAGCTTTGCATTGCACTGCCAAATGATCCAAATGATTTCAACGCGTACCTATCTACTTTATTACGATGAAGACTATAATAATATAATGAATCATTTTGTTCAGTTTGGTACATGACGTAGGTTTGAAAAATGTTTCTAACACAAGGTAAAATACAATTCAAAGGTAAATCCGCGATAGTAGTAGCACCGTGTGTTGTCATTTAAAAAGTATATATGCGAAAAATTCCAGTATCAACTTTCGTTAGGCAGACTCTACCTACTCAGTATATGATTAGTGGCAATTTTTAAACGTATTATTTTTCAGGACTCTGGCGACACATTCTCTCACAGGGAAACGTTCTCCTGCTTTTCCCAATAAAGCACCAAAAAAGAGATTAAATCCCGTGATTGTAAATGATATCGTGAAAGAAGTAGTTGAACGTTGTTCGGTCCCAGAAAATATTGTCAGGTACGTGACATTTTTATTTTTCTTACTTAGAATTTGGCAGTGCGGCCAGCATTTTAGGCACGTTGCCTGAGATTAGATACTGTTTAAACCTTTTGTAGGTTGAAACAGTCTCTAACATTGTTTAATTTTTACTAGTTTACTTCAGATAGGATATTTTAGTTTAGATAGGACAATTTATTTAAGTTTTGATGTTTTATAAGTTTAATGTGTAAATAAAAGTGAACCTGAAATAGAAAAATAAGAGCACAGCAACGTTAAAATTTCTGAACAGTTTTTCCAAATTATTGTGATCATATCTAAAGTAAACTAGTTAAAATTAGATAATGTTAGAGACTGTTTCAACCTACAAAAGGTTTAAACAGTCTCTAATTTCACGCAACGTGCCTAAAATGCTGGCTGCACTGCTAAATTTTAACTAAGTAAGAAAAATACGTTAATCCTTACTGATATTATAAATCCTAATGGATGTTTGTTGGTTTATTATTATTACTCTTTCACGCAGCGACATTGTAAAGGGATTCACTTGATATAAAGCCTGAATATCTATATCGTTCATAATTTAAATAAATTACTCGTCACGTTGTTTGTCCATTATGGACTCTTAAAACTATTTAACAGATTTTTGACCGACGAAACGGAGGGGTTCTCAATTCGCGTATATATTTCATGTGTAACCAAGCATAACTTTTTACATAGTTATCCGATTTCAATATATCTTTTTTATTGGAAAGAGTATACTTCTAAATTGGTTCCATTTAAATTTTACCGAAATAGGCTGAGCCATTTTTGATAAATCTATAGTGTGAAAAACATTCGCGAATTCTGTACACGGTTGAAGTCGGTCATGCTATTTTTTTGCGAAAAATAATTATAACCATATTTTCCACACCATGTGCAGTTTGATACATCTTGAGAAATAGGTTAGTTTATAGCTTAATTTATAATCGCATTTGATTATTATACTTTTAAATTATGTCCGCACCGGGGGAAAGCCGGGATGGGCAGCTAGTAATTTATAAAAGTTTAAATGTCAGGAGAGTGACATAAGTTACTTTTTAACCCAAGAAAAATAAAAGTTTCCTAAGGATAACATAAAAGTCAAAATATGGGGCAAGCAAAACGCTGATTAAAAACTAGTTATAGGTACTTAATTATAAGTTAAAAAGCACGAATTTATATTAAAAAAAATGTAAATTCATTTATTAAAGAAGCATACTACATTTTTTTCAGAACAAGCATTACAACGAAATGTGCCGACGAATATAAAATGTCAAGAACTCGCCTAAATAAGAGGAAAAGAAAAGCCAGTGAGAAAAAACGTGAAAATGCGCAACAACAATTGGAACAACTTTTGAGCCAGTATCAAGAGATGATTGATACTTATTTCTAACAATACCTAGGTATGTAGGTTATATATCATAATATCCTTATTTTTTTTTTGAAACGGGCATTGGTGCCTTTATTAACTACAACACAATACAACACTACTTTATATATTAGGATGCTAAAACTACCTATACTATTACTACCTACACAAAAAGCGATTGAATCATTTAAAGACCGGTGAAGATCTGTAGATGATCCAATTGATGATAAATAATAAAAATTAATATCTTCATTGATTTTTATTTTTTAGTAAATATAAACAATATGGAGAGTCGAACCTGGACACGATAGGCAAAGAACCGAGGCAGATGACACACAGTGACATAAGAGAGATGCCTATACCCAGCAGTGGGACAAAGAAGGATGTAGATGATAATGATGATGAAATAAGAATAACAGTTTAGATATACTAAGCGCCACACAAGTCGACAGATGAGAAATTAGCCGCAGATGACATTTTGCTGTGATTCGCTAATTTTTGCGCATGTGTGCACAATGCTAATGCCGCGTGGCGTAGTGTTGAGCACTGTTATCTATGGTCTCTTGCAGTTGTGTAAAAGAAAAACTTCTCAGTTATCGTTTAAAAAAGTTAGAGCCGTTTATGTTGCAAAAAACCGCATATTTCGACACTCACAATAATCAAAACCTACAGGGTACGTCCCGTTGACAAAGAACTATGAAAATTTGCGAGAAGCATTGTCTCAGAGTATACTTATAGAAATAAATCTGATAACTGTACATTTTTATAAAAAACACATAAAATAAGGGCTCCAATTCACAAAATATGGGTTCAAAATTCAAAGTGAGGAAATCGTATCATGTAAGGTATCATATAAAAGAACTTCATTAGCACATGCTAAAACAGGTTTTAATATTTTAACAATGTGTAATTTTCCATGTATGACGAGAAAAGTGAAAAAATAAAAAACTTTTTTGTCGATGGTATAGAGATTTTAACAACTTACTTGAAGAAAAAACCGTGAGACCACCAATTTGAGAAAACCGTGAAGTGCGAGTCAGGCTCGCACTTCACGGTTTTCTCAAATAGTTCTTAAGAAATAAATGAATGTTTGTGTCCTGTCATAATTCTTTATCCATTCGATGTTTGACTGGCCAAGCAATCGAAATGTCAAAAAAGCAGTATTTTTCGATTTTTCACGCAACTCGCCACATTGGTTTTATATAAATGCAAAATAAATGTTTAAATTTTTTATTCTATATGTTAGGTAGTTAATCGAAAATATTTTAGCTTGTAGGGATTGTGTATTGATTTTATTAAAAAATTAGAAAAAATATTATGTATGTATATTTACATATTTTTGAGATGACATTAACTCGAAAATACTAAGATTGTAGGAGTAATTGTTTACATTTGGTTCTTGTGTTACTATTTAATTTAAGTATTTGTATCAGTTATCGATAAGTACGAGTATCTTCCAAACGCATAAAGTATTAATTAGTTAATAAGTTTGTCTTGCCATTACATAGCTAGATGATGTTTAATTTACTACTTATCATATATTACAAAATAAGAAGTATACAATGCTTAGCGTCATTATTGTGTGCAATACAATTTTAATGTGTTTAATGTCCATTCCTTATAATTTCTAGAATTATTATTCTACATAACCAACATCTGTAACCCCTTAAATGTGTTTTTTTGTTACAATTTCTAGCCTATTAGATAATATTGATCCAAACGCATAAAGGATTGATGTTCTTCATAAATTATGTTTGCTTTAAAGATTTAACTGTGCTATGTTAAGAATTGACATATAATACTGTAATGTATGTAATGTGTGTTAGTTATATATTTTTTTAAATAAAGTACGAGTACGATATCAGTATCAGTAACAATGTTTTAGTGTTATGTTATAACTAGCTTAAGCCTGCGGCTTTGCCCGCGTGGTATTTTTGACCGACAAACCACCGGAGGAGGTGTACAATTCGTTGCGTATTTTTTTTTTTATGTATAACCACGCATAACTTTTTTCGTAGTAGTCTGATTTCAATAATTCTTTTTTTTTATTGGAAAGAGTATGCTTTGAAATTGGTCCCATTTAAATTTTATCGAAATCGGCTGAGCCATTTTTGATAAATTAACAATAATGTGAAAAATGCGATGTCGATCCGAGCGTAATATTTGCGGTCTAGCGACGCATCGTACAGGTGTATTATACAAATTAACATTTCTCTTGAATTACTCTATCTATTAAAAAAACCGCATCAAAATCTGTTGTGAAGTTTTAATGATATAAGCATTCATGGGGACAGACAGCGGGAAGCGACATTGTTTTATACTATGTAATGAATCTGTACGCGGGTGAAGTCAGTCACGCTATTTTTTGCAAAAAATAATTATATTTTTTGTGTTATTCTATAGCAATATTTTATTTTTCTGGGATAAAATGTAGCCTGTATTATTTTCCGGTCGTTGAAATATATGCATGCAAAAATCAAGTCAAGTTGCTGCGTGAAAGAGTAATAAGCCTTTATGTGACTTCAACCTTTTTGAGATCCATACCCGTATAAAGGGTGAAAACTGGACCAAAATAAAGGCGCGCCCCACTGCGGCGCATGCTGTGCACGGGCACGTGGCGCATTTTAGCTGCGTGTAATAATTTGGTTGACAGCGTGGGTCTACGTTTCCACTGGAGTACACGAAGACCCACGACTATGGGTCGAAGACCCACGACGATATTGATTTGGATTCATTTATGCAAGTTCACTAATTAATAGTGAATTGCTTTAGTTGTATAACTATATACTTAAAAGCTAGAAAATAATATTTTTTCCTTATATCTGGAAGTATTGTATAATTGTAGGTATAATATAAAACAAGGAAGAGCCTAGGTCCCACGACACAGGTCACCTTAGGGTGGGATTGTGTGTGCACAACTTGTTTGTGAAAACTGTTTTGAACAATAAACGTTTTATTTATTATTATTATTATTTTACTTTATTTTATATACATCTCTCGGGCCAAGCCCGGTTATTTGATGGGCATCAATGGAGCCGAAGCCAACACTGAGAGGCCCTTTTTAAACATCATTTAGCTATGTTGTAGGGGTGAAGGTACAAGGAGCCTATTGTGAGTAATGAATTGAAAAAATAATGGGTTATTGTGGTGAACTTCTGGGTGTTATACAAAACTGGATTATGGAATGAGGTACGGCACGCCTCTCACTGTTTCCGTTATTAATATCGAGCAAAAAATCATGTTACTTGTATGGGAGCGCCCATAAATATTTAATTTAGTTTAATTAAATAATTTGTTTTTAAATGTAGATTTAAATAAACATTATGTGAATGTTTCAAGCATCTACCTATCACCGTTACGAATATCGAGCGAAAAACGGCTAAAAAATCAGGTTTGTTGTATGTTCTAGCTATCATGGTTCATGAGATACAACCTGGTGACAGACAGACGGACAGACGGACATCAGA
This sequence comes from Hypomecis punctinalis, assembly GCA_949316475.1. Classification (NCBI taxonomy): domain Eukaryota; kingdom Metazoa; phylum Arthropoda; class Insecta; order Lepidoptera; family Geometridae; genus Hypomecis; species Hypomecis punctinalis. The sequence continues at coordinate 15,587,777 of OX438814.1, read as the reverse complement.
ATCTCAGTAATAGAGTACCGTTTTTACCCTTTGAGTACGGAACCCTAAAACATAATAAAATAAATATTTGTAGGGGTCACCTACACTACAAATGTTATTTGTTTGCTTGTTTAACAACAAAACAGTTTTGTAGCAGCCACTGAGCTATCAACGGATCAACCCAGGGGCGTGGCTGCTGTAGGTAACGTGATGTGGATTCCAGACACATGCACTCGACTCCAGCTTGCTCCTAACTAAAGCTCAGTAGAGAGTTTTCATGACTTCCGGATTTTCAAAATCCTTCGCATTACGAAGTACAAACCCAAGTCGCCAGAACGCCTCTATCGCGAGATCCGACACGTGCTCGTGGAAAGTTAAGCCGCGGTTGAATGTGACTCCCAGGTCCTTAATGGAATTTTCTCGATGTATGGCTGCAATGTTTAAGTTGTAATTAAAGTGGATGGGATCTCGTTTCCGATCAAATGTCATAACATTACATTTACTAAAATATAACGGACCGGTAACTGAACCTTGTATTATTCCAGATCTGGTATGTATGGCCTTGATTCGTATATCCCATGCCTAACATATTGACGTCGATCTCTCATGAGTTCTGCCCAAAAATTCAAAAGCTTAGCTGGCGCACACAAAATTGCGACAGGACAGAATTCCTCGACTAACGTTTTTTTTATTGTTCTTTGGGATTGGCGTCACCCTAGTTAGTCACAGTTTCCAATGGTCAAGATACTTTTCATTTTCAAGTGATAGATTAAATATATGATACAGCGGAAGAATAAGATGTCTTTTGCCTGTTTTAAAACAAAGCTAGGAAAATTGTCAGGGCCTAATGAGCTGCTCGACTTCAACTAATTGATACCGCTTTTAATGTCTGTTGGCGATGCTACGGGTATAGTGACGAAACCACTATGACCACTGAATTCCGAGGATGAGTTTGCATCTAGCACTGGCATCCTGGAAGACACTGGAGAAATAGCTTGCAAAAGCTTCCGCTGTCTCTACTCCGCTATAGACGTTTTCGTTATAAAAGACCCGAGGTTCAAAGCTCCCCTTAGACCGAAGACTATGTATATGCCTCTAAAAATTTTGAGGACAATACTGTAAGTTTTTTCCAAAGCGATATTTATGCGTTTTGTATACCTATACATACGCGATTTGTATGCTAGGGCACAGCACGACTTTAGATTAGCACGTAAGTCCGGAAACTGTTTGTATGATATATTACATTTAGATTTCGTCCAGATTTTATATAATCTCTATGTCAAACCATACCCAATATCTACTAGATTTATCTTTTTGCCTAAAAAAAGGAACTGATTTATCAAATAATTTAAACATTGTATCATAGAAGGCGTCAGTGGCCGTTAAAACATTACAACATTAAAGAACAGTAGCCCACAAAGTATCTTCGAAAGAAAGAGAGACACATCCATCTTAGCAAAGTTCCAGTCACGTGATGGATCTATGTTACTAGGCTTCAAGCGGATGCTCGTGCCACTTTGCGATCAGACAGATACTAATATTTCGAGCGCGAGATGATACAAAGCAACAATAGCGACAAACTCCTCGGCAATCTCGCGCGCTCATACTCTCTGCGACTCTATTTCAACGCAACCCTGCGCCAATACGTCGAGAATGCCTCCATGTGAATTCAATCTTGTATTGTAGTTGACTAAGTTACAATATGTTAGAAAATAACAATAATAATTTTTGACATCGTTGGAGGCATTATTCATATTAATGTTCCCAAATACATAAACATTGTATCTTGAAGTTGAAAAAAAACTTTCTATATTACAAAACAAATTCATATAGGTAGCATCAGTTGCCTTCGGTTTAATGTAAACGATGCATACTATGTAAGAGATACCGCGGTAAGTAGTAAATAACGCATGCCCAGAGGTCTCTCCCAGCTCCGACTTCAGTTGTTTTCGACGTGTCATTGTCACTCCAGGTCTTAAAGCAAGCAAGATACCCCCGCATCTGGATCCTCTATCTCTACGCAAAAGAGTCCATCCATCTGGTCCGACTTCGGCATCTTATATTGAGCTATCGAGAAACGTTTCCGTAGCGGCAACCAACAAATGGTCGGATGTTAATAAACTGGCTTGCCATTAGAGCAATTTCGTCTTCAAGCCTCTTACATTTTGATAAAAAATGCTAATTTGCGGCTGTGTTTCGGTACACGGCTCATTGAGCGCCGACTCCATGTCGAAACGTTTTGACATCCGACATTTTGTTGTGTTTCTTATAATTGATCCACTTTTTCACACGAGCATTTTCTGGCCAGATATTTATCAAATCAATCTTCTGGGATAACTATAACAGAATACGGCTAAAACTCACGTTATAATTATACGGTCGATCCGCAAGGAATCCAACCAGTTTCGGAGTATTTAGAACTCCATCCTCAATGAATACGCGCACCCCCGTCGACTAGCGCGCACGCACTGAAGTCTGCGGCGCCTGCCCGCGCGGCGATGGACTGCGCCTCCCGCGCGACTTCTTCTGGGACTCCAATTTTAAATGAATTATAATTTTGTAAGTCCTTGATTGTTCCATTGACTTTCCTCTGAGGACATAATTCACTTAAGTAAGTTTTTATCTTAAGTAAGTTTTTATCTTGTCGCAACCAAAGAAATATGGTTGCAACAAGAGACATCGTACGTGTCGGTGTCGGATGGCTCAGTAGAGGCCAGCATAGTTGCGACGGAAACATCGACGTCACCTTTGGAATATGTGGAGGTGTTTACGTGCCTCAGCCGCCCTAAGCGTAGTCACCGTATGCCCGGCTACGCAGCGTAGCGATATCGACTGGCGCGCTTTCTTATAACGCATTTCCGTCCAGTTATCTTCATCTGAGGGTTGCGATTGCCGATGGATATTAGCCTCCTGTGATGGTTGTGATATACTTGTAGAATTCCTAGACGTCGATGTTTCCATCGCAACTATGCTGGCCTCTACTGAGCCATCCGACACCGACACGTACGATGTCTCTTGTTGCAACCATATTTCTTTATATTCATCGTTGAATTTCATGTCAAAGGAAAAAGATCATGTAACCACCTACGTGCGGTCACACAGACCGCTGCCGAAAGAAAGTTGCATACCCTGGCTAAATGCTTAAACATGTAGGTACTCTTGCTGAGCGCAGGCACGGTTCTGATAAATGTAATTTATACATACGCTACGCTACCTCGTCTACGATATACGCTGCCTCAGTAGATTATTGAATTCAGTAAATTTTTGTAATGATATCAGTGTCAGGGAAACCTGGCAAACATAATTATAACACGGTATTTCTTCTATGATATCGTATAATATTTTCTAACATTTCAACTAACACATCATATTACAGTATTGTATGACACATAACTGGGACATAAAGCCCGATTACAGAGGCGCCAGCGTAACTATATTAGCTAAATAGCATAGTTCTGTTTCTTTTTCACTTAAGGCATTCGATAGAGAGAACGCTTTTACGTTACTATTTAATTTACGCTGGCGCCTCTGTGATCGGGCTTATAGTTAACATAGCGCAGTTAATTCTTTATAACAAACATATTATAAACAACAATAATATTGAGTGTGGCATATCTTATAGGTACATCACTAAATTTAACCTAACAACTGGTAAAAAGATTTCAATTTCCAAAAATTAAAACTAATTGACATAAAATTTTATTGCACAAGAGCCTGTGGCGCCGAAAGATTGCTCGATTCTGAGCGCGAGAGTTGAAAACCACTGCCGCCAGGGGCGCGACGAGCGCGGCGCTCGCACGTTTTGCGAATAAATACAATCTGGCTTCGATGCGCCGATGATCGGAAGGATTAAAAATGTACCGAGAAAAAGAACCTTATATCAATCGTAATAGGACTACTTTTGTTTGTACATTTTCGTAAGTAAGCTACTCGAAAATGTACTTTATTTGTTTATGCAAAAGGTATAATTTGGTTTGCTGTATTTATTTACTAGGTTGGTTAGTAACTTACAAAATATAATTTAAATTATTCTTTTACACCTATGTATAGAAATTATTTTTGTATGGAAATTGTTTTCGTATAAAAATAAACTTTAATGATTTTAAACATTTTATAGGAGATGGCGGCGGTATTTAAAAATGAATTACAAACTTTTACTAAGGGGTCAACCCTGAAATCACCATTCTAATTATAAAAGTTCGTAAATTAAGTTTTAATAAGTAACAATCACTTGATTTTATGTGAAAGTTTTTAAATATTTTTTTTTCAGATTTTGAATTTCATTGTTGTGCTTTGCAGGGTTTTGAACTGCTGAGTGGGCCTGATAAGTATTAACCCATTTAGATTGTGGTGATTTATTTGCTCAGTAGTGAAATGCCAAGTAGTAGTGTGCAAACACAATTGTGTACCAAAATGAAGGGCAATGTTTCCAGTATACTTCTTGGCTCATTCCGCCACTTATCTTAGGAAGGTTTTGAATTGTTTAGTGTTTAAAATCATGATTATCATCTCAGCCGTAGTACCCAGCGGATGAGCAATTAAAAATGCCAGTAGGTAAGGCACACAGTTTTTAAAGAGTAAAAATTACGAAGAGGTGGTTAGGGCTCAGTGACGTTACGGATACATGATTTTTAGTAAATTTCGGACAAATTGGGAGTTTCTATTTTTATTTCTATATACTACGGGACTAATCGCGCACTGAAAATATAAGATAAATACTTCACTAAGCCGACGTTACGACCAAGTTGCATTGATCGTGGTCATGTCGATCGATAATAAGGTATTTATTTATCTCATATTTGCAATGCGTTATCAGTCTCGTACTACATATATACATAAAAATAAATGCTAGTAGTGTAAGTTAAAGGTTCTATTATTATTATGAAAGCGAATCATTGGAGCTTTTGAATAACTGAGATATTCTGTTGGTTATATTATTTTGTATAAATTGTACCATGAGACTGATACTCTAGGATTACTTCTCGAGTAGTTACCAAGTATCCCAAGTTTTGAAATGAATAACTTTTTAATTTGTTTTTTTTTATATACAAAATGTATAAAATAATGTTTACTTAAAGATGTAGTAAATTATTCAAAATCTCTAGAGAAAGTATAGAAATTAAGTAAAAAATCATGACTCGATAACTATCCAGGGAGTGATCCTAGAGGATTGGCCCCATGACATAAAATGTAAAGTATATTATTTTTTTACTATAGTATACTATTATTATTTTCTAATTACTTAATTGAAATATCTAAAGAGAGCCAATAAAACGAAAAATAATTCATTCAATGCGTCTGTGACTACCCAGGAAGTGATCCTAGAAAGTTAGTCCCATAGTATAAAATGCTCAGAATAATACATTTATACTTTTATTTTCTAATTAATTGTTTTCTTGCATTGATTGCACTTTCATATTTAGCCCAAAATGAATGAAGTCCTTTGACATTATGATAGTATAAGTACATCTCAATTTTAAATATATAAAAAAATCGAAATTGTGTGTTTATGGGATTGCTTCAATACACATGACATTTTTTACCAAAACCCCACTACTTCATATGGGGTATCATTATAGGTGAAAGGTCCACAAGTGGTATATTATTCAGAGTATATTATTTGAAAGTTTGTTTTGTGGGCTTCCCAAAAATATTAAATTAGATTTTTTCACCTCTCCATTTTTTTAAATGTGAAAAATAAATTGTATGAAAAATAACAATACAGCTTTTTACTTTTTCTAGTTTAGCGATGATAAAGTGCTTCTATCGTTATTTTACTTGCATTCGTAGCCGATTCTTCCACATTCGTCACTTAATTTGCTAAAATTATAACCTACCAATGTGACCAGTTAGTAGGTACAATGTGTCAAAAAAAAAATACTTTAAAAGTGTATCTCATTGGTAAAAATGCTTTTATTTAACAATTTGGAGGTTAATTAATCAGGGTAGCTAGAGATAAACTACCTATTGGGCCTATTGGAAATATATTTATTTATCCTAATAAATTCAAAATCAATTTTAAGAAAATCGGAGGGCTCTTTTTTGTTTTTAACTGTTGTAATAGACTCAGAAAAATATGAACTTTCCCGAAATGTAACGAGTGTGTACATTACTATACATTTTGTGGACATGTCCTTTGGTTTTTGTAATTAATTTAAGGTTACATTTAATTTAAGGTAACATAAAATATTGGTTTTTTGATTCGTGTACCATTTGTGAAATATAGGTAGTCAACGTTGAAAAAAAAGTGTGTGCGCCCTTATTTTCTAAAATATGCAAGATAAAATCTTAAAATTTTTGTTTATGGATCACCCGCGTGATATTTTGACTATTTGAAATATTTGCAAAATTGGGGGATTAGTCCTATGGAGCTAATCCTGTAGGAATACAGTCCCATAGGACTAATCCCCCAATATTGCAAATACAAAATTAGTATTTTCATTGGTTTTGTCGAGAGTAAATGAACTTTAGATCCAATTATGTATAAGTATGTGACTGCCGCGGTAGCTCAGTGGTTAGTGACCCTAACTTCTGGATTAAAGAGGCGTGGGTTCGATCCCTACCCAGGGCAAATATTTATGTGATGAACATAGGTGTTTGCTCTGTGTCTGGGTGTTATTTAGTTACTATCTAAATAAATATGTATTTAAAAATAAGTATATGTAAGTAGTATATCAGTCTCTGGCAGCCATACCACAAGCTTTGCTTAGTTTGGGGTCAGAGTCCGAGTGTAAGATGTCTCAAAATATGTATTTTATTTATTTATAAATAAAACAAAAGATTTGGTGCATACTATGGTTTTTACATCTCTAGCTAGTAACTACTTAGGAAGTATATATTTTGTAGCATATTTTCCAGTAACTGGTTCTAGAAAATGCACAATTTGCACATGAAAAATATTTTTAGTCACGATAATAATTATTATGGTGAATTATGGCCATTCACGTCCATTGAATAGTTATCGTCCAAAAAATAACGATATAACTAACTTGGTTTAACAATATAATTGTATTTTGACGATTTCTGATATATCTGATTTAATCCTCTGAAACATCTGAGAAATATTAACTAAAATTGAAAATAAAATATGTCCGAAAATGTTGTGTACGTAACGTCACTGAACCCAATTTAAATACATATACAGAAGTAAATATACAGAGGAATACAAATCTAATAATTAGTCATTATTATTTTGTAAGCTTTAGCTATTCGAGCACAATATTTTTATATACTACGGGACTAATCGCGCACTGAAAATATGACATATTCCTTGCTCATTATGCCGTTATTTTTTTAAAATCTACTACTTGGAAATATAGTGACGAGTACGTCAAGCGTGTGAATCTAAAAGTGTTACATTTATAACTTGTTAGTCCCGCCCAGCAGATTGAACTGGTAACTGTTCAAAACCCTGCGGGGCACAGTGGTGTAAACGCAGCTCCAAAAGAAGCATCTAAAAGCTAGCCCCTGTAATATGATCTACCAAAAAATGAATGAATCATCAAAATTGATTGATCGTGTAACATGCATACAAAATAATATACTTATCTCATTATTTTTGAAGTCGGTTAAAATGATAATCAACTGTTTCATACAAAAAAATAAACAATTGATTCTTGATAATATACGCTGTGTCTAATATTTTTCATGATTTTAGGGTTGGCCCCGTAGTAAATACATATTTGTTATAATGATCGAAACAATCGTATTATGCTAAAATAAATACATTTGTCTGTCTTTATTTATTTATTATTTCGGATTTACACTCTACAGCCTTTCCGGTGAAGGAAAACATCGTAAAATAAAATGTACGTAGTCAAAGAAAATCGGTGGCGTGGGAATTCACCAATACGCATTGGGTCAGTGTGGTGAACATCACTGGATCGCGCTTTATGGGTGGGCCTATGTTCATTTCCAATAGTAATGCCGACGTAAAATGTTTCAAAATAATTCACTGAGTACAAACAAACCAAGTTTGAAATTGTCAGTGCAGAAATGTGTTTCGGTGCGGTAGGGTCAATAAACTCTGAACCAAATAGGTACATAATAAAAGCCACGATACATAAATATGTTAAAAATAAAAAATATTATTAGGTACTCCACGACCGTACTCATATTTTTTCAGTAATATTCATGATGTGTTTGTGTTCAAACGCGTCAAATAATTATTTGAATATTACGTAAATTCAAAGCGCGGAGCGACACATCCACTCCCTGGAACAGCTCGAAGCTGTCTAAGGAATAGTGCGTAAGCGTGATGACTATATATGATTTGCGTTTGCGAGACAGAGCACTCTCGTGTCTAAAACCTGCTCAGAAAAGTGACGTAAGCGCCAATTCATATATCAGATGTTACTCGAAAACCTTTCAATATTTAAATACAATTTTGAGATATATGTTAGATTACAAAATTAGCTATCAAATTGTTTAATAATTATTTGTCAGCAACTAATATTTTCGGAGAAACAACGAAAAATGTGTTTATGGAGACACTTTTTTGACGAGAAAAGTTATCGAGAAAATTTTCACTAATCATGTTTTCACAACAAAAAACATTTAGCTTATATCCTGAAGTGTCTAATTATGGATTAACAATTTGAATAAATTGGTCATTGCTGCGCAATCATCAAACAAAAAATCAATTTTTTGGAGACGCGAATTCTTAATTCAATTGTTCAACTTATTTATTTTTTACAATTGCATTTTATTATTGATATTGATGTAATGTTTTCTAGAAATTATAACAAATAAACACATTATATGTAGTTGTATTGTACACAACAACTACAGTAGATTATGTACCAAGAAAACCAAGTCGTCATGGGCGACGTATTGGACTCTGAGCGTAGCGAGGATCTCTAGATTTCCAAGAGGACTCTAGATTTTAACTCCTAATCGCAGCGAGGGTGTTATAAGTTGAATATTTAGAGTCCTGAGTGAAGCGAGGGGTTCAAGTCGCCTAAGACGAAGACAGACATGGTTCCAGTGGTACACATTCTACTTTTCATACCTCGTGCGAGAAAATAAAGTCCCAGGAATATGAGTTATACTTACGTCATAAACTCACTAAGTGTAGGTACTCACTAGGCAACTTGGTATTGTTTACGAGTACAATAAAATAAAACAAATGAGAATGTACCTACGAATTTTCCTAGAAAGACACACAAATCTGTAATAATACAGATACTGTAAATACTAAGCGAAAAACATAAGATCATGGCCAACTCGATTATTGTGGCCTAACACGTGCATTGCAAAGAAAAAAAAAGTTTTTAATCTATAAAATCGAATAAAAACTCTTTACGACGTTCTTATTTAAGTTTTCAAACAAATCATACGTTCCAAATTTTAAACATTTTACCCCCTAGGGAGTTTCATACAATTTTACTATAGATATTTTACGTTGACATTGTACGACATATAATGAGTCATTTTCAAGCAGGTGGTATGAAAGGATATTTAGTTACGTTGCACACTTATTATTGTTTGCAATTGGTCTGCAACTATATTTAATTATTGACTATTAATGTTGCATTCGTTATAAATTATATATTTTCTTATTTATAACGAATGCACATTAAACACATTAAAATTGTATTGCACACAACAAACCTCTTATTTAGTAATTGCTAGCCAATTAAACTTTATAATATTGCTACGTAATGTTCCAAGATAAACTCATTAACTAAATAATCCTCTATGCTTTTAGTAGATACTGATCGATAACTAATACAACAACTTAAATTAATCTACATAGTATTTATGTAGATTAATTTAAGTTGTTACTTATAATATTTTTGTATGAAAATTATGATAATAATAAATTTTGTAAACAATGGCCCTCAAAATGTAGCATTTTCGAGTTAATTTCTTCTCAAAAATGAACAATTTCCACGTACTAAAATATCTCCCTTAACTAAATTTTCGAACAAATATATCTAAATATTTATATAAAACCACGAGTTTGGTGACGACTCATTGAAAATACCTATAGATAATATTTTTGATAATTTGATCACTTAGTCAGTTAAATATCACATGGCCAAGCAATGATGACAGGACGCATTCATCATGATTTCTTATGAACATATTTCCAACGATTTTTTTATCAAAAACATTGTTTTATGTTTACATAAAAGCATGTATTTTATATATGATTTTAACTATAGATAGTTATGAACTTTTAGCATAAAACAACAATGTTATTATTTTAATAAACTTTTGACAAATGAAATTTAAAGTTCTGTACAAAGGTGACGTCCACAAGTGGTATATTATTCAGAGAAAAATCGAACCAAGATGTATGCCAAAAATATTTAATTTAGAATTTTTCACCCCTCCAATTTTTTTAAATGCGTAAAATAAATTGTATGAAAAATAACAATACAGCTTATTACTTTTTCTAGTTTAGCTATGATAAAGTGCTTCTATCGTTATTTTACTTGCATTCGTAGCTGATTCTTCCACATTCGTCGCTTAATTTGCTAAAATTAAAAAATATAACCTACCAGTGTGACCAGTTAGTAGGTACAATGTGACAAAAAATCACTTAAAGAGTGTGTCTAATTGGTAAAAATGCTTTTATTTAACAATTTGGAGGTCACTTAATCAGGGTTACTAGAGATAAACTACCTACTGAGCGAAATATATTTATATTTTCTAATAAAATCAAAATTAATTTTAAAAAAATCGGAGGGCTCATTTTTTAACTTTACAGCTCATTTTCATCAAGGTACGAAAACTTAAATCTTTTACACATTGAAATAGTAATTGTTGTTTTTAAAGTTTCGTATTTGAACACCTTATTATTATATACCTACTACGGGAATAATCGCGGCCTAAAATTACGAGATAAAAAATACCTCATCATCCCGACGTTTCGGCCGAGTTGCTATTTATCTCGTAATTTTAGTGCGCGTTTAGTCCCGAAGTATATAATAATAATTGAAATAGTAAAACAAGCAAGTAACTACCTAAACCCACATTAAACAGATAATTATCAAAAAAGTATAATCTATTATATAAAAGGCTTCCCTGAGTGACTGACTGACAGACAGCCTACAGCCCAAACCGCTTAAGATATAAACTTGAAATTTGGAACATAGGTACATTATACGACGTAATGGAGCACTAAGGAAGAATATTTTGAAAAATCGATCTCTAAAGGAGTAAAACGGTCCCTTTTTGTTTGTATGTAACTTTTTATTCCCTGTACCGAATGACCTGAAACTTTGTATACATGTTTTCCAAACAAAATAAAAGTTACGTTTTTTCCTGTTTTCCGAATTTTCTTCATCTAAGGAGTCAAATAAGGTCACAAAGTTGGTGAAAAAAGTGTCAATTACATCCAACCAGCTGAACGGTTATGGTTGAAATCTGGTATAAAAGAAGCACACAGTATGTTTCAATACAGGAACTAATAATATCCAGGATAATCTATAGGGTTCCTTAGGGATGGCAAAAATTAATCAGTTTAGGCTACAACCCAAACTGCTGAGGATACAAACTTGAAATTTGGAATATACGTACATCATACGACATAATGAAGCACTAAGGATGAAAAACGTACCCAACTCTAACTTACGGGGTAAAACGGGCCCTTTTTGTTTGCATATAACTTATTATTCCCTGTACCGATTGACATGAAACTTTGTGTAGATGCTTTTGAGACTAAATTAAAAATATGGATGTAGGTACCTGTTTTTCTGAATTTTCCTTAAAAAAATCCTTAGGTGTCAGATACGTCCCAAAACTTCAATGCGCTTTTTTAAATAATGTAGTATCTAGAATAGGATTAAGATAATGATTTATCCTTAAATGGGGCAAAATGGGTCCCCAATAGTTTACGATTTTTTTTATTTTGTGAGCAAACAGTCATAAACTTAGCGCACATAGTGATCAATATACGTATTTTACTATGAAATCAACCCCGACAAGCAAAAATTACCTACATTTTCCATACATTTTGTCGCGGGTCGATAAACTTTTTGTGTTGAACTGCTGATCTTATTCACGTGATTTTGGGGTTGATGCCATTGTAAAAGTTAATCAAATTGGGCAGGCTATTTTCCAACTCTCAACAGCGTCACTCAGATTGCTGATTTCTAAATAAAGAAGAGACGATGATAATATGTCATTTACTAACTTTTGAGTGCTGAAAACTGAGGACAAGAAGGCTGGCAGAGCTACACTGGATATTTTGCGTTAATTTTTCTGGAATTTTGGAATTACCGAGACCACCAAACCTTACAGGCAGTGAGGCTTGGCGCCAAGCACGGTCGTCCAAAGGGGTGTTGAGAATGGTGGTGAGTGTATCATTTTGAACGTTGTCAAGCTGTTGTAAAGATTCCAAAAGTAAAGAGTGTTTCCAAAGCTGCCAACATCTAAGAGAATACATAAATTTTGGGACAAAAAGGCAGTAACGAATAATGACATAGGCCTTATGAGTGTTAATTTTTTTAGGACGATCGGATACTGAATATATTTTTTGAATATTTTCGTCAACAAAATCTTGAAATGACTCATCTGGATTTGGGGACCCTAATAGGCGAAGAGATCGGTTTTCTAAAACTTTGATATTTGGAGTAATATGATCGAAAAGCTTTGTGGTCTCATTTTTTAGGACTGCGGAGGAGTTTGGAACAAAAAGCTCGCATTTAGAGAAATTTAAGGTGAGCCCTATTGTATTAAACTCTGTTGTTAGAAACTGCAAATCTTTTAAAACAGTGTTAACGTCGCCTCCAAGGGACCCGTCGTTTAGGTACCAGACGTAAAATTTTGACTCTAATTTTTTGATGATAGGATGAATAGCTAATGAAAAAAGAGCAGGCCTAAGCGGGTCACCTTGCTGACACCCAGTGGCAGAAAATAGCACATTATTTTTGTACATTAATTTAGACGGTTCACCATACCATTGCCAAACAAAATTGTAAATAAAAGGAATTTTGTCTTCAATTAGGGCCAAAAAAGCGTTTTTATTAACGAAATTGAAAGCGTTTATAACATCCACCTTCAGCAAGACTTCATCTCCTTGGTGGTGAAGGAAAGTTCTTAAGGCAAGCACTGCCGCCTCACAGCCGCCACGTGTACCAAAACTGAGTTGTAGAGGTTGGTATTCATTGCAAAGAGTTTTTTAAATAGTAAACAACTAGATACAAGTAAATTAAGTAACCAAATACTGAGACAATGCAGGCCAAACCGTGGGCTATTATTATTTTAGGCAAATACTGATAGAATTCAGACTAAACCGTAGGCATTATCCTTGCAAATACCTAATACGATAATAAGCTCAATTATGAAGGCGCAATGGTATATATAATAGCAACATAAAAAGTGTTCTCTCTATCGAATGCTTAAAGTGAAAAATAAACAGAAATAATTATGCTAATTAGCTATTATAATTACGATGGCTCCTGCAGAATCGAGCCTGATTCGGGCTTAACCACGAGCTACTATTATTATTTTAAGTAAGTGCCAAGAAAATGCGGGCCAAACGGTGGGTTTTTATCATTTTAAGCAATTACGAAAATAACGCGGGCCAAATCGCGGACTATTAGATATTATTATAAGCAAGTACAAAGACAACGTAGATCAAACCGCGGGCTACTTTCATTTTAAGTAAGTACCTATGTACTAAGACAACTCGGGCGAAGCCGCGGGTTTTAAGCTAGTACAATATAATACAAAGGGGATTTTTAGAAAATAGCATCAATCATCTCCTAATTCTGCCTTAGAACATGTTAGAGGTATATTTTCACAATTTTCCTTACTGGCTTCACGTCTCTTATTTCTTAGACGAGTCCTGATCATTTTAGATTCATCTGCACATTTTGTTGTTATAATTGTTCTGAAAAAAAATAAATAAACGAACTTATTTTTTAATGTAAAACTGATCCTTCCATATTAATTATTGAAGCATCAATTTATAGTTACATAATTATATGAATAGTAATTGATCGCAGTTTCACCCGTCTTCTATGTATTTGGACTTGTGCTATTCCATAGAAACCTTTTAGTTCCTGGGATAAAAAGTAGCCCATATAGTAACTTTTGAACGATGTAATTACATATCAAAGCCATAAATTCTTAATTCTTAAATACGTTGCTGCGTGAAAGAGTAATGCACCAACAAACACACTCTCGGATTTATTATATAAGTAAGGAATAACGTATTTTCTATCAATAACAATGAAATCTATATTAAATATATGAATAAATCAGAAATTTAAATAGGTACTTAATCCAGGTAAGAAATATAAAAATGTTTTATCACGTACCTGACAATGTTTTCTGGAACAGAGCAACGTTCAACCACTGTTTGCACGATATCATTCACGAGCGCGGGGTTTAATCTTTCTTTTGAGGCTTTATTGGGAAAAGCCGGAGAACGTTTTCCAGTGAGGGAACTCGTCGCCAGGATACTAAAAAATAATACAATGTTCTAAAATTGCCAAAATACTAAGCAGGTAACTAGAAAAATAGCTTACAAATCATGCATTCTATTAAGATTATTACTCATATTTAAAGTAGAAACATCCTGCGAATGAAGATAACATTATTGATTATGATTACTTTATTATTGTTACTAGCACATACGAGTAAGTAGGAGTCGGAAGTACGTAGGTCAATTTTAAAAACTTGCAATTTTATTACATTTATCATAAATATGAATGCCTCCAGGATTTCGCGGGGCTTAGGTACTACCTATTTTCAGGGATTCTTAATTTTATATTGGACTTTTTAAAGTTTTTCATTTCCTATCAGATATAATAAAGCCTATAAAATTGTAAATTAAATATTATGAAAAAAAAATATTAAATAGTCAAATTATACAGCAAAAATGAACCCAGATTAGATATTTTTTACCAAAAATCAACTTTTAAACCTAAATTTTAGTTAAAATATATGCTTTGTCCTTCTTAAAAAAGTTTTAATAAGCATAAGGATTTTACAAAACTTTGATTTACGCGTTATACATAAAATAAATGAAAATTAATTCTCTATTGGGTTGGATCACTCTTCTCAAACTAATCTTATGAATTAGGATATCTAAAGTATTTTATAATGAGTTTGATAATCTCTGTATGTTTAACCTGTCCCACCCGTTGCAGCTAAGACTATGTTATAGTTTTTTTTTTAAAAACACCAAAAGCACTAATTTCTTATACAGTATCAAATATGAATCTTACGGCATGTTTTTGTACCGTTACAAAATAAACATTTTGTCGGCAGTCTTGGCAATATTGTCATAGTGAACAGTGCGTATCTGAATAAGTATTAAAAGTATGGATGGTTTCAATTTCCAGTCGCGCAGATATACCTATAACTGATATCTTTTGAATATCTTCTATTCGATTTCACTAAATAAATACTAGAGAGGAAGCTCAAGTGGAACGTGTGTGACATTTTACCGATATTGCACTTCGTGAAATATCAAAACGTTACCTGTTTGTGCATCACATCTTAAATTCATAACGTAACAGCCCACGAGAAGCAAAACAACGGACAAGTTTAGTATCACACACGTATCAGTGAATCTTGTCAGTGGCCCTGCTTATAATTTTGGACATCTATCGCAACCGTCCCCGACACCGGGAACCTTAGTGCTACTTAATATATGTCCGTTGATCGTAGGAACTGAAATCTTCATATGATTTATTTACGATAAGCATAAACCCAACTTTAGAGCGCTTTCAGCGATAGCAATGAAAATAATATTTTCATTATTTCATAATTTTTCTATCAAAATCACAAGGCGTAGGTAAAGGGGAAAGAAAATATACATGTTTAATGAATTTGTTTACATTGATATGCGTTAATATTTTGACTAAAATTTGACAAGTAAATCTAAGTAAGCAACATTATACATAATTACGGATTTTTATCATAATTATGATTATTATGAATTCTAAATAAAACATAGGTCAGATATGCTGCTGTAGAAATTTTAGTGTTCTTCAAGCGAGATCTGATTTACATATTATATTATGTATACCTATATTGTGGTAATTAATGAAATTGCACCACCAGATTAAAACTACAGTCACGAAAAAAAGACTCCTTCTGAGTTAACATTTACTTCATAATATTCCTCATTTGGAAACTTACGTGTCAATAAAACCCTTATCCCCCATGTACCTGAACTGAAACTTACTAACTTGATCATAATAAGTAACTTTGATATCAATAATGTTTGTAGAAAAAATTTAAATTATAATTATGTGAGTGAACTCACATTGGATTATAGTGCTATCGTATATGATCTCTGCAACAACATAGCTATAGTGCTTCCTTAGCTTAACTGATTCCGATGTGAAGTGAAGTGTACATGAATTTTCATTTCGAGTTAGTGTAGTGTAGGTACATACCAATCTTACAAGTAAGGTTTTAATCATTCGATTTCCTACACTTAGGGTGGGTTGCACCAAATTGCTTTAACTTATCGTTAAAACAAACTGTGAACAGTCGTAAATCTCTGGTTACGTCAAAAGTATTTGACGTATCCAGAAATTTTACGACTGGTTAGGTTTTCGTTATCATTAAAATCCCTAGTTACGTCAAAAACTAACCAGATAATTTACGACTGGTTAGGGATTCGTTATCGCTAAAGTAATTTGGTGCAACCCACCCTTATTCGTTTAAAAAGTTTTTTCTGCTTATATACCTTGAATGGTTATAGTCATTCTGAAATTTATCGCTGTGAATAAATTACAAAAAGTAAAAACAGTTAATAGTTAGGCAGCTTTATTAAACTTATGCAATTACTGCTATTTTATTGCTCTGGGGGTCACATAAGGTCGTGAAGTATGTGAAATAAATCATTGATTATCTCAAAGATCTAAATCGATGTCACTAAATCCTGATAGGTACTTTACTTATAATATCATGTCATCCTGCAAAGCCTAGTATTAGTATTTCTTCGGGATACCCAAAATTAAATAAAATCATAACCTTATGACAAACAAAACGAATCCATGGAATAAAGTTTTTAGCATAGGAGTAGATAACAACTCAGACAGACTACAAAAATGGTCTGAGATATTAATACGAACAAGCAGACGGGCTACTGTTTTCTCGAAAACCGTAAGTAGTTACTTAAGGAATCGAAAAATGAAATAACTTGTGTATAAGAAATTTTTGAAATTGTACCTTTCTATTTTTTTTCATACTGACAAAGCTATGAGTCATATTCGTGAAAAACGTGAAAATAAAAATTATATTTTAATTAGTTAGTATGGCTGTTTGAATGATCCGACTGAATTTATACTTTTCTTTCTTTTTCTGTCATCGTTTATATGTATGTATAAGTATGATCTCTTCTTTTATATTATTTCATAGGTCTACAAATACATTAATTTATTGCTGAGCACACTATATCATCTCTATTGCTACAATACAAGTGGAAAATATAGGGCTTATTTGTTAAGAGTTATTGTTTTATCGCTCGTTAATTATAGCTATTTATTTTGTAACGATATATAAATAAATAAAACAAAATTCCGCGTTCATTCGATAGATTTAAAACCCAGGTAGAAAATTGTAAGAATTATTGTCCAGGCCAGACTTACGGCTTCTTGTTATCTTCTATTTCTTTGAAAAGAGTGGTCAGAAATATGAACAATAGAAGGTTTATGAGAACCCACGAACACAAAAATGTTTATAATGATGTTAGATAAGAATTTAGAAAATCTATGAATGCAATATTATTATGTTCTAATTCTTCAAACGGCTGGTTCAAAGGAGCTGTAAAAATATCAGGATTTAATGCTCATTGTATGTTATTTGTATGGTTGCCATGTATTTCGAGCATAGATCAGAAAACAAGGTTCTTGTCGTCTCCTATTTTTCTGATCTGTGATTTCGAGCAGTGCCATTATAATATGATGGACAAACATTTTCCTATTTAAAGTGAAGACTGTAATTAAATTACATGAATTACACTGAATATAATTTTACGGATCAAGTAAAGCTGATATTCAGGTATGGTATCTACAAGGTCATGGTCACTATTGCTATGACTTTCAGTAAATTATTTAATATTTAATAATTTTTAGATCACAATACTATCTACCCTTTCGACCTGACATTTGTGGCTTAATAAATAATAAAATTGCACTCCCAGGTCACATGATAAATTGAAAATCTCCGTTATTTAGTTATTAGGTACCTATTTGATATTTCTGATTTGATAGCCAATGTGTCAATAAAACCCTCATGCAAGTGCGTAGGTACGTAACTGTAGTTACTCAAATATATTTTTATGTGAATAAACTCACACTGGATTACGGCAATATCGTTAACTATGTCTGAGACGACATAGCTATAGTACTTCCCCATCTTAACTGATTCCGATGTGAAGTGAATTAGTGATGTGTACGTTCAGGAATCTTTATATCGAGTTAGTGTAGTGTACCTGCCTATCTGGGAAAATGAATCAAATCAAATCATTCTTTAGACTTACACACTCAATTCAAAGTAGTCTTATAAATGAAAATATATTTAACCTCTTATAATGATTTTGATAATCTTTTTATGTTTACTTGGCTCACTCCCGGCTTGGTCCGTGCATAATGATCTAATAAAATCTGTCAGACTAAAATTTTAATAATCATTTATTCACAATATTTACCTCTTAGTAAAAGTATGAAAATAATTTCAATATGTTCTTAAAACATTATCTCTTGAGTAAATGTCAAATGAAGGAATTCATGTTTCCTCCTGACACCCTTGATTACTTTGAAAGAGCTTAAAAAATACATGATGATTGAAAAGATTCTTTTGTTCAACAACTAGCGGCGCTAGAAAAATATTTCAGTACATTTTTACCTAATTTTGTTTTGTCTATTTTAGTTTTTGCAAGAAGTAATAAACTTACCTATCACTGCTCCTAGAAACTTAGGTTTTTCGAGTTCCGTGTTGGTTTTCATCTGGAGAAGCTATTTTAATCGCCTTCTAGGTAAGCGCAAAAAATACAAGTATTTTCTAAAAGTTAAAGTTTTGGCGTAACGTTATCATGGTGGTGTACAATACAACTATACCCCGGAGTTAGTCACCTGGGTTCTTTAACGTTTAGAAGGGATATCTTGAGTACTTCTAAAAACTGAATATTAGTGTACTAATAGAAAAAAATAAAAAAAAGTTTAACGACAGTCAATCACCTGAAACATGTAACAGGGCTTGTCAGTCAGCTTTAAAGTGGTGCTACTTTATTTTTTTGTATCTTCGGCAGTGTAACTGTTAACCCCGAAACCACCTACTAGGTAGGTACCTATTTTTGTATCTTAACCACCTAAGTGCGGTTTTAGAGACCGTTTATGGATAACCACCTTAAATTTTGGTTCTACAATATTAGTGAAAGATTTGAATTAGTCGAGAATAGGTTTGTACTTAGTAGGTATCTTTATTATGGAGTAACAAAATCGTTGTATTTCCCATAATCTTTCGAAAACTAGTCATTTTGAACACCAAAAGATAATCTTCTAAAGTTATGAGATTACATAAAAAGAAACCTACAATATCAACTGTTTGGATTATTTTCTTTAAAGGTACGATATTAAAACTATAGAATTTCAACCTTATCTATGTCTTCAGCCTAGTGACGCGACACCGACACGTACGATATCTCTTGTTGCAACCATAATATTTCTTTAAATTCATCGTTAAATTTCATGTCAAAGGAAAAAGATCTTTGTGACCGTACGTAGGTGGTTACGTGATCTTTTCCTTTCCGCTGCCGAAAGATTGTTGCATAGAACCTGTCTAAATGCTTAAACATGTACACTTGCTAGGCGCAGGCCCGATTCTGATAAATGTAATTTATACATGCTCTACGCTACCTCGTCTATGCTATACGCTGCCATAGTAGATCATTGATTAATTTTTGTAATGAAATAATATAAAATACAGGGAAAACGTGACAAACATAATTATAACACGGGATTTCTTCTATGATATCGTACTTTATTTTCCAAAATTATAACTAACACACATCATATTACAGTACTGTACGACACAACTGAGAAATTGTTAACAAAGCACAGTTAATTCTTCAAAACAAACATATTATGAACAACATTAATATTAGCGTCTGGCATATCTTATAGGTACATCACTAAATTTAACCTATCAACTAGTAAAAAGATTTCAATTTCTAAAAATCAAAACTAATTGACATAACATTTTATTGCACACATTAATTCAGTTGTTCAAAATAATTATTTTACAATTGCATTTAACTATTGATATTGTTTTCTAGAAAATATAACAAACTAAACATAATTATTATAGTTGAATTGTACACAACAACTGTAGTAGATTATGTACCAAGTCGTGTCATACGTCACAGGCGACATATTGGACCCTGAGCGCAGCGAGGGTGTTAAATGTTTAGAGTCTTAAGTGAAGCGAGGGGTTCAAGTCGCCCAAGACGAAGCCAGACATGGTTCCAGTGGTTGACACTCTACTTTTCATACCTCCTGCACGAAAATAAAGTCCCAGGAATTTGAGTTATACTTACGTCGTAAACTCGCTAAGTGTAGGTACTCACTAGGCAACTTGGTATTGTTCACAATAAAATAAAACAAATGAGAATGTACCTACAAATTTTCGTAGAAAGGCACACAAATCTGTTACACTTAATACTGATAATGTAAACACTGAGTAATAAACATAAGATCATGGCCAACTCGATTATAGTGGCCTTACATTATTCTATAAAATCGAAAAAAAAACTCCTAACAATGCCCTTTGACGTGCAAGGTAATGAGGTTTTATTCGATTTTACAAAATAAAACCTCTTGACGATGTTCTTAAATGTTCTAACTTAAGAAATTTGAAAGTATACAAATTAAACATTCTAAATTAAATCACTTTTACTCTCTAGGGAGTTTCATACAAAATTATTGACCTGCCGCAGCCATAGAAATTGTGTTAAGGTAATAGTGACTTATTTTACAATGAGTATCAATAACTATAATGAATCATTTTCGAGAAGGTGGTATGAACAAATATTTAGGTACGTTGGACACTTTTAATTGCATTGTTTTGCAACTGAATTAAAATATTTACTATTAATGTTGGTAATATATTTTCTATAATTTATAACGAATGAACATTGAACACATTAAAATTGTATTGCACACAATATACCTCTTATTTAGTAATTGCTAGCCAATTAAACTTTATAATATAGCTACGTAATGTTCCAAGATAAACTCATTAACTAAATACTCCTCTATGCTTTTGGTAGATACTGATCGATAACTGATACAACGACTTAAACTAATCTACATAAATACTACTTATAACATTTATTGTTTGAGAATTATGATAATAAATTGTGTAAACAATTGCCCTTATAAAGCATGTCGCATTTCAAGTTAATGTTTTCTCAAAAATGAACAATTTCCACGTACTAAAATATCTCCATTCAATAAAATTTTCTAAAACAATTTACATATTTATATAAAACCACGAGTTTTGTGACGATTCATTGAAAATATAATATTATTGACACTGATCACTTGGTCAATCAAATATCACATGGACAATGAATGATGACAGGACACATTCATCATGATTTCTTTTGAAAATATTTCCAAGGATTTTTTATCAAAAACATTTTTTTATGTTTTTATGAATGCATGGATTTTATATATTATTTTAATTACAGATAGTTATGACATTTTTGGCAGAAAACAGCAATCTTATTATTTCAATAAATTTTTGACCAATCAAATTTAAAGTTCTGTACAAATTTGTTGGAGTTGAATATTTTGATTATAATACATTTTTTTTAATTAATGTTTTCATTTTCAGTTTTGCACGTAGATACACTTAAAAATTTTGCACATTAAAATAAATAAACATGCAAGTAGATAACTAAAATAGCATCAATCGTCTCCTGATTCTGGCTCAGAACTTGTTGGAGATATATTTTCACGATTTTTCTTACTGGCATTACGTCGCTTATTTCTTTGACGAGTCCTGAACATTTTAGATTCATCTGCACATTTTGTTGTTATACTTGTTCTGGAAAAAAAAATCGAATTTATTTTTTAAGGTAAATTGATCCTTCCATTTTAACTATTGCAGCGTCAATTTATTGTTACAATATACGAATAGTAATTGATCGCGGTTTCACACGTCTTCTATGTATTTGGATTTGTGCTATTGCTACATAGAAACCTTTTAGTTCCTGGGATAAAAAGTAGCCTACACAGTAACCTTTGAACTATGTATTACATATCCAAGCCATAAATGTATTAAATACGTTGCTGCGTGAAAGAGTAATGCACCAACAAACACACTCGGATTTATTAAATAAGTAAGGAATAACGTATTTTTTATCAATAACAATAAAATCTATATTAAATAGATGAATAAATCAGAAATTTAAATATTTAATCCAGGTAAGAAATATAAAAAATGTTTTATCACGTACCTGACAATGTTTTCTGGAACAGAGCAACGTTCAACCACTGTTTGCACGATATCATTCACGAGCGCGGGGTTTAATCTCTCTTTTGCGGCTTTATTGGGAAAAGCCGGAGAACGTTTTCCAGTGAGGGAACTCGTCGCCAGGATACTAAAAAATAATACAATGTTCTAAAATTGCCAAAATACTAAGCAGGTAACTAGATAAATAACTTACGAATCATGCATTTTATTCTCTCTTCTATTGTAGGCGCAGCATTAAAGTAACAAGCGTAAATAGATTAAGATACTTACTCGCGTTCAAATACTGCTTCTAGTAATTTTCTCGTAGCGCTCGTATAAGAATTCCAGTTAATTTTCTCTAAGATATGTGCTGGAACTTTCGCATATCCTTTACCAATTTCAATCTGTAAATAAATGTAAATATAATTATATCTTCCATTTTATATATTTTATGGATTGCTTTTATTATACCTATTTTCTCATTGACATTTGGAGACTTATAAAACCCTATTCTAAAAGAAGATTGAACATTTTTAAATTGAACTTTATCCTATATGCACCATGAACAATCCGGTTTGGAATTATGGGGCTCAGTAGTTCATGAATAGATGCAAAGATCTCCTAAGGATATCTTGTTTCAGTAAGAAACTCTAAAATATCTTTTAAAAATCCGTTAAGTAACCGCAAAAAATATAATAAAATTAGATTACCAAATCATTATTTATTAAGTAAGAGCCGTCGTTTGTTGTAGTTTTTCCCTTTGATTTATTGTTTGGCTTGTGCTGTGCTGATCCATTGAAGTTTACAAATTGATTTCTATTTGAGGAAACTACAGCGTTGTGATCATCTGTGATGTTTTCGCTTACACTCTGTAATTAAAAGAAAAAAAAGATGTTAGCTGTTGTTGTTTCTACGATGTTCTTGTTTCGGAAGCTTAATAATTATTTATACAAAAGCTTTTAAAAATCCAAAATCAAAATCACCTTATCATTTGGTTTTGAGTAACTGACTGCGTTATCATCATCCGCGATGCTTTCGCTTACTCTCTGTAATCAAAATAAAAAAGATATTGAGGTGCTACGTTTAGTCACTTTTTTGCATGAATGTCATCGCGCTGCAAGATCATAATTTCATAATAACCCCTCATATTTTTTGTAAGAATCAAGATGACATACCGTTTTCATTTCATTAGTCTGATGATCATGATTTTCTGAACTGACAGAAGCAATGTCTTGTACAGGTGAGATCCGCTTTAACTGATTTTGTAGAGACAACATCTGTTCTTTTAAGGCTTTAAGCGGAATGATATGAGATTCTTCCGTTTGCGTTGCTATTTCTCTGGTTTTCGTGGCATTTTTGTAGGCACAAGATTGAAAAGTATTAAGCATGCATGGCGGTGATTGTATCGTTGTAGATACATGCTCTCTGTATCCATTTTGTGTGAAATTAAAGTTTCCATAATTTTTAGCAGTTCCTAATACTGAAACTCGTTTCTTTTTATGTATGTAGCTAGTGCCATTTTCAAACGGTATCGAAACTGTTAAAAGTTCTTGGTTTAATTCTTCTCCCATTCTATTAAGATTATTACTCATATTTAAAGTAGAAACATCCTGCGAATGAAGATAAAATTATTGACTTTATTATTGTTACTATCACATAAGTAGGAGTCGGAAGTACGTAGGTCAATTTTAAAAACTTGCAATTTTAGTACATATATCAAAAATATGAATGCCTCCAGGATTTCGCGGGGCTTAGGTACTACCTTTTTTCAGGGATTCTTAATTTTATATTGGTATTTTTAAAGTTTTTCATGTTCTATCAGATAAAGCTTATAAAATGGTAAATTAAATATTTTGAAAAAAAAAATTAAATAGTCAAAATTACAGCAAAAATGAACCCAGATTAGATATTTTTTTACCAAAAATCAACTTTTAAACTTAAGTTTTAGTCAAAATATATCCATCTTTTTCAGTGAAATATTTATAGAATACATATTACGCTGATTTCTGAGATTTATAAAAAATGTGAATGGAATAAACATTTAATGAGTATTCTTACCATAATCGTGCAGCTCAATGATAAATTTTCCGTATTTTCGGTCTCTTGGCAGATATCCATTTCATGGTGCGTATCTACAACAATATCATTTGGAATGTTATAATTTTATTTTAGCATAGCTGACTATTATCAAAAAGATTTAATTGTGTTCTTACTTGTTTCAAGGTTATATTGTACCATACTGCTGTGCAAATCTAAAAGTGCTTGTGCGGCATCATATTCCCTGATTGACGTAGTCATTCTGGAAATAATAGTTTTGATTAAATCATGACGCGAAAAATTAAATTACATTTACTAGGTAAAATTATTAAATGATCAGTCTTAATATTTCGTTTTGTATAGGTATTCATAAGTTTAAGCTTCCAGGAGTGATTGTGACTGACTAACAGACAGCTTTTAGTTTAGTGCAAACCGCTGAAGTAACAAATGAAATACCTATACGACGAAAATATAAATTTTAAATAAGTGAAATATGCCTTTATTTTGTTTGTATGAAACTTTTTATTCAGTAGAGAAATAGACACAAAACATTGTAAACAAATTGTAACATAATATGTAATTTAATTATTGCAATTTATTTATCTAATTTGCCAAATCAGGCTCCACAATTTTTAAAATTAATCATCGATAAAATTAATTCCTGTCCTCCTTAAACTAGTAAGTTCACTTTAAAAATAGTCACATAAAAATCAAAAAACGGTCACACAAATGTAGGCTTGTGATAAGAAACTCTATTTCTAAAAAGAGCGATTATTTCGCTTACCGAGCTCACACATGAAATACCTATTTTTACGCTGGGCTTGGCTTTTTGGCAAAGAAAATTATCGTTAGACAACCTGTATATGCCCATAAAAGAAACTCGATGGCGCGAGCGTATGTGTAATTGTGTATACACCGACCCTCACCGGGTCAGCATTGTGGATATGGCCCGATCGACCTAGGAGTACGTGGGTCGGTGGTATAAATCACCGACCAGCATACAGTACAGGTAGATATATAATATGATTTGTTAATCATTAAATAACATGATGAGATAATACTTACATGGCACTAAAAAATATAACACTATTTGAAACTGATAACGTGATTTACACTTGAAATGAAAATTTCGAAAACTGAGGAGTCAGGAGTAACAAACGCGACAAGTGATCTCACCAAACTGAACCATGATTGAAATGTTCTTTACCAAGAGCACTTTCTTAATAATAACACTAAAACAAAGCACCGCGTTAATTGAATAGGTTTAAAACTCAGGTAGAAAATTGTTATAATCCTCTGGAAATTCTCCAGGAATTACGGCTTCTTTTTATCTATTTATTGCCTTCCTTTAAATAGAATGGTCCGATATAAAAACAATAGAAGGATCCTATTTAACCTGTAGGCTAATGGATGGTTTCAATTTCCAATCGCGCAGATATACCTATAACTGATATCTTTTTAATACATATCTTCTATTCGATTTCACTAAATAAATACTAGAGAGGAAGCTCAAGTGGAACGTATGTGACATTTTACTGATATTGCACTTCGCGAAATATCAAAATGTTACGTGTTTGTGCGTCACATCTTAAATTCATAACGTAACAGCCCACGAGAATCAAAATAACGTATCACATATGTACCTATCAGTGAATCTTGTCAGTGACCCTGCTTATAATTTTGGACATCTATCGCAACCGTCCCCGACACCGGGAACCTTAGTGCTACTTAATATATGTCCGTTGATCGTAGGAACTGAAATCTTCATATGATTTATTTACGATAAGCATAAACCCAACTTTAGAGCGCTTTCAGCGATAGCAATGAAAATAATATTTTCATTATTTCATAATTTTTCTATCAAAATCACAAAGCGTAGGTAAAGGGGAAAGAAAATATACTTGTTTGATGAATTTGTTTATTTCGATATGCGTTAATATTTTGACTAACATTTGTTTTAAATCTAAGTAAGCAACATTATACATAATTACAGATTTTTGTCATAATTATGATTACTAAGACTTCTAAATAAAACATAGGTCCGATATATTATGCTGCTGTGGAAATTTTAGTGTTCTTCAAGCGAGATCTGCTTTACATATTATATTATTATGTATAGCTATATTGTAGTTAATAATGAAATTGCAGCACCAGATTAAAACTACAATCACGACAAAAAATCTCCTTTTGAGTTAACATTTACTTCATTAAATTCATCATTTGGAAACTTACGTGTCAATAAAACCCTCATCCCTCATGTACATGGACTGAAGCTTACTAACTTGATCATATGTAACTTTGACATAAATAATGTTTGTAGTAAAAATTTAAATTATAATATGTGAGTGAACTCACATTGGATTATAGTGCTATCGTATATGATCTCTGCAACAACATATAGCTATAGTGCTTCCTCAGCTTAACTGATTCCGATGTGAAGTGAAGTGTACATAAATTTTCATTTCGAGTTAGTGTCATGTAGGTACATACCATTCTTACAAGTAAGCTTTGATCATTCGATTACCTACACTTAGGGTGGGTTGCACTAAACTGCTTTAACTTATCGTTAAAACAAACTGTGAACAGTCTTACATCTCTGGTTACGTCAAAAACATTTGACGTAACCAGATATTTTACGACTGGACTGAATTTATTATTTTCTGTCTTATTCTGTCATCGTTTATATGTATGTATAAGTATGATCTCTTCTTTTATATTATTTCATAGGTCTACAAATACATTAATCTATTGCTGAGCACACTATGTTATTATATTCATCTCTATTGCTACAATACAAGTGGAAAATATAGAGCTTATTTGTTAAGAGTTATTGTTTTATCGCTTGTTAATTATAGCTATTTATTTTGTTACGATATATTAATAAATAAAACAAAATTCCGCGTTCATTAAATAGATTTAAAACCCAGGTAGAAAATTGTAAGAATCATTCTGCAGGCCAGACTTACGGCTTCTTGTTATCTTCTATTTCTTTGAAAAGAGTGGTCAGAAATAAGAACAATAGAAGGTTTATGAGATCCCACGAACACAAAAATGTTTATAATGATGTTAGATAAGGATTTAGAAAATCTATGAATATAATATTATTATGTTCTAATTCTTCAAACGGCTGGTTCAAAGAAGTTTTAAAAATATCAGGATTTAATGCTCATTGTGTGTGTGTGTGTGTGTGTGTGTGTGTGTGTGTGTGTGGTTGCCATGTATTTCGAGCATAGATCAGAAAACAAGGTTCTTGTCGTCTCCTTTTTCTCTGATCTGTGATTTCGAACAATGCCATTATAATATGATGGACAACTATTTTCATATTTAAACTGAAGACTGTAATTAAATTACATGAATTACACTGAATATAATTTTACGAATCAAGTAAAGCTGATATTCAGGTATGGTATCTACAAGGTCATGGTCACTATTGCTATGACTTTCAGTAAATTATTTAATGTTTAATAATTTTTAGATCACAATGTTATCTACCCTTTCGACCAAACCATTTGTGGCTTAATAAATAACAAAATTGCACTCCCAGGTCACATGAGAAATTGAAAATCTCCATTATTTAGTTATTAGGTACCTATTTGATATTTCTGATTTGATAGCCAATGTGTCAATAAAACTCTCATGCAAGTGCGTAGGTACCTAACTGTAGCTAACTCAGATATATTTTTTTGTGAATAAACTCACACTGGATTACGGCAATATCGTAAACTATGTCTGCAACGACATAGCTATAGTGCTTCCCCATCTTGACTGATTCCGATGTGAAGTGAATTAGTGATGTGTACGTTCAGGAATCTTTAAATCGAGTTAGTGTAGTGTACCTGCCTATCTGGGAAAATGAATCAAATCAAATCATTCTTTAGACTTACACACTCAATTCAAAGTAGTCTTATAAATGAAAATATTTTTAACCTCTTATAATGATTTTCATAATCTTTTTATGTTTACTTGGCTCACTCCCGGCTTGGCCCGTGCATAATGAGCTAATAAAATCTGTCAGACTAAAATTTTAATAATCATTTATTAACAATATTTACCTTGTAGTAAAAGTATGAAAATAATTTCAGTATGTTCTTAAAACATTATCTCTTGAGTAAATGTAAAATGAAGAAATTCATGTTTCCTCCTGACACCCTTGATTACTTTGAAAGAGTTTAAAACTTACGCAAAAGATTCTTTTGTTCAACAACTAGCGGCGCTAGAAAAATATTTCAGTACATTTTTACCTAATTTTGTTTTACCTATTTTAGTTTTTGCAAGAAGTAATAAACTTACCTATCACTGCTCCTAGAAACTTAGGTTTTTCGAGTTCCGTGTTGGTTTTCATCTGAAGAAGCTATTTTAATCGTCTTCGCGGTAAGCGCAAAAAATACAAGTATTTTCTAAAAGCTAAAGTTTTGGCGTAACGTTATCATGGTGGTGTACAATACAACTATACCCCGGAGTTAGTCAGCTGGGTTCTTTAATGTTTAGAAGGGATATCTTGAGTACTTCTAAAAACTGAAAATTAGTGTAGTTACTAATAGAAAAAAAATAAAAAAAAGTTTAACGACAGTCAATCACCTGAAACATGTAACAGGGCTTGTCAGTCAGGCTTTAAAGTGGTGCTTCTTTATTTTTTTGTATCTTCGGCAGTGTAACTGTTAACCCCGAAACCACCTACTAGGTACCTTTTTTTGTATCTTCGGCAGTGTAACTGTTAACCCCGAAACCACCTACTAGGTAACTATTTTTGTATCTTAACCACCTAAGTGCGGTTCTAGAGACCGATTATTGATAATCACCTTAACCCTTTGACGACCATGGGGACATATGCGTCCCAAGCCAAAAAAAAAAAAAAAAATTTTTATACCTATTCCATTGCATAGCATTTTACCATACATTTATTTTTTAACGTATCTTTTGCATTATTATAGCTGAAAATACAGCGTATGACACACCATTTTTTGTTTATGGTCATTGAAAACTGTCATATCATTTGGCGCGCTTATCTCATATTTTGTAAAAGTAATTTTTAGAGTAAAAGTTTTCATTATTATTTTGAATGTGAAATAAACCTTGCCTGGTAAGTGAATTATCGTTTTATGTAATTAACTAACCGATATTTATGTTTAGTACCTTGATAAGTGATAGTAAACACGAAGGGCCAGCGGTGTCCCTATGGCCGTAAAGAGGTATTTTTTGTATGGAAAAGTTTTCTTACTGTAGTGATGTTTTTTGTCAAGTACCCTAATTTTTATTCATTTTGGTGACGGATATGTCTCATAAGAGACGTGGAGTATTTGAACTCAGAGGAGATGACATTTTTCAAAATTTATTGGGTGATAATAATGACGATGAAGATGACTTGCTGCTTGACGAAGAAGACTGAAATCTCCTGACACAGGATGAAGACCATTGACCAAGAAGTTTTAGATGTTGAGGTTGAAGATACATCGTTTTCACTTCAGGAATCTACAAGACTGTCTTGCCTGAACCTTCACCGTCGATAGTAGAGCCCGTCACCGAATTCAATTGCAATAATCCACCGGTTTTCAAGTGGAGCCACACATACCACCCAAATATTTTTCGTGAGGTCGATTATAAGTTTGGATAGTTGACAATACGTCAAGAACATTGACTCTTTTTGACTAGGATTGTGACACACTACAGTAAAAATATGGGTGGTGTTGATCTTATGGATCAACGCAAAGTGTGCTATGAAGTAGATCGAAGATCAAAAGTAAAATGTTATCTTCGACTATTTTTCGATCTGATTGACATAACATGACAGTAAATAACGCACATACCGTCTACACTAAGCTGCACGTTCAAAAACAATTGGAAGGAAGCCTGTTATCCAGCTTGCAGTTCAGATTAGTCGGAGTTTGGAGTTCGATAAATGATTTTGCGGTCAGGGAACGAGAGGTCCCCAAGACGACAACCAGTACAGTGCGCAAATCCGTGAAACGGCAATTGGCCTTTCACCCTATAGAAAGATCAGAATCATCAGAAAAAAGATGTGTAAACTGTGCCAAAACCAAGATCGAAATCTTCACAAATAATACTTTCGTGATATGTAAAGGCCTCCTTTGCTACACCAGTGAAAGAAATTGTTTCGTTGAGTATCACGTGTATAGTATTTATAATAATGTATTCTTTTTCTTTTAGAAAACAACCTTAATACAATAATAACAAAGGAATTTTGCTGAAATAACTCCCTAAATCTTATGTAAACTTAATAATTCTTAAGTCGTAAGTTTTACATTTGTCCCAATAATTTCCTAATAAACCAAAAAGTATATATTTTATTTTGTTTTAAAAATATGTTTTTTAACGTTTAAAGAATCGTTCTAAATAGCTCAACTGGATCTAATATCTCCCATAGTCTTATGATCCTGAAAAGGTTAAATTCTGGTTCTATAATATTAGTGAAAGATTTGAATTAGTCGAGAATAGGTTTGTACTTAGTATCTTTATTATGGAGTAACAAAATCGTTGTATTTCCCGTAATCTTTCGAATACTAGTCATTTTGAACACGAAAAAATATTCTTCTAATGTTATAAGATTACATAAAAAGAAACCTACAATATCAACTGTTTGGATTATTTTCTTTAAAAGTACGATATTAAAACTATAGAATTTCAACCTTATCTATGTCTTCAGCCTAGTGACGTGACACCGACACGTACGATATCTCTTGTTGCAACCATATTTATTTATATTCATCGTTAAATTTCATGTCAAAGGAAAACGATCACGTAACCACCTACCTACGGTCACACAGTCCGCTGCCGAAAGATTGTTGCATAGAACCTGGCTAAATGCTTAAACATGTACACTTGCTGAGCGCAGGCCCGGTTCTGATAAATGTAATTTATACATACGCTACGCTACCTCATCTATGCTATACGCTGCCTTAGTAGATCATTGATTAATTTTTGTGATGAAATAATATGAAATACAGGGAAAACCTGACCAACATAATTATAATACGGGATTTCTTCTATGATATCGTACTTTATTTTCTAAAATTATAACTAACACACATCATATTACAGTACTGTATGACATATAACTGGGAAATTGTTAACATAGCACAGTTAACTCTTCAAAACAAACATAATATATTATGAACAACATTAATATTAGCGTCTGGCATATCTTATAGGTACATCACTAAATTTAACCTAACAACTAGTAAAAAGATTTCAATTTCTAAAAATCAAAACTAATTGACATAACATTTTATTGCACACATTAATTCAGTTGTTCAAAATAATTATTTTACAATTGTATTTAACTATTGATACTGTTTTGTAGAAAATATAACAAATAAATATAATTATTATAGTTGAATTGTACACAACAACTGTAGTAGATTATGTACCAAGTCGTGTCATACGTCACAGGCGACATATTGGACCCTGAGCGCAGCGAGGGTGTTAAATGTTTAGAGTCTTAAGTGAAGCGAGGGGTTCAAGTCGCCCAAGACGAAGCCAGACATGGTTCCAGTGGTTTACACTCTCATTTTCATACCTCCTGCACGAAAATAAAGTCCCAGGAATATGAGTTATACTTACGTCGTAAACTCGCTAAGTGTAGGTACTCACTAGGCAACTTGGTATTGTTCACAATAAAATAAAACAAATGAGAATGTACCTACAAATTTTCGTAGAAAGGCACACAACTCTGTTACACTTAATACTGATAATGTAAACACTGAGTGATAAACATAAGATCATGGCCAACTCGATTATCGTGGCCTTACATTATTCTATAAAATCGAAAAAAAAACTCCTAACAATGCCCTTTGACGTGCAAGGTAATGAGGTTTTATTCGATTTTACAAAATAAAACCTCTTGACGATGTTCTTAAATGTTCTAACTTAAGAAATTTGAAAGTATACAAATTAAACATTCTAAATTAAATCACTTTACTCTCTAGGGAGTTTCATACAAAATTATTGACCTGCCGCAGCCATAGAAATTGTGTTAAGGTAATAGTGACTTATTTTACAATGAGTATCAATAACTATAATGAATCATATTCGAGAAGGTGGTATGAACAAATATTTAGGTACGTTGGACACTTAATTGCATTGTTTTGCAACTGAATTAAAATATTTACTATTAATGTTGGTAATATATTTTCTATAATTTATAACGAATGAACATTGAACACATTAAAATTGTATTGCACACAATATACCTCTTATTTAGTAATTGCTAGCCAATTAAACTTTATAATATAGCTACGTAATGTTCCAAAAAAAACTCATTAACTAAATACTCCTCTATGCTTTTGGTAGATACTGATCGATAACTGATACAACGACTTAAACTAATCTACATAAATACTACTTATAACATTTATTGTTTGAGAATTATGATAATAAATTGTGTAAACAATTGCCCTTATAAAGCATGTCGCATTTCAAGTTAATGTTTTCTCAAAAATGAACAATTTCCACGTACTAAAATATCTCCATTCAATAAAATTTTCTAAAACAATTTACATATTTATATAAAACCACGAGTTTTGTGACGATTCATTGAAAATATAATATTTTTGACACTGATCACTTGGTCAATCAAATATCACATGGACAATGAATGACGACAGGACACATTCATCATGATTTCTTTTGAAAATATTTCCAAGGATTTTTTATCAAAAACATTTTTTTATGTTTTTATGAATGCATGGATTTTATATATTATTTTAATTACAGATAGTTATGACATTTTTGGCAGAAAACAGCAATCTTATTATTTCAATAAATTTTTGACCAATCAAATTTAAAGTTCTGTACAAATTTGTTGGAGTTGAATATTTTGATTATAATACATTTTTTTTTAATTAATGTTTTCATTTTCAGTTTTGCACGTAGATACACTTAAAAATTTTGCACATTAAAATAAATAAACATGCAAGTAGATAACTAAAATAGCATCAATCGTCTCCTGATTCTGGCTCAGAACTTGTTGGAGATATATTTTCACGATTTTTCTTACTGGCATTACGTCGCTTATTTCTTTGACGAGTCCTGAACATTTTAGATTCATCTGCACATTTTGTTGTTATACTTGTTCTGGAAAAAAAAAATCGAATTTATTTTTTAAGGTAAATTGATCCTTCCATTTTAACTATGGCAGCGTCAATTTATTGTTACAATATACGAATAGTAATTGATCGCGGTTTCACACGTCTTCTATGTATTTGGATTTGTGCTATTGCTACATAGAAACCTTTTAGTTCCTGGGATAAAAAGTAGCCTACATAGTAACCTTTGAACTATGTATTACATATCCAAGCCATAAATGTATTAAATACGTTGCTGCGTGAAAGAGTAATGCACCAACAAACACACTCGGATTTATTAAATAAGTAAGGAATAACGTATTTTCTATCAATAACAATAAAATCTATATTAAATAGATGAATAAATCAGAAATTTAAATATTTAATCCAGGTAAGAAATATAAAAAATGTTTTATCACGTACCTGACAATGTTTTCTGGAACAGAGCAACGTTCAACCACTGTTTGCACGATATCATTCACGAGCGCGGGGTTTAATCTCTCTTTTGCGGCTTTATTGGGAAAAGCCGGAGAACGTTTTCCAGTGAGGGAACTCGTCGCCAGGATACTAAAAAATAATACAATGTTCTAAAATTGCCAAAATACTAAGCAGGTAACTAGATAAATAACTTACGAATCATGCATTTTATTCTCTCTTCTATTGTAGGCGCAGCATTAAAGTAACAAGCGTAAATAGATTAAGATACTTACTCGCGTTCAAATACTGCTTCTAGTAATTTTCTCGTAGCGCTCGTATAAGAATTCCAGTTAATTTTCTCTAAGATATGTGCTGGAACTTTCGCATATCCTTTACCAATTTCAATCTGTAAATAAATGTAAATATAATTATAACTTCCATTTTATATATTTTATGGATTGCTTTTATTATACCTATTTTCTCATTGACATTTGGAGACTTATAAAACCCTATTCTAAAAGAAGATTGAACATTTTTAAATTGAACTTTATCCTATATGCACCATGAACAATCCGGTTTGGAATTATGGGGCTCAGTAGTTCATGAATAGATGCAAAGATCTCCTAAGGATATCTTGTTTCAGTAAGAAACTCTAAAATATCTTTTAAAAATCCGTTAAGTAACCGCAAAAAATATAATAAAATTAGATTACCAAATCATTATTTATTAAGTAAGAGCCGTCGTTTGTTGTAGTTTTTCCCTTTGATTTATTGTTTGGCTTGTGCTGTGCTGATCCATTGAAGTTTACAAATTGATTTCTATTTGAGGAACCTACAGCGTTGTGATCATCTGTGATGTTTTCGCTTACACTCTGTAATTAAAAGAAAAAAAAGATGTTAGCTGTTGTTGTTTCTACGATGTTCTTGTTTCGGAAGCTTAATAATTATTTATACAAAAGCTTTTAAAAATCCAAAATCAAAATCACCTTATCATTTGGTTTTGAGTAACTGACTGCGTTATCATCATCCGCGATGCTTTCGCTTACTCTCTGTAATCAAAATAAAAAAGATATTGAGGTGCTACGTTTAGTCACTTTTTTGCATGAATGTCATCGCGCTGCAAGATCATAATTTCATAATAACCCCTCATATTTTTTGTAAGAATCAAGATGACATACCGTTTTCATTTCATTAGTCTGATGATCATGATTTTCTGAACTGACAGAAGCAATGTCTTGTACAGGTGAGATCCGCTTTAACTGATTTTGTAGAGACAACATCTGTTCTTTTAAGGCTTTAAGCGGAATGATATGAGATTCTTCCGTTTGCGTTGCTATTTCTCTGGTTTTCGTGGCATTTTTGTAGGCACAAGATTGAAAAGTATTAAGCATGCATGGCGGTGATTGTATCGTTGTAGATACATGCTCTCTGTATCCATTTTGTGTGAAATTAAAGTTTCCATAATTTTTAGCAGTTCCTAATACTGAAACTCGTTTCTTTTTATGTATGTAGCTAGTGCCATTTTCAAACGGTATCGAAACTGTTAAAAGTTCTTGGTTTAATTCTTCTCCCATTCTATTAAGATTATTACTCATATTTAAAGTAGAAACATCCTGCGAATGAAGATAAAATTATTGACTTTATTATTGTTACTATCACATAAGTAGGAGTCGGAAGTACGTAGGTCAATTTTAAAAACTTGCAATTTTAATACATATATCAAAAATATGAATGCCTCCAGGATTTCGCGGGGCTTAGGTACTACCTTTTTTCAGGGATTCTTAATTTTATATTGGTCTTTTTAAAGTTTTTCATGTTCTATCAGATAAAGCTTATAAAATGGTAAATTAAATATTTTGAAAAAAATATTAAATAGTCAAAATTACAGCAAAAATGAACCCAGATTAGATATTTTTTACCAAAAATCAACTTTTAAACTTAAGTTTTAGTCAAAATATATCCATCTTTTTCAGTGAAATATTTATAGAATACATATTACGCTGATTTCTGATATTTATAAAAAATGTGAATGGAATAAACATTTAATGAGTATTCTTACCATAATCGTGCAGCTCAATGATAAATTTTCCGTATTTTCGGTCTCTTGGCAGATATCCATTTCATGGTGCGTATCTACAACAATATCATTTGGAATGTTATAATTTTATTTTAGCATAGCTGACTATTATCAAAAAGATTTAATTGTGTTCTTACTTGTTTCAAGGTTATATTGTACCATACTGCTGTGCAAATCTAAAAGTGCTTGTGCGGCATCATATTCCCTGATTGACGTAGTCATTCTGGAAATAATAGTTTTGATTAAATCATGACGCGAAAAATTAAATTACATTTACTAGGTAAAATTATTAAATGATCAGTCTTAATATTTCGTTTTGTATAGGTATTCATAAGTTTAAGCTTCCAGGAGTGATTGTGACTGACTAACAGACAGCTTTTAGTTTAGTGCAAACCGCTGAAGTAACAAATGAAATACCTATACGACGAAAATATAAATTTTAAATAAGTGAAATATGCCTTTATTTTGTTTGTATGAAACTTTTTATTCAGTAGAGAAATAGACACAAAACATTGTAAACAAATTGTTACATAATAAATGTAATTTAATTATTGCAATTTATTTA
Source organism: Hypomecis punctinalis (assembly GCA_949316475.1). Classification (NCBI taxonomy): domain Eukaryota; kingdom Metazoa; phylum Arthropoda; class Insecta; order Lepidoptera; family Geometridae; genus Hypomecis; species Hypomecis punctinalis. The sequence goes on along the minus strand of OX438814.1, from coordinate 15,551,186 downwards.
TCTAATTTGCCAAATCAGGCTCCACAATTTTTAAAATTAATCATCGATAAAATTAATTCCTGTCCTCCTTAAACTAGTAAGTTCACTTTAAAAATAGTCACATAAAAATCAAAAAACGGTCACACAAATGTAGGTTTGTGATGAGAAACTCTATTTCTAAAAAGAGCGATTATTTCGCTTACCGAGCTCACACATGAAATACCTATTTTTACGCTGGGCTTGGCTTTTTGGCAAAGAAAATTATCGTTAGACAACCTGTATATGCCCATAAAAGAAACTCGATGGCGCGAGCGTATATGTAATTGTGTATACACCGACCCTCACCGGGTCAGCATTGTGGATATGGCCCGATCGACCTAGGAGTACGTGGGTCGGTGGTATAAATCACCGACCAGCATACAGTACAGGTAGATATATAATATGATTCGTTAATCATTAAATAACATGATGAGATAATACTTACATGGCACTAAAAAATATAACACTATTTGAAACTGATAACGTGATTTACACTTGAAATGAAAATTTCGAAAACTGAGGAGTCAGGAGTAACAAACGCGACAAGTGATCTCACCAAACTGAACCATGATTGAAATGTTCTTTACCAAGAGCACTTTCTTAATAATAACACTAAAACAAAGCACCGCGTTAATTGAATAGGTTTAAAACTCAGGTAGAAAATTGTTATAATCCTCTGGAAATTCTCCAGGAATTACGGCTTCTTTTTATCTATTTATTGCCTTCCTTTAAATAGAATGGTCCTATATAAAAACAATAGAAGGATCCTATTTAACCTGTAGGCTAATGGATGGTTTCAATTTCCAATCGCGCAGATATACCTATAACTGATATCTTTTTAATACATATCTTCTATTCGATTTCACTAAATAAATACTAGAGAGGAAGCTCAAGTGGAACGTATGTGACATTTTACTGATATTGCACTTCGCGAAATATCAAAATGTTACGTGTTTGTGCGTCACATCTTAAATTCATAACGTAACAGCCCACGAGAATCAAAATAACGGACAAGTTTAGTATCACATACGTACCTATCAGTGAATCTTGTCAGTGACCCTGCTTATAATTTTGGACATCTATCGCAACCGTCCCCGACACCGGGAACCTTAGTGCTACTTAATATATGTCCGTTGATCGTAGGAACTGAAATCTTCATATGATTTATTTACGATAAGCATAAACCCTACTTTAGAGCGCTTTCAGCGATAGCAATGAAAATAATATTTTCATTATTTCATAATTTGAGTTTGAATCTATCAAAATCACAAAGCGTAGGGGAAAGAAAATATACTTGTTTGATGAATTTGTTTATTTCGATATGCGTTAATATTTTGACTAACATTTGTTTTAAATCTAAGTAAGCAACATTATACATAATTACAGATTTTTGTCATAATTATGATTACTAAGACTTCTAAATAAAACATAGGTCCGATATATTATGCTGCTGTGGAAATTTTAGTGTTCTTCAAGCGAGATCTGCTTTACATATTATATTATTATGTATAGCTATATTGTAGTTAATAATGAAATTGCAGCACCAGATTAAAACTACAATCACGAAAAAAAATCTCCTTTTGAGTTAACATTTACTTCATTAAATTCATCATTTGGAAACTTACGTGTCAATAAAACCCTCATCCCTCATGTACCTGGACTGAAGCTTACTAACTTGATCATATGTAACTTTGACATAAATAATATTTGTAGTAAAAATTTAAATTATAATATGTGAGTGAACTCACATTGGATTATAGTGCTATCGTATATGATCTCTGCAACAACATATAGCTATAGTGCTTCCTCAGCTTAACTGATTCCGATGTGAAGTGAAGTGTACATGAATTTTCATTTCGAGTTAGTGTCGTGTAGGTACATACCATTCTTACAAGTAAGCTTTGATCATTCGATTACCTACACTTAGGGTGGGTTGCAGTAAACTGCTTTAACTTATCGTTAAAACAAACTGTGAACAGTCTTACATCTCTGGTTACGTCAAAAACATTTGACGTAACCAGATATTTTACGACTGGACTGAATTTATTATTTTCTGTCTTATTCTGTCATCGTTTATATGTATGTATAAGTATGATCTCTTCTTTTATATTATTTCATAGGTCTACAAATACATTAATCTATTGCTGAGCACACTATGTTATTATATTCATCTCTATTGCTACAATACAAATGGAAAATATAGAGCTTATTTGTTAAGAGTTATTGTTTTATCGCTTGTTAATTATAGCTATTTATTTTGTTACGATATATTAATAAATAAAACAAAATTCCGCGTTCATTAAATAGATTTAAAACCCAGGTAGAAAATTGTAAGAATCATTCTGCAGGCCAGACTTACGGCTTCTTGTTATCTTCTATTTCTTTGAAAAGAGTGGTCAGAAATAAGAACAATAGAAGGTTTATGAGATCCCACGAACACAAAAATGTTTATAATGATGTTAGATAAGGATTTAGAAAATCTATGAATATAATATTATTATGTTCTAATTCTTCAAACGGCTGGTTCAAAGAAGTTTTAAAAATATCAGGATTTAATGCTCATTGTGTGTGTGTGTGTGTGTGTGTGTGTGTGTGTGTGTGTGGTTGCCATGTATTTCGAGCATAGATCAGAAAACAAGGTTCTTGTCGTCTCCTTTTTCTCTGATCTGTGATTTCGAACAATGCCATTATAATATGATGGACAACTATTTTCATATTTAAACTGAAGACTGTAATTAAATTACATGAATTACACTGAATATAATTTTACGAATCAAGTAAAGCTGATATTCAGGTATGGTATCTACAAGGTCATGGTCACTATTGCTATGACTTTCAGTAAATTATTTAATGTTTAATAATTTTTAGATCACAATGTTATCTACCCTTTCGACCAAACCATTTGTGGCTTAATAAATAACAAAATTGCACTCCCAGGTCACATGAGAAATTGAAAATCTCCATTATTTAGTTATTAGGTACCTATTTGATATTTCTGATTTGATAGCCAATGTGTCAATAAAACTCTCATGCAAGTGCGTAGGTACCTAACTGTAGCTAACTCAGATATATTTTTTGTGAATAAACTCACACTGGATTACGGCAATATCGTAAACTATGTCTGCAACGACATAGCTATAGTGCTTCCCCATCTTGACTGATTCCGATGTGAAGTGAATTAGTGATGTGTACGTTCAGGAATCTTTAAATCGAGTTAGTGTAGTGTACCTGCCTATCTGGGAAAATGAATCAAATCAAATCATTCTTTAGACTTACACACTCAATTCAAAGTAGTCTTATAAATGAAAATATCTTTAACCTCTTATAATGATTTTCATAATCTTTTTATGTTTACTTGGCTCACTCCCGGCTTGGCCCGTGCATAATGAGCTAATAAAATCTGTCAGACTAAAATTTAAATAATCATTTATTAACAATATTTACCTTGTAGTAAAATAATAAATAAAATAAATAAATAAAATATCTTTATTTCAGGCATTACATTGACCCATATGCTAATTTAAAGTATGAAAGTATAAGTATATATATTAAAAGTATGAAAATAATTTCAGTATGTTCTTAAAACATTATCTCTTGAGTAAATGTAAAATGAAGAAATTCATGTTTCCTCCTGACACCCTTGATTACTTTGAAAGAGTTTAAAACTTACGCAAAAGATTCTTTTGTTCAACAACTAGCGGCGCTAGAAAAATATTTCAGTACATTTTTACGTAATTTTGTTATACCTATTTTAGTTTTTGCAAGAAGTAATAAACTTACCTATCACTGCTCCTAGAAACTTAGGTTTTTCGAGTTCCGTGTTGGTTTTCATCTGAAGAAGCTATTTTAATCGTCTTCGCGGTAAGCGCAAAAAATACAAGTATTTTCTAAAAGCTAAAGTTTTGGCGTAACGTTATCATGGTGGTGTACAATACAACTATACCCCGGAGTTAGTCAGCTGGGTTCTTTAACGTTTAGAAGGGATATCTTGAGTACTTCTAAAAACTGAAAATTAGTGTAGTTACTAATAGAAAAAAAATAAAAAAAAGTTTAACGACAGTCAATCACCTGAAACATGTAACAGGGCTTGTCAGTCAGGCTTTAAAGTGGTGCTTCTTTATTTTTTTGTATCTTTGGCAGTGTAACTGTTAACCCCGAAACCACCTACTAGGTACCTTTTTTTGTATCTTCGGCAGTGTAACTGTTAACCCCGAAACCACCTACTAGGTAACTATTTTTGTATCTTAACCACCTAAGTGCGGTTCTAGAGACCGATTATTGATAATCACCTTAACCCTTTGACGACCATGGGGACATATGCGTCCCAAGCCAAAAAAAAAAAAAAAATTTTTTATTACCTATTCCATTGCATAGCATTTTACCATACATTTATTTTTTAACGTATCTTTTGCATTATTATAGCTGAAAATACAGCGTATGACACACCATTTTTTGTTTATGGTCATTGAAAACTGTCATATCATTTGGCGCGCTTATCTCATATTTTGTAAAAGTAATTTTTAGAGTAAAAGTTTTCATTATTATTTTGAATGTGAAATAAACCTTGCCTGGTAAGTGAATTATCGTTTTATGTAATTAACTAACCGATATTTATGTTTAGTACCTTGATAAGTGATAGTAAACACGAAGGGCCAGCGGTGTCCCTATGGCCGTAAAGAGGTATTTTTTGTATGGAAAAGTTTTCTTACTGTAGTGATGTTTTTTGTCAAGTACCCTAATTTTTATTCATTTTGGTGACGGATATGTCTCATAAGAGACGTGGAGTATTTGAACTCAGAGGAGATGACATTTTTCAAAATTTATTGGGTGATAATAATGACGATGAAGATGACTTGCTGCTTGACGAAGAAGACTGAAATCTCCTGACACAGGATGAAGACCATTGACCAAGAAGTTTTAGATGTTGAGGTTGAAGATACATCGTTTTCACTTCAGGAATCTACAAGACTGTCTTGCCTGAACCTTCACCGTCGATAGTAGAGCCCGTCACCGAATTCAATTGCAATAATCCACCGGTTTTCAAGTGGAGCCACACATACCACCCAAATATTTTTCGTGAGGTCGATTATAAGTTTGGATAGTTGACAATACGTCAAGAACATTGACTCTTTTTGACTAGGATTGTGACACACTGCAGTAAAAATATGGGTGGTGTTGATCTTATGGATCAACGCAAAGTGTGCTATGAAGTAGATCGAAGATCAAAAGTAAAATGTTATCTTCGACTATTTTTCGATCTGATTGACATAACATGACAGTAAATAACGCACATACCGTCTACACTAAGCTGCACGTTCAAAAACAATTGGAAGGAAGCCTGTTATCCAGCTTGCAGTTCAGATTAGTCGGAGTTTGGAGTTCGATAAATGATTTTGCGGTCAGGGAACGAGAGGTCCCCAAGACGACAACCAGTACAGTGCGCAAATCCGTGAAACGGCAATTGGCCTTTCACCCTATAGAAAGATCAGAATCATCAGAAAAAAGATGTGTAAACTGTGCCAAAACCAAGATCGAAATCTTCACAAATAATACTTTCGTGATATGTAAAGGCCTCCTTTGCTACACCAGTGAAAGAAATTGTTTCGTTGAGTATCACGTGTATAGTATTTATAATAATGTATTCTTTTTCTTTTAGAAAACAACCTTAATACAATAATAACAAAGGAATTTTGCTGAAATAACTCCCTAAATCTTATGTAAACTTAATAATTCTTAAGTCGTAAGTTTTACATTTGTCCCAATAATTTCCTAATAAACCAAAAAGTATATATTTTATTTTGTTTTAAAAATATGTTTTTTAACGTTTAAAGAATCGTTCTAAATAGCTCAACTGGATCTAATATCTCCCATAGTCTTATGATCCTGAAAAGGTTAAATTCTGGTTCTATAATATTAGTGAAAGATTTGAATTAGTCGAGAATAGGTTTGTACTTAGTATCTTTATTATGGAGTAACAAAATCGTTGTATTTCCCGTAATCTTTCGAATACTAGTCATTTTGAACACGAAAAAATATTCTTCTAATGTTATAAGATTACATAAAAAGAAACCTACAATATCAACTGTTTGGATTATTTTCTTTAAAAGTACGATATTAAAACTATAGAATTTCAACCTTATCTATGTCTTCAGCCTAGTGACGTGACACCGACACGTACGATATCTCTTGTTGCAACCATATTTATTTATATTCATCGTTAAATTTCATGTCAAAGGAAAACGATCACGTAACCAACTACGTACGGTCACACAGTCCGCTGCCGAAAGATTGTTGCATAGAACCTGGCTAGATGCTTAAACATGTACACTTGCTGAGCGCAGGCCCGGTTCTGATAAATGTAATTTATACATACGCTACGCTACCTCATCTATGCTATACGCTGCCTTAGTAGATCATTGATTAATTTTTGTAATGAAATAATATGAAATACAGGGAAAACCTGACCAACATAATTATAATACGGGATTTCTTCTATGATATCGTACTTTATTTTCTAAAATTATAACTAACACACATCATATTACAGTACTGTATGACATATAACTGGGAAATTGCTAACATAGCACAGTTAATTCTTCAAAACAAACATATTATGAACAACATTAATATTAGCGTCTGGCATATCTTATAGGTACGTCACTAAATTTAACCTAACAACTAGTAAAAAGATTTCAATTTCTAAAAATCAAAACTAATTGACATAACATTTTATTGCACACATTAATTCAGTTGTTCAAAATAATTATTTTACAATTGTATTTAACTATTGATACTGTTTTGTAAAGTAAGTAAGTAAGTTCGTATAGGCCGGGTGGCTAGCCCTGGTGTCAGAGTTTGTAGAAAATATAACAAATAAATATAATTATTATGGTTGAATTGTACACAACAACTGTAGTAGATTATGTACCAAGTCGTGTCATACGTCACAGGCAACATATTGGACCCTGAGCGCAGTGAGGGTGTTAAATGTTTAGAGTCTTAAGTGAAGCGAGGGGTTCAAGTCGCCCAAGACGAAGCCAGACATGGTTCCAGTGGTTTACACTCTCATTTTCATACCTCCTGCACGAAAATAAAGTCCCAGGAATATGAGTTATACTTACGTCGTAAACTCGCTAAGTGTAGGTACTCACTAGGCAACTTGGTATTGTTCACAATAAAATAAAACAAATGAGAATGTACCTACAAATTTTCGTAGAAAACAAATCACACAAATCTGTTACACTTAATACTGATAATGTAAACACTGAGTGATAAACATAAGATCATGGCCAACTCGATTATCGTGGCCTTACATTATTCTATAAAATCGAAAAAAAAACTCCTAACAATGCCCTTTGACGTGCAAGGTAATGAGGTTTTATTCGATACAAAATAAAACCTCTTGACGATGTTCTTAAATGTTCTAACTTAAGAAATTTGAAAGTATACAAATTAAACATTCTAAATTAAATCACTTTACTCTCTAGGGAGTTTCATACAAAATTATTGACCTGCCGCAGCCATAGAAATTGTGTTAAGGTAATAGTGACTTATTTTACAATGAGTATCAATAACTATAATGAATCATTTTCGAGAAGGTGGTATGAACAAATATTTAGGTACGTTGGACACTTTTAATTGCATTGTTTTGCAACTGAATTAAAATATTTACTATTAACCTTCCTATACTCGCGTCAAATTTTGTAACACCTATACCCGCGCACGGTGTCACAGACCGTAACTTTGGGTCCCATTTTTTTTTATTATTAGCAGTATAAGCTACATAGGTATATTTTTTTCCTGTAGCCATATAATTTAACTACAAAATAAACTTAGTTAATCGTACTATTAATTTATTATTGCGTGACTTCGCGTGACAGCCTTCAAAAATATCAAACTTTTGTTCAAGTGTAGAAAAAACTGACTAAAATCTGTACTCAGTAAAAATCATCTTAGTACCTTATTAGTTGAGACTCGAGATGTAGCTATCAAGATTTTAGACCATAAAATGCCAATTAATGTAAAATCAATACAAACATTTCATACACATTTTTTGTTGCACTTATACTCGCGTCGGTCTCACGGACCGATTGGCGCCAAATACACCCACACGCCGTACTTGCACAAACTCGCTCAGCGTACTGAAGTAAAGCTATAACAAATGAGGCAGCTAGCAAAAAGCTCAAAGCCGGTGCATTGTTTGAATATAAAATAAATGCGAAATAATATTTCGTCGGTCTCACAGACCAACGCGCGAGTATAGGAAGGTTAATGTTGGTAATATATTTTCTATAATTTATAACGAATGAACATTGAACACATTAAAATTGTATTGCACACAATATACCTCTTATTTAGTAATTGCTAGCCAATTTAATTTTCTAAAACAATTTACATATTTATATAAAACCACGAGTTTTGTGACGACTCATTGAAAATATAATATTTTTGACACTTTGATCACTTGGTCAATCAAATATCACATGGACAATGAATGATGACAGGACACATTCATCATGATTTCTTATGAAAATATTTCCAAGGATTTTTTATCAAAAACATTTTTTTATGTTTTTATGAATGCATGGATTTTATATATTATTTTAATTACAGATAGTTATGACATTTTTGGCAGAAAACAGCAATCTTATAATTTCAAAAAATTTTTGACCAATCAAATTTAAAGTTCTGTACAAATTTGTTGGAGTTGAATATTTTGATTATAATACATTTTTTTAAATTAATGTTTTCATTTTCAGTTTTGCGCGTAGATACACTTAAAAATTTTGCACATTAAAATAAATAAACATGCAAGTAGATAACTAAAATAGCATCAATCGTCTTCTGATTCTGGCTCAGAACTTGTTGGAGATATATTTTTACGATTTCTCTTACTGGCTTTACGTCTTTTATTTCTTTGACGAGTCCTGAACATTTTAGATTCATCTGCACATTTTGTTGTTATACTTGTTCTGAAAAAAAAAAAAAAATATTCGAATTTATTTTTTAATGTAAACTGATCCTTCCATATTAACTATTGCAGCATCAATTTATTGTTACATATAATATATGACTAGTAATTGATCGCGGTTTCACCCGTCTTCTATGTATTTGGACATGTGCTATTCCATAGAAATCTTTTAGTTCCTGGGATAAAAAGTAGCCTACATAGTAACCTTTGAACTATGTATTACATATCCAAGCCATAAATGTATTAAATACGTTGCTGCGTGAAAGAGTAATGCACCAACAAACACACTCGGATTTATTATATAAGTAAGGATTAACGTATTTTCTATCTATAACAATAAAATCTATATTAAATAGATGAATAAATCAGAAATTTAAATATTTAATCCAGGTAAGAAATATAAAAATGTTTTATCACGTACCTGACAATGTTTTCTGGAACAGAGCAACGTTCAACCACTGTTTGCACGATATCATTCACGAGCGCGGGGTTTAATCTCTCTTTTGCGGCTTTATTGGGAAAAGCCGGAGAACGTTTTCCAGTGAGGGAACTCGTCGCCAGGATACTAAAAAATAATACAATGTTCTAAAATTGCCAAAATACTAAGCAGGTAACTAGATAAATAACTTACGAATCATACATTTTATTCTCTCTTCTATTGTAGGCGCAGCATTAAAGTAACAAGCGTAAATAGATTAAGATACTCACTCGCGTTCAAATACTGCTTCTAGTAATTTTCTCGTAGCGCTCGTATAAGAATTCCAGTTAATTTTCTCTAAGATATGTGCTGGAACTTTCGCATATCCTTTACCAATTTCAATCTGTAAATAAATGTAAATATAATTATATCTTCCATTTTATATATTTTATGGATTGCTTTTATTATACCTATTTTCTCATTGACATTTGGAGACTTATAAAACCCTATCCTAAAAGAAGATTGAACATTTTTAAATTGAACTTTATCCTATATGCACCATGAACAATCCGGTTTGGAATTATGGGGCTCAGTAGCTCATGAATAGATGCAAAGATCTCCTAAGGATATCTTGTTTCAGTAAGAAACTCTAAAATAGCTTTTAAAAATCCGTTAAGTAACCGCAAAAAATATAATAAAATTAGATTACCAAATCATTATTTATTAAGTAAGAGCCGTCGTTTGTTGTAGTTTTCCCCTTTGATTTATTGTTTGGCTTGTGCTGTCCTGATCCATTGAAGTTTACAAATTGATTTCTATTTGACGAACCTACAGCGTTGTGATCATCTGTGATGTTTTCGCTTACACTCTGTAATTAAAAGAAAAAAAAGATGTTAGCTGTTGTTGTTTCTACGATGTTCTTGTTTCGGACGCTTAATAATTATTTATACAAAAGCTTTTAAAAATCCAAAATCAAAATCACCTTATCATTTGGTTTTGAGTAACTGACTGCGTTATCATGATCCGCGATGCTTTCGCTTACTCTCTGTAATCAAAATAAAAAAGATATTGAGGTGCTACGTTTAGTCACTTTTTTGCATGAATGTCATCGCGCTGCAAGATCATAATTTCATAATAACCCCTCATATTTTTTGTAAGAATCAAGATGACATACCGTTTTCATTTCATTAGTCTGATGATCATGATTTTCTGAACTGACAGAAGCAATGTCTTGTACAGGTGAGATCCGCTTTAACTGATTTTGTAGAGACAACATCTGTTCTTTTAAGGCTTTAAGCGGAATGATATGAGATTCTTCCGTTTGCGTTGCTATTTCTCTGGTATTCGTGGCATTTTTGTAGGCACAAGATTGAAAAGTATTAAGCATGCATGGCGGTGATTGTATCGTTGTAGATACATGCTCTCTGTATCCATTTTGTGTGGAATTAAAGTTTCCATAATTTTTAGCAGTTCCTAATACTGAAACTCGTTTCTTTTTATGTATGTAGCTAGTGCCATTTTCAAACGGTATCGAAACTGTTAAAAGTTCTTGGTTTAATTCTTTTCCCATTCTATTAAGATTATTACTCATATTTAAAGTAGAAACATCCTGCGAATGAAGATAAAATTATTGACTTTATTATTGTTACTATCACATAAGTAGGAGTCGGAAGTACGTAGGTCAATTTTAAAAACTTGCAATTTTAGTACATATATCAAAAATATGAATGCCTCCAGGATTTCGCGGGGCTTAGGTACTACCTTTTTCAAGGATTCTTAATTTTATATTGGTCTTTTTAAAGTTTTTCATTTTCTATCAGATAAAGCTTATAAAATGGTAAATTAAATATTTTGAAAAAAATATTAAATAGTCAAAAATACAGCAAAAATGAACCCATATTAGATATTTTTTACCAAAAATCAACTTTTAAACTTAAGTTTTAGTCAAAATATATCCATCTTTTTCAGTGAAATATTTATAGAATACATATTACGCTGATTTCTGAGATTTATAAAAAATGTGAATGGAATAAACATTTAATGAGTATTCTTACCATAATCGTGCAGCTCAATGATAAATTTTCCGTATTTTCGGTCTCTTGGCAGATATCCATTTCATGGTGCGTATCTACAACAATGTCATTTGGAATGTTATAATTTTATTTTAGCATAGCGGACTATTATCAAAAAGATTTAATTGTGTTCTTACTTGTTTCAAGGTTATATTGTACCATATTGCTGTGCAAATCTAAAAGTGCTTGTGCGGCATCATATTCCCTGATTGACGTAGTCATTCTGGAAATAATAGTTTTGATTAAATCATGACGTGAAAAATTAAATTACATTTACTAGGTAAAATTATTAAATGATCAGTCTTAATATTTCGTTTTGTATAGGTATTCATAAGTTTAAGCTTCCAGGAGTGATTGTGACTGACTAACAGACAGCTTTTAGTTTAGTGCAAACCGCTGAAGTAACAAATGAAATATACGACGAAAATATAAATTTTAAATAAGTTAAATATGCTTTTATTTTGTTTGTATGAAACATTTTATTCAGTAGAGAAATAGACACGAAACATTGCAAACAAATTGTAACATAATATTTTATTTAATTATTGCAATTTATTTATCTAATTTGCCAAATCAGGCTCCACAATTTTTAAAATTAATCATCGATAAAATTAATTCGTGTCCTCCTAAAACTAGTGAGATCACTTTAAAAATAGTCACATAAAAATCAAAAAACGGTCACACAAATGTAGGCTTGTGATAAGAAACTCTATTTCTAAAAAGAGCGATTATTTCGCTTACCGAGCTCACACATGAAATACCTATTTTTACGCTGGGCTTGGCTTTTTGGCAAAGAAAATTATCGTTGGACAACCTGTATATGCCCATAAAAGAAACTCGATGGCGCGAGCGTATGTGTAATTGTGTATACACCGACCCTCACTGGGTTAGCATTGTGGATATGGCCCGATCGACCTACTCGTACGTGGGTCGATGGTATAAATTACCGACCAGAATACAGTACAGGTAGAAATATAATATGATTCGTTAATCATTAAATAACATGATGAGATAATACTTACATGGCACTCAAAATATAACACTCTTTGAAACTGATAACGTGATTTACACTTGAAATGAAAACTTCCAAAAGTTTGAGGAGTCAGGAGTAACAAACGCGACAAGTGATCTCACCAAACTGAACCATGATTGAAATGTTCTTTACCAAGAGCACTTTCTTAATAATAACACTAAAACAAAGCACCGCGTTAATTGAATAGGTTTAAAACTCAGGTAGAAAATTGTTGTAATCCTCTGGAAATTCTCCAGGAATTACGGCTTCTTTTTATCTATTTATTGCCTTTCTTTAAATAGAATGGTCCGATAGAAAAACAATAGAAGAATCCTATTTAACCTGTAGGCTGTCATTAAATAAGTAACACTATTCGTTCATTATACATTCAAGCTGATATTCAGGTGTACGGTACAAGGTATCGGCCTAAGCTCTATTCGTTATTGTAATATCTCTTAGTAAATTATTAAATGAGTGCTTAAGAATTTTGAGGTCTCAATGTATATTGCTATACTCTCAACCGAAAATTTTTTAGCGTAGTAAATAGTAAAATCTCTCACCCAGATGAAAACTTAATGTTAGTTTATGTGAGTAAACTCACACTGGATTATAACGCTATCGTTTAATATGATATCTGCAACAACATAGGTAGCTAAAGAGCATTCTGATCTTAACTGATACCGATGTGAAGTGAAGTGTACATGAATTTTTATTTCGAGTTAGTGGCGTATGTGTACATTACGGTACATAGATACCAATCTTACAAGTAAGTAAGGTTAAATTTTTTAGAGTTACACAAATTTTATTGCAAATTAGTTATGTTGAAAAAGTTTAATCAGCATAAGGATGTTACAAAACTTTGATTTACGCGTTATACCTAAAATAAATGAAAATTAATTCTCTGTTGAGTTGGATCATACTTCTCAAACTAATCTTATGAATTAAGATAGTTATCTAAAGTATTTTATAATGAGTTTGATAATCTCTATATGTTTAACCTATCCCACCCGTTAAGCTAAGGCTATGTTATAGTTTGTTTAAAAAACACCAAAAGCACTCATTTCTTATACAGTATCAAATATGAATCATACAGCATGGTTTTGTACCTTTAAAAAATAAACATTTTGTCGGCAGTCTCGACAATATTGTCATAGCTAACAGTGCGTATCTGAATAAGTATTAAATGTATGGACGGTTTCAATTTCCAGTCGCGCAGATATACCTATAACTGATATCTTTTTAATATCTTCTATTCGATTTCACTAAATAAATACTAGAGAGGAAGCTCAAGTGGAACGTGTATGACATTTTGCTGATATTGCACTTCGCGAAATATCAAAAAGTTACCTGTTTGTGGGTCAGTTCTTAAATTCATAACGTAACAGCCCACGAGAAGCAAAACAACGGACAAGTTTAGTATCACACACGTATCAGTGAATCTTGTCAGTGACCCTGCTTATAATTTTGGACATCTATCGCAACCGTCTCCGACACCGGAAACCTTAGTACTACTTAATATATTATGTCTGTTGATCGTAGGAACTGAAATCAGGCGATAAGCATAAACCCAACTTTAGAGCGCTTTCAGCGATAGCAATGAAAATATTTTTTTTATTATTTCATAACTAAGCATCAAACAGGTATATTAATGAAGATAATATACCTGTTTGATGAATTTGTTTATTTTGATGTGCGTTAATATTTTGACTAACATTTGACAAGTAAATCTAGTAAGAGTAAGCAACATTATACATTACAGATTTTTGTCATAAATATGATTATTACGACTTCTAAATAAAACATAGGTCAGATATGCTGCTGTGGAAATTTAAGTGTTCTTCAAGCGAGATCTGCTTTACATATTATATTATTGTAGTAAATGATGAAATTGTACCACCAGATTAAATCTACAGTCACGAAAAAAAATCTCCTTCTGAGTTAACATTTACTTCAATATATTCCTCATTTGGAAACTTACGTGTCAATAAAACCCTCATCCCCGTACCTGAACTGAAGCTTACTAACTTGATCATATGTAACTTTGACATAAATAATGTTTGTAGTAAAAATTTAAATTATATTTTGTGAGTGCACTCACTTCAGATTATAGTGCTATCGTATATGATCTCTGCAACAACATAGTGCTTCCTTAGCTTAACTAATTCCGATGTGAAGTGAAGTGTACATGAATTTTCATTTCGAGTTAGTGTCGCGTAGGTACGTACCAATCTTACAAGTAAGCTTTTAATCATTCGATTATCTGCACTTAGGGTGGGTTGCACCAAAATCACTTTAACATATCGTTAAAACAAACTGTGAAAAGTCGTAAATCTCTGGTAACGTCAAAAGTATTTGACGTATCCAGAAATTTTACGACTGGTTAGGTTTTCGTTATCATTAAAATCCCTAGTTACGTCAAAAACGTAATTTGGTGCAACCCATTATATGGTCATGGTTATTCTGTTGAAAAAGTTTTTTCTGCTTATATACCTCGAATGGTTATGGTTATTCTGAAATTTATCGCAGTGAATAAATTACAAAAAGTAAAAACAGTTAATAGTTAGGCAGATTTATTGAACTTATTCAATTACCTACTTCTATTTTATTGTTCTGGGGGTCCCATAAGGTCGTGAAAAATGTGAAATGAAACATCGATTATATCAAAGATCTGAATGGATGTGACTAAATTCTGATAGGTATTTTACTTTTTAAATATGCTTATTTCATGTATCTATACGAAAGCTATAGTCATCTTGTAAAGCCTAGATAGTATTTCTTCGGGATACCCAAAATTAAATAAAATTATAACCTAAAAACAAACAAAACGAATCCATGGAATTAATTAAGTTTTTACCATAGGAGTAGATAACAACCTCAGACAGACTACAAAAAAGGTCTGAGATAACAATACGAACTAGCTCACGGGGTACTGTTTTCTCGAAAATCGTAAGTAGTTACTTAAGGAATCGAAAAATGAAATAACTTGCGAATAAGAAATTTCGTTATATTTCAAGAAAGTTCATATTTTTCTGAGTCTATTACAACTGTTAAAAACAAAAATGAGCCCTTCGATTTTTTAAAAATTATATTTGAATTTATTAGGATCAATACATATATTTGGCTCAATAGGTAGCTTATCTCTATCAACCCTGATTAAGTAACCTCCAAATAGTTAAATAAAAGCATTTTTACCCATTAGACACACCTTTTAAGTGTTTTTTGTCACATTGTACCTATTAACTGGTCACACTGGTAGGTTATAATTTTTAACTTTAGCAAATTAAGAGATGAATGTGGCAGAATCATCTACGAATGCAAGTAAAATAACCATAGGAGCACTTTATTATTGCTAAACTCGAAGAAATAATAAGCTGTATAGTTATTTTTCATACAAATTATTCTTCGCATTTTAAAAAAATTGGAGGGGTGAAAAAATCTAAATTAAATATTTTCGGAAAGCCCATAAAACAAGCTTTCAAATGGTGTATATACCATCTTGGTTTGATTTTTCTCTGCATAATATACCACTTGTGGACGTCACCTTTTAATTAGTTAGTGTGGCTGTTTGAATGGTCCGACTGAATTTATTCTTTTCTGTCTTTTTCTGTCATCGTTTATATGTATGTATAAGTATGATCACTTCTTTTATATTATTTCAGATAAAATATAAATACATTAATTTATTGCTGAGCACACTATATTATTATTTTCATATCTATTGCTACAATACAAGTGGGAAATATAGGGCTTATTTGTTGAGTGTTATCGTTTTATCGCTCGTTAATTATAGTTATTTATTTTGTAACGATATATTAATAAATAAAACAATATTCCGCGTTCATTAAATAGATTTAAAACCCAGGTAGAAAATTGTAAGAATCATTCTCCAGGCCAGACTTACGGCTTCTTGTTATCTTCTATTTCTTTGAAAAGCACTGGTCAGAAATAAGAACAATAGAAGGTTTATGAGATCCCACGAACACAAAAATGTTTATAATGATGTTAGATAAGGATTTAGAAAATCAATGAATATAATATTATTATGTTCTAATTCTTCAAACGGGCGGTTCAAAGAAGCTGCAAAAATATCAGGATTTAATTGCTCATTGTGTGTTATTTGTATGGTTGCCATGTATTTCGAGCATAGATCAGAAAACAAGGTTCTTGTCGTCTCCTTTTTCTCTGATCTGCGATTTCGAGCAATGCCATTATAATATGATGTACTAATATTTTCCTATTTAAACTGAATACTGTAATTAAATTACATGAATTACACTGAATATAATTTTACGGATCAAGTAAATCTGATATTCAGGTATGGTATCTACAAGGTCATGGTCACTATTGCTATGACTTTTCAGTAAATTATTTAATGTTTAATAATTTTAGATCACAATGTTATCTACCCTTTCGACCAAAATATTTGTGGCTTAATAAATAATAAAATTGCACTCCCAGGTCACATGAGAAATTGAAAATCTCCATTATTTAGTTATTAGCTACCTATTTGATATTTCTGATTTGATAGCCAATGTGTCAATAAAACCATCATGCAAGTGCGTAGGTACCTAACTGTAGCTTACTCAGATATATTTATATGTGAATAAACTCACACTGGATTACGGCAATATCGTAAACTATGTCTGCAACGTCATAGCTAGAGTGCTTCCCCATCTTAACTGATTCCGATGTGAAGTGAAATAGTGACGTGTACGTTCAGGAATCTTTATATCGAGTTAGTGTAGTGTACCTGCCTATCTGGGAAAATGAATCAAATCAAATCATTCTTTAGACATACACACTCAATTCAAAGTAGTCTTATAAATGAACATATCTGTAACCTCTTATAATGATTTTCATAATCATTTTATGTTTACTTGGCTCACTCCCGGCTTGGCCCGTGCATAGTGAGCTAATAAAATCTGTCAGACTAAAATTTTAATTATCATTTCTTAATAATATTACAAAATAATAATAAATGTATCCTATACTCACACCTTTAGTAAAAGTATAAAAATAATTTCATATGTTCTTAAAACATTATCTCTCGAGGAAATGTAAAATGAAGGAATTCATGTTTTCTTTTGTTCAACAACAAGCGGTGCTAGAAAAATATTTCAGTACATTTTTACCTAATTTTGTTTTATCTATCTTAGTTTTTGCAAGAAGTAATAAACTTACCCATCACTGCTTCTAGAAACTTAGGTTTTTCGAGTTCCGTGTTGGTTTTCATCTGGAGAAGCTATTTTAATCGGCTTTGAGGTAAGCGCAAAAAATACAAGTATTTTCTAAAAGCTAAAGTTTTGGCGTAACGTTATCATGGTGTGGTGGTGTACAATAAAACTATACCCCGGAGTTAGTCAGCTGGGTTCTTTAACGTTTAGAGGGGATATCTTGAGTACTTCTATGAGCTGAAAATCTAACAGGGCCTGTCAGTCAGGCTTTAAAGTGGTGCTACTATATTTTTGTGTATCTTCGGCAGTGTAACTATTAACCTCGAAACCACCTACTACCTATTTTTGTAACTTAACCGGCTTAAGGCGGTCCTAGAGACCGTTTATGGATAACAACCTTAAATTCTGGTTCTACAATATTGGTGAAAGATTCGAATTAGTCGAAAATAGGTTTGTACTTAGTATCTTTATTATGGAGTAACAGAATCTTTATATTTCCCCTAATCTTTCGAAAACTAGTCATTTTGAACGCCAAAATAAATCTTCTAAAGTTATGAGATTACATAAAAAGAAACCTACAATATCAACTGTTTGGATTATTTTCTTTAAAAGTACGATATTAAAAGTATAGAATTTCAAACTTATCTACGTCTTCAGCCTAGTGACGCGACACCGACACGTACGATATCTCTTGTTGCAACCATATTGCTTTATATTCATCGTTTAATTTCATGTGAAAGGAAAAATATCACATAACCACCTACGAAGGTACAGTCACACAGTCCGCTGCCGAAAGATTAGCCAGGTTCTATGCAAATAGAACCTGGCTAAATGCTTAAACATGTACACTTGCTGAGCGCAGGCACGGTTCTGATAAGTGTAATTTATACATACGCTACACTACCTTGTCTCTGCTATACGCTGCCTTAGTAGATCATTGATTAATTTTTGTAATGAAATAATATGAAATGCAGGGGAAACCTGACAAACATAATTATAACACGGGATTTGTTCTATGATATCGTACTTTATTTTCTAAAATTATAACTAACACCCATCATATTACAGTACTGTATGACACATAACTGGGAAATTGTTAACATAGCACAGTTAATTCTTCAAAACAAACATATTATGAACAACATTTATATTAGCGTCTGGCATATCTTATAGGTACTTCACTAAATTTAACCTAACAACTAGTAAAAATATTTCAATTTCTAAAAATTAAAACTAATTGACATAAAATGTTATTGCACACATTAATTCAGTTGTTCAAAATAATTATTTTACAATTGCATTTAACTATTGATATTGTTATATTGTTTTCTAGAAAATATAACAAATAAACATAATTACTATAGTTGTATTGTACACAACAACTATAGTAGATTATGTACCAAGAGAACCAAGTCGTGTCTTACGTCACAGGCGACATAGTGGACCCTGAGCGCAGCGAGGGTGTTAAATGTTTAGAGTCTTAAGTGAAGCGAGGGGTTCAAGTCGCCCAAGACGAAGCCAGACATGGTTCCAGCGGTTTACACTCTACTTTTCATACCTCCTGCAAGAAAATAAAGTCCCAGGAATATGAGTTATACTTATGTCGTAAAATCGCTAAGTGTAGGTGCTCACTAAGCAACTTGGTATTGTTCACAAAAAAAGAACAAATTAGAATGTACTTACGAATTTTCGTAGAAAGGCACACTAATCTGTAATAATACAGATAATGTAAACACTAAGTGATAAACATAAGATCATGGCCAACTCGATTATCGTGGCCTAACACGTGCATTGCAAAGAGGTTTTATTCAATAAAATCAAATCTTTTTCCTTTCACATGAAATCGTTTAATTTCATGTGAAAGGAAAAAGATCACATAACCACCTACGAAGGTACAGTCACACAGTCCGCTGCCGAAAGATTAGCCAGGTTCTATGCAAATAGAACCTGGCTAAATGCTTAAACATGTACACTTGCTGAGCGCAGGCACGGTTCTGATAAGTGTAATTTATACATACGCTACACTACCTTGTCTCTGCTATACGCTGCCTTAGTAGATCATTGATTAATTTTTGTAATGAAATAATATGAAATACAGGGGAAACCTGACAAACATAATTATAACACGGGATTTGTTCTATGATATCGTACTTTATTTTCTAAAATTATAACTAACACCCATCATATTACAGTACTGTATGACACATAACTGGGAAATTGTTAACATAGCACAGTTAATTCTTCAAAACAAACATATTATGAACAACATTTATATTAGCGTCTGGCATATTTTATAGGTACTTCACTAAATTTAACCTAACAACTAGTAAAAATATTTCAATTTCTAAAAATTAAAACTAATTGACATAAAATGTTATTGCACACATTAATTCAGTTGTTCAAAATAATTATTTTACAATTACATTTAACTATTGATATTGTTATATTGTTTTCTAGAAAATATAACAAATAAACATAATTACTATAATTGTATTGTACACAACAACTATAGTAGATTATGTACCAAGAGAACCAAGTCGTGTCTTACGTCACAGGCGACATAGTGGACCCTGAGCGCAGCGAGGGTGTTAAATGTTTAGAGTCTTAAGTGAAGCGAGGGGTTCAAGTCGCCCAAGACGAAGCCAGACATGGTTCCAGCGGTTTACACTCTACTTTTCATACCTCCTGCAAGAAAATAAAGTCCCAGGAATATGAGTTATACTTATGTCGTAAACTCGCTAAGTGTAGGTGCTCACTAAGCAACTTGGTATTGTTCACAAAAAAAAAAACAAATTAGAATGTACTTACGAATTTTCGTAGAAAGGCACACTAATCTGTAATAATACAGATAATGTAAACACTAAGTGATAAACATAAGATCATGGCCAACTCGATTATCGTGGCCTAACACGTGCATTGCAAAGAGGTTTTATTCAATAAAATCAAATCTTTTTCCTTTCACATGAAATCGTTTAATTTCATGTGAAAGGAAAAAGATCACATAACCACCTACGAAGGTACAGTCACACAGTCCGCTGCCGAAAGATTAGCCAGGTTCTATGCAAATAGAACCTGGCTAAATGCTTAAACATGTACACTTGCTGAGCGCAGGCACGGTTCTGATAAGTGTAATTTATACATACGCTACACTACCTTGTCTCTGCTATACGCTGCCTTAGTAGATCATTGATTAATTTTTGTAATGAAATAATATGAAATACAGGGGAAACCTGACAAACATAATTATAACACGGGATTTGTTCTATGATATCGTACTTTATTTTCTAAAATTATAACTAACACCCATCATATTACAGTACTGTATGACACATAACTGGGAAATTGTTAACATAGCACAGTTAATTCTTCAAAACAAACATATTATGAACAACATTTATATTAGCGTCTGGCATATTTTATAGGTACTTCACTAAATTTAACCTAACAACTAGTAAAAATATTTCAATTTCTAAAAATTAAAACTAATTGACATAAAATGTTATTGCACACATTAATTCAGTTGTTCAAAATAATTATTTTACAATTGCATTTAACTATTGATATTGTTATATTGTTTTCTAGAAAATATAACAAATAAACATAATTACTATAATTGTATTGTACACAACAACTATAGTAGATTATGTACCAAGAGAACCAAGTCGTGTCTTACGTCACAGGCGACATAGTGGACCCTGAGCGCAGCGAGGGTGTTAAATGTTTAGAGTCTTAAGTGAAGCGAGGGGTTCAAGTCGCCCAAGACGAAGCCAGACATGGTTCCAGCGGTTTACACTCTACTTTTCATACCTCCTGCAAGAAAATAAAGTCCCAGGAATATGAGTTATACTTATGTCGTAAACTCGCTAAGTGTAGGTGCTCACTAAGCAACTTGGTATTGTTCACAAAAAAAAAAACAAATTAGAATGTACTTACGAATTTTCGTAGAAAGGCACACTAATCTGTAATAATACAGATAATGTAAACACTAAGTGATAAACATAAGATCATGGCCAACTCGATTATCGTGGCCTAACACGTGCATTGCAAAGAGGTTTTATTCAATAAAATCAAAGTGATAAGGGCACCAAAAAGGTTTTATTTTATAAAATCGAAAAACAAAACTCTTTACAATGCCCGTTGACGTGCAAGAACAAGAGGTTTTATTCGATTTTACAAAATAAAACCTCTTGAAGATGTTCTTAAATGTTCTAACTTAAGAAATTTGAAAGTACACAAATTAAACAATCTTAATCTTTTTTTTTTTTTCTCATTCTTCTTATGTTCGCAGATGATACTGTACTTCTAATTCATGAGAAAAGTTGGACCAAAGCAATAAATCTAGCCGAAAACTGCTTAGCAACTATAACGCAATGGCTAGAGGATAATTTGTTGACCATAAATACTAGTAAAACAAAATATGTATGCTTTAGCATAACAGAAGCAGGAGCCCCTAAAGTAAATGCCAAACTTAAAATACACTCTTTTCCGTGTAACCGTGATATAATCCCTACTAGCTGTACATGCGAGGAATTAACACAAGTAAATTCTATAAAATATTTAGGGGTTCATATTGATAATCATCTCAATTGGGCCATACATATTAACTCACTAGTCTCTAGAGTAAGGAAACTAATTTACATATTTAAAACGCTAAGAACAGTGGCTGAGCCTGCTTTAGTTATGCAAACATATAAAGCACTTTGTGAATGCATAATTAGGTACTGCATCTGTGCATGGGGAACTGCCGCTAAAACCTTTCTTATTTCAGCTGAGCGTGCTCAACGGGCCATATTGAAAGTCATCTTATTCTTACCATTTAGGCATCCAACTACACATGTATATGATAAAGCAAATGTGCTTAGTGTTAGGAAAATTTTTATTTTTGAAAGTGTACGTCGATACCACAAACAAACTGTTCCCTTTTTGAAAGATAGTGGTTCATCCAGAAGAATAGAACGATGTCCAGTCCCCAGCACAAAAACTAGATTCAAACAAAGAAAGTATGAAGTTATTGTTCCACTCTTATATAATAAAATAAGCAAAACGCATAAAATTAGAAAACACAGCAATAATGAGGTTAAGAAAATTGTATTGTCGTGGCTCAGTAACTTTGACTACAATGGGATTGAGGAAATGTTGTGTGACTTTTACATTAGTTAAATAAACACACATACATGCATATCAAAAACACACACACACCCACACGCACGTGTAGCGCTGCAAACCTTGACTCTCATGAGATCTCGTGTATTGCAGCGTTACACACACACACACACACACACACACACACACACACACACACACACACACACACACACACACACACACACACACACACACACACACACACACACACACACACACACACACACACATATATATTATCGTGCACAATAAATTGATGTTTTGGGTTGTTATATTGTGTAGTCCATTGAAGTCATGATGTAATTTGTAGTTAATATTATAAACCTTTTTTTTTAATGTTTCGATAAATAGCCTAAATTGTTTTTCTAAATTTTCTTTTGTTTTGTATAACTTTTTAGTGCTTCAAATTGTATTACGGGAGAAGCCATTGGTTCTGAGATACAGTTCTAAACTAGTTCAGAGCCAATGGACAATGTGTATATGGTAAATAGTGTTTGAAAGCAAATAAAGTTTTTATTTATTATTTATTATTATTATTAATTAAATCACTTTACTCTCTAGGGAGTTTCGTACAACATTATTGACCTGCCGCAGCCGTCGAGATTGTGTTAAGATAATAATGACTTCTTTTATAATGAGCATCAATAACTATAATCAGTCATTTTCGAGCTGGTGGTATGAACAAATATTTGGGTACGAGTACGTTGCACACTTTTTATTGCATTGGTTTGCAACTATATTTTATTATTTACTATTAATTTGGGTAATATATTTTCTATAATTTGTAACGAATGAACATTGAACACATCAAAATTGTATTGTACACAACATACCTCTTATTTAGTAATTGCTAGCCAATTAAACTTTACAATATAGCTATGTAATGTTCCAAGATAAACTCATTAACTAAATAATCCTCTATGCTTTTGGTAGATACTGATCGATAACTGATACAACGACTTAAATTAATCTACATAAATTCAAATTCAATCATGTTTATTTCAATTAGGTACAACTATACACTTTTGAAACGTCATCAGCTAGAAATCATGTAACGTCAATTACATACCCAATATCACAAAAACAACAACAATAATAATTCGATACAAATAAAAAATAATGAATTAAAGATGTTACACATGTACAACCTTAGTGCATTGCTGACTCAACATCGACCTCAATAGACAATGCGCGCGGCCCAGCTACACATCGGACACCGACACACTTTTGCTTCAATCATTCATCGATTAAGTAAACCTTTTACTTTAAGTTATAAATTGTAATAATTAGTGAATAAATTAATTTTTAGAATACATTTTGTATTTTTTTGGATCCTTCGGCTGTAGCCTTTGTATCTGGCGCAGTCGGTAGGATACCTGTAACAGTAGAGTCAGTGAATCGATCACCGGCGCGGGTATCCTGAACCTACGAGAGCTGCAGCAGGAGGAGTATCAAGACATAGATACACCAGAGAGATACAAATGTGGTGAGTACCTAGATCTTACTAGAGTCGCTCTCCTTCCTTAACCTTAGTTATCCTTTTATCTTTTAGTCCTTGTTGTTACCTTATTTTATATTATTGTGCAATTTTGCAGTGTGTTAATTTCCTCGAAATTTTAGAAAGTTTCCAAAATTTTCCACCCACGAAATTCACAGGTTAGAGGTAGGAATAGTAGGTTAGTGCGAATCGACGCAAATAGAAATTTAGAAGTTATTTTAGAGGATAGTATTATACTAAGAGACCCGTTAGATTTAGGTAGAACAAATCAAAGTGAAATAACAATGAGCGCGGAACAAGTAGACCAGGTCTATAAGGCTCTCCGCCTATTGCCAGAGTTTGACGGCAATCCTAATGTATTGACCAGATTCATACATTTGTGCGACCAGTTGGTCGTGCAATTTATAAGGCCAGAGCCCGGGTTCGAGCTAAGTAACCTAGCTCTACTAAACGGAATCTTAAATAAAGTTACCGGGCATGCTGCTAGGACAATAAATTCGAACGGAATACCCGATAACTGGCAGGGTATTCGAAACGCTTTAGTGAATAACTTTTCAGACTAGAGGGATGAGACCGCTCTTTATAATGACCTAGCCCTTTTGACGCAGAAACATATGTCCCCACAGGAATTTTACGAAAAGTGCCAAAGTCTTTTCAGCACTATAATGACTTATGTAACCTTGCACGAGACTTTAGCTACCACCATAGAGGCAAAGCGCACCCTCTATAGGAAGTTAACCTTACAAGCTTTTGTTCGCGGCTTAAAAGAACCGTTAGGATCAAGGATTCGCTGCATGCGACCAGACACCCTAGAAAAAGCGTTAGAATATGTACAGGAGGAAATTAACACCCTGTACTTACAGCAACGCAATGACCATCTTCCAGATCGGAGAACGCAGTCGACGTCTTCATTTGATTTTAGCCATAATATGAACAAACCATTTAACTTCAACTCGCAACAGCCGAGACAAACCTTTTCTAGCCCTTTCAACTTCTCACCAGCAGGACCGTCAAAGCCTTCGAGCTTTGCCCAGCCACCAAGGCCAATGCAAATTTGGAGACCCCAAATGCCTATGAACCGTGGCCCATCAAGAACCCAACAAATGTTCTCTGCCCCTCCGCCGAACTATAGGCCACAGAGTAACGTTTTTAGATTGGGTCAGAACAGACCAAATTACCAACAAGCAGGCCCTTCAGGCATGAGCCCTCAGCCCATGAGCGGAGTAAGCCATTATGTTTCGAGACCAGCACCCCCGGCTAGAATACTACATGATTGGTCAAAACAAGGGAATCCGTCTCCGAGCAATTATTTTAAAACAAGGGAATTGAACTTTAATGACGGGCAATACTATGATCAATTTGACAACTACTATGACTACGACAGTGCTAGCTATCCCGACTATTAGCCGACTTACTACGAGATGACTTATGACGTTGCGCCGTATGAACAACCTTATGAATATATTCCCGCATATGTCGAGGAGACTTCTGAGGTAGCCTCCCCACAACAGCAGGATTTTCAGAAGAGCACGAAATCAGACAAGCAAAAATAGAAATTAATTTGCAAACGCAAAGGCAACTTCCTTTTATACAGATAGGAAATCCACCCCTTAAATTATTAATTGATACAGGTGCAAACCAGTCATTTATCAGCCCCGACGCAGTAGATAAATACTACTCAAATATTCCGTGTAATTACGAACCGTTCGAAGTGACTAACATCCACGCGACCACCCGTAATAACTACTCGATAACCGTACCATGCTTTGACGAATTTAACGAAGATCGCGACATCACGCTCTTTGTATACAAATTTCATAACTATTTTGATGGGTTGATTGGCCTAGACTTACTAGAGAAGCTAGAGTCCAATATAGACTTAAAAGATAAAGTCTTAGTTACCCGAAAATCCACCAACCCTTTGCGAATGTATGATTCACGTAACTGTAACCTTTACGAGGATATAATACCTGCAAATACATCCAAAATGATTCGAGTCCCAATAAACTTCCACGACGGCGATGCCTTGGTTACAGAACAATTCATATCAAACTGTACCATACAGGATTGCATCACCACTGTTAAGAACAGCCGTGGTATTATAGAGGTTACCAACCCAACAAAGCACGACGTAGTATTTTCTATGGACCGACCCGTTAGTGCAGAGCTTTTTAACGAACAATGTACGCGTACTCAGAAACTCAGTGATCGTGCCACTAAAGTGCTTTCACGATTACGTACTAACCATCTGAATCCAGAAGAGCGAGCTAACTTAGAGTCCCTCTGCGCGCAATACGCTGACGTATTTTATATTGAAGGGGTACCTCTCACCTTCACTGATCAAGTGAAGCACAGAATTAATACGACAGATGAACTACCTGTTTACACTAAGACCTATAGATATCCCTTCGTTCACAGACAGGAAGTTCAGGAGCAGATCTCAAAAATGCTCGAACAGGGTATAATTCGCCCTTCTCAATCTGCCTGGAGCTCCCCCATATGGGTAGTCCCAAAGAAATCGGATGCATCTGGCAAAACCAAATGGCGAATTGTCGTCGACTTTCGCAAACTCAATGAAAAGACTATCGACGATAAATATCCTATTCCCAATATCAATGACGTATTAGATAAGCTTGGTAACTGTCATTATTTCACGACGTTAGATCTGGCCAGTGGGTTCCACCAGGTCGAAATGGACCCACGAGATATTCCCAAGACGGCTTTCAATGTAGAACATGGACACTTCGAATTTTTGCGAATGCCCATGGGTCTAAAAAATTCTCCATCCACCTTCCAGCGAGTGATGGATAACGTCCTCAGAGACCTCCAAAACGTCATCTGTTTGGTCTATTTGGATGACATCATAGTGTTCAGCGTCTCCTTACAAGAACACATGGTGAACTTAGAAAAAGTTTTCAAAAGACTTAGGGAATCTAACTTCAAGATTCAGATGGACAAGTCAGAGTTTCTTAAGCTAGAAACCGCGTACCTAGGTCATATCATAAGTAAGGATGATATAAAACCGAATCCTGATAAAATATCAGCCATCCAGAGATTCCCGATTCCTAAAACAGCTACAGAGATTAAGCGATTCCTTGGCTTACTCGGATATTACAGGAAATTTATCCCGGACTTTGCGCGTATTACAAAACCTATGACTTACTGTCTAAAGAAAGGCTCAAAAGTGACTTATAATGACCCTAAGTACATCGAATGTTTCGAGAAATGTAAAGTGCTCTTGACAAACGACCCAATACTACAATACCCTGACTTTACAAAAGACTTTGTCCTAACAACCGATGCTTCGAATTTCGCAATAGGTGCTGTCCTGTCTCAAGGACCAATAGGTCAGGACAAACCAATAGCGTACGCATCCAGGACTCTGAACTCGAGTGAAACCAACTATAGTACAATTGAGAAAGAATTGCTAGCCATAGTTTGGGCTACCAAGTACTTCCGACCGTATCTATTCGGGAGAAAATTCAAAGTAGTGACAGACCATAGGCCCCTTCAATGGGTAATGAGCATTAAAGAACCCGGTTCTAGACTTACGCGTTGGAGACTAAAACTGAGCGAGTATAACTTCACCACCATTTACAAGCAAGGCAAACCAAACACCAATGCAGACGCTTTGTCTCGCGTTGAAATTCATAACGAGGACCTTAACTCCATAGTAGTTAATGTATCCGAGAAACCTCCTTCGGAAGCAGGCTCTGAAACATTAACAGCCCCTACGAACAACTACGAGACTTCGCACCAGCAAAGTAATTCAGAAACTGAAACCATTCATACTAGTAATGAAATGCCAATTCTAGAAGTCCCGATTACTGACGACCCCCTAAATAGATTCAATAGACAAATATGTTTTGTACTAGTAAGCGACATTAAGAAACGACCGACAGTGACGAAGCCCTTTGAGACTCATACTCGAACGACTATACAACTTTCTGAATCCAACTTGGCTCATGACGTGGTTAACGCCATAAAGGAATTCGTCAACCCTAAAGTTAGATCAGGCATCATCATTCACCCACCTCTCGCGATGTATAAGATTATCCCTATCATACAAGAAAATTTTAGGAGTTCTTCTATGAATCTCGTCCTCACCAAAATTGAAATAAAAAACGTTGAGGAATACTTACGGCAGCAAGAAATCATAAAAAAATATCATGAAGGCAAGACAAATCACCGAGGAATAACCGAGTGTTATTTAGCTTTGTCTTCCAAGTACTATTGGCCTAAAATGAAAGAATGCATAGCGAAGTACATTAACGAATGTAGCATTTGCGGACAGGCTAAGTACGACCGGAATCCTATCAAACAACGTTTCTCGATCGTTCCACCCCCTACGAAGCCATTTCAAATAGTCCACCTAGACCTTTTCACTGCTCAAAACGAGAAATATCTTACCATAGTGGATGCCTTCTCAAAGTACGCACAGGCTTACCACCTCAGAGATAGCACTGCCTTAAGTGTCGTGCAAGCGCTCCTTGTATTCTGTACGCACCATGGCGTCCCGTTCACTATCGTTACAGACGGAGGCCCTGAGTTCACCAACCAATTGTTCTCTGAATTTGCGCGAATCCATAAGATTCAACACCATAAAATTCTAGCACATTCTCCTAATGACAATGGCATAGTAGAAAGATTTCATTCCACTATACTGGAACATCTAAGAATATTGAAACTCGAGAAACGCAATGAACCCGCAGTTAACCTCATGCCTTATGCCATCCTAGCTTACAACAGTTCTATACATAGTTTCACAAAGTGTAGACCCCTCGACTTAATAACAGGACACTTTGACCCACGTGATCCTATAGACATCGACTTAACTGAACATCTACACCAGCAATATTCCCAGGACCATAGGAAACAAATGACTCAAGTATACGATCTCATAAACCAGACCTCTTTACACGACAGGACTCAATTGACTGAGAACCGTAATAAAGACAGAGAGCCTGAAAAGGATTACTCCCCTGACCAACAAGTGTTCATACGCAACCCGGTAGCAGCCCGACAGAAACTAGCCCCACGTTTCACGCAGGACACAGTCCTAGCAGATCTCCCCATACATATCTACACCAAGAAGAAACGTGGCCCGGTAGCTAAATCACGCCTTAAGCGAAGCCCTAAAGTCCCCACATTGTTGCAGGACACTACTATGGCTGACATTGACGCACCAGGCACTGGGACAAGAAATGACGCTTGACTCTCTTGACACTGGACCCGGACTACTCCCTTTCAAGTTAAGAACTGCCAAAATCGTGTCACACTACCATTCCTTCCTAAGTCATATCGACCTAGAAAATATCCGTGTTCAAATAGAATCGGTGAAATTGCAGACAGACGAATTAAGACCTTCATTGAATAATAAGACACTTTCCCTATTTGAGCCTCACTTAGAACATCTTAGTAAGAAAATTAAATCAATCACGGACAAGCTTAGTATATTCGAATCAGTCCGTAACAAGAGAGGTCTCATCGACGGATTAGGTTCCGTAATAAAAAGCATATCCGGTAACCTAGATTACACCGACGCATTAAAATACGAACATGCCATTAATATCTTGCGCAACAACGAACAGAAATTGGAATTAGAACTTAACAATCACGTTAGTCTTAATAAGCAATTTATTTCTCAGAGCTCTCAACTAATAAGCAATATAGTCGCAAACCAAGACAAGATGAGTAAGGCACTTAATGCCATACTAGATAGCGATGCTAGGTACACGGACATGGTTAAGTATGCCCACCTGGCACAACACTTATTAATACTAGGAGATAATATAGAAGATTTGTGTGAAGAGTTACAGAATTTAGAGAACGCGTTAGCTTTTATTCGTGCATCGAGCACTCCTTATTCTATAGCAAGTATAGGTAATGTTAGGGACATGTTAGACAAGCTAAGGATTTTATACTCAAGTAATAATGAAATCCTTGATATAGAAATTAGGAACTTTTATGAAATAATCAGACTAGGATACTTCTATTTAGATAAACAGATAGTAGTAGTTATTAAGGTGCCGATTGTCCTTCCTTACACCTTTGACTTTTATAAGTTATCCCTTGTTCCCAATAGAGACCATAAAGTCCTTATACCACCCTCACCTTTTGTAGCGCTCTCTAGCCAAGACACTAGGTACATAGAGACAAAATGTCCGAAGCTGAACTCTCTGTATCTATGCGAAGCGAAACCCAGTATAGTGATCAAGAACGAGACAGACTGCGTACAACACCTAATCAAGCACCAGGAACTCCAGCCAACCTGCAAGATGACATCTGTGACCCTGACACACGAAGCCCTAGAAACACTGGATGACAAGCATTACACCATAAACTTCCCCACTCCGACCAAAGTCAAGATATCCTGTGGACAAGAACAATATAGGACTCTACAAGGAAGCTATTTGGCCGTCATTCCACTGAGCTGCAATTTAAAAACGCCATCATTCACCATTTCTAACACCAATGACCACATAAAAGGTCACGTCATAAGAATACTGGAAATACCAAGACACAATGACTCCAGCCCTGAAGATCGTTCAAAGCTCACCCTCAACTCACTGAGCTTAGAGAAACTCCACGCACTGAACAAAGACGTAATAGCCCAGTCCCCAATACATCTGGACGACGTCACCGATCCTGCCATATATCACACCACAATACCCATAAATCTATTGACATCCCTGGCAGTAGGAGCATTCATCTTCACAAAGTTATATCGCCGGCTACGCAAAAGAAGTAAAGAAGCTACAGAGACCGACAACAGCATTCCAGCAGGAACATACGCAGTCCCAGAAATCCGCAATGTTAACCCGAGTCAGATAAGGGTTGACCCAGGATGCTTCCCAGCGACCATCTCGACCCGGCTCTGCGATAGTCGCCGTTCAACGGGGGGAGGTGTTACACATGTACAACCTTAGTGCATTGCTGACTCAACATCGACCTCAATAGACAATGCGCGCGGCCCAGCTACACGTGTGCCACCGCAGCGGAAAACGATTGCGCAAGCGCGGCAACCGAGGCGAAGTGCGACGCCCGACATCGGACACCGACACACTTTTGCTTCAATCATTCATCGATTAAGTAAACCTTTTACTTTAAGTTATAAATTGTAATAATTAGTGAATAAATTAATTTTTAGAATACATTTTGTATTTTTTTGGATCCTTCGGCTGTAGCCTTTGTATCTATGAGACAAACAAATCAATCACAATACAGTCACCAGTGAAAATTAAATAATTTGACAATATTCACAACACAATGTTGCCAGAATGTGTTTTGGAGATCTACCAGTTGGTTTGATTAGTAGGTTTACATAACTCATAAATTATAAAAGTAAATAAAATAGAACGAAATACTACTTAAAACATGTATTGTTTGAGAATTATGATAATAAATTGTGTAAACAATTGCCCTTATAAAGCATGTAGCATTTTAGAGTTAATTTATTCTCAAAAATGAACAATTTCCACGTACTAAAATAAAATCCATTCAATAAAATTTTCTAAAACAATCTAAATTTATGACACTTTGATCACTTGGTCAATCAAATATCACATGGACAATGAATGATGACAGGACACATTCATCATGATTTCTTATGAAAATATTTCCAAGGATTTTTTATCACAAACATTTTTTTATGTTTATATGAATGCATGGATTTTATATATTATTTTATTACAGATAGTTATGACATTTTTGGCAGAAAACAGCAATCTTATTATTTCAATAAATTTTTGACCAATCAAATTTAAAGTTCTGTACAAATTTGTTGGAGTTGAATATTTTGATATTAATATATATGTTTTAAGAAATGTGGAGTTTTCATGTTCATTCAGTTATGCACGTAGATATACTTAAAAATTTTGCACATTAAAATAAATAAACATGCAAGTAGATAACCAAAATAGCATCAATCATCTCCTGATTCTGGCTCAGAACTTGTTGGAGATATATTTTCACGATTTTTCTTATTGGCTTTACGTCTCTTATTTCTTAGACGAGTCCTGAACATTTTAGATTCATCTGCACATTTTGTTGTAATACTTGTTCTGAAAAAAAAAATATTCGAATTTATTTTGTAATTTAAACTGATCCTTCCATATTAATTATTGAAGCATCAATTTATTGTTACATATAATATATGACCAGTAATTGATCGCGGTTTCACCCGTCTTCTGATGTATTTAGACTTGTGCTATTCCATAGAAACCTTTTAGTTCCTGGGATAAAAAGTAGCCTACATAGTAACCTTTGAACTGTGTATTACATATCCATAAAAGTATTAAATACGTCGCTGCGTGAAAGAGTAATGCACCAACAAACACACTCTCGGATTTATTATATAAGTAAGATAATAACGTATTTTCTATCAATAACAATAAAATCTATATTATATAGATGAATAAATCAGAAATTTAAACCAGGTGAGAAATATAAAAAATGTTTTATCACGTACCTGACAATGTTTTCTGGAACAGAGCAACGTTCAACCACTGTTTGCACGATATCATTCACGAGCGCGGGGTTTAATCTCTCTTTTGCGGCTTTATTGGGAAAAGCCGGAGAACGTTTTCCAGTGAGGGAACTCGTCGCCAGGATACTAAAAAATAATACAATGTTCTAAAATTGCTTAAATACTAAGCAGGTAACTAAATAAATAACTTACAAATCATGCATTTTATTCTCGCTTCTATTGTAGGCGCAGCATTAAAGTAACAAGCGTAAATAGATTAAGATACTTACTCGCGTTCAAATACTGCTTCTCGTAATTTTCTCGTAGCGCTCGTATAATAATTCCAGTTAATTTTCTCTAAGGTATGTGCTGGAACCTTTGCATATCCTTTACCAATTTCAATCTGTAAATAATTATAAATATAAGTAATTATATCTTCCATTTTATATATTTGATGGATTGCTTTTATTATACCTATTTTCTCATTGAAATTTGGAGACTTATAAAACCTTATTCACCAAAACTTGTTTCACCTTGCCGCACGGGAAGGTGAAACTTAAAAGAAGATTGAACATTTTTAAATTGAACTTTATCCTATATGCACCATGAACAATCCGGTTTGGAATTATGGGGCTCAGTAGCTCATGTATAGAAGCAAAGATCTCCTAAGGATTTCTTGTTTCAGTAAGAAACTCTAAAATAGCTTTTAAAAATCCGTTAAGTACCTAACTGCAAAAAATATGATAAAATTAGATTACCAACTCATTATTTATTAAGTAAGAGCCGTCGTTTGTGGTAGTTTTCTCCTTTGATTTATTGTTTGGCTTGTGCTGTGCTGATCCTTTGAAGTTTTCAAATTGAATTCTTTTTGAAGAACCTACAGCGTTGTGAGCATCTGTGATGTTTTCGCGTACATCCTGTAATTAAAATAAAAAAAGATGTTAGCTGTTAGTTGTTTCTACGATGTTCTTGTTTCGGAAGCTTAATAATTATTTATACAAAAACTTTTAAAAATCCGAAAATTACCGAACCGCATAAATGGTATTACCTTATCATTTTGTTTTGAGTAACCGACTGCGTTATCATCATCCGCGATGCTTTCGCTTACTCTCTGTAATCAAAATAAAAAAGATATTGAGGTGCTACGTTTAGTCACTTTTTCACATGAATGTCATCGCACTGCAAGATCAAAATAATTCTTTTTATTTTTTGTAATAATCAAGATGACATACCGTTTTCAATTCATTAGTCTGTTGGTCATGATTTTCTGCACTGACAGAAGCAATGTCTTGTACAAGTGAGATCCGCTTTAACTGATTTTGTAGAGACAACATCTGTTCTTTTAAGGCTTTAAGCGGAATGATATGAGATTCTTCCGTTTGCGTTGCTATTTCTCTGGTTTTCGTGGCATTTTTGTAGGCACAAGATTGAAAAGTATCAAGCATGCATGGCGGTGATTGTATCGTTGTAGATACATGCTCTCTGTATCCATTTTGTGTAGAATTAAAGTTTTCATAATGTTTAGCAGTTCCTAATACTGAAACTCGTTTCTTTTTATGTATGTAGCTAGTGCCATTTTCAAACGGTATCGAAACTGTTAAAAGTTCTTGGTTTAATTCTTCTCCCATTCTATTAAGATTATTACTCATATTTAAAGTAGAAACATCCTGCGAATGAAGATAAAATTATTGATTATGATTACTTTACTATTATTACTATCACATAAGAAGGAGACGGAAGTACGTAGGTCAATTTTAAAAACTTGCAATTTTAGTACATATATCAAAAATATGAATGCCTCCAGGAGTTCGCGGGGCTTAGGTACTACCTATTTTCAGGGATTCTTAAATTTATATTGGTCATTTTAAAGTTTTTCATTTTGTATCAGATAAAGCTTATAAAATTGTAAATTAAATATATTGAAAAAAATATTAAATAGTCAAAAAATACAGCAAAAATGAACCCAGATTAGATATTTTTTTACCAATAATCAACTTTAAAACCTAAGTTTTAGTTAAAATATATCCATCTTTTTCAGTGAAATATTTATAGAATACATATTACGCTGATTTCTGAGATTTATAAAAAATGTGAATGGAATAAACATGTAATGAGTGTTCTTACCATAATCGTGCAGCTCAATGATAAATTTTCCGTATTTTCGGTCTCTTGGCAGATATCCATTTCATGGTGCGTATCTACAACAATATCATTTGGAATGTTATAATTTTATTTTAGCATAGCGGTCTATTATCAAAAAGATTTAATTGTGTTCTTACTTGTTTCAAGGTTATATTGTACCATACCGCTGTGCAAATCTAAAAGTGCTTGTGCGGCATCATATTCCCTGATTGACGTAGTCATTCTGAAAATAATAGTTTTGATTAAATCATGACGTGAAAAATTAAATTACATTTACTAGGTAAAATTATTAAATGATCAGTCTCAATATTTCGTTTTGTATAGGTATTCATAAATAATTTAAGCTTCAATGAGTGATTGTGACTGACTGACATACAGCTTTTAGTTTAGTGCAAACCGCTGAAGTAACAAATGGAATATTCGACGAAAATATAAATTTTATATACTTAAGTGAAATATGCCTTTATTTTGTTAGTATGAAACTTTTTAATCTGTGAAATAGACACATTACTTTGTAAACAAATTGTAACATAATATGTAATTTAACTATTGCAATTTATTTATCTAATTTGCCAAATCAGGCTCCGCAATTTTTTAAATTAATTATCGATAAAATTAATTCCTGTCCTCTTAAAACTAGTAATTTCAATTGAAAAACAGTCACATAAAAATCAAGAAACGGTCACACAAATGTAGGTTTGTGATAAGAAACTCTATTTCTAAACAGAGTGATTATTTCGCTTACTGAGCTCACTTCATGTATGAATACCTATTTTCACGCTGGGCTTGGCTTTTTGATAAAGAAAATTATCGTCGGACAACCTGTATATGCCCGTAAAAGAAACTCGATGGCGCGAGCATATGTGTAATTGTGTATACACCGACCCTCGCTGGGTGGATTTGGCCCAATCGCCCTACGTGGGTCGGTGGTATAAATCACCGACCAGAATACAGTACAGGTAGAAATATAATATGATTCGTTAATCATTAAATAACATGATGAGATAATACTTACATGGCACTCAAAATATAACACTCTTTGAAACTGATAACGTGATTTACACTTGAAATGAAAACTTCCAAAAGTTTGAGGAGTCAGGAGTAACAAACGCGACAAGTGATCTCACCAAACTGAACCATGATTGAAATGTTCTTTACCAAGAGCACTTTCTTAATAATAACACTAAAACAAAGCACCGCGTTAATTGAATAGGTTTAAAACTCAGGTAGAAAATTGTTGTAATCCTCTGGAAATTCTCCAGGAATTACGGCTTCTTTTTATCTATTTATTGCCTTTCTTTAAATAGAATGGTCCGATAGAAAAACAATAGAAGAATCCTATTTAACCTGTAGGCTGTCATTAAATAAGTAACACTAATATTTTATCATTAAAGCTGATATTCAGGTGTACGGTACAAGGTATCGGCCTAAGCTCTATACGTTATTGTAATATTTCTTATTTTCTATCAGATAGAGCTTATAAAATTGTAAATTAAATATTTTGAAAAAAATATTAATTAGTTAAAAAATACAGCAAAGATGAACCCAGATTAGATATTTTTTTACCAAAAAATCAACTTTTAAACCTAAGTTTTAGTTAAAATATATGCTTTGTCCTTCTTTTTCAGTGAAATATTTATGTAATACATATCACGCTGATTTCTGAGATTTTATAAAAAATGTGAATGGAATAAACATTGAATGAGTATTCTTACCATAATCGTGCAGCTCAATGACAAATTTTCCGTATTTACGGTCTCTTGACAGATATCCATTTCATGGTGCGTATCTACAACAATATCATTTGGAATGTTATAATTTTATATTAGCATAGCGGACTATTATCAAAAATATTTAATTGTGTTCTTACTTGTTTCAAGGTTATATTGTACCATACTGCTGTGTAAATCTAAAAGTGCTTGTGCGGCATCATATTCCCTGATTGACGTAGTCATTCTGGAAATAATAGTTTTGATTAAATCATGACGTGAAAAATTAAATTATATTTACTAGGTAAAATTATTAAATGATCAGTCTCAATATTTCGTTTTGTATAGGTATTCATAAATTTAAGCTTCCATGAGTGATTGTGACTGACTGACAGACAGCTTTTAGTTTAGTGTAAACCGCTCAAGTAACAAATGGAATATTCGACTAAAATATAAATTTTAAATAAGTGAAATATGCCTCTACTTTGTTTGTATGAAACTTTTTATTCTATAGAGAAATAGACACAAAACTTTGTAAACAAATTGTAACATAATATATATAATTTAACTATTGCAATTTATTTATCTACTTTAGCAAATCAGGCTCCACAATTTTTAAAATTAATCATCGATTAAATTAATTCCTGTCCTCTTAAAACTAGTGAGTTCACTTTAAAAACAGTCACATAAAAATCCTAAAACAGTCACACAACACACAAATCTAGGCTCGTGATAAGAAACTCTATTTCTAAACAGAGCGATTATTTCGCTTACCGAGCTCACACATGATATACCTATTTTCACGCTGGGCTTGACTTTTTGGTAAATAAAATTATGTTCGGACAACCTGTATATGCCCATAAAAGAAACTCGATGGCGCGAGCATATGTGTAATTGTGTATACACCGACCCTCACTGGGTCAGCATTGTGGATATGGCCCGATCTACTCGTAAGTGGGTCGATGGTATAAATCACCGACCAGAATACAGTACAGGTAGAAATATAATATGATTCGTTAATCATTAAATAACATGATGAGATAATACTTACATGGCACTCAAAATATAACACTCTTTCAAACTGATAACGTGATTTACACTTGAAATGAAAACTTCCAAAAGTTTGAGGAGTCAGGAGTAACAAACGCGACAAGTGATCTCACCAAACTGAACCATGATTGAAATGTTCTTTACCAAGAGCACTTTCTTAATAATAACACTAAAACAAAGCACCGCGTTAATTGAATAGGTTTAAAACTCAGGTAGAAAATTGTTGTAATCCTCTGGAAATTCTCCAGGAATTACGGCTTCTTTTTATCTATTTATTGCCTTTCTTTAAATAGAATGGTCCGATAGAAAAACAATAGAAGAATCCTATTTAACCTGTAGGCTGTCATTAAATAAGTAACACTAATATTGTATCATTCAAGCTGATATTCAGGTGTACGGTACAAGGTATCGGCCTAAGCTCTATTCGTTATTGTAATATCTCTTAGTAAATTATTAAATGAGTGCTTAAGAATTTTGAGGTCTCAATGTATATTGCTATACTCTCAACCGAAATTTTTTTAGCGTAGTAAATAGTAAATAAAATCTCTCACCCAGATGAAAACTTAATGTTAGTTTATGTGAGTAAACTCACACTGGATTATAACGCTATCGTTTAATATGATATCTGCAACAACATAGGTAGCTAAAGAGCATTCTGATCTTAACTGATACCGATGTGAAGTGAAGTGTACATGAATTTTTATTTCGAGTTAGTGGCGTATGTGTACATTACGGTACATAGATACCAATCTTACAAGTAGGTAAGGTTAAATTTTTTAGAGTTACACAAATTTATTGCAAATTAGTTATGTTGAAAAAGTTTAATCAGCATAAGGATGTTACAAAACTTTGATTTACGCGTTATACCTAAAATAAATGAAAATTATTTGTTTTAAAAATTAAATAACTGTTGAGTTGGATCATACTTCTCAAACTAATCTTATGAATTAAGATAGTTATCTAAAGTATTTTATAATGAGTTTGATAATCTCTATATGTTTAACCTATCCCACCCGTTAAGCTAAGGCTATGTTATAGTTTGTTTAAAAAACACCAAAAGCACTCATTTCTTATACAGTATCAAATATGAATCATACAGCATGGTTTTGTACCTTTAATAAATAAACATTTTGTCGGCAGTCTCGACAATATTGTCATAGCTAACAGTGCGTATCTGAATAAGTATTAAAAGTATGGACGGTTTCAATTTCCAGTCGCGCAGATATACCTATAACTGATATCTTTTTAATATCTTCTATTCGATTTCACTAGATAAATACTAGAGAGGAAGCTCAAGTGGAACGTGTATGACATTTTACTGATATTGCACTTCGCGAAATATCAAAAAGTTACCTGTTTGTGGGTCACTTCTTAAATTCATAACGTAACAGCCCCCGAGAAGCAAAACAACGGACAAGTTTAGTGATCACGTATCAGTGAATCTTGTCAGTGACCCTGCTTATAATTTTGGACATCTATCGCAACCGTCTCCGACACCGGAAACCTAAGTACTACTTAATATATTATGTCTGTTGATCGTAGGAACTGAAATCAGGTGATTTATTTACGATAAGCATAAACCCAACTTTAGAGCGCTTTCAGCGATAGCAATGAAAATAATATTTTTATTATTTCATAATTAAGCATCAAACAGGTATATTAATACAGATAATATACCTGTTTGATGAATTTGTTTATTTTGATGTGCGTTAATATTTTGACTAACATTTGACAAGTAAATCTAGTAAGAGTAAGCAACATTATACATTACAGATTTTTGTCATAAATATGATTATTATGACTTCTAAATAAAACATAGGTCAGTTTAGTGTTCTTCAAGCGAGATCTGCTTTACATATTATATTATTGTAGTAAATGATGAAATTGTGCCACCAGATTAAATCTACAGTCACGAATAAAAATCTCCTTCTGAGTTAACATTTACTTCAATATATTCCTCATTTGGAAACTTACGTGTCAATAAAACCCTCATCCCCGTACCTGAACTGAAGCTTACTAACTTGATCATATGTAACTTTGACATAAATAATGTTTGTAGTATAAATTTAAATTATATTTTGTGAGTGCACTCACATCGGATTATAGTGCTATCGTATATGATCTCTGCAACAACATAGCTATAGTGCTTCCTTAGCTTAACTAATTCCGATGTGAAGTGAAGTGTACATGAATTTTCATTTCGAGATAGTGTCGCGTAGGTACATACCAATCTTACAAGTAAGCTTTTAATCATTCGATTATCTGCACTTAGGGTGGGTTGCACCAAAATCACTTTAACATATCGTTAAAACAAACTGTGAACAGTCGTAAATCTCTGGTAACGTCAAAAGTATTTGATGTATCCAGAAATTTTACGACTGGTTAGGTTTTCTTTATCATTAAAATCCCTAGTTACGTCAAAAACATTTGACGTACCATATTTTACTACTGGTTTGGGGTTGGTTATCGCTAAAGTAATTGGGTGCAACCCATTATATGGTCATGGTGAGGTAGCACGAGCGTGCTACTTTGCTACAGTGCACTCTCAACTTCAGTATGGCGCAGAGATATGGGCTAGAGCCGCGGAATGGGAACGGGCGTTTCGCATGCAAAAGCGTGCGGTACGGGCCGTGGCACGAGTGTCCTGGGACACCCCGGCTCGCCCCTACTTCAGGAAGTTGGGAATCCTGACGCTGCCTGCCATTCTGATCTATCAGGTGGCAGTGTACGCCAGAACAAACTTGGATACGATGCCTGAGCGAGGCTCTAAGCACGCGTATCCAACCCGCGGCAGGCACAAGTTGTTGACCGTTCCGCGATCGTTGGAGAAGTCCTCCAAGTTGACGCATGTTATGGGCCCGACTGTTTATAATAATCTGCCGGTAGATGTCACTGCGGCTGTGTCTCTGCAGTCGTTCAAATTTAAACTAAAAAAGTGGCTTATAGAGCAAGCTTTTTATGAGTTTGAAGAATTTTTTTCTGCTTATATACCTCGAATGGTTATGGTTATTCTGAAATTTATCGCAGTGAATAAATTACAAAAAGTAAAAACAGTTAATAGTTAGGCAGATTTATTGAACTTATTCAATTACCTACTGCTAAATAATAATATCTAAATAAAACATAGGTCAGATATGGTGCTGTGGAAATTTTAGTGTTCTTCAAGCGAGATCTGCTTTACATATTATATTATTGTAGTAAATGATGAAATTGTACCACCAGATTAAATCTACAGTCACGAAAAAAAATCTCCTTCTGAGTTAACATTTACTTCAATATATTCCTCATTTGGAAACTTACGTGTCAATAAAACCCTCATCCCCGTACCTCAACTGAAGCTTACTAACTTGACCATATGTAACTTTGACATAAATAATGTTTGTAGTAAAAATTTAAATTATATTTTGTGAGTGCACTCACATCGGATTATAGTGCTATCGTATATGATCTC
Source organism: Hypomecis punctinalis (assembly GCA_949316475.1). Lineage (NCBI taxonomy): Eukaryota > Metazoa > Arthropoda > Insecta > Lepidoptera > Geometridae > Hypomecis > Hypomecis punctinalis. Next base: position 15,510,059 of record OX438814.1, on the reverse strand, counting down.
TGCAACAACATAGCTATAGTACTTCCTTAGCTTAACTAATTCCGATGTGAAGTGAAGTGTACATGTTTTTTCACCAAAATCACTTTAACATATCGTTAAAACAAACTGTGAACAGTCGTAAATCTCTGGTAACGTCAAAAGTATTTGACGTATCCAGAAATTTTACGACTGGTTAGGTTTTCGTTATCATTAAAATCCCTAGTTACGTCAAAAACATTTGACGTAACATATTTTACTACTGGTTTGGGATTGGTTATCGCTAAAGTAATTTGGTGCAACCCACCCTTATTCTGTTGAAAAAGTTTTTTCTGCTTAAATACCTTGAATGGTTATGGTTATTCTGAAATTTATCGCAGTGAATAAATTACAAAAAGTAAAAACAGTTAATAGTTAGGCAGATTTATTGAACTTATTCAATTACCTACTGCTATTTTATTGTTCTGGGGGTCACATAAGGTCGTGAAAAATGTGAAATGAAACATCGATTATATCAAAGATCTGAATGGATGTGACTAAATTCTGATAGGTATTTTACTTTTTCAATATGCTTATATCATGTATCTATACGAAAGCTATAGTCATCTTGTAAAGCCTAGATAGTATTTCTTCGGGATACCCAAAATTAAATAAAATTATAACCTAAAAACAAACAAAACGAATCCATGGAATTAATTAAGCTTTTACCATAGGAGTAGATAACAACCTCAGACAGACTACAAAAAAGGTCTGAGATAACAATACGAACTAGCACACGGGGTACTATTTTCTCTAAAATCGTAAGTAGTTACTTAAGGAATCGAAAAATGAAATAACTCTATTACAACTGTTAAAAACAAAAAAGAGTCCTTCGATTTTTTAAAAATTATATTTGAATTGATTAGGATCAATACATATATTTGGCTCAATAGGTAGCTTATCTCTATCAACCCTGATTAAGTAACCTCCAAATAGTTAAATAAAAGCATTTTTACCCATTAGACACACCTTTTAAGTGTTTTTTTGTCACATTGTACCTATTAACTGGTCACACTGGTAAGTTATAATTTTTAACTTTAGCAAATTAAGAGATGAATGTGGCAGAATCATCTACGAATGCAAGTAAAATAACCATAGGAGCACTTTATTATTGCTAAACTCGAAGAAATAATAAGCTGTATAGTTATTTTTCATACAAATTATTCTTCGCATTTTAAAAAAATTGGAGGGCTAAAAAAATCTAAATTAAATATTTTTGGGAAGCCCATAAAACAAGCTTTCAAATGATGTATATACCATCTTGGTTCGATTTTTCTCTGCATAATATACCACTTGTGGACTTCACCTTTTAATTAGTTAGTGTGGCTGTTTGAATGGTCCGACTGAATTTATTCTTTTCTGTCTTTTTCTGTCATCGTTTATATGTATGTATAAGTATGATCTCTTCTTTGATATTATTTCAGATAAAATATAAATACATTAATTTATTGCTCAGCACACTATATTATTATTTTTATACCCATTGCTACAATACAAGTGGAAAATATAGGGCTTATTTGTTGAGTGTTATCGTTTTATCGCTCGTTAATTATAGCTATTTATTTTGTAACGATATATTAATAAATAAAACAATATTCCGCGTTCATTAAATAGATTTAAAACCCAGGTAGAAAATTTTAAGAATCATTCTCCAGGCCAGACTTACGGCTTCTTGTTATCTTCTATTTCTTTGAAAAGCACTGGTCAGAAATAAGAACAATAGAAGGTTTATGAGATCCCACGAACACAAAAATGTTTATAATGATGTTAGATAAGGATTTAGAAAATCAATGAATATAATATTATTATGTTCTAATTCTTCAAACGGGCGGTTCAAAGAAGCTGCAAAAATATCAGGATTTAATGCTCATTGTGTGTTATTTGTATGGTTGCCATGTATTTCGAGCATATATCAGAAAACAAGGTTCTTGTCCTTTTTCTCTGATCTGCGATTTTGAGCAATGCCATTATAATATGATGGACTAATATTTTCCTATTTAAACTGAATACTGTAATTAAATTACATGAATTACGCTGAATATAATTTTACGGATCAAGTAAATCTGATATTCAGGTATGGTATCTACAAGGTCATGGTCACTATTGCTATGACTTTTCAGTAAATTATTTAATGTTTAATAATTTTAGATCACAATGTTATCTACCCTTTCGACCAAAATATTTGTGGCTTAATAAATAATAAAATTGCACTCCCAGGTCACATGAGAAATTGAAAATCTCCATTATTTAGTTATTAGCTACCTATTTGATATTTCTGATTTGATAGCCAATGTGTCAATAAAACCATCATGCAAGTGCGTAGGTACCTAACTGTAGCTTACTCAGATATATTTTTTATATGTGAATAAACTCACACTGGATTACGGCATTATCGTAAACTATGTCTGCAACGTCATAGCTAGAGTGCTTCCCCATCTTAACTGATTCCGATGTGAAGTGAAATAGTGACGTGTATGTTCAGGAATCTTTATATCGAGTTAGTGTAGTGTACCTGCCTATCTGGGAAAATGAATCAAATCAAATCATTCTTTTGACATACACACTCAATTCAAAGTAGTCTTATAAATGAACATATCTTTAACCTCTTAGAATGATTTTCATAATCATTTTATGTTTACTTGGCTCACTCCCGGCTTGGCCCGTGCATAGTGAGCTAATAAAATCTGTCAGACTACAATTTTAATTATCATTTATTAATAATATTACAAAATAATAATAAATGTATCCTATACTCACACCTTTAGTAAAAGTATAAAAATAATTTCATATGTTCTTAAAACATTATCTCTCGAGTAAATGTAAAATGAAGGAATTCATGTTTCCTTCATGTTTTCTTTTGTTCAACAACTAGCGGTGCTAGAAAAATATTTCAGTACATTTTTACCTAATTTTGTTTTATCTATCTTAGTTTTTGCAAGAAGTAATAAACTTACCCATCACTGCTCCTAGAAACTTAGGTTTTTCGAGTTCCGTGTTGGTTTTCATCTGGAGAAGCTATTTTAATTGGCTTCGAGGTAAGCAATATATAAGTATATACAAGTATTTTCTAAAAGCTAAAGTTTTGGCGTAACGTTATCATGGTGTGGTGGTGTACAATAAAAATATACCCCGGAGTTAGTCAGCTGGGTTCTTTAACGTTTAGAGGGGATATCTTGAGTACTTCTATGTGCTGAAAATCTAACAGGGCCTGTCAGTCAGGCTTTAAAGTGGTGCTACTATATTTTTGTGTATCTTCGGCAGTGTAACTATTGACCCCAAAACCACCTACTACCTATTTTTGTAACTTAACCACCTAAGTGCGGTCCTAGAGACCGTTTATGGATAACAACCTTAAATTCTGGTTCTAGAATATTGGTGAAAGATTCGAATTAGTCGAAAATAGGTTTGTACTTAGTATCTTTATTATGGAGTAACAGAATCTTTATATTTCTCCTAATCTTTCGAAAACTAGTCATTTTGAACGCCAAAATAAATCTTCTAAAGTTATGAGATTACATAACAAGAAACCTACAATATCAACTGTTTGGATTATTTTCTTTAAAAGTACGATATTAAAAAAATAGAATTTCAAACTTATCTACGTCTTCAGCCTAGTGACGCGACACCGACACGTACGATATCTCTTGTTGCAACCATATTGCTTTATATTCATAGTTTAATTTCATGTGAAAGGAAAAAGATCACATAACCACCTACGAAGGTACAGTCACACAGTCCGCTGCCGAAAGATTAGCCAGGTTCTATGCAAATAGAACCTGGCTAAATGCTTAAACATGCACACTTGCTGAGCGCAGGCATGCACGGTTCTGATAAGTGTAATTTATACATACGCTACACTACCTTGTCTCTGCTATACGCTGCCTTAGTAGATCATTGATTAATTTTTGTAATGAAATAATATGAAATACAGGGGAAACCTGACAAACATAATTATAACACGGGATTTGTTCTATGATATCGTACTTTATTTTCTAAAATTATAACTAACACCCATCATATTACAGTACTGTATGACACATAACTGGGAAATTGTTAACATTAGCACAGTTAATTCTTCAAAACAAACATATTATGAACAACATTTATATTAGCGTCTGGCATATCTTATAGGTACTTCACTAAATTTAACCTAACAACTAGTAAAAATATTTCAATTTCTAAAAATTAAAACTAATTGACATAAAATGTTATTGCACACATTAATTCAGTTGTTCAAAATAATTATTTTACAATTGCATTTAACTATTGATATTGTTATATTGTTTTCTAGAAAATATAACAAATAAACATAATTACTATAGTTGTATTGTACACAACAACTATAGTAGATTATGTACCAAGAGAATCAAGTCGTGTCTTACGTCACAGGCGACATAGTGGACCCTGAGCGCAGCGAGGGTGTTAAATGTTTAGAGTCTTAAGTGAAGCGAGGGGTTCAAGTCGCCCAAGACGAAGCCAGACATGGTTCCAGCGGTTTACACTCTACTTTTCATACCTCCTGCAAGAAAATAAAGTCCCAGGAATATGAGTTATACTTATGTCGTAAACTCGCTAAGTGTAGGTGCTCACTAAGCAACTTGGTATTGTTCACAAAAAAAAAAAACAAATTAGAATGTACTTACGAATTTTCGTAGAAAGGCACACTAATCTGTAATTATACAGATAATGTAAACACTAAATGATAAACATAAGATCATGGCCAACTCGATTATCGTGGCCTAACACGTGCATTGCAAAGAGGTTTTATTCAATAAAATCAAAGTGATAAGGGCACCAAAAAGGTTTTATTTTATAAAATCGAAAAACAACACTCTTTACAATGCCCGTTGACGTGCAAGAACAAGAGGTTTTATTCGATTTTACAAAATAAAACCTCTTGAAGATGTTCTTAAATGTTCTAACTTAAGAAATTTGAAAGTACACAAATTAAACATTCTAAATTAAATCACTTTACTCTCTAGGGAGTTTCGTACAACATTATTGACCTGCCGCAGCCGTCGAGATTGTGTTAAGATAATAATGACTTCTTTTATAATGAGCATCAATAACTATAATCAGTCATTTTCGAGCAGGTGGTATGAACAAATATTTAGGTACGAGTACGTTGCACACTTTTTATTGCATTGGTTTGCAACTATATTTTATTATTTACTATTAATTTGGGTAATATATTTTCTATAATTTGTAACGAATGAACATTGAACACATCAAAATTGTATTGCACACAACATACCTCTTATTTAGTAATTGCTAGCCAATTAAACTTTACAATATAGCTATGTAATGTTCCAAGATAAACTCATTAACTAAATAATCCTCTATGCTTTTGGTAGATACTGATCGATAACTGATACAACGACTTAAATTAATCTACATAAATACTACTTAAAACATTTATTGTTTGAGAATTATGATAATAAATTGTGTAAACAATTGCCCTTATAAAGCATGTAGCATTTTCGAGTGAATTTATTCTCAAAAATGAACAATTTCCACGTACTAAAATAAAATCCATTCAATAAAATTTTCTAAAACAATCTAAATATCTATACAAAACCACGAGTTTCGTGACGACTCATTGAAAATATAATATTTATGACACTTTGATCACTTGGTCAATCAAATATCACATGGACAATGAATGATGACAGGACACATTCATCATGATTTCGTATGAAAATATTTCCAAGGATTTTTTATCAAAAACATTTTTTTATGTTTATATGAATGCATGGATTTTATAAATTATTTTATTACAGATAGTTATGACATTTTTGGCAGAAAACAGCAATCTTATTAGTTCAATAAATTTTTGACCAATCAAATTTAAAGTTCTGTACAAATTTGTTGGAATTGAATATTTTGATATTAATATATATGTTTTAATAAATGTGGAGTTTTCATTTTCAGTTATGCACGTAGATATACTTAAAAATTTTGCACATTAAAATAAATAAACATGCAAGTAGATAACCAAAATAGCATCAATCAACTCCTGATTCTGGCTCAGAACTTGTTGGAGATATATTTTCACGATTTTTCTTATTGGCTTTACGTCTCTTATTTCTTTGACGAGTCCTGAACATTTTAGATTCATCTGCACATTTTGTTGTTATACTTGTTCTGAAAAAAAAATATTCGAATTTATTTTGTAATGTAAACTGATCCTTCCATATTAATTATTGAAGCATCAATTTATTGTTACATATAATATATGACCAGTAATTGATCGCGGTTTCACCCGTCTTTTGATGTATTTGGACTTGTGCTATTCCATAGAAACCTTTTAGTTCCTGGGATAAAAAGTAGCCTACATAGTAACCTTTGAACTGTGTATTACATATCCATAAATGTATTAAATATGTCGCTGCGTGAAAGAGTAATGCACCAACAAACACACTCTCGGATTTATTATATAAGTAAGGAATAACGTATTTTCTATCAATAACAATAAAATCTATATTATATAGATGAATAAATCAGATATTTAAACCAGGTGAGAAATATAAAAAATGTTTTATCACGTACCTGACAATGTTTTCTGGAACAGAGCAACGTTCAACCACTGTTTGCACGATATCATTCACGAGCGCGGGGTTTAATCTCTCTTTTGCGGCTTTATTGGGAAAGGCCGGAGAACGTTTTCCAGTGAGGGAACAAAAAATAAAAAATAATACAATGTTCTAAAATTGCTAAAATACTAAGCAGGTAACTTAATAAATAACTTACAAATCATGCATTTTATTCTCGCTTCTATTGTAGGCGCAGCATTAAAGTAACAAGCGTAAATAGATTAAGATACTTACTCGCGTTCAAATACTGCTTCTAGTAATTTTCTCGTAGCGCTCGTATAAGAATTCCAGTTAATTTTCTCTAAGGTATGTGCTGGAACCTTTGCATATCCTTTACCAATTTCAATCTGTAAATAAATGTAAATATAAGTAATTATATCTTCCATTTTATATATTTGATGGATTGCTTTTATTATACCTATTTTCTCATTGAAATTTGGAGACTTATAAAACCTTATTCACCAAAACTTGTTTCACCTTGCCGCACGGGAAGGTGAAACTTAAAAGAAGATTGAACATTTTTAAATTGAACTTTATCCTATATGCACCATGAACAATCCGGTTTGGAATTATGGGGCTCAGTAGCTCATGTATAGAAGCAAAGATCTCCTAAGGATTTCTTGTTTCAGTAAGAAACTCTAAAATAGCTTTTAAAAATCCGTTAAGTACCTAACTGCAAAAAATATGATAAAATTAGATTACCAAATCATTATTTATTAAGTAAGAGCCGTCGTTTGTTGTAGTTTTCTCCTTTGATTTATTGTTTGGCTTGTGCTGTGCTGATCCTTTGAAGTTTTCAAATTGAATTCTTTTTGAAGAACCTACAGCGTTGTGAGCATCTGTGATGTTTTCGCGTACACTCTGTAATTAAAATAAAAAAAGATGTTAGCTGTTAGTTGTTTCTACGATGTTCTTGTTTCGGAAGCTTAATAATTATTTATACAAAAGCTTTTAAACATCCGAAAATTACCGAACCGCATAAATGGTATTACCTTATCATTTTGTTTTGAGTAACCGACTGCGTTATCATCATCTGCGATGCTTTCGCTTACTCTCTGTAATCAAAATTAAAAAGATATTGAGGTGCTACGTTTAGTCACTTTTTCGCATGAATGTCATCGCACTTCAAGATCAAAATAACCCCTATTTTTTTTTGTAACATTCAAGATGACATACCGTTTTCAATTCATTAGTCTGTTGGTCATGATTTTCTGCACTGACAGAAGCAATGTCTTGTACAAGTGAGATCCGCTTTAACTGATTTTGTAGAGACAACATCTGTTCTTTTAAGGCTTTAAGCGGAATGATATGAGATTCTTCCGTTTGCGTTGCTATTTCTCTGGTTTTCGTGGCATTTTTGTAGGCACAAGATTGAAAAGTATCAAGCATGCATGGCGGTGATTGTATCGTTGTAGATACATGCTCTCTGTATCCATTTTGTGTAGAATTAAAGTTTTCATAATGTTTAGCAGTTCCTAATACTGAAACTCGTTTCTTTTTATGTATGTAGCTAGTGCCATTTTCAAACGGTATCGAAACTGTTAAAAGTTCTTGAGCTATTCTTAAGCTATTAAGATTATTACTCATATTTAAAGTAGAAACATCCTGCGAATGAAGATAAAATTATTGATTATGATTAGTTTACTATTATTACTATCACATAAGAAGGAGACGGAAGTACGTAGGTCAATTTTAAAAACTATCTATTTTCAGGGATTCTTAATTTTATATTGGACATTTTAAAATTTTTATTTTCTATCAGATAAAGCTTATAAAATTGTAAATGAAATATTTTGAAAAAAATATTAAATAGTTAAAAAATACAGCAAAGATGAACCCAGATTAGATATTTTTTTACCAAAAAATCAACTTTTAAGCCATCAACTTTTAGTTAAAATATATGCTTTGTCCTTCTTTTTCAGTGAAATATTTATGTAATACATATCACGCTGATTTCTGAGATTTTATAAAAAATGTGAATGGAATAAACATTGAATGAGTATTCTTACCATAATCGTGCAGCTCAATGACAAATTTTCTGTATTTACGGTCTCTTGACAGATATCCATTTCATGGTGCGTATCTACAACAATATCATTTGGAATGTTATAATTTTATATTAGCATAGCGGACTATTATCAAAAATATTTAATTGTGTTCTTACTTGTTTCAAGGTTATATTGTACCATACTGCTGTGCAAATCTAAAAGTGCTTGTGCGGCATCATATTCCCTGATTGACGTAGTCATTATGGAAATAATAGTTTTGATTAAATCATGACGTGAAAAATTAAATTATATTTACTAGGTAAAATTATTAAATGATCAGTCTCAATATTTCGTTTTGTATAGGTATTCATAAATTTAAGCTTCCATGAGTGATTGTGACTGACTGACAGACAGCTTTTAGTTTAGTGTAAACCGCTCAAGTAACAAATGGAATATTCGACTAAAATATAAATTTTAAATAAGTGAAATATGCCTCTACTTTGTTTGTATGAAACTTTTTATTCTATAGAGAAATAGACACAAAACTTTGTAAACAAATTGTAACATAATATATATAATTTAACTATTGCAATTTATTTATCTACTTTAGCAAATCAGGCTCCACAATTTTTAAAATTAATCATCGATTAAATTAATTCCTGTCTTCTTAAAACTAGTGAGTTCACTTTAAAAACAGTCACATAAAAATCCTAAAACAGTCACACAACACACAAATCTAGGCTCGTGATAAGAAACTCTATTTCTAAACAGAGCGATTATTTCGCTTACCGAGCTCACACATGATATACCTATTTTCACGCTGGGCTTGACTTTTTGGTAAATAAAATTATCTTCGGACAACCTGTATATATAAAAGAAACTCGATGGCGCGAGCATATGTGTAATTGTGTATACACCGACCCTCACTGGGTCAGCATTGTGGATATGGCCCGATCTACTCGTAAGTGGGTCGATGGTATAAATCACCGACCAGAATACAGTACAGGTAGAAATATAATATGATTCGTTAATCATTAAATAACATGATGAGATAATACTTACATGGCACTCAAAATATAACACTCTTTGAAACTGATAACGTGATTTACACTTGAAATGAAAACTTCCAAAAGTTTGAGGAGTCAGGAGTAACAAACGCGACAAGTGATCTCACCAAACTGAACCATGATTGAAATGTTCTTTACCAAGAGCACTTTCTTAATAATAACACTAAAACAAAGCACCGCGTTAATTGAATAGGTTTAAAACTCAGGTAGAAAATTGTTGTAATCCTCTGGAAATTCTCCAGGAATTACGGCTTCTTTTTATCTATTTATTGCCTTTCTTTAAATAGAATGGTCCGATAGAAAAACAATAGAAGAATCCTATTTAACCTGTAGGCTGTCATTAAATAAGTAACACTAATATTTTATCATTCAAGCTGATATTCAGGTGTACGGTACAAGGTATCGGCCTAAGCTCTATTCTTTATTGTAATATCTCTTAGTAAATTATTAAATGAGTGCTTAAGAATTTTGAGGTCTCAATGTATAATGCTATACTCTCAACCGAATTTTTTTTTTGCGTAATAAATAGTAAAATCTCTCACCCAGATGAAAACTTAATGTTAGTTTATGTGAGTAAACTCACACTGGATTATAACGCTATCGTTTAATATGATATCTGCAACAACATAGGTAGCTAAAGAGCATTCTGATCTTAACTGATACCGATGTGAAGTGAAGTGTACATGAATTTTCATTTCGAGTTAGTGGCGTATGGGTACATTACGGTACATACATACCAATCTTACAAGTAGGTAAGGTTAAATTTTTTAGAGTTACACAAATTTTATTGCAAATTAGTTATGTTGAAAAAGTTTAATCAGCATAAGGATGTTACAAAACTTTTATTTACGCGTTATACCTAAAATAAATGAAAATTAATTCTCTGTTGAGTTGGATCATACTTCTCAAACTAATCTTATGAATTAAGATATTTATCTAAAGTATTTTATAATGAGTTTGATAATCTCTATATGTTTAACCTATCCCACCCGTTAAGCTAAGGTTATGTTACAGTTTGTTTAAAAAACACCAAAAGCACTCATTTCTTATACAGTATCAAATATGAATCTTAAAAAATAACTTGAATAATAAAAAATATTAAAAAATTAACATCTTGTCGGCAGTCTCGACAATATTGTCATAGCTAACAGTGCGTATCTGAATAAGTATTAAAAGTATGGACGGTTTCAATTTCCAGTCGCGCAGATATACCTATAACTGATATCTTTTTAATATCTTCTATTCGATTTCACTAAATAAATACTAGAGAGGAAGCTCAAGTGGAACGTGTGTGACATTTTGCTGATATTGCACTTCGCGAAATATCAAAAAGTTACCTGTTTGTGGGTCACTTCTTAAATTTATAACGTAACAGCCCACGAGAAGCAAAACAACGGACAATTTTAGTATCACACACGTATCAGTGAATCTTGTCAGTGACCCTGCTTATAATTTTGGACATCTATCGCAACCGTCTCCGACACCGGAAACCTAAGTACTACTTAATATATGTCTGTTGATCGTAGGAACTGAAATCAGGTGATTTATTTACGATAAGCATAAACCCAACTTTAGAGCGCTTTCAGCGATAGCAATGAAAATAATATTTTTATTATTTCATAATTAAGCATCAAACAGGTATATTAATGAAGATAATATACCTGTTTGATGAATTTGTTTATTTTGATGTGCGTTAATATTTTGACTAACATTTGACAAGTAAATCTAGTAAGAGTAAGCAACATTATACATTACAGATTTTTGTCATAAATATGATTATTATGACTTCTAAATAAAACATAGGTCAGATATGGTGCTGTGGAAATTTTAGTGTTCTTCAAGCGAGATCTGCTTTACATATTATATTATTGTAGTAAATGATGAAATTGTACCACCAGATTAAATCTACAGTCACGAAAAAAAATCTCCTTCTGAGTTAACATTTACTTCAATATATTCCTCATTTGGAAACTTACGTGTCAATAAAACCCTCATCCCCGTACCTCAACTGAAGCTTACTAACTTGACCATATGTAACTTTGACATAAATAATGTTTGTAGTAAAAATTTAAATTATATTTTGTGAGTGCACTCACATCGGATTATAGTGCTATCGTATATGATCTCTGCAACAACATAGCTATAGTACTTCCTTAGCTTAACTAATTCCGATGTGAAGTGAAGTGTACATGTTTTTTCACCAAAATCACTTTAACATATCGTTAAAACAAACTGTGAACAGTCGTAAATCTCTGGTAACGTCAAAAGTATTTGACGTATCCAGAAATTTTACGACTGGTTAGGTTTTCGTTATCATTAAAATCCCTAGTTACGTCAAAAACATTTGACGTAACATATTTTACTACTGGTTTGGGATTGGTTATCGCTAAAGTAATTTGGTGCAACCCACCCTTATTCTGTTGAAAAAGTTTTTTCTGCTTAAATACCTTGAATGGTTATGGTTATTCTGAAATTTATCGCAGTGAATAAATTACAAAAAGTAAAAACAGTTAATAGTTAGGCAGATTTATTGAACTTATTCAATTACCTACTGCTATTTTATTGTTCTGGGGGTCACATAAGGTCGTGAAAAATGTGAAATGAAACATCGATTATATCAAAGACCTGAATGGATGTGACTAAATTCTGATAGGTATTTTACTTTTTAAATATGCTTATATCATGTATCTATACGAAAGCTATAGTCATCTTGTAAAGCCTAGATTAAATAAAATTATAACCTTATGACAAACAAAACGAATCCATGGAATTAATTAAGTTTTTAGCATAGGAGTAGATAACAACCTCAGACAGACTACAAAAAAGGTCTGAGATAACAATACGAACTAGCACACGGGCTACTGTTTTCTCGAAAATCGTAAGTAGTTACTTAAGGAATCGAAAAATGAAATAACTTGCGAATAAGAAATTTCGTTACATTTCGAGAAAGTTCATATTTTTCTGAGTCTATTACAACTGTTAAAAACAAAAAAGAGCCCTCCGATTTTTTAAAAATTATATTTGAATTTATTAGGATCAATACATATATTTGGCTCAATAGGTAGCTTATCTCTATCAACCCTGATTAAGTAACCTCCAAATAGTTAAATAAAAGCATTTGTACCCATTAGACACACCTTTTAAGTGTTTTTTTGTCACATTGTACCTATTAACTGGTCACACTGGTAGGTTATAATTTTTAACTTTAGCAAATTAAGAGATGAATGTGGCAGAATCATCTACGAATGCAAGTAAAATAACCATAGGAGCACTTTATTATTGCTAAACTCGAAAAAATAATAAGCTGTATAGTTATTTTTCATAATTATTCTTCGCATTTTAAAAAAAAATTGGAGGGATGAAAAAATCTAAATTAAATATTTTTGGGAAGCCCATAAAACAAGCTTTCAAATGATGTATATACCATCTTGGTTCGATTTTTCTCTGAATAATATACCACTTGTGGACGTCACCTTTTAATTAGTTAGTGTGGCTGTTTGAATGGTCCGACTGAATTTATTCTTTTCTGTCTTTTTCTGTCATCGTTTATATGTATGTATAAGTATGATCTCTTCTTTTATATTATTTCATATAAAATATAAATACATTAATTTATTGCTGAGCACACTATATTATTATTTTCATATCTATTGCTACAATACAAGTGGAAAATATAGGGCTTATTTGTTGAGAGTTATTGTTTTATCGCTCGTTAATTATAGCTATTTATTTCGTAACGATATATTAATAAATAAAACAATATTCCGCGTTCATTAAATAGATTTAAAACCCAGGTAGAAAATTGTAAGAATCAATCTCCAGGCCAGACTTACGGCTTCTTGTTATCTTCTATTTCTTTGAAAAGAGTGGTCAGAAATAAGAACAATAGAAGGTTTATGAGATCCCACGAACACAAAAATGTTTATAATGATGTTAGATAAGGATTTAGAAAATCAATGAATATAATATTATTACAGGTTATCACTCAACTAGAAGTTATTAGAACTTCTAAGATTGACGAGAGATGACATCATTGTGATAAGCATCTCAAAAATATGAAGCGAACGCAGGATTCGAACCATGCCCCTTCGGATCACCAGCCCGACGCTCTAACCACTGAGCTAGCTCGCCTCCTACGCAACCTTCAAATTTCTGAGTGCTTACATTTCCAACTTATAGCGTTGGTGGCGCCACCTGTGATACCCGTATTAGACAGGTTATCACTCAACTAGAAGTTATTAGAACTTCTAAGATTGACGAGAGATGACACACTGCTTAATCACTGTTATGATGTTTATTTTAAGTGCTTTCCACACTAGATTTTTATCTCAAAGAGTTATCTTTGTGATAAGCATCTCAAAAACGCTCTAACCACTGAGAGCGTCGGGCTGGTGATCCGAAGGGGCATGGTTCGAATCCTGCGTTCGCTTCATATTTTTGAGATGCTTATCACAAAGATAACTCTTTGAGATAAAAATCTAGTGTGGAAAGCACTTAAAATAAACATCATAACAGTGATTAAGCAGTGTGTCATCTCTCGTCAATCTTAGAAGTTCTAATAACTTCTAGTTGAGTGATAACCTGTCTAATACGGTTATCACAGGTGGCGCCACCAACGCTATAAGTTGGAAATGTAAGCACTCAGAAATTTGAAGGTTGCGTAGGAGGCGAGCTAGCTCAGTGGTTAGAGCGTCGGGCTGGTGATCCGAAGGGGCATGGTTCGAATCCTGCGTTCGCTTCATATTTTTGAGATGCTTATCACATAGATAACTCTTTGAGATAAAAATCTAGTGTGGAAAGCACTTAAAATAAACATCATAACAATAATATTATTATGTTCTAATTCTTCAAACGGGCGGTTCAAAGAAGCTGCAAAAATATGAGGATTTAATGCTCATTGTGTGTTATTTGTATGGTTGCCATGTATTTCGAGCATAGATCAGAAAACAAGGTTCTTGTCGTCTCCTTTTTCTCTGATCTGTGATTTCGAACAATGCCATTATAATATGATGGACAAATATTTTCATATTTAAACTGAAGACTGTAATTAAATTACATGAATTACACTGAATATAATTTTACGAATCAAGTAAAGCTGATATTCAGGTATGGTATCAACAAGGTCATGGTCACTATTGCTATGACTTTCAGTAAATTATTTAATGTTTAATAATTTTTAGATCACAATGTTATCTACCCTTTCGACCAAACCATTTGTGGCTTAATAAATAACAAAATTGCACTCCCAGGTCACATGAGAAATTGAAAATCTCCATTATTTAGTTATTAGGTACCTATTTGATATTTCTGATTTGATAGCCAATGTGTCAATAAAACTCTCATGCAAGTGCGTAGGTACCTAACTGTAGCTTACTCAGATATATTTTTATGTGAATAAACTCATACTGGATTACGGCAATATCGTAAACTATGTCTGCAACGACATAGCTATAGTGCTTCCCCATCTTGACTGATTCCGATGTGAAGTGAATTAGTGATGTGTACGTTCAGGAATCTTTATATCGAGTTAGTGTAGTGTATAGTGTACCTGCCTATCTGGGAAAATGAATCAAATCAAATCATTCTTTAGACTTACACACTCAATTCAAAGTAGTCTTATAAATGAACATATCTTTAACCTCTTATAATGATTTTCATAATCATTTTATGTTTACTTGGCTCACTCCCGGCTTGGCCCGTGCATAGTGAGCTAATAAAATCTGTCAGACTAAAATTTTAATTATCATTTCTTAATAATATTACAAAATAATAATAAATGTATCCTATACTCACACCTTTAGTAAAAGTATAAAAATAATTTCATATGTTCTTAAAACATTATCTCTCGAGTAAATGTAAAATGAAGGAATTCATGTTTCCTTCATGTTTTCTTTTGTTCAACAACTAGCGGTGCTAGAAAAATATTTCAGTACATTTTTACCTAATTTTGTTTTATCTATCTTAGTTTTTGCAAGAAGTAATAAACTTACCCATCACTGCTTCTAGAAACTTAGGTTTTTCGAGTTCCGTGTTGGTTTACATCTGGAGAAGCTATTTTATCGGCTTTGAGGTAAGCGCAAAAAATACAAGTATTTTCTAAAAGCTAAAGTTTTGGCGTAACGTTATCATGGTGTGGTGGTGTACAATAAAACTATACCCCGGAGTTAGTCAGCTGGGTTCTTTAACGTTTAGAGGGGATATCTTGAGTACTTCTATGAACTGAAAATCTAACAGGGCCTGTCAGTCAGGCTTTAAAGTGGTGCTACTATATTTTTGTGTATCTTCGGCAGTGTAACTATTAACCCCGAAACCACCTACTACCTATTTTAGTAACTTAACCACCTAAGTGCGGTCCTAGAGACCGTTTATGGATAACAACCTTAAATTCTGGTTCTACAATATTGGTGAAAGTTTCGAATTAGACAAAAATAGGTTTGTACTTAGTATCTTTATTATGGAGTAACAGAATCTTTATATTTCCCGTAATCTTTCGAAAACTAGTCATTTTGAACGCCAAAATAAATCTTCTAAAGTTATGAGATTACATAAAAAGAAACATACTTACAATATCAACTGTTTGGATTATTTTCTTTAAAAGTACGATATTAAAAGTATAGAATTTCAAACTTTTCTACGTCTTCAGCCTAGTGACGCGACACCGACACGTACGATATCTCTTGTTGCAACCATATTGCTTTATATTCATCGTTTAATTTCATGTGAAAGGAAAAAGATCACATAACCACCTACGAAGGTACAGTCACACAGTCCGCTGCCGAAAGATTAGCCAGGTTCTATTTGCATAGAACCTGGCTAAATGCTTAAACATGTACACTTGCTGAGCGCAGGCACGGTTCTGATAAGTGTAATTTATACATACGCTACACTACCTTGTCTCTGCTATACGCTGCCTTAGTAGATCATTGATTAATTTTTGTAATGAAATAATATGAAATACAGAGGAAACCTGACAAATATAATTATAACACGGGATTTGTTCTATGATATCGTACTTTATTTTCTAAAATTATAACTAACACCCATCATATTACAGTACTGTATGACACATAACTGGGAAATTGTTAACATAGCACAGTTAATTCTTCAAAACAAACATATTATGAACAACATTAATATTAGCGTCTGGCATATCTTATAGGTGCTTCACTAAATTTAACCTAACAACTAGTGAAAGATTTCAATTTCTAAAAATTAAAACTAATTGACATAAAATGTTATTGCACACATTAATTCAGTTGTTCAAAATAATTATTTTACAATTGAATTTAACTATTGATATTGTTATATTGTTTTCTAGAAAATTTAACAAATAAACATAATTACTATAGTTGTACTGTACACAACAACTATAGTAGATTATGTACCAAGAGAACCAAGTCGTGTCTTACGTCACAGGCGACATAGTGGACCCAGAGCGCAGCGAGGGTGTTAAATGTTTAGTCTTAAGTGAAGCGAGGGGTTCAAGTCGCCCAAGACGAAGCCAGACATGGTGGTTCCAGTGGTTTACACTCTACTTTTCATACCTCCTGCAAGAAAATAAAGTCCCAGGAGTATGAGTTATACTTATGTCGTAAAATCGCTAAGTGTAGGTGCTCACTAAGCAACTTGGTATTGTTCACAAAAAAAGAACAAATTAGAATTTACTTACGAATTTTCGTAGAAAGGCACACTAATCTGTAATTAATACAGATAATGTAAACACTAAGTGATAAACATAAGATCATGGCCAACTAGATTATCGTGGCCTAACACATGCATTGCAAAGAGGTTTTATTCAATAAAATCAAAGTGATACGGGCACCAAAAAGGTCTTATTTTATAAAATTGAAAAACAAAACTCCTTACAATGCCCGTTGACATGCAAGGTAAAGCGGTTTTATTCGATTTTACAAAATAAAACCTCTTGACGATGTTCTAACTTAAGAAATTTGAAAGTACACAAATTAAACATTCTAACTTAAATCACTTTACTCTCTAGGGAGTTTCATACAACATTATTGACCTGCCGCAGCCGTCGAGATTGTGTTAAGATAATAATGACTTATTTTATAATGAGTATCAATAATCAGTCATTTTCGAGCAGGTGGTATGAACAAATATTTAGGTACGAGTACGTTGCACACTTTTTATTGCATTGGTTTGCAACTATATTTTATTATTTACTATTAATTTGGGTAATATATTTTCTATGATTTGTAACGAATGAACATTGAACACATCAAAATTGTATTGCACACAATATACCTCTTATTTAGTAATTGCTAGCCAATTAAACTTTACAATATAGCTATGTAATGTTCCAAGATAAACTCATTAACTAAATACTCCTCTATGCTTTTGGTAGATACTGATCGATAACTGATACAACGACTTAAATTAATCTACATAAATACTACTTAAAACATTTATTGTTTGAGAATTATGATAATAAATTGTGTAAACAATTGCCCTTATAAAGCATGTAGCATTTTCGAGTTAATTTATTCTCAAAAATGAACAATTTCCACGTACTAAAATATCTCCATTCAATAAAATTTTCTAAAACAATCTAAATATTTATACAAAACCACGAGTTTCGTGACGACTCATTGAAAATATAATATTTATAGCACTTTGATCACTTGATCAATCAAATATCACATGGACAATGAATGATGACAGGACACATTCATCATGATTTCTTATGAAAATATTTCCAAGGATTTTTTATCAAAAAACATTTTTTAAGTTTTTATGAATGCATGGATTTTATATATTATTTTATTACAGATAGTTATGACATTTTTGGCAGAAAACAGCAATCTTATTATTTCAATAAATTTTTGACCAATCAAATTTAAAGTTTTGTACAAATTTGTTGGAGTTGAATATTTTGATATTAATATATATGTTTTAATAAATGTGGAGTTTTCATTTTCAGTTATGCTCAGATATACTTAAAAATTTTGCACATTAAAATAAATAAACATGCAAGTAGATAACCAAAATAGCATCAATCATCTCCTGATTCTGGCTCAGAACTTGTTGGAGATATATTTTCACGATTTTTCTTATTGGCTTTACGTCTCTTATTTCTTAGACGAGTCCTGAACATTTTAGATTCATCTGCACATTTTGTTGTTATACTTGTTCTGAAAAAAAAAAATATTCGAATTTATTTTGTAATGTAAACTGATCCTTCCATATTAATTATTGAAGCATCAATTTATTGTTACATATAATATATGACCAGTAATTGATCGCGGTTTCACCCGTCTTCTATGTATTTGGACTTGTGCTATTCCATAGAAATCTTTTAGTTCCTGGGATAAAAAGTAGCCTACATAGTAACCTTTGAACTGTGTATTACATATCCATAAATGTATTAAATACGTCGCTGCGTGAAAGAGTAATGCACCAACAAACACACTCTCGGATTTATTATATAAGTAAGTAATAACGTATTTTCTATCAATAACAATAAAATCTATATTATATAGATTAATTAATCAGAAATTTAAACCAGGTGAGAAATATAAAAAATGTTTTATCACGTACCTGACAATGTTTTCTGGAACAGAGCAACGTTCAACCACTGTTTGCACGATATCATTCACGAGCGCGGGGTTTAATCTCTCTTTTGCGGCTTTATTGGGAAAAGCCGGAGAACGTTTTCCAGTGAGGGAACTCGTCGCCAGGATACTAAAAAATAATACAATGTTCTAAAATTGCCAAAATACTAAGCAGGTAACTAAATAAATAACTTACAAATCATGCATTTTATTCTGTTTTCTATTGTAGGCGCAGCATTAAAGTAACAAGCGTAAATAGATTTTAAGATACTTACTCGCGTTCAAATACTGCTTCTAGTAATTTTCTCGTAGCGCTCGTATAAGAATTCCAGTTAATTTTCTCTAAGGTATGTGCTGGAACCTTTGCATATCCTTTACCAATTTCAATCTGTAAATAAATGTAAATATAATTATATCTTCCATTTTAAATATTTGATGGATTGCTTTTATTATACCTATTTCCTTGTTTCACCTTGCCGCACGGGAAGGTGAAACTTAAAAGAAGATTGAACATTTTCAAATTGAACAATATCCTATATGCACCATGAACAATCCGGTTTGGAATTATGGGGCTCAGTAGCTCATGTATAGAAGCAAAGACCTCCTAACGATTTCTTGTTTCAGTAAAAAACTCTAAAATAGCTTTTGAAAATCCGTTAAGTACCTAACTGCAAAAAATATGATAAAATTAGATTACCAAATCATTATTTATTAAGTAAGAGCCGTCATTTGTTGTAGTTTTCTCCTTTGATTTATTGTTTGGCTTTTGCTGTGCTGATCCTTTGAAGTTTTCAAATTGAATTCTTTTTGAAGAACCTACGGCGTTGTGAGCATCTGTGATGTTTTCGCGTACACTCTGTAATTAAAATAAAAAAAGATGTTAGCTGTTAGTTGTTTCTACGATGTTCTTGTTTCGGAAGCTTAATAATTATTTATACAAAAGCTTTTAAAAATCCGAAAATTACCGAACCGCATAAATGGTATTACCTTATCATTTGGTTTTGAGTAACTCACTGCGTTATCATCATCCGCGATGCTTTCGCTTACTCTCTGTAATCAAAATAAAAAAGATATTGAGGTGCTACGTTTAGTCACTTTTTTGCATGAATGTCATCGCGCTGCAAGATCATAATTTCATAATAACCCCTCATATTTTTTGTAAGAATCAAGATGACATACCGTTTTCATTTCATTAGTCTGATGATCATGATTTTCTGAACTGACAGAAGCAATGTCTTGTACAGGTGAGATCCGCTTTAACTGATTTTGTAGAGATAACATCTGTTCTTTTAAGGCTTTAAGCGGAATGATATGAGATTCTTCCGTTTGCGTTGCTATTTCTCTGGTTTTCGTGGCATTTTTGTAGGCACAAGATTGAAAAGTATCAAGCATGCATGGCGGTGATTGTATCGTTGTAGATACATGCTCTCTGTATCCATTTTGTGTAGAATTAAAGTTTTCATAATGTTTAGCAGTTCCTAATACTGAAACTCGTTTCTTTTTATGTATGTAGCTAGTGCCATTTTCAAACGGTATCGAAACTGTTAAAAGTTCTTGGTTTAATTCTTGTCCCATTCTATTAAGATTATTACTCATATTTAAAGTAGAAACATCCTGCGAATGAAGATAAAATTATTGATTATGATTACTTTACTATTATTACTATCACTTAAGAAGGAGACGGAAGTACGTAGGTCAATTTTAAAAACTTGCAATTTTATTACATATACCTATCAAAAATATGAATGCCTCCAGGATTTCGCGGGGCTTAGGTACTACCTATTTTCAGGGATTCTTAATTTTATATTGGACTTTTTAAAATATTTTATTTTTCTATCAGATAAAGCTTATAAAATTGTAAATTAAATATTTTGAAAAAAATATTAATTAGTTAAAAAATACAGCAAAGATGAACCCAGATTAGATATTTTTTACCAAAAATCAACTTTTAAACCTAAGTTTTAGTTAAAATATAATTATGCTTTGTCCTTCTTTTTCAGTGAAATATTTATGTAATACATATCACGCTGATTTCTGAGATTTTATAAAAAATGTGAATGGAATAAACATTGAATGAGTATTCTTACCATAATCGTGCAGCTCAATGACAAATTTTCCGTATTTACGGTCTCTTGACAGATATCCATTTCATGGTGCGTATCTACAACAATATCATTTGGAATGTTATAATTTTATATTAGCATAGCGGACTATTATCAAAAATATTTAATTGTGTTCTTACTTGTTTCAAGGTTATATTGTACCATACTGCTGTGCAAATCTAAAAGTGCTTGTGCGGCATCATATTCCCTGATTGACGTAGTCATTCTGGAAATAATAGTTTTGATTAAATCATGACGTGAAAAATTAAATTACATTTACTAGGTAAAATTATTAAATGATCAGTCTTAATATTTCGTTTTGTATAAGTTTAAGCTTCCAGGAGTGATTGTGACTGACTGACAGACAGCTTTTAGTTTAGTGCAAACCGCTGAAGTAACAAATGAAATATACGACGAAAATATAAATTTTAAATAAGTGAAATATGCCTTTATTTTGTTTGTATGAAACTTTTTATTCAGTAGAGAAATAGACACAAAACATTGTAAACAAATTGTAACATAATATGTTATTTAATTATTGCAATTTATTTATCTAATTTGCCAAATCAGGCTCCACAATTTTTAAAATTAATCATCGATAAAATTAATTCGTGTCCTCCTAAAACTAGTAAGTTAACTTTAAAAATAGTCACATAAAAATCAAAAAACGGTCACACAAATGTAGGCTTGTGATAAGAAACTCTATTTCTAAAAAGAGCGATTATTTCGCTTACCGAGCTCACACATGAAATACCTATTTTTACGCTGGGCTTGGCTTTTTGGCAAAGAAAATTATCGTTGGACAACCTGTATATGCCCATAAAAGAAACTCAATGGCGCGAGCATATGTGTATACACCGACCCTCACTGGGTTAGCATTGTGGATATGGCCCGATCTACTCGTACGTGGGTCGATGGTATAAATCACCGACCAGAATACAGTACAGATAGAAATATAATATGATTCGTTAATCATTAAATAACATGATGAGATAATACTTACATGCCACTCAAAATATAACACTCTTTGAAACTGATAACGTGATTTACACTTGAAATAAAAACTTCCAAAAGTTTGAGGAGTCAGGAGTAACAAACGCGACAAGTGATCTCACCAAACTGAACCATGATTGAAATGTTCTTTACCAAGAGCACTTTCTTAATAATAACACTAAAACAAAGCACCGCAGTAATTGAATAGGTTTAAAACTCAGGTAGAAAATTGTTGTAATCCTCTGGAAATTCTCCTGGAATTACGGCTTCTTTTTATCTATTTATTGCTTTAATTTAAATAGAATGGTCCGATAGAAAAACAAAAGAAGAATCCTATTTAACCTGTAGGCTGTCATTAAATAAGTAACACTAATATTTTATCATTAAAGCTGATATTCAGGTGTACGGTACAAGGTATCGGCCTAAGCTCTATACGTTATTGTAATATTTCTTAGTAAATTATTTATTGAATGCTTAAGAATTTTGAGGTCTCAATGTTATTGCTACACTCTCAACCAAAAATTTTTTAGCGTAGTAAATAGTAAAATCTCTCAGCCAGATGAAAACTACAGTCATGAAAAAATCCTATTCTTAAGTTCCCATTTATTACACATTTTGCTTACGTGTCAATGAAACCTTCATCCCCCATGTATCTAACTGTAGCTTACTCGAATATCTACATAGATACAGCGTTAAATGTTAGTTTATGTGAGTAAACTCACACTGGATTATAACGCTATCGTTTAATATGATCTCTGCAACAACATAGCTAAAGAGCATTCTGATCTTAACTAATACCGATGTGAAGTGAAGTGTACATGAATTTTCATTTCGAGTTTGTGGCGTATGGGTACATTACGGTATATACATACCAATCTTACAAGTAGGTAAGGTTTAATTTTTTAGAGTTACACAAATTTCATTGCAAATTAGTTATGTTGAAAAAGTTTAATCAGCATAAGGATGTTACAAAACTTTTATTTACGCGTTATACCTAAAATAAATGAAAATTAATTCTCTGTTGAGTTGGATCATACTTCTCAAACTAATCTTATGAATTAAGATAGTTATCTAAAGTATTTTATAATGAGTTTGATAATCTCTATAT
The DNA here is from genome assembly GCA_949316475.1 of Hypomecis punctinalis. Taxonomy (NCBI): domain Eukaryota; kingdom Metazoa; phylum Arthropoda; class Insecta; order Lepidoptera; family Geometridae; genus Hypomecis; species Hypomecis punctinalis. The sequence continues at coordinate 15,486,621 of OX438814.1, read as the reverse complement.
GTTTAACCTATCCCACCCGTTAAGCTAAGGCTATGTTATAGTTTGTTTAAAAAACACCAAAAGCACTTATTTCTTATACAGTATCAAACATGAATCATACAGCATGTTTTTGTACCTTTAAAAAATAAACATTTTGTCGGCAGTCTCGACAATATTGTCATAGCTAACAGTGCGTATCTGAATAAGTATTAATAGTATGGACGGTTTCAATTTCCAGTCGCGCAGATATACCTATAACTGATATCTTTTTAATGTCTTCTATTCGATTTCACTAAATAAACACTAGAGAGGAAGCTCAAGTGGAACGTGTATGACATTTTACTGATATAGCACTTCGCGAAATATTAAAAAAAATACCTGTTTGTGGGTCACTTCTTAAATTCATAACGTAACAGCCCACGAGAAGCAAAACAACGGACAAGTTTAGTATCACACACGTATCAGTGAATCTTGTCACAGACCCTGCTTATAATTTTTTGACATCTATCGCAACCGTCTCCGACACCGGAAACCTTAGTACTACCTACTTAATATATGTCTGTTGATCGTAGGAACTGAAATCAGGTGATTTATTTACGATAAGCATAAACCCAACTTTAGAGCGCTTTCAGCGATAGCAATGAAAATAATATTTTTATTATTTCATAATTAAGCATCAAACAGGTATATTAAAAAAGATAATATACCTGTTTGATGAATTTGTTTATTTTGATGTGCGTTAATATTTTGACTAACATTTGACAAGTAAATCTAGTAAGAGTAAGCAACATTATACATTACAGATTTTTGTCATAAATATGATTATTATGACTTCTAAATAAAACATAGGTCAGTTTAGTGTTCTTCAAGCGAGATCTGCTTTACATATTATATTATTGTAGTAAATGATGAAATTGTACCACCAGATTAAATCTACAGTCACGAAAAAAAATCTCCTTCTGAGTTAACTTTTACTTCAATATATTCCTCATTTGGAAACTTACGTGTCAATAAAACCCTCATCCCCGTACCTGAACTGAAGCTTACTAACTTGATCATATGTAACTTTGACATAAATAATGTTTGTAGTAAAAATTTAAATTATAATATGTGAGTTAAATTATAATATGTTATCACATTGGATTATAGTGCTATCGTATATGATCTCTGCAACAACATAGCTATAGTGCTTCCTTAGCTTAACTAATTCCGATGTGAAGTGAAGTGTACATGAATTTTCATTTCGAGTTAGTGTCGCGTAGGTACATACCAATCTTACAAGTAAGCTTTTAATCATTCGATTATCTGCACTTAGGGTGGGTTGCACCAAAATCACTTTAACATATCGTTAAAACAAACTGTGAACAGTCGTAAATCTCTGGTAACGTCAAAAGTATTTGACGTATCCAGAAATTTTACGACTGGTTAGGTTTTCGTTATCATTAAAATCCCTAGTTACGTCAAAAAGATTTGACGTAACATATTTTACTACTGGTTTAAGGGTTGGTTATCGCTAAAGTTTTTTAGTGCAACCCACCCTTATTCTGTTGAAAAAAAATTTTCTGCTTATAGACCTTGAATGGTTATGGTTATTCTGAAATTTATCGCAGTGAATAAATTACAAAAAGTAAAAACAGTTAATAGTTAGGCAGATTTATTGAACTTATTCAATTACCTACTGCTATTTTATTGTTCTGGGGGTCACATAAGGTCGTGAAAAATGTGAAATGAAACATCGATTATATCAAAGATCTGAATGGATGTGACTAAATTCTGATAGGTATTTTACTTTTTAAATATGCTTATATCATGTATCTATACGAAAGCTATAGTCATCTTGTAAAGCCTAGATAGTATTTCTTCGGGATACCCAAAATTAAATAAAATTATAACCTTATGACAAACAAAACGATCCATGGAATTAATTAAGTTTTAAGCATAGGAGTAGATAACAACCACAGACAGACTACAAAAAAGGTCTGAGATAACAATACGAACTAGCACACGGGCTACTGTTTTCTCGAAAATCGTAAGTAGTTACTTAAGGAATCGAAAAATGAAATAACTTGCGAATAAGAAATTTCGTTACATTTCGAGAAAGTTCATATTTTCCTGAGTCTATTACAACTGTTAAAAACAAAAAAGAGCCCTCCGATTTTTTAAAAATTATATTTGAATTTATTAGGATCAATACATATATTTGGCTCAATAGGTAGCTTATCTCTATCAACCCTGATTAAGTAACCTCCAAATAGTTAAATAAAAGCATTTGTACCTATTAGACACACCTTTTAAGTGTTTTTTTGTCACATTGTACCTATTAACTGGTCACACTGGTAGGTTATAATTTTTAACTTTAGCAAATTAAGAGATGAATGTGGCAGAATCATCTACGAATGCAAGTAAAATAACCATAGAAGCACTTTATTATTGCTAAACTCGAAAAAAAAATAAGCTGTATAGTTATTTTTCATACAAATTATTCGTAGCATTTTAAAAAAAATGGAGGGATGAAAAAATCTAAATTAAATATTTTTGGGAAGCCCATAAAACAAGCTTTCAAATGATGTATATACCATCTTGGTTCGATTTTTCTCTGAATAATATACCACTTGTGGACGTCACCTTTTAATTAGTTAGTGTGGCTGTTTGAATGGTCCGACTGAATTTATTCTTTTCTGTCTTTTTCTGTCATCGTTTATATGTATGTATAAGTATGATCTCTTCTTTTATATTATTTCATATAAAATATAAATACATTAATTTATTGCTGAGCACACTATATTATTATTTTCATATCTATTGCTACAATACAAGTGGAAAATATAGGGCTTATTTGTTGAGAGTTATTGTTTTATCGCTCGTTAATTATAGCTATTTATTTTGTAACGATATATTAATAAATAAAACAATATTCCGCGTTCATTAAATAGATTTAAAACCTAGGTAGAAAATTGTAAGAATCAATCTCCAGGCCAGACTTACGGCTTCTTGTTATCTTCTATTTCTTTGAAAAGAGTGGTAAGAAATAAGAACAATAGAAGGTTTATGAGATCCCACGAACACAAAAATGTTTATAATGATGTTAGATAAGGATTTAGAAAATCAATGAATATAATATTATTATGTTCTAATTCTTCAAACGGGCGGTTCTAAGAAGCTGCAAAAATATCAGGATTTAATGCTCATTGTGTGTTATTTGTATGGTTGCCATGTATTTCGAGCATAGATCAGAAAACAAGGTTCTTGTCGTCTCTTTTTTCTCTGATCTGTGATTTCGAGCAATGCCATCATAATATGATGGACAAAGATTTTCATATTTAAACTAAATACTGTAATTAAATTACTTGAATTACACTGAATATAATTTTACGGATCAAGTAAATCTGATATTCAGGTATGGTATCTACAAGGTCATGGTCACTATTGCTATGACTTTCAGTAAATTATTTAATGTTTAATAATTTTAGATCACAATGTTATCTACCCTTTCGACCAAAATATTTGTGGCTTAATAAATAATAAAATTGCACTTCCAGGTCACATGAGAAATTGAAAATCTCCATTATTTAGTTATTAGGTACCTATTTGATATTTCTGATTTGATAGCCAATGTGTCAAAAAAACCATCATGCAAGTGCGTAGGTACCTAACTGTAGCTTACTCAGATATATTTATATGGGAATAAACTCACACTGGATTACGGCAATATCGTAAACTATGTCTGCAACGTCATAGCTAGAGTGCTTCCCCATCTTAACTGATTGCGATGTGAAGTGAAATAATGACGTGTACGTTCAGGAATCTTTATATCGAGTTAGTGTAGTGTACCTGCCTATCTGGGAAAATGAATCAAATCAAATCATTCTTTAGACTTACACACTCAATTCAAAGTAGTCTTATAAATGAACATATCTTTAACCTCTTATAATGATTTTCATAATCATTTTATGTTTACTTGGCTCACTCTCGGCTTGGCCCGTGCATAGTGAGCTAATAAAATCTGTCAGACTAAAATTTTAATTATTATTTCTTAATAATATTACAAAATAATAATAAATGTATCCTATACTCACACCTTAAGTAAAAATATAAAAATAATTTCAACATTATCTCTCGAGTAAATGTAAAATGAAGGAATTCATGTTTCTTTCATGTTTTCTTTTGTTCAACAACTAGCGGTGCTAGAAAAATATTTCAGTACATTTTTACCTAATTTTGTTTTATCTATCTTCGTTTTTGCAAGAAGTAATAAACTTACCCATCACTGCTCCTAGAAACTTAGATTTTTCGAGTTCCGTGTTGGTTTTCATCTAGAAAAGCTATTTTAATCGGCTTCGAGGTAAGCGCAAAAAATACAAGTATTTTCTGCTGCTGAAAATCTAACAGGGCCTGTCAGTCGGCCTAAAAACTCTGACACCAGGGCTAGCCACCCGGCCTATACGAACTTACTTTTTAGTCAGGCTTTAAAGTGGTGCTACTATATTTTTGTGTATCTTCGGCAGTGTAACTATTAACCCCGAAACCACCTACTACCTATTTTTGTAACTTAACCACCTAAGTTCGGTCCTAGAGACCGTTTATGGATAACAACCTTAAATTCTGGTTCTACAATATTGGTGAAAGATTCGAATTAGACGAAAATAGGTTTGTACTTAGTATCTATATTAAGGAGTAACAGAATCTTTATATTTCCCGTAATCTTTCGAAAACTAGTCATTTTGAACGCCAAAATAAATCTTCTAAAGTTATGAGATTACATAAAAAGAAACATACTTACAATATCAACTGTTTGGATTATTTTCTTTAAAAGTACGATATTAAATGTATAGAATTTCAAATTTATCTACGTCTTCAGCCTAGTGACGCGACACCGACACGTACGATATCTCTTGTTGCAACCATATTGCTTTATATTCATCGTTTAATTTCATGTGAAAGGAAAAAGATCACATAACCACCTACGAAGGTACAGTCACACAGTCCGCTGCCGAAAGATTAGCCAGGTTCTATGCAAATAGAACCTGGCTAAATGCTTAAACATGTACACTTGCTGAGCGCAGGCACGGTTCTGATAAGTGTAATTTATACATACGCTACACTACCTTGTCTCTGCTATACGCTGCCTTAGTAGATCATTGATTAATTTTTGTAATGAAATAATATGAAATACAGGGGAAACCTGACAAACATAATTATAACACGGGATTTGTTCTATGATATCGTACTTTATTTTCTAAAATTATAACTAACACCCATCATATTACAGTACTGTATGACACATAACTGGGAAATTGTGAACATAGCACAGTTAATTCTTCAAAACAAACATATTATGAACAACATTTATATTAGCGTCTGGCATATCTTATAGGTACTTCACTAAATTTAACCTAACAACTAGTAAAAATATTTCAATTTCTGAAAATTAAAACTAATTGACATAAAATGTTATTGCACACATTAATTCAGTTGTTCAAAATAATTATTTTACAATTGCATTTAACTATTGATATTCTTATATTGTTTTCTAGAAAATTTAAGAAATAAACATAATTACTATAGTTGTATTGTACACAACAACTATAGTAGTATATGTACCAAGAGAATCAAGTCGTGTCTTACGTCACAGGCGACATAGTGGATCCTGAGCGCAGCGAAGGTGTTAAATGTTTAGTCTTAAGTGAAGCGAGGGGTTCAAGTCGCCCAAGACGAAGCCAGACATGGTTCCAGTGGCTTACACTCTACTTTTCATACCTCCTGCAAGAAAATAAAGTCCCAGGAATATGAGTTATACTTAAGTCGTAAACTCGCTAAGTGTAGGTGCTCACTAAGCAACTTGGTATTGTTCACAAAAAAAGAACAAATTAGAATGTACTTACGAATTTTCGTAGAAAGGCACACTAATCTGTAATAATACAGATAATGTAAACACTAAGTGATAAACATAAGATCATGGCCAACTCGATTATCGTGGCCTAACACGTGCATTGCAAAGAGGTTTTATTCAATAAAATCAAAGTGATACGGGCAACAAAAAAGTTTTATTTTATAAAATCGAAAATCAAAACTTCTTACAATGCCCGTTGACGTGCAAGGTAAAGAGGTTTTATTTGATTTTACAAAATAAAACCTCTTGACGATGTTCTAACTTAAGAAATTTGAAAGTACACAAATTAAACATTCTAACTTAAATCACTTTACTCTCTAGGGAGTTTCATACAACATTATTGCCCTGCCGCAGCCGTCGAGATTGTGTTAAGATAATAATGACTTATTTTATAATGAGTATCAATAATCAGTCATTTTCGAGCAGGTGGTATGAACAAATATTTAGGTACGAGTACGTTGCACACTTTTTATTGCATTGGTTTGCAACTATATTTTACTATTTACTATTAATTTGGGTAATATATTTTCTATGATTTGTAACGAATGAACATTGAACACATCAAAATTGTATTGCACACAACAAACCTCATATTTAGTAATTGCTAGCCAATTAAACTTTACAATATAGCTATGTAATGTTCCAAGATAAACTCATTAACTAAATAATCCTCTATGCTATTGTAGATACTGATCGATAACTGATACAACGGCTTAAATTAATCTACATAAATACTACTTAAAACATTTATTGTTTGAGAATTATGATAATAAATTGTGTAAACAATTGCCCTTATAAAGCATGTAGCATTTTCGAGTTAATTTATTCTCAAAAATGAACAATTTCCACGTACTAAAATATCTCCATTCAATAAAATTTTCTAAAACAATCTAAATAATTATATCAAACCACGAGTTTCGTGACGACTCATTGAAAATATAATATTTATGACACTTTGATCACTTGGTCCATCAAATATCACATGGACAATGAATGATGACAGGACACATTCATCATAATTTCTTATGAAAATATTTCCAAGGATTTATTATCAAAAACATTTTTTTATGTTTTTATGAATGCATGGATTTTATATATTATTTTATTACAGATAGTTATGACAGTTTTGGCAGAAAACAGCAATCTTATTATTTCAATAAATTTTTGACCTATCAAATTTAAAGTTCTGTACAAATTTGTTGGAGTTGAATATTTTGAAATAATATATATGTTTTAATAAATGTGGAGTTTTCAAGTTCATTCAGTTATGCACGTAGATACACTTAAAAATTTTGCACATTAAAATAAATAAACATGCAAGTAGATAACCAAAATAGCATCAATCATCTCCTGATTCTGGCTCAGAACTTGTTGGAGATATATTTTCACGATTTTTCTTATTGGCTTTACGTCTCTTATTTCTTAGACGAGTCCTGAACATTTTAGATTCATCTGCACATTTTGTTGTTATACTTGTTCTGAAAAAAAAAATATTCGAATTTATTTTGTAATGTAAACTGATCCTTCCATATTAATTATTGAAGCATCAATTTATTGTTACATATAATATATGTCGACGCCAGAGACCAAAACAATTAAATTAGGGTCAATTATCACGCATGAATATGCGTTGATTAGTTTAAGTATTCGATTGGTAGTCTTAACTTACTTATTTCAATGTAAAAACAGTTTTTAATAAGCGAATATGTGAAGTTTAGGTTTGTTGTTGTTATGACAGCAAACAAAAACTTCTATTTAGTTAAAACTTATTGTGATTATTAATTGTCTATTCCTAAATTCATTTCTCGATTTATAAGCGACACTAGTTTGGTTTAAAGATTATTTAACTTTGATTTAAAGATTGACAATTTAATTATAAAGGCGGGTTATTTTAAATGCGAGTTTCACGGCACGGCCGCGCCGTGGCGCTAGTAGTCTATGATTAATTTGATGTTACAGTTATTGTAATTAGAAAATAGTTTGATTATTGTTAAGATTGTTTTCAAAACGTTTTTTAAAATATTTTGAGTAATAACCACTCGATTATCCGTACAATAAATGAAGTGATTTCTTATTAAGTAGTGAATTAATTCCATGACTTCACTGCGACCGCGCCATGTTGATTTTGGAATGCGGGGTCGCAGCGGAGGCACATTTGGCGGCGGATTTTCAAAGAGAAACATTGTGAGTGCGATTTGAATAATTATTAGTTAGTTTCTAAGATTCTTGCTATTTTAATAGGCAGTGATTTTGTTAATTTTTGGTGCTAATTGTTCGTAATATAATTAAACTGTTGTTTGTGATTTGTGTTTTCGTTATTTGCAATGAATGAGCCGGGTGAAGGAGATGGTGACGTTAGCGCAGCTGACGTCACGGTTTCTAATAATCCCGAGGGTCCAGGTCCTCCGTTATCAGAAGTGGGATGCATACCCACTTCTGCTCGTCCTTCTGATTTACATAACGAAAGTGTGAACACTTCTGTTAATGGAGTACCAGTGGAGTTTTTCTCTCAAATGTTGCAAATGATGAAACACGTGTCCGATCGTATGACGTCACAACCGGATAAGCCTAAAGTTAAAATTAATTATGTGTTTTTACCGTCATACGACCCGGATGCCAATATGGGGGTTAGAGAATGGTGTCAACATGTGACTACAGCTATGGAAATTTATGGGTTAAACGATTACGAGGTTAGGATGAAAGCCGGCAGTTTACTTAAAGGTCGTGCAAAATTGTGGGTAGACAATTGGCTTGTATCCACAACCACATGGCAGGAATTGCGAGATGTTTTGATTATGACTTTCGAACCGGAAAATCGTTATTCGCGGGATATAGCGCGCTTCAGAGAACATACTTATGACAATTCGAAAGACATCGCGCAATTCTTGTCACAGGCCTGGGTACTGTGGAGACGAGTTACTAAGGATAAGTTGTCGAATGATGACGCGGTTGAAGCTGTTATTGGTTGTATCGGAGATGAGCGACTGCGAATAGAACTTTTAAATGCTCGGGCTACGTCAGTACCCGAACTTATTTCAGTGGCAGCTTCTGTTCGAAGTACTAAGCGCCCTCAACTCAGTGCATCGAATCTGCAGCAAAGTGCCACTAAGCGGATGCGATTTACACCCGCACCTTTTTGTCAAATGTGTAAAAAGCCGGGACATGATACGCGCGACTGTCGTTATCGCGATAAGACTATTGATACTCATCCGCGTCAACAAGACAATAAGAATACACAACAAAATGCGGGTAGACCGACATGTACGTTCTGTTCAAGACCGGGGCATACTTACGAGACCTGTTACAGACGAGAACGTTCTGTAGTTAACAATGTCAATTGTGTGGGCTCTCCTAAATTGAATTCAATGCCTTTGATGGTGGGGGACTTGAAAATTCTTGTGATTTTTGGCGCTGAATGTTCAGTAATGCGCGAATCGTTAGCTGCAAAGCTGCCTGGAAAAAGAGTCGATAGTGTGAGCTATTTGAAAGGGTTAGGTCAATTTACGGTAGTTTCACTCTCAACATTAACGACTGTTTGTACCATCGATGGTTCGCGGATCGAACTTGAGTTTCACGTAGTGCCGGACTACGAAGTGAGCTATGATATGCTGGTAGGCATGAATCTTGTAGAAAATACGAATTTAAGTGTACTAGTGAACTCTCAGGGTGCGATGTTGGTACATCAGCCGGTCGTTTACCACGTGCGATCTCGCAGCGAAAAATTTGATAACCTCAATTGCGACTTAACTAATGACGATCAAATCGATGAGCTAAAGATTTTACTAAACAAATACGAGCACTTGTTCATTCATGGCTACCCTCGTTCACGAGTTAATACCGGTGAGCTAGAGATTCGTCTAAAAGATAATAATAAATGTGTCGAACGCAGACCTTACCGTTTAAGCCCAGTTGAACGGGAGAAGGTTCGCGAAATTGTTAATGAACTGCTCGAGCATAAGATCATTCGTGAGAGCAAGTCGCCGTTTTCCAGCCCAGTCATATTGGTCAAAAAGAAAGATGGTAGAGATCGCATGTGCGTGGATTACCGCGAGCTAAATAGGAACACTCTGAGAGATCACTATCCGTTGCCAATCATTTCGGATCAAATAGATCAACTTGCCGGAGGGGTTCTCTTCTCTACAATCGATATGGCAGCAGGGTTCCACCAAATCCCAATTTCGGAGAGCTCAATTGAGAAGACCGCATTCGTCACTCCGGACGGCTTATTTGAATATTTGACGATGCCGTTCGGTCTTAGCAACGCAGTGGCGGTCTACCAACGTTGTATAAATAGAGCCTTAGCTCACCTCATGAGCTCTACAGACCAGGTTTGTCAGGTCTATGTAGATGACGTGTTGTCAAAATGTAGAGAATTTGCTGAAGGCATAAGGCACATAGAGCGCATATTAATGGCGCTCCAGGAGGCTGGGTTTTCTATCAATGTAGACAAAACTGCCTTCTTTAAACGCTCCATAGAGTACTTGGGCAATATCGTTGCCGACGGACAAGTCAGTCCTAGCCCAAGGAAAGTGGAGGCTTTAACGAAGGCACCTATTCCGAAAAATGTCAAACAAGTGAGACAGTTCAATGGCTTGGCGGGATATTTCAGACGATTCATTCCCAATTTTTCGCGGTTGATGGTTCCCCTTTATGAGCTAACTAAAAACGACGCAAAGTGGGAATGGAACGAAAGACATGACGAAGCTCGCAACCAAGTTATAAAACACTTGTCTACTGCGCCTACGCTTATGCTTTTTCAGGAAAGCGCACCGATCGAGCTCTACACTGACGCCAGCAGCATCGCCTACGGAGCAGTCCTCGTGCAGTCTGTCGGAGGACGTCAGCATCCAGTTGCGTACATGAGCCAGCGTACCACTGACGCTGAGAGCCGCTACCATTCGTACGAGCTCGAAACTTTGGCAGTAGTAAGGGCAGTGAAGCACTTTCGCCATTACCTCTATGGCCGACAATTTAAGGTAATAACAGACTGTAATGCCTTAAAAGCCTCCAAGAATAAAAAGGACCTCCTTCCTCGAATTCATCGATGGTGGGCCTTCCTGCAAAATTACGACTTCGAGGTAGAGTATAGAAAAGGAGAGCGGCTGCGACACGCAGATTTTTTTAGTAGAAATCCGTCCAACGAAATGGCCGTGAACTCTATGACACGAGACACCGAATGGATACAGATCGAGCAGCGTCGCGACGACCTCCTGCGGTCACTGATAGACAGCATTATGGAAGACGGACCGATGGATGGCTACGCGCTAGAGGACGGTGTACTTAAGAAAACACTCACAGACCCTATACTCGGGATACATAACCCAGTTGTAGTCCCTAAGTCGTTTCAATGGAGCTTGATGAACTCATTCCACGTCGCACTGCAGCACCCGGGATGGGAGAAAACCCTACAAAAGTTGAGGGAAACCTACTGGTTTGATAAGATGAGCACAACTGTCAGGAGGTTTGTAGAAAACTGTGTAATATGTAAGACCTCAAAAGGAGCATCAGGCGCTACACAGGCACAGCTGCATCCGATTCAGAAGCCCACTGCAGCATTCCAGGTCATCCATATGGATGTCACAGGCAAACTGGGTACAAGAAACGCCGAAGGGCGCGATGAGTACGTGATCGTTATTATTGATGCGTTCACAAAATACATACTACTTAGCTACTCTAACGATAAAAGCCCAAGCAGCACGCTTGCAGCCCTGAAACGCGCCGTGCACCTGTTCGGTACCCCCGTGCAGATCGTGGTCGACGGAGGCCGTGAATTTCTCGGTGAGTTCAAAGTCTACACAGATAGGTTCGGAATCAATATGCATTCTATTGCGCCAGGAGTAAGCCGAGCGAATGGACAAGTCGAGAGAGTAATGGGCACTCTGAAAAATGCATTAACTATGATAAAAAACTACGACACCGAGGAGTGGCAGACTGCGTTAGAAGCTCTACAGCTCTCACTCAATTGCACCCCGCATAGAGTAACGGGAGTCGCACCGCTCACTCTATTGACACGCCGTCAACATAGCGTACCACCGGAACTATTGAGGTTGGTGAACATTGATAATGAATGTATAGACTTTGACTTGCTCGAACAACACGTACACCAAAAAATGGCTGACGCAGCACAATATAACAAGAGACGATTTGACATGGGCAAAGCTAAATTACGCCCCTTTCAGCGAGGTGACTATGCACTCGTCAAGAACAATCCCCGTAACCAGACATCGTTAGATTTGAAATACAGTGAGCCTTACGAAATTCATAGAATTTTGGATAATGATCGGTACATGATAAAACGTGTAACTGGAAGAGGACGCCCACGTAAAGTCGCTCACGACCAGCTACGTCGAGCACCGCAACCAGGCGAGCAGGAAACCGTGTCGACTGACGACCATAACCCTGAACTACAACTCCTGCCCCGACCGGCTGGAGAGTCTTCGACGAGCCTGGCTGACGACGTTGAGCAGCCAGCTACATCCCAGTCCCAGCTCATCAGTATGCCAGAAAAGCCACTGCCATCTACTTCCCAAACTGCCCAGCGGCTAGTCTCATAAGTAACGGTTAGTTTCGTCTTTTTACTGATTACTTCCTAATATTCATTGCTAAGCACAAGAATATGAAGAAAACCAATTTTATTATAATGGCTAGCCTGTCTTTGTTGACAATTGACTAGCTTCAAATTTGTAAGTCTGTACAAGATCCATTTTCCTACTTCCTCTCACCTATACAGCTTTCAGAGCCTCTGGGGACCATAGTCATAAAAACTAAGGCTCAGGCCCCAGCATCGACCTTCCCAACACCTTTAGGGCCCCTGTGGACACGGCGTACGAGACCGCTCAGCGCCACAGCATCAACCACATGTGAGCTTTATCAATACTATAACAATGCATATGTCTATCTACGAGTATCCATCGAATAAAATTTTCAGAGCCTCTGGGGACCACGGTCATAAAAACTAAGGCCCAGGCCCCAGCATCGTCCTTCCCAACTCCTTTAGAGCCCCTGTGGACACGGCGTACGAGACCGCTCAGCGCCACAGCATCACTCACAAGTCAATAATATTTCAGAGCCTCTGGGGACCACGGTCATATTGTTTAGGCCTAGGCCCCAGCATCGACCTTGTCCCTCTTTCCTTAGAGCCCCTGTGGACACGGCGTACGAGACCGCTCAGCGCCACAGCATCGATTCCTATCTATCAAATAATTGTGCGAGTATGCGTGGAGCATTACAAGCACTTCAAGTAAGCAAAGTTCAAATATCCTGTTTTCTCTTAGGGCCTCTGGGGACCACGGTCATATTGTTTAGACTCAGGCCCCAGCATCGACCTAGTCCCCCTTTCCCTTAGAGCCCCTGTGGACACGGCGTATGAGACCGCTCAGCGCCACAGCAACATCCCTGTCTACGAGAAATCAAATCATGCAAGGACGCGCGGAGCGTTTGCATTGACATAAATAAATACATAGAGGTGTCAATATTACGAACACTTCAATGTTTTGCTCACTTCCCCTGTACAGCCAAAATCTTGTCTATTTACTATGAATGGTCGCCATTCGTACTTCATTACTCATTACATTGAAGATGCCTTAACATGACATAATTATTATGACTGTTGGTACAAAAATATTAGCTGGTGACTTGTTTGTTTGAACTAGTTACCATGATTGTGAGTAAATAATAATATTTTCATTTCATTTGGAAACAATTGATAACCTACAACGAACAAGTTACCCGCTAGTGTACCGGTGTACGGATACCTAGCTCAGAAAAATCTATTTCCATTTCCAGAATCGCGACTGGTGCAGAGCACGCACACGTCTCGCTGTATGGCCGTGTCGACGCCAGAGACCAAAACAATTAAATTAGGGTCAATTATCACGCATGAATATGCGTTGATTAGTTTAAGTATTCGATTGGTAGTCTTAACTTACTTATTTCAATGTAAAAACAGTTTTTAATAAGCGAATATGTGAAGTTTAGGTTTGTTGTTGTTATGACAGCAAACAAAAACTTCTATTTAGTTAAAACTTATTGTGATTATTAATTGTCTATTCCTAAATTCATTTCTCGATTTATAAGCGACACTAGTTTGGTTTAAAGATTATTTAACTTTGATTTAAAGATTGACAATTTAATTATAAAGGCGGGTTATTTTAAATGCGAGTTTCACGGCACGGCCGCGCCGTGGCGCTAGTAGTCTATGATTAATTTGATGTTACAGTTATTGTAATTAGAAAATAGTTTGATTATTGTTAAGATTGTTTTCAAAACGTTTTTTAAAATATTTTGAGTAATAACCACTCGATTATCCGTACAATAAATGAAGTGATTTCTTATTAAGTAGTGAATTAATTCCATGACTTCACTGCGACCGCGCCATGTTGATTTTGGAATGCGGGGTCGCAGCGGAGGCACATTTGGCGGCGGATTTTCAAAGAGAAACATTGTGAGTGCGATTTGAATAATTATTAGTTAGTTTCTAAGATTCTTGCTATTTTAATAGGCAGTGATTTTGTTAATTTTTGGTGCTAATTGTTCGTAATATAATTAAACTGTTGTTTGTGATTTGTGTTTTCGTTATTTGCAATGAATGAGCCGGGTGAAGGAGATGGTGACGTTAGCGCAGCTGACGTCACGGTTTCTAATAATCCCGAGGGTCCAGGTCCTCCGTTATATATGACCAGTAATTGATCGCGGTTTCACCCGTCTTCTATGTATTTGGACTTGTGCTATTCCATAGAAACCTTTTAGTTCCTGGGATAAAAAGTAGCCTACATATTAACCTTTGAACTGTGTATTACATATCCATAAATGTATTAAATACGTCGCTGCGTGAAAGAGTAATGCACCAACAAACACACTCTCGGATTTATTATATAAGTAAGGAATAACGTATTTTCTATCAATAACAATAAAATCTATATTATATAGATGAATAAATCAGAAATTTAAACCAGGTGAGAAATATAAAAAATGTTTTATCACGTACCTGACAATGTTTTCTGGAACAGAGCAACGTTCAACCACTGTTTGCACGATATCATTCACGAGCGCGGGGTTTAATCTCTCTTTTGCGGCTTTATTGGGAAAAGCCGGAGAACGTTTTCCAGTGAGGGAACTAGTCGCCAGGATACTAAAAAATAATACAATGTTCTAAAATTGCCAAAATACTAAGCAGGTAACGAAATAAATAACTTACAAATCATGAATTTTGTTCTCGCTTCTATTGTAGGCGCAGCATTAAAGTAACAAGCGTAAACAGATTAAGATACTTACTCGCGTTCAAATACTGCTTCTAGTAATTTTCTCGTAGCGCTCGTATAAGAATTCCAGTTAATTTTCTCTAAGGTATGTACTGGAACTTTTGCATATCCTTTACCAATTTCAATCTGTAAATAAATGTAAATATAATTATATCTTCCATTTTATATATTTGATGGATTGCTTTTATTATACCTATTTTCTCATTGAAATTTGGAGACTTATAAAACCTTATTCACCAAAACTTGTTTCACTTTGCCGCACGGGAAGGTGAAACTTAAAAGAAGATTGAACATTTTTAAATTGAACTATATCCTATATGCACCATGAACAATCCGGTTTGGAATTATGGGGCTCAGTAGCTCATGTATAGAAGCAAAGACCTCCTAAGGGTTTCTTGTTTCAGTAAAAAACTCTAAAATAGCTTTTAAAAATCCGTTAAGTACCTACCTGCAAAAATTATGATAAAATTAGATTACCAAATCATTATTTATTAAGTAAGAGCCGTCGTTTGTTGTAGTTTTCTCCTTTGATTTATTGTTTGGCTTTTGCTGTGCTGATCCTTTGAAGTTTTCAAATTGAATTCTTTTTGAAGAACCTACGGCGTTGTGAGCATCTGTGATGTTTTCGCGTACACTCTGTAATTAAAATAAAAAAAGATGTTAGCTGTTAGTTGTTTCTACGATGTTCTTGTTTCGGAAGCTTAATAATTATTTATACAATAGCTTTTAAAAATCCGAAAATTACCGAACCGCATAAATGGTATTACCTTATCATTTGGTTTTGAGTAACTGACTGCGTTATCATCATCCGCGATGCTTTTGCTTACTCTCTGTAATCAAAATAAAAAAGATATTGAGGTGCTACGTTTAGTCACGTTTTTTGCATGAATGTCATCGCACTGCATGATCAAAATAACCCCTATTTTTTTTTGTAATAATCAAGATGACATACCGTTTTCATTTCATTAGTCTTATGGTCATGATTTTCTGAACTGACAGAAGCAATGTCTTGTACAAGTGAGATACGCTTTAACTGATTTTGTAGAGACAACATCTGTTCTTTTAAGGCTTAAAGCGGAATTATATGAGATTCTTTCGTTTGCGTTGCTATTTCTCTGGTTTTCGTGGCATTTTTGTAGGCACAAGATTGAAAAGTATCAAGCATGCATGGCGGTGATTGTATCGTTGTAGATACATGCTCTCTGTATCCATTTTGTGTAGAATTAAAGTTTCCAGAAACTCGTTTCTTTTTATGTATGTAGCTAGTGCCGATTTCAAACGGTATCGAAACTGTTAAAAGTTCTTGGTTTAATTCTTCTCCCATTCTATTAAGATTATTACTCATATTTAAAGTAGAAACATCCTGCGAATGAAGATAAAGTTATTGATTATGATTACTTTACTATTATTACTATTACATAAGTAGGAGTTGGAAGTACGTAGGTCAATTTTAAAAACTTGCAATTTTATTACATATATCAAAAATATGAATGCTTCCCGGATTTCGCGGGGCTTAGGTTCTACCTATTTTCAGGGATTCTTAATTTTGTGTTGGACTTTTAAAGTTTTTCATTTTCTATCAGATAAAGCTTATAAAATTGTAAATTAAATATTTTAAAAAAATATTAAAAATTAAAAAATACAGCATAGATGAACCGAGATTAGATATTTATAACCAAAAATCAACTTTTAAACCTAAATTTTAGTTAAAATATATGCTTCGACCTTCTTTTTCTGTAAAATATTTATGTAATATATATTACGCTGATTTCTGAGATTTTATAAAAAATGTGAATGGAATAAACATTGAATGAGTATTCTTACCATAATCGTGCAGCTCAATGATAAATTTTCAGTATTTTCGGTCTCTTGACAGATATCCATTTCATGGTGCGTATCTACAACAATATCATTTGGAATGTTATAATTTTATTTTAGCATAGCTGACTATTATCAAAAAGATTTAATTGTGTTCTTACTTGTTTCAAGGTTATATTGTACCATACTGCTGTGCAAATCTAAAAGTGCTTGTGCGGCATCATATTCCCGTATGTCAATACGGGTAGTCATACTGGAAATAATAGTTTTGATTAACTCATGACGTGAAAAGTTAAATTATATTTACTAGATAAAATTATTAAATGACCAGTCTCAATATTTCGTTTCGTATTATAATAGTCGTTAGGTATTCATAAATTTAAGCTTCCATGAGTGATTGTGACTGACTGACAGACAGCTTTTAGGTTAGTGCAAGCCGCTCAAGTAACAAATGGAATATTCGACAAAAAAAATAATTTTAGATAAGTGAAATATGCCTTTATTTTGTTCGTATGTAACTTTTTATTCTGTAGAGAAATAGACACAAAACTTTGTAAACAAATTGTTACAAAATATATAATTTAACTACTTGTTGCAATTTATTTATCTAATTTGCCAAATCAGGCTCCACAATATTTTAAATTAATCATCGATAAAATTAATTCCTGTCCTCGTAAAACTAGTAAGTTCACTTTAAAAACAGTCACAAAAAAAATCAAAAAACGGTCACACAAATGCAGGCTTGTGATAAGAAACTCTATTTCTAAACAGAGCGATTATTTCGCTTACTGAGCTCACTTCATATATGAATACCTATTTTTACGCTGGGCTTGGCTTTTTGGTAAAGAAAATTATCGTCGGACAACCTGTATATGCCCATAAAAGAAACTCGATGGCGCGAGCATATCTGTAATTGTGTATACACCGACCCTCGCTGGGTCAGCATTGTGGATTTGGCCCAATCGCCCTACGTGGGTCGGTAGTATAAATCAGCGACCAGAATACAGTACAGGTAGATATATAATATGATTCGTTAATCATTAAATAACATGATGAGATAATACTTTTTTTATTTTTTTTTATTTGTATTTTATACTCTTCAGACTCCGGGGCCTGTACCTTTTATTAACAATGATACGACTTTTTGATGATGGATGAGATAATACTTACATGGCACTAAAAATATAACACTATTTGAAACTGATAACGTGATTTACACTTGAAATAAAAACTTCCAAAAGTTTGAGGAGTCAGGAGTAACAAACGCGACAAGTTTGGTGAGATCCAAACTGAACCATGATTGAAATGTTTTTTACCAAGAGCACTTTCTTAATAATAACACTAAAACAAAGCACCGCGTTAATTGAATAGGTTTAAAACTCAAGTAGAAAATTGTTATAATCCTCTGGAAATTCTCCAGGAATTACGGCTTCTTTTTTCTATTTATTGCCTTTCTTTAAATAGAATGGTCCGATAGAAAAACAATAGAAGAATCCTATTTAACCTGTAGGCTGTCATTAAATAAGTAACACTAATATTTTATCATTAAAGCTGATATTCAGGTGTACGGTACAAGGTATCGGCCTAAGCTCTATACGTTATTGTAATATTTCTTAGTAAATGATTTATTGAATGCTTAAGAATTTTGAGGTCTCAATGTTATTGCTACACTCTCAACCAAAAATTTTTTAGCGTAGTAAATAGTAAAATCTCTCAGCCAGATGAAAACTACAGTCATGAAAAAATCCTATTCTTAAGTTCCCATTTATTACACATTTTGCTTACGTGTCAATGAAACCTTCATCCCCCATGTATCTAACTGTAGCTTACTCGAATGTCTACATAGATACAGCGTTAAATGTTAGTTTATGTGAGTAAACTCACACTGGATTATAACGCTATCGTTTAATATGATCTCTGCAACAACATAGCTAAAGAGCATTCTGATCTTAACTGATTCCGATGTGAAGTGAAGTGTACATGAATTTTCATTTCGAGTTAGTGGCGTATGGGTACATTATGGTATATACATACCAATCTTACGAGTAGGTAAGGTTTAATTTTTTAGAGTTACACAAATTTTATTGCAAATTAGTTATGTTGAAAAAGTTTAATCAGCATAAGGATGTTACAAAACTTTGATTTACGCGTTATACCTAAAATAAATGAAAATTAATTCTCTGTTGAGTTGGATCATACTTCTCAAACTAATCTCATGAATTAAGATAGTTATCTAAAGTATTTTATAATGAGTTTGATAATCTCTATATGTTTAACCTATCCCACCCGTTAAGCTAAGGCTATGTTATAGTTTGTTTAAAAAACACCAAAAGCACTCATTTCTTATACAGTATCAAACATGAATCATACAGCATGTTTTTGTACCTTTAAAAAATAAACATTTTGTCGGCAGTCTCGACAATATTGTCATAGCTAACAGTGCGTATCTGAATAAGTATTAACACGTTCACTGTCCAATGACTCCAAAAGGAGTCACATCTATACCATGTCACACGTCCACGACTCTAGTTGGAGTCACAATTTATAAGTAAAATTGATGATTTTGATTTGACTGGACGTATGAACAACAACAAAAAGAGTCTCATGGACGTATGGTTATGTAATTAGGCTACCAAAAATTTTAAAAGAGTCTCCGTAAAATGTTGCCAGTTTTTTCAAGCTAGAGTGAGATTGTAGGTGTACGTATGAATACAGTTCGTAACTTTGTACTGGGACTGTGAAAGTGTTAATAGTATGGACGGTTTCAATTTCCAGTCGCGCAGATATACCTATAACTGATATCTTTTATTCGATTCATTAAATAAATACTAGAGAGGAAGCTCAAGTGGAACGTATGTGACATTTTACCGATATTGCACTTCGTGAAACATCAGAACGTCACCTGTTTGTGCATCACATCTTAAATTCATAACGTTACAGCCCACGAGAAGCAAAACAACGGACAAGTTTAGTATCACATACGTACCTATCAGTGAATCTTGTCAGTGACCCTGCTTATAATTTTGAATATCTATCGCAACCGTCTCCGACAGCGGGAACCTTAGTGCTACTTAATATATGTCCGTTGATCGTAGGAACTTAAGTCATGTGATTTATTAACGATAAGCGTAAACCTAACTTTAGAGCGCTTTCAGAGATAGCAATGAAAATAATATTTCCATTATCTCATAATTTTTCTATCAAAATCACAAGGCGTAGGTAAAGGGGAAAGAAAATTTACCTGTTTGATGAATTTGTTTGTTTTGATATGCGTTAAGATTTTGACTAACATTTGACAAGTAAATCAAAATAAGCAACATTATGCATAATTACAGATTTTTGTTGTAAATATGATTATTATGACTTCTAAATATAACATAGGTCAGATATGCTGCTGTGGAAATTTTAGTGTTCTTCAAGCGAGATCTGCTTTACATATTATACTATGTATACCTATTTTGTAGTAAATAATGAAATTGCACCACCAGATTAAAACTACAGTCACAAAACAAAATCTCCTTTTGAGTATAACATTTACTTCATTATATTTCTCATTTGGAAACTTACGTGTCAATAAAACCCTGATCCCCCATGTACCTGAACTGAAGCTTACTAACTTGATCATGTGTAACTTTGACATGAATAATGTTTGTGGTAAATTTTTTAATTATAATATGTGAGTGAACTCACATTGCATTATAGTGCTATCGTACTCGTATATGATCTCTGCAACAACATAGCTATAGTGCTTCCTTAGCTTAACTGATTCCGATGTGAAGTGAAGTGTACATGAATTTTCATTTCGAGTTAGTGTCGTGTGGGTACATACCAATCTTACAAGTAAGTTTTTAATCATTAGATTATCTACACTTAGGGTGGGTTGCACCAAATTGCTTTGACTTATCGTTAAAACAAACTGTGAACAGTCGTAAATCACTGATTACGTCAAAAGTATTTGACGTATCCAGAAATTTGACGACTGGTTAGGTTTTCGTTATCATTAAAATCCCTAGTAACGTCAAAAATCTTTGACGTAACCAGATATTTTACGACTGGTTAGGGGTTGGTTATCGCTAAAGTAATTGGTGCAACCCATCCTTATTTTGTTGAAAAAGTTTTTCTGCTTATATACCTTGAATGGTTATAGTCACTCTGAAATTTATCGGTGTGAATAAATTACAAAAGGTAAAAATAAATAATAGTTAGGCAGATTTATTGAACTAATTAAATTACTTTTATTGTTCTAGGGGTCACATAAGGTCGTGAAGTATGTGAAATGAAACATCGATTATATCAAAGATCTGAATGGATGTGACTTTATTCTGATAGGTATTTTACTTTTCAAACAAGCTTGTATCATGTATTATTCGAAAGCTTTAGTCATCCTCAAATTAAAACATGAGTTTTTGAAAAATGTCCATTATTTACTTATAATTTATTTCATACAAGCTGACCCGGCGAACTTCGTTCTACAAAATATCTAAATAAGTTGATATTCTGATGACTGTATTAGCATTACTATCGCACACTTTCATCAAAATCCCTTAAGTAGTTTTTGCGTGAATCAGTAACAAACATCCATACATACTCACAAATTTCGCGAGTATTATATTAGCAGGATTCCTATTTTGAAAGCTTATGTCAATAAAACCCCCATGTATGTACGTACCTAATGGTAGCTTACTCAGATATCTAGTTAACGCGTTAAATGTTTGCTTATTTGAATAAGCTTACACTGTATTATAACATTACCGTAAATGATATCTGAAACAATATAGCTTCAGTGCTTCCTCATCTGAACTGATTCCGTGTGAAGTCGATTAGTGAAGTGTACGGACGAACCTACCTACCTACATGAATTTCTATTTTGGGATAGCGTAGTATACCTATCTAGGAAAATGAATGTTAATCTTAAAAGTAAGTTTTTATGCTTTCGAGTAACATACTCTTTTTAAACTAATTTTTCACTTTCAAATCACTTTATTTAGCCCGTGGGCCTAGGTTAACAAAGTTGTTATAATTTAATACATATATAAATGTCCTCTAGGTCCCGCTGTGATAAGCGTACAAGCGTTTGTATAATACATAAATAGGTCATTAGAAAATTAACAATTACAATTAAGTGAAGTTGAACATTTGAGTTCTTTTTATATTAATTTTTAAGTTGTGTTGCTCTAGCCACTTTATAACAGATATCAACGTTTGGTTAATGTCATTATTCAATGTGTCAAGATTTTTTTTATTCCCCGTAAATAAAATAGTGCTATCGTCCGCGTAAAGTGTCATAGAGTGATTAGTTATTTTCGGTAGTTCGTTTATGTATGCCACAAAGAGAAACGGTCCTGCTTTACTGCCTTGTGGGACACCCGTACAAATCCGTCTTAATTGAGATGTGTATACCTTTTCTACTTTTCATTTTGGGCAAATTCGATTCACTTCTGTAAATTGGCATCTATCACTCAAAAAGGATCGCATCAGTTTATTAGGTATATCTCTAGCTCCATATGACTCTAATATATGCAAAAGTATTTCATGGTCCACGTGATCAAATGCTTTGGTCATATCCATGAATAGCACTACCGTTGATGCTCCCTTGTCCATGTTTGTTGTTACTTTATACAAAAAGTCGTATATAGCCATGTTAATGTCTTTCTTTTTCCTAAAACCATACTGACTTGAGGATATTACATTGTAATTTTCAAAGTATGAATAAAACTTTTGGTTAATAATTTTTTCAAAAATTTTTGAGAATATTGGAATTAGTGCTATGGGCCTATAATATAATTGTCTAGTTGTTGTTTATCCCCTTTCTTAAATATCGGTTTTATTACAGATATTTTATGTTTATCTGGGTAAACGCCTTTCGTCATACATGTATTTATGATATGGCTCAAGATCGGTGCTATCAGTTCTTTGACATACTTCACAACTTTTGTAGTCACTTCGTCTTAACCAACGCTTTGAGTATTACTCAGAGAATTAATAGTGTGGTATATGTCAGTAGGAGTTGTTGGAGTCAAGAATAAAGAATTCGAATTGCAATATTGTATTTTTGGCAGATTACTTTGTCTAGATTGAGATTGTGCTATGTCAATGAAGTAGTCATTGAATTTTTGGGCAATGTCATTTGGATTATTAATTGTTTCGTCATTAACTTTAATTTTTGGTATATTTTCTTTTGGATAATTATGTTTCAGCTTGTTAATTACCGACCAGGTAGCTTTGGATTTAATTTTTGCGTTTTTAATAAAATAATCGTTTTGATTTTTTTGTGTCAGTTGAATTATTTTTTTGTATCTCTTTGAATATTGTTGAAATAATAACTTATTAGGGCTGTTGGGTGTAATTCTATATTTCCATAACATTTCCCTTCTTTTTTTAGAACATAGAAGTATGCCTTTTGTAATCCATTTGGGTCGCTTTTTTGTAAAGATTTTTACCTTTTGTATCGGAAAACACAGGTTGTATAATAGGATGAACATATCATAAAACATATTGAACGCTATATTAGGCTCAACACATTCGTAAATCTCATTGAAATTGACATCACTTAGGTATGACTTAAATTTATCGAGATTTTCTTTGCAATAGTCACGTTTCTTGGAAAACCAGTATTTTAGTAGACAGGTTTTTTTAATCGGGAATCGAAAAAATTGAGATGTATGGTCTGATAACGCATGTTCAATAATTTCACCTTTGCCACCTCTGATATGGTTGTGAACAATATTATCAATACAGGTTTGACTGCTTACGCGTGTTATTTGGTTAAATTGGAATTTCATGTTGTAATGATTTAATAATAATTCGAATTCTTTAGTTAATTTATTCGGTTTTAAAATAGCCTTCTTTATTAATTATTTTGATAATGCAATTGTGTTTACCAGCCGCCCATCAAGGTTTTGTCTGGGTCTAATTAGTTACTCAGATTACTTAATACTCATTTGTTTTTTATAAAAGCTATATTTTATGATTATAATGTTATTCAAAATAAAAATATATAAATGCTGTATTACTCATATACAGTATTTCGATTCTATAAAATCGAATAACACCTCCTTACAAAGCCCGTTGCCGTACAATGTAAAGATTGAGCATGCGATTTCCCTGCGGACAGCGGGTGGGGCTATATCCGCTAGTGGGTATAACATGTTAAGGGGAGTGGGCATGAGGCAGCCTGTTATCGTGCGGCAAGTTTCACCACCCGGCCCATAAGTATTTACGTTTACATACTTATGTCAAACTTCAAAATGGTTTATTTCCATGACAGTACATTTTAGACCATTGCTGTCTTCACAAAACAAAGATCAACGAGATCTACGTATTTGATGACAGCTGTCAAACTTAAATGTGGTGTATCTCTGGTAAATGTCGACTTTAGTTAGATCATTGCTGTCTTCACAATAGTGAGACAACTCAATGAGATCTACATATGAGATGACAGCTGTAAAACTTAAAACTGACATACCTATTATTTCCTTTACTATCGACTTTGGACCATTGCTGTCTTCTCAAACGTAAGAAAACTCTATGAGATTTACATTCTGGATGACAGCTGTCATACTTAAAAGTAGTTAATCTCTGTAACTGTTAATTTAAGACACATTTCACAAAAGTAAAAAACATCTAAGATATCTACATTTTCGATGACAGTTTACTACAGTTTAATTATAACTAATTGTCATATTAAAATTTTGTTGCAATCATCAATTTAGATGTTCACAAAATTATTTTAGAAAATTGCATTTCACTTTTGATATTGTTATTATATTTTCTACGAATGAACACAAATAAACACAGTAAGGTTGTTACACAACAACTAAGATACATATTTAGGTACATTGCACACATGTTTCTGCATTGGTTTGCATCTATATTTGATTATTTATTTATTGTTGTTGGTATAATAATATCTTCTAAAATTAGGTTATTTTATTCACACAACTTAAGTTACATAATTTATTCTAATTTACTTATACTAAAATATTAACAAAATACCTAAACTAATATATGTATATACAAAACTAAATTAAAAACATATAAAACTTCGTCTAAAAGTCTGAATCTTAAAAACTATTTCAATCACATTTAAAGTTATGTTCAAATCTGTTGAAGACTTAGTTAAAGAGTATTTTGAAAATAATCATTATTTAAAATGAATCTTGAGTTTTATAGCAAATTTTCCTTTAAGAGCGAATACTTAAAATATTCAATAATAACACAAGCAAGTAAGAAAGAAGCTAACTAAATGGATCAAGCTACGATTTTCGATCGATAAATTTGACCAACATTCTCAAAGTTCTGTATAAATCTTATGGATAGTTAAAAATATTTTGAAAATAATGAAAACTCAATTTATCAACCTTGAATTTTATCGCTAATTTTCATTAGGTATAGTACAAAATTACGAATATTTAAATAAGTTTGCACATTGAAATAATTAAACAAGCGAGAAACTAACGTAATGCATCAAACTAGATATTTTAATACGTCAAATAAATGTTTAAAAAAGATGTTATAAATTGTTATATACATATTTAAAAATAAGCATCAATCATCTCCTGATTCTGCATCAGAACTAGTTGGAGTTATATTTTCACAATTTTTTTTACTGGCTTTACTTCTCTTTCTTTTTGGTTGAGTTCTGGACATTTTACATTCGTCTGCGCATTTTGTTGTTATACTAGTTCTGAAAAAAAAAAAATATTTTATATGAATTGCAAAACCTTTTATTGCAGTTTCGCTCGCCTTACAGCCTTAGGTATTTTGACTTTTGTGCTAAGTATTCCATGGGAACCTTTTTTTGGCAACAAACACATTTTTTGATCTATAATATCCCCAAGAAATGACGTATTCTCACAATAATTAATGAATAATTTGCGTTAATATGATAATGACTTATTTTACTTTGTGATTGTAGGATATATACCTAATGAGTCATTTGAGGTAAGAAATATAACGTACCGGACAATATTTTCTGGAACAGAGCAACGTTCCACCACTGTCAGTACGATATCATTCACGAGCGCGGGGTTTAATCGCTTTTTTGGTGCTTTATTGGGAAAAGCAGGAGAACGTTTTCCAGTGAGTGAATGCGTCGCCAGGATACTGAAAAATAATACAATGTTATAAAATTGCCACTTATGGTATGTAGGTAACTAAATGGATAGCTGACAAATCGTGCATTTTTAATCTCGCTTCTGTAGTTGGCACGGCTTAAAAGTAAAAAACGTAATTAGATAAAGATTACTAAGGATACATACTGTCTTTGAAATACTGCTTCTAGTAATTTTCTGGTAGCGTTCGTATAAGAATTCCATTTTATATCATCCAAAACGTATGCGGGAACCTTTGCTTTTCCTTCACCGATCGGAATCTGTAAATTAGTGTATAAATATTTAAATTTCATGTAATGTATTGAATTGTTTTATTATTGATTGACTTTTGACATTGAAATTTGGCGACATATTCTTAATAGGTAAAGCCCTATAAAATCCTATTCACCAGTACCGCACGGAAAAGCATAACTAAGATCGGCTTACAGCTTTTTATTATCCATTGATTCTATAAACTATCAGAAATCTGGTTATCAATAGGTATTGAGGCCATAAAGGTTTGTAGCTCATGAATGTATCTAGAGATAATTTATTTTTGTTCAAGTACGAAATTCTCAAAGAGAAATCTTAAAATAATCCTACCATAGTAGTGTCCTTAGGTTTTGAGTGGGAATTCTGTTTCTGCTTTGTCGTAGTTATGTTGCTTGATTTATTCTGCATGAATTCGTTTGATTTTTCTAATGGATTTCTTTTTGAAGAACTGACTGCATTATGATCTTCTGTGATGCTTTCGTTAACACTCTGTAATCAAAATAAAAAATATGTTAAAGGTATAATTAATATACTCACTTTAGATATCATCAACTTTACGTGATTTACTTATTCCAATAACTACCCCTATATTTTTATATAAAAATCGAGATGACATACCGTTTTATATTCTATACTCTGGCGATTTTCATTTGCCTGATGATAATAATTCTCAGAACTGACAGAAGCAGTGTGTTCTTCAAGTGAGGTCCGCTTTAACTGATCACGTAGAGACATCACGTGTTCATTTAAGCTTTTGAGTGTTACGATATGAGATTCTTCCGTTTGCGTTGCCATTTCTCTAGTTTTCTTTGTATTTTTACAGGCACAAGATTGAAAAGTATCAAGTACTTGTATGCTTGGTGTTGGTTTTGATGTAGATACATGCTCTTCATATGTATTTTGTATCGCACCGCAGTAGCCATAAGTTGTAGCGGTTCCTGATTCTAAGACCCGTTTCTTTTTGTGTATGTAGTTAGTGACATTTTCAAATGGTGTCGAAAGTTCTTTGTTTGATTCGTGTTCCTTTCCAGTACGAATCACACTCAGATTTGAAGTAGGAACGTCCTGCAAAGCAAAATCATTGTTGTGTATGTATTGTATGATTGTTATTACTTTAGAAATAAATTTAAAACACATAACAAATATATTTATCAAATTTTAAATAATTTATAGATAATATCAACCAGTAAGTAAGTTTTACTCTAGTAGGCTGTAAAAAGGTGTATGGAAAAATCATTGAATAATTATTTTTACCATAATTGTGCAGCTCAGCGATAAATGTCCAGTATTTGGTGTCTCTGCTCTGATATTAATTTGATGGTGCATATCTGCAACAATATCATTTGAAATATTATTAATTTGTAATTGCAGCAAATAATTATCAATCGGAAATGTATAAATAGGTACTTTGTTCTTACTTGTTATTATGTTGTCTTGGTCCATACTGCCACGCAAAGTTAAAAGTGTTTGTGCGGCATCATATTCCCTGATTGAAGTAGTCATTCTGAAAATAATCGTTTTTATTAAATCACAGAAAGTATACACATTTAGGACTGTGTTACGAATATATTTATTAAAATTGGTTTGATTGTAGGTAAATGAGTCAGCAATAACCATGAATTCGTTATTTTTATCCCAAAAAATATGCGCGGTAAATAGTTAAAGGGACTAAACGAAAAGAAGTCAAAAATAGAAAATGAAAAAATAACTAGGAAATGCGCTATTAAGAAAATGTTTCATCGTTTTGAAAATAACATTGTTTGTACTTCTGTAAATATTGGTATGGCCTAACACGGACATTGCAAAGTTTTATTTTATTAAATCGAACTGGTACTGGCACCAAAGTGGTTTTATTCTGTAAAGTCAAGTAAAACCTCAATTTCAGTTTATTTGTTACCACAAATGGGTGTCATTGACACACTTTTGAATAGTCCAAAACAAATTACAATTACTCAATGTTTACAAATTACTTATGTTAAATCATAATTCATTTCATTTTTCTACATTCTTAATACCAAGTTGATTTCAGTCAAATATAAACATTAAACACAATTAACAACCGCATTACACTAAATATTATAAATAATTAAATACAAAAAACAAGACTAAACGCAACAAGGTGCCACTTTATGAGTGATGAAAACCTACCAAACCAAATACCCAATTGTCCATCCACTTTGGTAGATTTTCCTCAGTCAATAATAACAGAAAGATAATGTCAAATTGTAACAAATAATAAAATAAAAGATGTTAAAATTAAATTAATTCAAATACAATGTCAAAAATAAAATACCAATAGTACAATGTCAATGGTATTATAACAATGCCAGTTTCTGTGCAATTTTAAGAAATTTTATGCGATTTTCTAAAATGAAACCTCTTTACGATGTCCTAACTGTTCTAAGTTACGAAATTTTCAGACGAATTAGACGTTCCATATTTAAATCACTTTACTGCTTAGACCCTAGTCCCTAGTGTTAAGATAATATTGACTCGTCTTACGTTGAGATCGTACGACATATAATGGGTCATTTTAGAGCAGGTGGTATGAAAACACGATTTTTATACAAAACGGTTATTTTGCTTACCGAGCTTACACATGAAAGATCTATTTTCACGCTTGGCTTGGCTTTTTGGTAAAGGAAATTTAATCGCAAGGCAATCTGTAAATCGACTCTCACTGAGTCAGCATGGTGGATATAGCCCAATCGTCCTACGTGGGTCGATGATATATATCACCGACAAGGATACAGTACAGTAGATATGATACGTAAATCATTAAATAATGTAATAAAATAATACTTACATGGAGCTAAAATAATTAACACTATTTGAAACTGATAACGTGATTTACACTTGAAATTAAAACTTTCAAAACGTTGAGGAGTCAGGAGTCACAAACGCGTCAAGCGATCTCACCAAACTGAACCATGATTTAGATGTTCTCCACCAAGAGCACTTTCTTAACAATAGTTCTAAAACAAAGCACCGTGTAAATGGTATTAGGTTTAAAACTCAGGTAGAAAATTGTTATAATCCTCTGGAAATTCTCCAGGCATTACGGCTTCTTTTTATTTAGTAATGTATTGTCTTTCTTTAAATAGAAAGGTCCGATATAAGAACAATAGAAGGATTATTATTTTATTGAGAAGCAGATGAGATCCCATGAACATTGCAATGTTAATGATGATGGTAGATAAGGATTACAGAAATCTGTGAATGAATGATAGAAATAATTTTACGTGAAAGTTAGTCAAACGGTTTATCCAAAGAAGATTGATCGGACTGCAAAAATGTCGTCAGTCAATTTGCATTGATTTCCGTTTGTATGGCTGCTACTGGCCTTTTTTTACGAATAATGTCAATAAAAAAACCTATCAAACCCGTAGGCTGTCACAAAAAAAAGTAATATGTGCTAATATCATTAGAGCTGAAATTCTCTTTGTTGAATGACGAGACTCATTGTTGGCGGTTATATACCATGTATTATTATTATTATTATACAGATTGTGTGTTTTTAATTACGCATAGTATTAAGCTAGATAGGTACGTCAATAAATGTTTCTGATTCTGGTACGAGGTCATGGCCTGAGCTCCATTTACATTTCCATTACGTTATTGTAATGCCTCTTAGTTAATTATTAAATGGGTGCTTAATAATTTTGAGGTCTGATTGTTATCGCTACACTTAAAAATGTGGCATATTGAATAATAAAATAAGCATTGTTGAATTACCTTTTATTACATATTCCTCATTTGAAAACTTACCTGTCAACAAACAAAACCCTTCTCCCTCGTGTACCTAACCGT
Organism: Hypomecis punctinalis; assembly: GCA_949316475.1. Lineage (NCBI taxonomy): Eukaryota > Metazoa > Arthropoda > Insecta > Lepidoptera > Geometridae > Hypomecis > Hypomecis punctinalis. Next base: position 15,456,499 of record OX438814.1, on the reverse strand, counting down.
AGCTTACTTAGATATCTAGATACAGCGTTAAATGTTAGTTTATGTGAGTAAACTCACACTGGATTATAACGCTATAGACTATAGTATATAATCTCTGCAACAACATACGAGATATAGTGCTTCCTCATCTTAACTGATTCCGATGTGAAGTGAAGTGTACATGAATTTTAATTTCGAGTTAGTGTCGTGTAGGTACATACCAATCTTACAAGTATGGTTTTATACTTTAGAGTTTCACTTATTTGGTTGCATATACATGAAGGGTGTTACAAAATTTTATTAAAGCATGTTTTGTACCGTTGCAAAACTAAACTAAGTACATATAAAATCATTTTGTCGGCAGCCTTGGCAATCTTGTCCTAATTAACAGTGCATATGTAATTAAGAAAAAAAAGTATAGTACGGATGGTTTTCAAGCCATATGAGAAGCTCTATTCTGTGATTCGGCGGAGGTCATCGTTAATGCAGGTAATGGCCAAATACAGGTATTTAACTGAGGCTTGCAAATAAATTTGTAAATCGTCTGCGTAGAGGTGATGGTGAGATAATGAATGGATTTTTTCAAAAAATCAATTTGGGGAAAATCAAAGAAAGTTTTGGTAAAATGGTCATTTCTCGATTGTGTAAAACTTTATATTGCCTGGATTAGATTTGTATTGTTTTGATTTTTTGTCCGATAAGATCTTGAAGTGTGCGAACTGAAACATCGATTACCTACAGACTGATGTAACGACTTGAATGGATATGACTAAATGTTGATTGGTACTTATAGAACAAGCTTATAAAATGTATGTATACGAAAGCTGTAGATAGACATCCTGAAAAACCTATAATTATCTTATAAATACTCGTATGTATTACCTAATGAGTTTCTGAGTCGACTATATTTTCTTCTCTAGTGGTACAAGTGGAAAATTAGAAAACTAGCACAAGGGCTACTTTTATCTCGAATATCGTAAGCGGTTTTTTAAAGAACTGAAAAATAAAACTTGCAAATAATAAATTCTTGATGTTCTTCGTATTTATTTTTCGAAAACTCTCCAAGCTTTGATGAGTCACATCGCAAAAAATGACCTCGCCAAACTGAACAATAATTGAAAAGCGTTTCACCATGAACATTTTGTGAACAACATAATGTTTTAAAATATTATGTTTAATAAAATAAAATTAAAACACGAGGTTCTCAAAAATAAAATGTGAAAAAGACCTTAATAATTTGTACAGCTTATTAGGTATAGCTGTACAAATAAATCTGACTGAATTTATGATTTGTATCTTTTTTTCTATTATCGTTTTTCAGTAGGTGTGTATGATCTCATCTTATATTTTCGTTTTATTGTCTTATAGGTATTTGTATATATTAATGTGTTTCTGAGTGGACTATATTTTTTTCTCTATTGCCACAAGTGCAAGTTTTAAGGCTTATTTGTTAAAAGTAATTTAATTGTTTTATAGGTTAATTATTTTCTAATATACGAGTATTAACAAAAAAAAACAAATACTACGTTTCTTTGAATAGACTTAAAAATCAGGTTGTATTGTATTTAAAACTATTTAGGCCTTCTTCACAGCTTCTTGTTAGGTACCTTATATTTCTTTGAATAGAATGGTCAGAAATAAGAACAATAGAAGGCTTACGCGATCCCACAAATACAACAATGTTAATAATGCCGATAGATAAGGACTTCGAAAATCAATGAATATAGCAATATAAATATGTTCTAATTATTCAAACGTCTGGTTCAAAGAAGTTTGGGCGGCAAAAAATATCAGCATTTAATGCTCATTGATTTTTGTTTGTATGGCTGCCATATTCTTCAATGCCATTATAATACGATGGATCAATATTTTCATATTTGAACTGTAGACTCTAAGAGTATTAATAACTATAGAGCGCGCACAACAAAGAGGGAACAGTAGGCACAGGTGAGAACAAAACGACGCTCCCGCCGGGAGCGATGATTAAAATGATGAAATGTGCAGTTCGACCTTAAAACAATACTAGAAAACACACAAAATTGAAATCCAGTATCACATTTCATCGCTAAGTCGATTATTATACTTATTTTTATAAAAACTAATCCGTGATCGTGGGGGTGAAGGTGACGTGAGAGCCCCGCCTCTCACGTCACCTTCACCCCCTTATTGATTTTTATTTGTATGGGTGCCATATTCTTCGAGCAATGCCATTATAATACGACGGATAGATATTTTCATATTTGAACTGTAGACTGTAATTAATGAAAATACCAAATATGTTATAACGTTACGGATCAATCATAGCTGCTTTTCAGTCATATTACAAGATTATGGCCTTTGCTCCATGTGCTCTATTGTCATCTCTCAGTAAATGATTTGATGTTTAAAAATTTTGAGGTCACAAATTCACTACCTTATTGCCTACTATTTGGCCTTCAGCAACCCTTTCGAACGAAACATTTTTGGTGAAAATATGATAATATTGAATTTAAACATGAGTTGAAATTATTTTTATCGTGCTTCACACACTAGGTATATAAAAACTTTCTTTTTGTGATAAACATTTCAAAAATTGACGCGTTCGCAGGATTTGAACCTGCATCCTCTGGGACTCCGGCCCAGATGCTTTGGCCAATAAAGCTAAAACGCTCTCTGCGAAGGCGCCGAATTACTGAATGTTTATCATTTTTACCAACTACTACATTGTTGGAAGCGCCATTTGTGAGAACTGCTTTAAAACAGTCAGTCACTTAATGTAAAATTATTAGAACTTCTTACCATTAACGAGAAATGACGCATTGCTTAATCAATGAAATTATTTTTATCGTGCTTCACACACTAGGTACGAGTATATATAAACTTTCTTTTTGTGATAAACATTTTTTGACACATCTTCTACATATGAGATGACAGCTGTAAAACTTAAAACTGACATACCTATTATTTCCTTTACTATCGACTTTGGACCATTGCTGTCTTCTCAAAAGTAAGAAAACTCTATGAGATTTACATTCTGGATGACAGCTGTCATACTTAAAAGTAGTTAATCTCTGTAACTGTTAATTTAAAACAAATTTCACAAAAGTAAAAAACATCTAAGAGATCTACATTTTCGATGACAGTTTACTACAGTTTAATTATAACTAATTGGCATATTAAAATTTTGTTGCAATCATCAATTTAGATGTTCACAAAATTATTTTCGAAAATTGCATTTCACTTTTGATATTATTTTTATATTTTCTACGAATTAAAACAAATAAACACAGTAAAGTTGTTACACAACAACTAAGATACATATATTTAGGTACATTGCACACATGTTTCTGCATTGGTTTGCAATTATATATTATTATTTATTTATTGTTGCTGGTATAGTAATATCTTCTAAAAGTAGGTTCTTTTATTCACAAAATTTAAGTTACATAATTTATTCTAACTCACTTATACTAAAATTTTAACAAAATACCTAAACTAATATACGTACAAAACTAAATTAAAAACATATAAAACTTAGTCTAAAAGTTTGAATCTTAACTATTTCAACTAGAACTATAATATTTCAATCACATTTAAAGTTATGTTCAAATCTGTTGAAGACTTAGTTAAAGAGTATTTTGAAAATAATCATTATGTAAAATGAATCTTGAGTTTTATAGCAAATTTTCCTTTAAGAGCGAATACTTAAATTATTCAATAATAACACAAGCAAGTAAGAAAAAAGCTAACTAAATGGATCAAGCTACGATTTTTGATCGATAAATTTGGCCAACATTCTTAAAGTTCTGTATAAATCATATGCAGAGTTAAAAAATATTTTGATAATAATGAAAACTCAATGTTTAACCTCGAATTTTATCGCTAATTTTCATTAGGTATAGTACGAAATTACGAATATTTAAATAAATTTGCACATTGAAATAATTAAACAAGCGAAAAACTAACGAAATGAATCAAACTAGATATTTTAATACATCAAATAAATGTTTAAAAAAAGATGCTATAAATTGTTATATACATATATAGAAATAAGCATCAATCATCTTCTGATTCTGCCTCAGAACTTGTTGGAGTTATATTTTCATAATTTTTCTTACTGGCTTTACTTCTTTTTCTTTTTGGTTGAGTTCTGGACATTTTACATTCGTCTGCGCATTTTGTTGTTATACTGGTTCTGAAAAAATTATATTATAAATGAATTGCAAAGCCTTTTATTGCAGTTTCGCTCGCCTTACAGCCTTAGGTATTTTGACTTTTGTGCTAAGTATTCCATGGGAACATTTTTTGTCCAACAAACACATTTTTTGATCGATAATATCCCCAAGACACAATATTACCAAGTATTGTCACAATAATTAATAAATAATTTGCGTTAAAATAATAATGGTTTATTTCAGGATAATGAGTCATTTGAGGTAAGAAATATAACGTACCTGACAATATTTTCTGGAACAGAGCAACTTTCCACCATGTCAGTACGATATCATTCCCGAGCGCGGGGTTTAATCGCTTTTTTGGTGCTTTATTGGGAAAAGCAGGAGAACGTTTTCCAGTGAGGGAATGCGTCGCCAGGATACTGAAAAATAATACAATGTTATAAAATTGCCACTTATGGTATGTAGGTAACTAAATAGATAGCTGACCAATCGTGCATTTTTATTTTCGCTTCTGTAGTTGGCACGGTTTAAAGTAAAAAACGTAATTAGATAAAGATTACTAAGGATACATACTGTCGTTGAAATACTGCTTCTAGTAATTTTCTGGTAGCGTTCGTATAAGAATTCCATTTTATATCATCCAAGACGTACGCGGGAATCTTTGCATTTCCTTCACCGATCGGAATCTGTAAATTAGTGTATAAATATTTAAATTTCATGTAATGTATTGAATTGTTTTATTATTGATTGACTTTTGACATTGAAATTTGGCGACATATTCTTAATACACTGACACAGCAGCAGTGCAGTGCTACTGCGGAGCGCCAGCTCAAACCATGCAGCACCTTCTTTCGTGCCCCCAAAGCCCAAATGTGTGCACTATGCAAGACCTTCACGAGGCCACCCCCCGAGGGAAGAACTTAGCCAAATACTGGGAAAAAATAATTTAAAAACTGAAGATCATCGACTCGACGAAGAAGAACACATTAAAGTTGTTACAGAACAACTAAGATGTTTAGGTACATTGTACACAATATGGTATTGCATTGGTTTGCAATCGTATTTGATTATTTATTCCTTATTGATGTTGGTATTATTAATATATCTTCTAGAAATTTAGAACTTTATTCACAAAGCTTTAGTCACATAATTTATTCTAACTTAAACTAAAATATTTACAAAATACCTAAACTAATAATATACATACAAAACTAAATTAAAAACTTAGTCTTAAATACCTTTTGTAGATAAAAATGTGGCCAGCATGTTGGCAGCATTGCCTCGCTGAATGGCAATGCTTAGTTTTTAACCCAAAACGGATGTAGACGCCAGCATTCTAGTCACCTAGTTGTCGTAGTTCTAGTCTAGGCCAAGTCTTTATACAAAGAAAGAGCGTCCGGCCTTCATGGACTTTCAATCCCAACCGGCATTAAATAAAATACTCTGTCCAAGGACTTATATTTGTGCCACTTGAGATTTTAGACTTTAACAGCAGCAGTGACGACTCGTTGAAAAATACAACTTTTGGTCACTTGGTCAGTCAACATCAAATGGACAAAGAATGATTCTTAAGAACTATATCAATCACTTTTAAACTTATGTTTCAATCTGTTAAAAACTTAATTAGAGCGTAATTTGAAAATAATAAATGAATCTTGAGTTTTAAAGCAGATTTTCATTAAAGAACGAATAGGTACTTAACAACTGAATGGATCAAGCAAGAATTTTCGATCGATAAATTTGATTTGACTAAATCTTTTAGAGAGTTAACTTAACCTTGAATTTTATCGCCCATTTTCATCACAGTGTGAATATTTAAAATAAATACACATTAAAATAATGAAACATTCAAGAAACTTACCTGATGCATTAAACTAGATATTTTATACATAAAATAAATATTTAAAAATATGTGTTATAAAGTGGTATTGTTAGAAATAAGCATCAATCATCTCCTGATTCTGGCTCGGAATTTGTTGGAGGTATATTTTCACAATTTTTCTTACTGGCTTTACTTTTCTTTTTATTTGGTTGCGTTCTGGACATTTTACATTCGTCTGCGCATTTTGTTGTAATACTGGTTCTGAAAAAAAATAATATAATAAATAAATTGTAAAGCCTTTTATCGCAGTTTCGCCTGCGTTATACCATGTAAACCCGTATTTGTTTTGGGATAAAAAGAAGTCCATATCACTGTGTGACTTTTGAAATATGTATTACATTTCTAGACCATAAATCAATTTAATCCGTTGCTCTGTTGCTGAAGAGTAATTAACCAACAAACACATTTTCGGATTTATAATATCCCCAAGAAATAACGTATTCTCACAATAATTAATTAATTAAAAAAGTTTTATCACGTACCTGACGATATTTTCTGGAACAGAGCAACGTTCCACCACTGTCAGTACGATATCATTCACGAGCGCGGGGTTTAATCGCTTTTTTGGTGCTTTATTGGGAAAAGCAGGAAAACGTTTTCCAGTGAGTGAATGCGTCGCCAGGATACTGAAAAATAATACAATGTTATAAAATTCCCACTAATGGTAACTAAATAAATAACTGACATATCGTGCTTTTGTTGTTGGTGCTGCTTAAAAGTAAAAAGCGTAAATAGATTAAGGTTATTTAAGATACTTACTGTCGTTCAAATACGGCTTCTAGTAATTTTCTGGTAGCGTTCGTATAAGAATTCCATTTTATGTCATCCAAGACGTACGCGGGAACCTTTGCATTTCCATCACCGATCGGAATCTGTAAATTAGTGTATAAATATTTATATTTCATGTAATATATTGAATTGTTTTATTATACCCATTGACATTTGGCGACATATTCTTAATAGGTAAAGCTCTATAAAACCCTATTCACCAACTTACCGCACGGGAAAGTAAAACTAAAAAAGGCTTTAGACTTTAAATTGAAGTTTAAGCTTTATATTATTTATTGATTCTATAAACCAGTAAACTATCAAAAATCTGGTTATCAGTATTGGTTTTATAGAGTTTTGTAACTCATGAATGTATTTAAAGATCTCATAAGATTTTATTTTGTTTTAGTACTAAATCCTAAAAGAGCTTTCAGAAATCTCATACTAATCATACCATAGTAGTGTCCTTAGGTTTTGAGTGAGCATTCTGTTTCTGTTTTGTCGTAGTTTGGTTGCTTGATTTATTATTTGATTTCTTTTGCATGAATTCGTTTGATTTTTCAAATGGATTTCTTTTTGAAGAACTGACTGCATTATGATCTTCTGTGATGCTTTCGTTTACACTCTGTTATCAAAATAAAAAGATGTTAAAGGTGTAATTAATATATATATATATATATATACTTTAGATATCATCAACTTTAAGTGATTTACTTATTCCAATAACTACCCCTATATTTTTATATAAAAATCGAGATGACATACCGTTTTATATTCTATACTCTGGCGATTTTCATTTGCCTGATGGTCATAATTCTCAGAACTGACAGAAGCAGTGTGTTGTTCAAGTGAGGTCCGCTTTAACTGATCACGTAGAGACATCACGTGTTCATTTAAGCTTTTGAGTGGTACGATATGAGATTCTTCCGTTTGCGTTGCCATTTCTCTAGTTTTCTTTGTATTTTTACAGGCACAAGATTGAAAAGTATCAAGTACTTGTATGCTTGGTGTTGGTTTTGATGTAGATACATGCTCTTCATATGTATTTTGTATCGCACCGCAGTAGCCATAAGTTGTAGCGGTTCCTGATTCTAAGACCCGTTTATTTTTATGTATGTAGTTAGTGACATTTTCAAATGGTGTCGAAAGTTCTTTGTTTGATTCGTGTTCCTTTCCAGTACGAATCACACTCAGATTTGAAGTAGGAACGTCCTGTAAAGCAAAATCATTGTTGTGTATGTATTGTATGATTGTTATTACTTTAGAAATAAATTTAAAACACATAAGAAATATATTTATCAAATTTTAAATAATTTATAGATAATATCAACCAGTAAGTAAGTTTTACTCTAGTAGGCTGTAAAAAGGTGTATGGAAAAATCATTGAATAATTATTTTTACCATAATTGTGCAGCTCAGCGATAAATGTCCAGTATTTGGTGTCTCTGCTCTGATATTAATTTGATGGTGCATATCTGCAACAATATCATTTGAAATATTATTAATTTGTAATTGCAGCAAATAATTATCAATCGGAAATGTATAAATAGGTACTTTGTTCTTACTTGTTATTATGTTGTCTTGGTCCATACTGCCACGCAAAGTTAAAAGTGTTTGTGCGGCATCATATTCCCTGATTGAAGTAGTCATTCTGAAAATAATCGTTTTTATTAAATCACAGAAAGTATACACATTTAAGACAGTGTTACGAATACCTATATTTATTAAAATTGGTTTGATTGTAGGTAAAGGAGTAAGCAATAACATGAATTAGCTTTCTTTTATCCCAAAAAATATGCGCGGTAAACAGTTAAAGGGGATTTACGAAAAGAAATCAAAAATAGAAAACGAAAAAATAACTAGGAAATGCGCTATTAAGAAAATTTTCATAGGTTTGAAAATAACATTGTTTGCACTTCTGTAAATATTGGTATGGCCTAACACAAACATTGCAAAGAGGTTTTTTCTATTAAATCGAACTGGTACTGGTACCAAAGTGGTTTTATTCTGTAAAGTCAAGTAGAACCTCCTATAAAAATGCCAGTTTCCGTGCAATTTAAAGAGGTTTTATGCGATTTTCTAAAATGAAGCCTCTTTACGATGTCCTTAACTGTTTTAAGTTACGAAATTTTCAGACGAATTAGACGTGCCATATTTAAATCACTTTACTGCTTAGACCCTAGTCCCTAGTGTTAAGATAATATTGACTCGTCTTACGTTGAGATTGTACGACATATAATCAGTCATTTTAGAGCAGGTGGTATGAAAACACAATTTTTATACAAAACGGTTATTTTGCTTACCGAGCTTACACATGAAAGATCTATTTTCACGCTTGGCTTGGCTTTTTGGTAAAGGAAATTTAATCGCAAGGCAATCTGTAAATCGACTCTCACTGAGTCAGCATGGTGGATATAGCCCAATCGTCCTACGTGGGTCGATGATATAATATATCACCGACAAGGATACAGTACAGTAGATATGATACGTAAATCATTAAATAATGTAATAAAATAATACTTACATGGAGCTAAAATAATTAACACTATTTGAAACTGATAACGTGATTTACACTTGAAATTAAAACTTTCAAAACGTTGAGGAGTCAGGAGTCACAAACGCGTCAAACGATCTCACCAAACTGAACCATGATTTAGATGTTCTCCACCAAGAGCACTTTCTTAACAATAGTTCTAAAACAAAGCACCGTGTAAATGGTATTAGGTTTAAAACTCAGGTAGAAAATTGTTATAATCCTCTGGAAATTCTCCAGGCATTACGGCTTCTTTTTATTTAGTAATGTATTGTCTTTCTTTATATAGAAAGGTCCGATATAAGAACAATAGAAGGAATATTATTTTATTGAGAAGCAGATGAGATCCCATGAACATTGCAATGTTAATGATGATGGTAGATAAGGATTACAGAAATCTGTGAATGAATGATAGAAATAATTTTATGTGAAAGTCAGTCAAACGGTTTATCCAAAGAAGATTGATCGGACTGCAAAAATGTCGGCATTCAATTTGCATTGATTTCCGTTTGTATGGCTGCTACTGGCCTTTTTTTACGAATAATGTCAATAAAAAAACCTATCAAACCCGTAGGCTGCCACTAAAAAAAGTAATATGTGCTAATATCATTAGAGCTGAAATTATCTTTGTTGAATGACGAGACTCATTGTTGGCGGTTATATACTATGTATTATTATACAGATTGTGTGTTTTTAATTACGCATAGTATTAAGCTAGATAGGTACGTCAATAAATGTTTCTGATTCTGGTACGAGGTCATGGCCTGAGCTCCACACGTTATTGTAATGCCTCTTAGTTAATTATTAAATGGGTGCTTAATAATTTTGAGGTCTGATTGTTATCGCTACACTTAAAAATATGGCATATTAAATAATAAAATAAGCATTGTTGAATTACCTTTTATTACATATTCCTCATTTGAAAACTTACCTGTCAACAAACAAAACCCTTCTCCCTCGTGTACCTAACCGTAGCTTACTTAGATATCTAGATACAGCGTTAAATGTTAGTTTATGTGAGTAAATTCACACTGGATTATAACGCTATAGACTATAGTATATAATCTCTGCAACAACATACGAGATATTATAGTGCTTCCTCATCTTAACTGATTCCGATGTGAAGTGAAGTGTACATGAATTTTAATTTCGAGTTAGTGTCGTGTAGGTACATACTAATCTTACAAGTATGGTTTTATACTTTAGAGTTTCACTTATTTGGTTGCATATACATGAAGGGTGTTACAAAATTTTATTAAAGCACTCAAATTTCTTATACAGTATCAAATATGAATCATACAGCATGTTTTGTACCGTTGCAAAACTAAACTAAGTACATATAAAATCATTTTGTCGGCAGCCTTGGCAATCTTGTCCTAATTAACAGTGCATATATAATTAAGAAAAAAAAGTATAGTACGGATGGTTTTCAAGCCATATGAGAAGCTCTATTCTGTGATTCGGCGGAGTTCATCGTTAATGCAGGTAATGGCCAAATACAGGTATTTAACTGAGGCTTGTAAATAAATTTGTAAATCGTCTGCGTAGAGGTGATGGTGAGATAATGAATGGATTTTTTGAAAAAATCAATTTGGGGAAAATCAAAGAAAGTTTTGGTTAAATGGTCATTTTTCGATTGTGTAAAACTTTATATTGCCTGGATTAGATTTGTATTGTTTTGATTTATAGTCAGATAAGATCTTGAAGTGTGCGAACTGAAACATCGATTACCTACAGACTGATGTAACGACTTGAATGGATATGACTAAATGTTGATTGGTACTTATAGAACAAGCTTATAAAATGTATGTATACGAAAGCTGTAGATAGACATCCTGAAAAACCTATATTATGTGCCTTTGGGATACCTTACTCAAAATGAAGTAAAATTTTAACGTTTTGACAAAACAAATGAATGGATTCAAGTGAAATTAGGCAAAGGAGTAACAACACAAATTAGCACAAGGGCTACTTTTATCTCGAATATCGTTATCGGTTCTTTAAAGAACTGGAAAATAAAACTTGCAAATAAGAAATTGTTGATGTTCTTCGTATCTATTTTTCGAAAACTCTCCAAGCTTTGATGAGTCACATTCGCGAAAAACGATCTCGCTAAACCGAACAATGATTGAAAATATTTTTTCCATAAACACTTTGAGAACCACACTATTTGTTTAAATATTGTTTCTTAATAAAATAAAATTGCAACACGAGATTTTAAAAATAAAATGACAAAAGAACCTTATAAAAATATATTTTAATTTGTATTTTTTATTTGGTTATGTAAAGGAAAACGGTAATACCTATGGTAATAACGGTAACGGTAACGGAAACGGTAAAGGAATGGAAGGAATTGGGGGAGACTTTTGCCCAGCAGTGGGACAGTACAGGTTAAATAAAAAAACAATTAGGTTATAGCTGTGCAAATAAATCTGACTGAATTTGTGCTATGTATATCTTTTTCTGTTACCGTTTTTAAGTATGTATGTGTGATCTCATCTTATATGAAGTTATATGTTCGTATAATTATCTTATAGGTACTCGTATGTATTACCTAATGTGTTTCTGAGTGGACTATATTTTCTTCTCTAGTGGTACAAGTGGAAAATTAGAAAATTAGCACAAGGGCTACTTTTATCTCGAATATCGTTAGCGGTTTTTTAAAGAACTGAAAAATAAAACTTGCAAATAAGAAATTGTTGATGTTCTTCGTATTTATTTTTCGAAAACGCTCCAAGCTTTGACGAGTCACATCGCGAAAAATGACCAATAATTGAAAAGCGTTTCACCATGAACATTTTGTTAACAACATAATGTTTTAAAATATTATGTTTAATAAAATAAAATTAAAACACTAGGTTCTCAAAAATAAGATGTGAAAAAGACCTTAATAATTTGTACAGCTTATTAGGTATAGCTGTACAAATAAATCTGACTGAATTTATGATTTGTATCTCTTTTTCTATTATCGTTTTTCAATAGGTGTGTATGATCTCATCTTATATGTTCGTTTTATTGTCTTATAGGTATTTGTATATATTAATGTGTTTCTGAGTGGACTATGTTTTTTCTCTAGTGCCACAAGTGGAAGTTTTAAGGCTTATTTGTTAAAAGTAATTTAATTGTTTTATAGGTTAATTATTTTCTAATATACGAGTATTAACAAAAAAAAAAACAAATACTACGTTTCTTTGAATAGACTTAAAAGTCAGGTTGAATTGTATTTTAAATTCTTAAGGCCTTCTTCAAAGCTTCTTGTTAGGTACCTTATATTTCTTTGAATAGAATGGTCAGAAATAAGAACAATAGAAGGCTTACGTGATCCCACGAATACAACAATGTTAATAATGCCGATAGATAAGAACTTCGAGTATCAATGAATATAACAATATAAATATGTTCTAATTATTCAAACGTCTGGTTCAAAGAAGTTTGGGCGGCAAAAAATATCAGCATTTAATGCTCATTGATTTTTGTTTGTATGGCTGCCATATTCTTCGAGCAATGCCATTATAATACGATGGATAAATATTTTCATATTTGAACTGTAGACTCTTAGAGTATTAATAACTATAGAGCGCGCACAACAAAGAGGGAACAGTAGGCACAGGTGAGAACAAAACGACGCTCCCGCCGGGAGCACTTGTAGTCGTAGCTGAGTACTAGGAGAGTGCGTTTCTCGAGGGATTTTTTTCAAATTTACGTAATAAAATGGTGAAATGTGCAGTTCGACCTTATAAAAACAATACTAGAAAACACACAAAATTGAAATCCAGTATCACATTTCATCGCTAAGTCGATAATTATACTTATTTTTATAAAAACTAATCCGTGATCGTGGGGGTGAAGGTGACGTGAGAGGCGGGGCTCTCACGTCACCTTCACCCCCTTATTGATTTTTATTTGTATGGGTGCCATATTCTTCGAGCAATGCCATTATAATACGACGGATAAATATTTTCATATTTGAACTGTAGACTGTAATTAATGAAAATACCAAATATGTTATAACGTTACGGATCAATCATAGCTGCTTTTCAGTCATATTACAAGATTATGGCCTTCGCTCCATGTGCACTATTGTCATCTCTCAGTAAATGATTTGATGTTTAAAAATTTTCAGGTCACAAATTCACTACCTTATTGCCTACTATTTGACTTTCAGCTACCCATTTGAACGAAACATTTTTGGTGAAAATATGATAAAATTGAATTGGAACATGAGTTGAAATTATTTTTATCCTGCTTCACACACTAGGTATATATAAACTTTCTTTTTGTGATAAACATTTCAGAAATTGACGCGTTCGCAGGATTTGAACCTGCATCCTCTTGATTAAGCAATGCGTCATTTCTCGTTAATGGTAAGAAGTTCTAATAATTTCACATTAAGTGACTGACTGTTTTAAAGCAGTTCTCACAAATGGCGCTTCCAACAACGTAGTAGTTGGTAAAAATGATAAACATTCACTAATTCGGTGCCTTCGCAGAGAGCGTTTTAGCTTAATTGGCCAAAGCATCTGGGCCGAAGTCCCAGAGGATGCAGGTTCAAATCCTGCGAACGCGTCATTTTTTGAAATGTTTATCACAAAAAGAAAGTTTAAACATGAGTTATTGATAAATGTCCATTATTTACTTAGAATGTATTTCATACTAGCTGACCCGGCGAACTTCGTTCTACAAAATATCTTAATAAGTAGTTATTCTGACGACTGTATTAGCATTACAATCGCAAACTTTCATCAACATCCCTAGAGTAGTTTTTGCGTGAATCAGTAACAAACATCCATACATATTCACAAACTTTCGCGAGTATACTATTAGCAGGATCACTATTTTGAAAGCCTATGTCAATAAAACCCCCATGTATGTACGTACCTAACGGTAGCTTACTCAGATATCTAGTAACCGCGTTAAATGTTTGCTTATTTGAATAAGCTTACACTGTATTATAACATTACCGTAAATGATGTCTGAAACAATATAGCTTCAGTGCTTCCTCATCTGAACTGATTCCGTGTGAAGTCGATTAGTGAAGTGTACGGACGAACCTACCTACCTACGAGTACATAAATTTTTATTTTGGGATAGCGTAGTGTACCTATCTAGGAAATGTCAATCTTAAAAGTAAGTTTTTATGCTTTCGAGTAACATACTCTTTTTAAACTAATCTTAGCCTTCTTTAATAATTGTTTTGATAATGCAATTGTGTTTACCAGCCGCCCATCCTGGTTTTGTCTGGGTCTGATTAGTTAATCAGATCACTTAATACTCATGTGTTTTTTATAAAAGCTATCTTTTATGAATTCAAAATAAAAAAATATAAATGCTGTATTACTCATAAACAGTATTTCGATTCTATAAAATCGAATAAAACCTCCTTACAAAGGCCGTTGCCGTACAATGTAAAGATTGAGCATGCGATTTCCCTGCGGACAGCGGGTGGGGCTATATCCGCTAGTGGGTATAACATGTTAAGCCTGGTCCAGACATGATCATTTGACCGATCCTATCACCGTATCCGTATCTGCGTATTGTATCAAGCCCCGTATCAAGTTGTGGACGCCTCCGATTTGCTCCGTATCCGTATCTTTACAATAGTCATGATCGTGTATCAAATTGCCCAGTTCAGTTTCCGTATCTGTATCACCTTTGATGATCGGACCAAAACCGACACGACATGGGACAGGCCGTATCATAACGCCGTATCGAGATCCCGTATCATGATACGTATATCATTACCCGTCCACATATGCGATCATGATACGCGTCGACGATACGGATACGGTGATCGGATCGGGCAAATGATACATACATGTCTGGACCCACCTTTAAGGGGAGTGGGCTTGAGGCAGCCTGTTATCGTGCGGCAAGTTTCACCACCCGGCCCATACGTACTTACGTTCACATTCTTATGTCAAACTTCAAAATGGTTTATATCCATAACTGTACATTTTAGATCATTGGTCTTCACAAAACAGAGATCAACGAGATCTACGTATTTGATGACAGCTGTCAAACTTAAATGTGGTGTATCTCTGGTAAATTTCGACTTTAATTAGATCATTGCTGTCTTCACAATAGTGAGACAACTCAATGAGATCTACATATGAGATGACAGCTGTAAAACTTAAAACTGACATACTTATTATTTCCTTTACTATCGACTTTGGACCATTGCTGTCTTCTCAAAAGTAAGAAAACTCTATGAGATTTACATTCTGGATGAAAGCTGTCATACTTAAAAGTAGTTAATCTCTGTAGCTGTTAATTTTAGACACATTTCACAAAAGTAAAAAACATTTAAGTTTAAAAATGTTTAAAAAACATTTAAACATTTTTAAACATTTACATTTTCAATGACAGTTTACTACAGTTTAATTATAACTAATTGACATATTAAAATTTTGTTGCAATCATCAATTTAGATGTTCACAAAATTATTTTCGAAAATTGCATTTCACTTTTGATATTATTTTATATATTTTCTACGAATTAAAACAAATAAACACAGTAAAGTTGTTACACAAAAACTAAGATACATATATTTAGGTACATTGCACACATGTTTCTGCATTGGTTTGCAATTATATATTATTATTTATTTATTGTTGCTGGTAAAGTAATATCTTCTGAAAGTAGGTTCTTTTATTCACAAAATTTAAGTTACATAATTTATTCTAACTCACTTATACTAAAATTTTAACAAAATACCTAAACTAATAAACGTACAAAACTAAATTAAAAACATATGAAACTTAGTCTAAATGTTTGAATCTTAACTATTTCAACTAGTACTATAATATTTCAATCACACTTAAAGTTATGTTCAAATCTGTTGAAGATTTAGTTAAAGAGTATTTTGAAAATAATCATTATTTAAAATGAATCTTGAGTTTTATAGCAAATTTTCCTTTAAGAGCGAATACTTAAATTATTCAATAATAACACAAGCAAGTAAGAAGCTAACTAAATGGATCAAGCTACGTTTTTTGATCGATAAATTTGACCAACATTCTTAAAGTTCTGTATAAATTTTATGGACAGAAAATATTTTGAAAATAATGAAAACTCAATGTTTAACCTTGAATTTTATCGCTAATTTTCATTAGGTATAGTACGAAATTACGAATATTTAAATAAGTTTGCACATTGAAATAATGAAACAAGCGAGAAACTATAGTAATGCATCAAACTAGATATTTTAATACATCAAATAAATGTTTAAAAAAAGATGTTGTAAATTGATACATAAATATATAGAAATAAGCATCAATTATCTCCTGATTCTGCCTCAGAACTTGTTGGAGTTATATTTTCATAATTTTTCTTACTGGTTTTACTTCTTTTTCTTATTGGTTGAGTTCTGGACATTTTACATTCGTCTGCGCATTTTGTTGTTATACTGGTTCTGAAAAAATTATATTATAAATGAATTGCAAAGCCTTTTATTGCAGTTTGGCTCACCTTAGAGCCTTAGGTATTTTGACTTTTGTGCTAAGTATTCCATGGGAACCTTTTTTGTCCAACAAACACATTTTTTGATCTATAATATCCCTAAGAAATGACGTATTGTCACAATAATTAATAAATAATTTGCGTTAATATAATAATGATTTATTTCAGGATGATTTGAGGTAAGAAATATAACGTACCTGACAATATTTTCTGGAACAGAGCAACGTTCCACCACTGTCAGCACGATATCATTCACGAGCGCGGGGTTTAATCGCTTTTTTGGTGCTTTATTGGGAAAAGCAGGAGAACGTTTTCCAGTGAGTGAATGCGTCGCCAGGATACTGAAAAATAATACAATGTTATAAAATTGCCACTAATGGTAACTAAACAAATCACTGACAAATCGTGCTTTTGTTGTTGGTGCTGCTTAAAAGTAAAAAGCGTAAATAGATTAAGGTTATTTAAGATACTTACTGTCGTTCAAATACGGCTTCTAGTAATTTTCTGGTAGCGTTCGTATAAGAATTCCATTTTATGTCATCTAAGACGTACGCGGGAACCTTTGCATTTCCTTCACCGATCGGAATCTGTAAATTAGTGTATAAATATTTATATTTCATGTAATGTATTGAATTGTTTTATTATACCCATTGACATTTGGCGACATATTCTTAATAGGTAAAGCTCTATAAAACCCTATTCAACAATTTACCGCACGGGAAAGTAAAACTAAAAAAGGCTTTAGACTTTAAATTGAAGTTTAAGCTTTTTATTATTTATTGATTCTATAAACTATCAAAAATCTGGTTATCAGTATTGGATTTATAGAGCTTTGTAACTCATGAAGGTATTAAGAGATCTCATAAGATTTTATTTTGTTTTAGTACTAAATCCTAAAAGAGCTTTCAGAAATCTCATACTAATCATACCATAGTAGTGTCTTTAGGTTTTGAGTGAGAATTCTGTTTCTGTTTTGTCGTAGTTTGGTTGCTTGATTTATTATTTGATTTCTTTTGCTTGAATTCGTTTGATTTTTCAAATGGATTTCTTTTTGAAGAACTGACTGCATTATGATCTTCTGTGATGCTTTCGTTTACACTCTGTAATCAAAATAAAAAGATGTTAAAGGTGTAATTAATATACTCACTTTAGATATCATCAACTTTAAGTGATTTACTTATTCCAATAACTACCCCTATATTTTATATAAAAATCGAGATGACATACCGTTTTATATTCTATACTCTGGCGATTTTCATTTGCCTGATGATCATAATTCTCAGAACTGACAGAAGCAGTGTGTTGTTCAAGTGAGGTCCGCTTTAACTGATCACGTAGAGACATCACGTGTTCATTTAAGCTTTTAAGTGGTACGTTATGAGATTCTTCCGTTTGCGTTGCCATTTCTTTAGTTTTCTTTGTATTTTTACAGGCACAAGATTGAAAAGTATAAAGTACTTGTATGCTTGGTGTTGGTTTTGATGTAGATACATGCTCTTCATATGTATTTTGTATCGCACCGCAGTAGCCATAAGTTTTAGCGGTTCCTGATTCGGAGACCCGTTTCTTTTTGTGTATGTAGTTAGTGACATTTTCAAATGGTTTCGAAGTTGTCGAAAGTTCTTTGTTCGATTCGTGTTCCTTTCCAGTACGAATTACACTCAAATTTGACGTAGGAACATCCTGTAAAGCAAGATCATTGTTATGTATGTATTGTATGATTGTTATTACCTTAGAAATAAATTTAAAAAACATAACAAATATATTTATCAAATTGTAAATACTTTACAGATAATATCGACAAGTAAGTAAGCTTTACTCTAATAGGCTGTGAACAGGTGTATGGAAAAAAACATTAAATAATTATTTTTACCATAATCGTGCAGCTCAGTGATAAATGACCGGTATTGGGTGCCTCCGCTCTGATATTCATTTGATGGTGCATATCTGCAACAATATCATTTGAAATATTATTAATTTGTAATTGCAGCAAATAATTATCAATCGGAAATGTATAAATAGGTACTTTTTTTATTATTGAGTACAATAATACACGCCTACTACATAGAAAGCAATTGGATCATCCAATTTGTCACCGCCAATATCGCAGCCGTACTCGAACCGAGTGGGTTGGCGCGTGGTGATGGCAAAAGGCCTGACGGCATGACGCTGGTCTCATGGAAGTGTGGACGGCCCTTAGTATGGGACGCAACTTGCGTCGATACTTTGGCACCGTCACATCTTCCTGAGACTCAGAGTAGGGCTGGAGCGGCGGCCAATTCAGCTGAGCAGCACGAGCGGCGCAAATATGCTAACCTCGGTAGTGGTTACATATTTGAGCCATTTGGAGTTGAGACTTTGGGTCCGTGGGGGCCGGGAGCTCATCTCGTTTTCAAAAGTCTTTCTGAGCGTCTGGTGGACGCGACGCGTGACCAAAATGCTGGTGTTTATTTGGCTCAACGTATAAGCATTGCCATTCAGCGTGGCAATGCTGCCAGCATGCTGGGCACGCTGCCAACTGGAAGTGGGCTTGAGCACTTGGATTATCTTTAGACCTTCAAGGGTCTGTGGATGATCCAATTGCTTTCTATGTAATAGGTACTTTGTTCTTACTTGTTATTATGTTGTCTTGGTCCATACTGCCACGCAAAGTTAAAAGTGTTTGTGCGGCATCATATTCCCTGATTGAAGTAGTCATTCTGAATATAATCGTTTTTACTAAATCACAGAAAGTATACACATTTAAGACAGTGTTACGAATATAATTATTAAAATTGGTTTGATTGTAGGTAAAGGAGTAAGCAATAACATGAATTAGCTTTTTTTCATCTCAAAAAATATGCGCGGTAAATAGTTAAAGGGAATAAATGAAAAGAAGTCAAAAATAGAAAACGAAAAAATAACTTGGAAATGCGCTATTAAGAAAATTTTCATAGGTTTGAAAATAACATTGTTTGTACTTCTGTAAATATTGGTATGGCCCAACACGGACATTGCAAAGGGTTTTTTTCTATTAAATCGAACTGGTACTGGTACCAAAGTGGTTTTATTCTGTAAAGTTAAGTAGAACCTCTTATAACAATGTCAGTTTCCGTGCAATTTAAAGAGGTTTTATGCTATTTTCCAAAATGAAACCTCTTTACGATGTCCTTAACTATTCTAAGTTACGAAATTTTCAGACGAATAAGACGTGCCATATTTAAATCACTTTACTGCCTAGCCCCTAGTTCCTAGTGTTAAGATAATATTAACTCGTCTTACGTTGAGATCGTACGACATATAATGAGTCATTTTAGAGCAGGTGGTATGAACACACAATTTTTATACAAAACGGTTATTTTGCTTACCGAGTTTACACATGTAAGATCTATTTTCACGCTTGGCTTGGCTTTTTGGTAAAGGAAATTTAATCGCAAGGCAATCTGTAAATCGACCTTCACTGAGTCAGCATGGTGGATATAGCCCAATCGTCCTACGTGGGTCGATGATATATATTACCGACAAGGATACAGTACAGTAGATATGATACGTAAACCATTATATAATGTAATAAAATAATACTTACATGGAGCTAAAATAATTAATACTATTTGAAACTGATAACGTGATTTACACTTGAAATTAAAACTTTCAAAACGTTGAGGAGTCAGGAGTCACAAACGCGTCAAACGATCTCACCAAACTGAACCATGATTTAGATGTTCTCCACCAAGAGCACTTTCTTAACAATAGTTCTTAAACAAAGCACCGTGTAAATGGTATTAGATTTAAAACTCAGGTAGGAAATTGTTATAATCCTCTGGAAATTCTCCAGGCATTACGGCTTCTTTTTATCTATGTAGGTATTGTCTTTTTTTAAATAGAATGGTCCGATATATGAACAATAGAAGAATTATTTATTATTTTATTGAGAAGCAGATGAGATCCCATGAACATTGCAATGTTAATGATGATGGTAGATAAGGATTACAGAAATCTGTAAATGAATGATAGAAATATTTTTATGTGAAAATTAGTCAAACGGTTTATCCAAAGAAGATTGATCGGACTGCAAAAATGTCGGCATTCAATTTGTATTGATTTCCGTTTGTATGGCTGCTACTGGCCTTTTTTATGAATAATGTCAATAAAAAACCTATCAAACCCGTAGGCTGTCACTATAGAAAGTAATATGTGCTAATATCATTAGAGCTGAAATTCACTTTGTTGAATGACAAGACCTATTGTTGGCGGTTATATACCTACTATGTATTATTATACAGATTGTGTGTTTTTAATTACACATAGAATTAAGCTAGATAGGTACGTCAATAAATGTTTCTGATTCTGATTGTGGTACGAGGTCACGGCCTGAGCTCCACACGTTATTGGAATGCCTCTTAGTTAATTATTAAATGGGTGCTTAATAATTTTGAGGTCTAATTGTTATCGCTACACTTAAATACGAGTATGAGGCGTATAAAATACTAAAATAAACATTGTTGAATTACCTTTTATTACATATTACATTTGAAAACTTACCTGTCAACAAAACCCTTCTCCTTCGTGTACCTAACCGTAGCTTATTAGATATAGTAAACTCACCCTGGATTATAACGCTATAGGCTATAGTAAATGATCTCTGCAACAACATACCAGCTATAGTGCTTCCTCATCTTAACTTATTCCGATGTGAAGTGAAGTGTACATGAATTTTCATTTCGAGTTAGTGTTGTGTAGGTACATACCAATCATACAAGTAAGGTTTTATACTTTAGAGTTTCACTTATTTGGTTGCATATACATCAAGGGTGTTACAAAATTTTAGTAACAAATATGAATCATACAGCATGTTTTGTACCGTTGAAAAACTAAACTAAGTACATATAAATTCATTTTGTCGGCAGCCTTGGCAATCTTGTCCAAGTTAACAGTGCATATGTGATTAAGAAAAAAGTATGGATGGTTTTTAAGCCATTTGCGGAGCTAGCTCTATTCTGTGATTCGGCGGAGGTCATCGTTAATGCAGGTAATGGCCAAATTCCGATCTTTAACTGAAGCTTGCAAATAAATTTGTTGATCGTCTGCGTAGAGGTGATGGTGAGATCATGAACGGATTTTTTGAAAAAATCAATTTGGGGAAAATCAAAGAAATTTTGGGTAAAATGGCCATTTCTCGATTGTGTGAAACTTTTTATTGCCTGGATGAAATTTGTATTTTTTTGATTTATTGTCCGATAAGATCTTGAAGTGTGCGAACTGAAACATCGATTACCTACAGACTAATGTAACGACTTGAATAGATATGACTAAATATTGATAGGTACTTATAGAACAAGCTTATAATAATATATACGTATGTAGTAGTACCTTATGTAGGAAACAAAGGCATTATGAAACAATTCCCAGGAACACGTGTTATCCAATGTAGTCTGAACAGAGAAAAGCCAGTCAAGGCGGCTATCATTGTCTTCGGTGACAAACTTGAGGTTATCCAGGACCCCCAGATTGTTACTGAAACTGAAGCAGCTGCTTTGCTAGTCAATAACGGCTTAAAACTTGGAGTGATATCCGTCTACCTGGAAGGAGACCAAGCTATTGACCCTTACCTGGATAGGATCAAGAGGTTCAGTGAAAAACTAGCGACTAAGGATCTTATAGTTGCGGGAGATATGAACGCTTGGAGTCCCTGGTGGGGAAGTGCACTTGAGAATGAGAGAGGAAGAGCTCTTCACTCTTTTTTCAATGAAATAAGTCTGCATGTGCTTAACATGGGTGATACACCTACTTTTGAAACCGTCAGAGGCAACACACGCTGTACAAGCATAGTGGATGTCACCACTTGTGGTGAGTCACTTCTGGGAAAAATTGTAGGCTGGCAGGTGAATAGAAATCTTACAACTTCAGACCATAATGCCATTACCTTCACATTGCGCTTAACGCGGGGTCTTAAACATTTGAGACCTGTTACCACGCGTAAATATAATACCAGGAAGGCGAAGTGGTCAGATTTCATATCGCGCCTGCGAGGTTTCCTTGAGGAGAGGAAATTGTCACCAAGAGTAGTACGAGAATCCGCAAACTCAGAGGATCTTGAAAATTTAATCACAAGCTATACACATTGTATCCACGAAGCCTGCGAGCTCTCCATCCCAAAAATAGGCTTACGAAAAGGGAATCCAGTCCCCCCTTGGTACACAAAAGAGCTTGATGAACTTAAAAAAGAGGTCCTCCGAAGAAAGAGAAGAATAAAAAATGCAGCTGCCGATCGAATTCAAGCAGTCATCGATGAATATCAAATGGCCAGGATAGATTACAAAGAAAAGTCTGAAATAGCTCAAATTGTAGACTGGAGGGAGTTTTGCACAAATCAAAATAAAGAAAGTATGTGGGATAAGGTGTACAGAGTGATAAGAAAAACCTCAGAAAAGCAAGACGACGTGCTATTGAGGGATTTGGAAGGAAACACTTTGTCACCACAAGATTCTGCAGAGCTTTTAGCCAAAACGTTCTACCCTGACGACTCTGAAAGCACAGACCAACCGTGCCACAAAAATATGCGAGAAAAGACCAAAGATACACCTGCGGGCTTGTCACCAGACGATCCACCTTTTACGTCGGCAGAACTTGAGCTAGTGTTGCGAACACTGAAACCACAAAAAGCCCCAGGGCCAGACGGGCTGACCGCTGACATCTGTGAATCAGCCATTCATTGCAATATGGAGTTGTTTCTGGCGATAGCTAATAAATGCCTATCGCTACGATATTTCCCGAAGCAATGGAAATTGGCCCATGTGGTTGTCTTACGAAAGCCAGGCAAGACAGATTATGCTGACCCTAAATCCTACCGCCCTATAGGTCTGTTGTCCGTGATCGGGAAGATCGTTGAAAAGCTTTTGATCGGTCGACTTCAATGGCATCTTCTCCCCACACTGAGTTCGAGACAGTATGGTTTCATGCCGCAGCGAGGAACGGAGGACGCTCTCTATAATTTGGTAGAGCACATCAAAAAGGGAGTATCGGATAAGAACTTAGTACTCCTCATCTCCCTAGATATAGAGGGCGCCTTTGACAACGCGTGGTGGCCTGCTTTAAAATATCAACTAATAGAAAAAAAGAGCCCATTAAACCTGTACGAGATGGCATGCTCCTACCTCGGTGACCGAGAAATTGAAGTCAACTACGCTCGAGCGACGTACAGGAAGGGGACCACCAAAGGATGTGTTCAAGGGTCAATTGGTGGTCCAACTTTCTGGAATGTTATCTTGGATTCGTTGTTGCGTCTATTGGAAGCCGAGGGGGTACATTGTCAAGCCTTTGCCGATGACGTCGTTCTCGTGTTCACGGGCCAGTCAAGCACAAAATTGGAGCAAGAAGCAAACAAGGCATTAAACACAGTAGTGGAGTGGGGCAAATGTAACAAACTGAGATTCGCAGCCCACAAAACAAACGCGATGCTAATGACTAGGAAGCTGAAATACGATGCACCGAATCTGGTTATGTCTGGCGTCCGGCTTAATCTTGTGAATGAAATCAAACTGCTCGGCTTCTTGCTTGATCGAAGGCTCAACTTCAAGGCACACGTAACCGCTCAATGTAAAAAGGCAGCGGATATTTATAAACAACTTGCGCGCGCAGCGAAGGTGTCTTGGGGGCTCAATAGCGAGATCACGAGAACAATATACGTCGCTGTGGTGGAACCAATCATTTTGTACGCTTCAAGCATATGGGCTCAAGCAACAGATCTGGAAGAGGTCAAAACTCAACTTAACTCT
The DNA here is from genome assembly GCA_949316475.1 of Hypomecis punctinalis. Classification (NCBI taxonomy): domain Eukaryota; kingdom Metazoa; phylum Arthropoda; class Insecta; order Lepidoptera; family Geometridae; genus Hypomecis; species Hypomecis punctinalis. Next base: position 15,431,968 of record OX438814.1, on the reverse strand, counting down.
TTACAAAGAGGCTTCGCCCAAAAAATATGCAAATCATATCGTACTGTTTCCCTCACGTCGGCTCTGGCTCTGTCCGGTTTACTCCCTTTGGACCTAAGAATACACGAAGCTGCAAATCTGTACAAAGCTAAGAAAAATATTTCTGTGGATTATCTCGCACCAGACACGGAGCTTGAACGAAACCTGAACTTTCTGGACCAACCTCATCCGTCCACACAGACATCCTTAGATTTCGATCTCCTAGAAACCATCTCTAACCCGATAAGTGGTCCCCAGATTTATACAGATGGCAGTAAAATTAAAGGCCATGTTGGCGCTGCCTTTACCTGGTGGGAGAATGGCCAAGAGGTCAGGTATGCTACTTTTACACTGCACGCCGACTGCACAGTATTCCAATCAGAACTTTATGCACTATACCAAGCAACTCAAGCAGTGATGTCGAGTGTAGACCCCTCGGTTAGCATTCTGAGTGACTCGAGGTCTTCACTCGAATTATTGCGGAATCCCAAAACGAGTCATCCATTGGTTAAATGTATAAAGGAAAACATTGGAAGGATCAGTGCAGAGGGTAGATCTGTTCGTTTGTTCTGGCTGAAGACACACGCGGGAACTGTCGGTAATGAAAGAGCGGATGAGCTCGCGAAATCGGCAGCTCTCACGGGCACGTCCTGGGATTACGAGGGGATCCCCTTGTCCTATGTCAAAAAGAAAATCCGTGAGGAGTCAGTCAGGAAGTGGCAAGACCGGTATGAGACTTCAAGCACTGGTAGAGTGACATATAAGTTCCTCCCGGATATCGCCAAAGCATACCGGATGTCACGTACCACAAAACTGACGCCTTTTCAGGTGCAAGCGCTGACGGGACACGGAGGAATAGCGGAGTATTTGTACAGATTTAAGCTTAAAGAAAGTCCAGGTTGTGAGTGTGACTCAGATATCTCAGAGTCAGTATGGCACATAATCATGGATTGCCCACGCTTCATTGCGGCTCGAAATGACCTTGAAATATGCATTGATAAAAAGCTCTTAGCCTCAGATCTCCACAACATCTTAGAAGATCCAGAAAGCAGATCGCACTTTCTATCATTTGTAGATAGGTCGTTTCGAATAGCAGCCAAAAGAAACTCAACTCTTCATAGACCCTCCTCTTCTCTCGGTCTGATGGCGCCCTCCGCCTCTGCTTCTTCCTCCCGCACATGGCCTTCCTTCGCCTCACACATAGCTACACCGGTCACCACCAGTGCGCAGAAATTAAGACGCCCTCCGGAAACCACCATAAAAGACGTAGCAGTAGACTTCTTACTCGCTTCTGCGGACAGAGGAAAGCCAGGAATTCGCATCCGTGGGGTAGCCCTTTTCATGGATAACAATAAAGAGAGGTTTGGAATAAGCTTTTGCCTCACCCGGAACAAAAAACGTGTCCAGCTGTCGCCCGGACTGGCTTGTTTGCTCAATGGCAGTACTTCTAAAACCACTATGAAGCAGAAGACATACGACGCGATGCCAACACTGGAAGTTGCGGGCTGTCAATGTCGACTGGTGCGATCGAAGAATAAAACGATTGCACTGTTTGACTGGACGACTGAGACTCCTTATGCGCGGGCTGGTTTGCTGCTCAAAAAATTAGGTGAAAACGTAGACAGTAGTTGTCGTGTGATAAGCGTCGACGCCATGGTCATAGCACATTGGACGGGAGAAGTCGCGGATCGATTAAGTTGCCTGGAGGCCTCTAAACATCATGAGGTCATTATATACGAAGACAGGGGAGAAAACCTAAGTTTTTTGAAGTCTTCGTCAGAAAACCCTGCAACCGACAGCTGGGGACATCCCGTTCCATGTTCGTCCATTCAGAGCGGTTCTGAAAGGATGCAGGAAAGAACAGCGGCAGAAAGGGCCGCGAAACGGCAAAGTGACGGCAGACGCAGTGAGAGTGGAGGGCACGTTTCGGCTTTTTTGACAGCATTTAGCGCCGCAGCACAGAGCTTGTTCCCACAAACAACGAAAATAAAATGGCCCAGCACTCAGTCAAACACAGCAACAACACCACGAACAAGGCAAGTGGTTCAAACGAGAGCCGACATGGGACAAGTTAGTCCGCTCCTCTATATCCAAGCCTCGACAGCAACAGATCACGCCAGAAACGCCTTCATAGAATTCTTAGCTATAACGAGAGCGACTAGAGAAGTTAATCTCAGAAGCTGCGAAAACATCATGCAGTCTTTCAGGCTAGGAAATGAGAGTCTTTTGATGGCGAGACTGGAAGAAGCAGAAGCAGCCATATACAATAACGACACTTCCCAGGTCATCAAGGGAACGATGAGAGGTCAATATATGGCTGCTTATAATGCAATAGAAGGCTTCGTGGCCCTGGATGATGATGAGACGAATCGGACTGGCAAACTGAGGTACATGACGCCACCAGAAGACCCTATTGTGGTTGCCGCCAAGTGTACCAAAATAATGCTGGACGACAGGATTATTGACATGGCAAAAGCCATTGAGGGCAGTTCTGGAGTCGAGGCACAGTGGGGCAATTGGACGGTACCCAAGATCCAGTGGGTCAATGGAGTGCCCGGTTGCGGTAAGACAACTTGGGTGGTACGACACTTCGATGTGGATAAGGACGTTATCATCACCACAACAACTGAAGCAGCCAAAGATCTAAGAGAGAAGCTGGCGCAGCGTATAGGTAATCTAGTAAGAACTAAAGTGCGCACCATGGCTTCGACTCTCGTAAATGGTTTCCGAAATTTCGAGAGCTGCTACCGCTTAATGGTGGATGAAGCTCTCATGAACCATTTTGGAGCCATAGTGATGGCTTTGAGGCTGTCTGGTGCCAGTGAACTTGTCCTCATCGGAGACGTCAATCAACTACCTTATATCGACAGAGAAAACCTCTTCGAGATGAGGTATAATCGCCCTAACCTGGTCGCCAACATTAGCCAGGAGTTGTTATGTACGCGCCGGAACCCCATGGATGTGGCGTTTGCACTGAGGGAGATATACGCGGGTATATATTCTTCGTCTATCCAAGTCAGATCTCTAGAGCAGAAAAAATACACGGGTGCACAAATACCCTACAACCTCTCTAACACCCTTTATTTGGTCCACACTCAAGAAGAAAAGGAGACCCTTATCAGCCAAGGGTATGGAGTGGGGTCGGGGTCGCGCATCCTTACCATCCATGAAGCTCAAGGTCTGACATACGACTCTGTCATCGCCATTAAAATCAAGGCCAAGATTAGATTGCACGAAAGCGTTTCGCACGCGGTCGTCGCAGTTTCACGCCATACCAGGTCCTTCACATACTTTGCCGACAACGAGGAAGACGCCATCAGCCGCTTCGTGCGGCGTGCGACGACTGCGTCACCTAAGGTCATCGTAGACTATAATATAAAGATGGCCATTAGAGAGCGAGACGCGGCGGTGGTGGAGGCCCTGAGTGGTATAAGTAGTCCTTTTTAAAAAAAAAAAGTTAAAAATCGTAATTTTAGAAATTTATTTAGGTTTAGATTTATTTTAGTGTAGAGTCCTCTAGTAAAGCCTTAGTTTTAGAAATATTGTTCAAATCAATTAAAAAGTAATGTATAATCTTAAAGAGCACAGGCCCCGGTGTCTGTGGAGTGTAACAATTCAATAAAAAAAAAAAAAAAATAATAATAATATATACGAAAGCTGTAGATAGACATCCTGAAAAACCTAGATTATGTTCCTTTGGGATACCTTACTCGATATGAAGTAAAATTTTAACGTTTTGACAAAACAAATGAATGGATTCAAGTGAAATTTGGCAAAGGAGTAACAACACAAATTAGCACAAGGGCTACTTTTATCTCGAATATCGTAAGTGATTCTTTAAAGAACTGAAAAATGAAACTCGCAAATAAGAAATTGTTGATGTTCTTCGTATCTATTTTTCGAAAAGTCTTCAAGCATTGATGACTCACATTCGCGAAAAACGACTTCACTAAACCGAACAATGATTGAAAATAATTTTTCTATGAACACTTTGAGAACAACACTACTTTTTTAATATTTTTTTTTAATAAAATAAAAATGCAACACGAGATTTTCAAAAATAAAATGTCAAAAAGACCTTAAAACAAAAATTAGAATTAAATTTTAATTTGTATAATTTATTAGGTTATAGCTGTGCAAATAATTCTGACTGAATTTCTATCTCATTTTCTGTTACCGTTTTTAAGTATGTATGTGTGATCTCATCTTATATGAAGTTATATGTTCGTATAATTATCTTATAGGTACTCGTATGTATTACCTAATGTGTTTCTGAGTGGACTATATTTTCTTCTTTAGTGGTACAAGTGGAAAATTAGAAAATTAGCACAAGGGCTACTTTTATCTCGAATATAGTTAGCGGTTATTTAAAGAACTGAAAAATAAAACTTGCAAATAAGAAATTGTTGATATTCTTCGAATTTATTTTTCGAAAACTCTCCAAGCTTTGACGTGTCACATCGCGAAAAATGACTTCACTAAACTGAACAATAGTTGAAAAGCGTTTCACCATGAACATTTTGTGAACTACATAATGTTTTAAAATATTATCGTCACTGGAAATATGAATTACTGTAAGGGACAAATCACAACTTTTCAGGAGAATCAAAAAACGATCTCTTTTTTATTCTAAGTACTATAATTTTTATGTTTGTGGAGCTATTGAAATGACAACTACAGCTAAGTTTCTCAAAATTTTAAGCTCTTTAACATAAATTTACTGAAATTCAGCTAATCCTTATAGTTTCAAAAATAGACTGTCCCTTACGTTATTTTTATTTTTTTAAACGTCACTTACACTACCTTTTTTTGGCAAATAAAAAGTGTGAAATAATTTAAATCCTAAAAAACGTAAATTTTATTAATGTAAGAAACACTATTCACTTGGACTTAAAGTTACGCCATTTGAAGTGTTAAAGGGAAATGGCACCTATTACTAAGAAATAAAGTTGAATATGTAGTTTGCAACAAAAGCCTGCGAGATTATTTTTGTAGGATCTATCTACTTATTTGATATTTTCTACTTATTTTATCTTTATAAATATATATGTATATTATATTTTCTACTTATTATCTACCTACTTATTTTATATATTATATTTTCTCTAGAGACTACAATAAAAAGAAATCTCTGTATTAAATAATCACATGTTATTTTTTTGAATTCACGTTCACATCGTTCTCTAACTTAAAAAGATTAATTGCGTCCTTATAAGAATAGCTAAATTTGCTTTACATTTTTTACACCCAGAATTTATTTGTGAAAGTTGCTTCAGATAATGAAAAAAACTTATGATAATGACAAACCTCCATAGACCTAAATAATAAAATGTATTTTTAAGACTTTAGTAATAATTAATTATCGACAGATTAATTTTTTAACAGCTTCAAGAAAGACAGCTTTAATCGAGTGACTTAATTAACAACTAAAACACGTTATTACTTTAACAAAAACAGAATAATAATACACAGGGTTGTCCAGAACTGGTGTAGTGTAGTGAACGCCGACAGAAAGTGAATCTGATCATCACTATCATCAACTTTTACTATGGGGAAAACCCTGAATTCGAAAAAAAATCAGCTGTTTTATACGTTTTGTTGTTTCGGAGTTGCAATTTAGTAAGAAGCAGCTGATTTTTTTTGTCGAATTCTAAGTATGCCCATTGTAAAACTTATTGACAATGATGGTCTTAATCACCCTCTTTCAGCTTACTATAGGGCAAGCAGATAACCCTGTATATTTTTCAAAAAAAAATCAATCACATTACAAAATAACGTAAGTTCTTAAACGTGTCTTAAGAATAGAATACCTACACCTACTATAACAGTTCTTAAACCAAAATGAACAAAATAAATCTGTTACTTTTTTGTTTTTCTCCAATTTTATTATTTACCATTTCCTCTTCCTTTGCCTCTTCCCTTTCGCCCTTTGCTTTGTAATTACTTTTCTGTTCTTTTCATCGTCAATATCTTTTATCTTTGGTACAGTGTTCTTTTGTCTCTCATGTGTTGCTTCCTTATTTTCTTTCAATTCTTTGGTGTTTTTTATTTCTATTAGTTTTATCTTTCCATAGTCATTGTTAATTTTTATTGGCGTAATTTTTGTTCGTTTTTGCAGTGTTTCTTGACTTTCTTTTAATTCTTTGGTGTTTGTTTTTTCTTTTTTTATCGGATATATTATTGTCAAATTGTGGAATGTTTTTATGGTCTTGCGTCGGCTTATTTCCAAAAGCAGTGTTTTCTGTATTTTCAACATCTTCTTCGTTTTCACTTACAGTGTCAATAACTTGTGGATCATAGGGAAGTGTCATATAATCTTTGTGGTACATTTTGGGAATGGTTCCATCTTCACACAATTTTTTCAAGTCCTTGTATTTAAGTGAATAAACAGAAAGTCTCGTTGGGTATAACTTTGTCAAAATTCCGTCACAAGTTCTATTTTCATTTCGATTGGATTTACTTTTTCCTAGACCTTTTCTTTTAGTCTTGTTTTGTTTTGGTTTCTCAGCAACTTTTAACGGTATCTTAAACGTGTTTCCATCTTCTTTCATCGTATATTTTACTTCCATTATATCTAAGTTCTGTTTTTAAATGTAGCAACTCTGAGATCTTTAATTTTTTAATCTTTGTTTGATACCGTTTCGGCAGTAAATGTTTCGTTTGCTTTAATCTGCCAATCGATGAAATCAGTATGATCTAACACGCTCATTTTATATGGACGTGGTGTTTTTCTAGCAGTTAGCATAAACGTAGGTCATTGTGTGGGACTCCAAACAATTAATTTTCGGACTTCACGTTCGATAACACTGTGCATGCTATCTACTGGCATATAAGTGTGGCCAGGCAACAGGTAATTTATTTGTATAACTTCCAAATTTATCGTCGTTTCTAAGAAGTGTAAGTGTCAGATAAGATGACTTTGTTTTTGTTTTGTCTGCTGCATGAGTCGCAGTACAATATTAAATATTTAATTCTTCTTATGTCAACTTTTTCCAAATATTTATAAAAATAGGTACCAATTTCGGCACTGCCTCGCTTTCCGTCTGCTTCCCTCCATGTGTAACAATATCCGTTTTGGGTACTCGAGTCATACACTGTTAAGTTGTAAACAGTATATTTTCGACTATAGTATAATATCAGACTTTCTCCATGCGAGGTGTTTAGGACCTTTTGAAGATCAAAACTAGCTGTTAAAACAATTTTACTTACTAGGCTTCTGTGTATTTCACATCGTTTATAAGTAGCGTCTTTTTCTTCTTTGTGAACTTTATACTACTCTAAATCTTTCAACGTCCTTTCCTCTGTATTCTCACACTTTGTACAAAATTTACATTTATCTTTTTTTGTAATATAGAAGCCAATATTATATTCTGTCCGAAATAGATTTGTAAATAGTCGCTCACTTAAGTAGGATACTTCCTCATTTTCACAGTGTGTTTTGTAGAGCCTATACAAATTTGATAGGTTTCTAAATTCCTGGGATAGGTATAACCTGGTAGAATTTTTTCGAGTGTAATGTGATGGTAAAACAGGAAGCTTTCTAAATAGTCTTTTGCGAACATGTTCAGTTTAAAACGCATTTAAAATATAATTTAAGAAACTATTGTAAACTACACTACTTTGGGAATATTATATCCTGTTTTAATGTAAGGGTATAGGACGAACGAAGGTGTAAGATCCTTAATAATTCCAGATTCCTGTACATTAATTTATTCGAAATATATTTTTTAAATTTATTTATGACATTAGTGTAAGGGACAATTTTGCAGAATTTCAGAGTCTTAGCTACTGTAAGAAATACTTTTAAATTGTTAGTGTGCTTTACACTAAATTGTTACATTATGAATATTGCATTACATTAATCACCCATTCTACAAAGTTCTCGGATGTACTTTGCATTATTTTTTAAGATAATTTTCTACCAAATCAGTTGAAGTAAAGGACATCATTTTTAAAGATATCAAAATTCTAAATATACCGTTGGATAGAGCGGAAAATTTGCAATCGAACTGTATATAAAACTCAATTTCGACAAAATGTCCCTTACATTAATTCATATTTCCTGTGACGTTATGTTTAATAAAATTAAATTAAAACACGAGGTTCTCAAAAATAAAATGTAAAAAGACCTTAATAATTTGTACAGCTTATTAGGTATAGTATAGCTGTACAAATAAATCTGACTGAATTTATTATTTGTATCTCTTTGTCTATTATCGTTTTTCTGTAGGTGTGTACGAGTATGATCTCATCTTATATGTTCGTTTTATTGTCTTATAGGTATTCGTATATATTAATGTGTTTCTGAGTGGACTATATTTTCTTCTCTAGTGCTACAACTTAAGGTTACTTAAGGTTGACTTACTTACTTAAGGTTTATTTGTTAAAAGTAATTTAATTGTTTTATAGGTTAATTATTTTCTTATATACGAGTATTAACAAAAAAACAAAAACTACATTTCGTTGAATAGACATAGAACTCAGGTTGAATTCTATTTTAAATTCTTCAGGCCTTCTTCACAGCTTCATGTTAGGTACCTTCTATTTCTTTGAATAGAATGGTCAGAAATAAGAACAATAGAAGGCTTATGCGATCCCTCGAATACAACTATGTTAATAATGCCGATAGATAAGGACTTCGAAAATCAATGAATATAACAATATAAATATGTTCTAATTATTCAAAGGTCTGGTTCAAAGAAGTTTGGGCGGCAAAAAATATCAGCATTTAATGCTCATTGATTTTTATTTGTATGGCTGCCATATTCTTCGAGCAATGCCATTATAATACGATGGATAAATATTTTCATATTTGAACTGTAGACTGTAATTAATAAAAATACCAAATTTGATATTATTTTTATATTTTCTACTAATTAAAACAAATAAACACAGTAAAGTTGTTACACAACAACTAAGATACATCCCAAGTAACATAAGCTTCTATAACCAAGGCATTTTATCACCAAACAGTAATATAGTAGGCCTATAGTGGTAACCACAAAGCCACCTTGTACTATAAAGGTTTTCAACATAGCCGTTTGGTTCTATAAGATAATAGAGCATTTAAGTCCTATAAATTAGCTCTTAAAACGTCTACAGGACCATACAAAAGAATTTCTAAAGTGTTGCTCTATAATGGGTGTAAAATATGCAATTATAGTGCTATTTAATACTATAAACAACCTGAATGTAACTTTTATGTATCTATTTGGCTCTAATAATGCGTCAAAGTTACTTTTATAGCACTAGTACTGTAGCAGCGTCAAAAACTCTATTACTAGACAAATTGTACAACAATTTCGTAACGTTTTAGCGTTTTAAAAGCTTCCTAAATATGTATATGGTGCTAGTTCTGTAAAGGCCATGAAAATTCTTCTATAGTACTAAATAGTACCAAAAGTACTCCTGGTCCATCTATTAAATGACTTATATTTTAAATATGTCTATAAGTGAGTTTGTGTTACTGCTACACGACTAAAGCATACGATAAAGGTACTAAAATATACAATTAATGGACTAATTAGATCTATAGTGGCTTTTCAGTATTTTTTATATGACAAGTACTTCTTATATGGACTTTATATTTAGATGACAAAACTAATAGCCCGGGAGATAAGTGCAATAAATATAACTAAGTACTTTCTATAAGCTGAATTTTCGGTATATGTTATGATGGTGTACAAGAATACCCTAGAGTCAGTCAGCTAGAGTGCTTAGCGACTGATGAGGACACCCGTTTGAATTAATAAAAAAAAAAAAGTATCTTGCAACTACTTCTAATAGCTGAAAATTGGTGTACGGGTAGAAAAATAATTTAAAAAGTTTAATTACAACACATTACCTTTAAACTCTTTAAAGCCTGCTTGACAGACCTTAGTACTTACGTAATATCTGTCATTCAGGACTTAAAGCAGCGCCGCTTTAAATAAAGCCTAATTGACAGGCTCAATTACAATACATGTTTTTTTTAGGGTTCCGTACCTCAAAAGGAAAAAACGGAACCCTTATAGGATCACTTTGTTGTCCGTCTGTGTGTATGTCAAGACTCTTTATCTCGGGAACGCGTTAAGATATCGAGTTGAAATTTAAATTGTATATGTATATCTAAGGTCTCTTGCAGTTGTGTAAAAGTAAAACTTCTCAATTATCGTTAAAAAAGTGAGAGCCGTTTCTGTGGTAAAAAACCGCATATTTCAACACTCACAAAAATCAAAAACTACAGGGTACTTCCCGTTGACATAGAACTATGAAATTTGGCGAGAAGCATTGTCTTAGAGTACACATATAAGAATAAATCTGAAAACTGTACATTTTAACTAAAATAAAATAAAATTTAAAAAAAAATAAGGCTTGAAAATTCACAAAATATGGGTTCAAAATTCAAAATTAGTAAATCGTATCATGAAAGATATCATATAAAAAAACTTCATGAGCACATGCTAAAACAGGTTTTTTATTATTTTAACAATGTGTAATTTTCGATGTATGACGAGAAAAGTGAAAAAAAAACTTGTTTGGCGATGTATAGAGATTTTAACTACTTTCTTCCCAATTTTGTGAAATTTTCTGGATTTGTACGGAATCTTCGATGTGCGAGCCTGACTAGCACTTGCCCGGTTTTTTTTTAATAATTCATACAGGCATTCGCTCCAAACGCTAAACGTCTCAGCTGACTGACTCCGTGGTATTTTTGTACAACCTCTTAGATAGCGTTATACCGAAAATTCAGCCATTAGGAAGTAGTTGCATTTTTTCCGCTTACCTCCCGGGCTTTAATCTGTGTTAGGTGAAGAAATGGCTGACGTTTTTTGTTATGGTAGCGCATTAACAGCACGGCTGGAGCCAATAAGCACCATAGAAGCCATAGTCGGAAGAAGTTCATATTTTAATAATTAAAAAATAATTAAAACATGAAATCAGTATAATGACTTTAGCGACACAATTATTTTCGCAAGTGCAAGTTACCGCAGATTTATAGTCCATGGATGTATTGTAGTATGTCCTTTTAATTACGTGTTACGTTTATCAACAATGGCTGTAGTGACATAATAAAAAAGTTTTCTTCAAGACAACAAAAACTTACTGATTTTTGTTGTCTTGAAGAAAACTCACAAATTGCAAACAATTGTAATAAAAAAGATCATTGGAATCGTTTTCGGTGCAAATTGACACTATAGATAGGTTTTTGCTTACTTTTATAGAGCAAATTTATGCCTAAAATGTTGTAAGTAGAGCTATTTTAGTACTAAAAAGCGTTTCTTATCACTTTTACATTTCAACTACAGAGCTTATTTATCACCCTGACAGCCTTTATGTAATGATTATAGAATAAATCAGTGATAATACTAGGGCCTATTCGGGGTTTTGTAAACGTTTACAACAACGTTATAGTGCTAATCATGAACACTAATTAGCACGCTCCAAAACGTTCTCAGATCTTTTATAGTACCAGATTTTGTTGCTTGGGTATTTAGGTACATTGCACACATAGTAATATCTTCTAAAAGTAGGTTCTTTTATTCACAAAATTTAAGTTACATAATTTATTCTAACTCACTTATACTAAAATTTTAACAAAATACCTAAACTAATAAACGTACAAAACTAAATTAAAAACATATGAAACTTAGTCTAAAAGTTTGAATCTTAACTATTTCAACTAGAACTATAATATTTCAATCACATTTAAAGTTATGTTCAAATCTGTTGAAGATTTAGTTAAAGAGTATTTTGAAAATAATCATTATTTAAAATGAATCTTGAGTTTTATAACAAATTTTCCTTTAAGAGCGAATACTTCAATTATTCAATAATAACACAAGCAAGTAAGAAGCTAACTAAATGGATCAAGCTACGTTTTTCGATCGATAAATTTGACCAACATTCTTAAAGTTCTGTATAAATTTTATGGACAGTTAAAAAATATTTTGAAAATAATGAAAACTCAATGTTTAACCTTGAATTTTATCGCTATAGTACGAAATTACGAATATTTAAATAAGTTTGCACATTGAAATAATGAAACAAGCGAGAAACTATAGTAATGCATCAAACTAGATATTTTAATACATCAAATAAATGTTTAAAAAAAGATGTTGTAAATTGATACATAAATATATAGAAATAAGCATCAATCATCTCCTGATTCTGCCTCAGAACTTGTTGGAGTTATATTTTCATAATTTTTCTTACTGGCTTTACTTCTTTTTCTTTTTGGTTGAGTTCTGGACATTTTACATTCGTCTGCGCATTTTGTTGTTATACTGTTTCTGAAAAATAATATTATAAATGAATTGCAAAGCCTTTTATTGCAGTTTCGCTCGCCTTACAGCCTTAGGTATTTTGACTTTTGTGCTAAGTATTCCATGGGAACCTTTTTTGTCCAACAAACACATTTTTTGATCGATAATATCCCCAAGACACAATATTACCAAGTATTGTCACAATAATTAATAAATAATTTGCGTTAATATGATAATGATTTATTTCAGGATAATGAGTCATTTGAGGTAAAAAATATAACGTACCTGACAATATTTTCTGGAACAGAGCAACGTTCTACCACAGTCAGTACGATATCATTCACGAGCGCAGGGTTTAATCTCTTTTTTGGTGCTTTATTGGGAAAAGCAGGAGAACGTTTTCCAGTGAGTGAATGCGTCGCCAAAATACTGAAAAATAATACAATGTTATAAAATTGTCACTAATGGTAACTAAATAAATAACTGACAAATCGTGCTTTTGTTCTTGGTGCTGCTTAAAAGTAAAAAGCGTAAATAGATTAAGGTTATTTAAGATACTTACTGTCGTTCAAATACGGCTTCTAGTAATTTTCTGGTAGCGTTCGTATGAGAATTCCATTTAATGTCATCCAAGACGTACGCGGGAACCTTTGCATTTCCTTCGCCGATCGGAATCTGTAAATTAGTGTATAAATATTTATATTTCATGTAATGTATTGAATTGTTTTATTATACCCATTGACATTTGGCGACATATTCTTAATAGCTAAAGCTCTATAAAACCCTATTCACCAATTTACCGCACGGGAAAGTAAAACTAAAAAAGGCTTTAGACTCTAAATTGAAGTTTAAGCTTTTTATTATTTATTGATTTTATAAACTATCAAAAATCTGGTTATCAGTATTGGATTTATAGAGCTTTGTAACTCATGAATGTATTTAGAGATCTCATAAGATTTTATTTTGTTTTAGTACTCAATCCTAAAAGAGCTTTCAGAAATCTCATACTAATCATACCATAGTAGTGTCCTTAGGTTTAGAGTGAGAATTCTGTTTCTGTTTTGTCGTAGTTTGGTTGCTTGATTTATTATTTGATTTCTTTTGCTTGAATTCGTTTGATTTTTCAAATGGATTTCTTTTTGAAGAACTGACTGCACTATGATCTTCTGTGATGCTTTCGTTTACACTCTGTAATCAAAACAAAAATATGTTAAAGGTGTAATTAATATACTCACTTTAGATATCATCAACTTTAAGTGATTTACTTATTCCAATAACTACCCCTATATTTTTATATAAAAATCGAGATGACATACCGTTTTATATTCTATACTCTGGCGATTTTCATTTGCCTGATGATCATAATTCTCAGAACTGACAGAAGCAGTGTGTTGTTCAAGTGAGGTCCGCTTTAACTGATCACGTAGAGACATCACGTGTTCATTTAAGCTTTTAAGTGGTACGATATGAGATTCTTCCGTTTGCGTTGCCATTTCTCTAGTTTTCTTTGTATTTTTACAGGCACAAGATTGAAAAGTATCAAGTACTTGTATGCTTGGTGTTGATTTTGATGTAGATACATGCTCTTCATATGTATTTTGTATCGCACCGCAGTAGCCATAAGTTGTAGCGGTTCCTGATTCTGAGACCCGTTTCTTTTTGTGTATGTAGTTAGTGACATTTTCAAATGGTTTCGAAATTGTCGAAAGTTCTTTGTTTGATTCGTGTTCCTTTCCAGTACGAATTACACTCAAATTTGACGTAGGAACATCCTGTAAAGCAAGATCATTGTTATGTATGTATTGTATGATTGTTATTACCTTAGAAATAAATTTAAAAAACATAACAAATACATTTATCAAATTGTAAATACTTTATAGATAATATCGACAAGTAAGTAAGCTTTACTCTAGTAGGCTGTAAACAGGTGTATGGAAAAACATTAAATAATTATTTTTACCATAATCGTGCAGCTCAGTGATAAATGACCGGTATTGGGTGTCTCCGCTCTGATATTCATTTGATGGTGCATATCTGCAACAATATTATTAATTTGTAATTGCAGCAAATAATTATCAATCGGAAATGTATAAATAGGTACTTTGTTCTTACTTGTTATTATGTTGTCTTGGTCCATACTGCCACGCAAAGTTAAAAGTGTTTGTGCGGCATCATATTCCCTGATTGAAGTAGTCATTCTGAAAATAATCGTTTTTATTAAATCACAGAAAGTATACACATTTAAGACAGTGTTACGAATATATTTATTAAAATTGGTTTGATTGTAGGTAAAGGAGTAAGCAATAACATGAATTAGCTTTTTTTCATCTCAAAAAATATGCGCGGTAAATAGTTAAAGGGAATATACGAAAAGAAGTCAAAAATAGAAAACGAAAAAATAACTAGGAAATGCGCTATTAAGAAAATTTTCATAGGTTTGAAAATAACATTGTTTGTACTTCTGTAAATATTGGTATGGCCCAACACGGACATTACAAAGAGGTTTTTTTCTATTAAATCGAACTGGTACTGGTACCAAAGTGGTTTTATTCCGTAAAGTTAAGTAGAACCTCTTATAACAATGTCAGTTTCCGTGCAATTTAAAGAGGTTTTATGCGATTTTCTAAAATGAAACCTCTTTACGATGTCCTTAACTGTTCTAAGTTACGAAATTTTCAGACGAATTAGACGTGCCATATTTAAATCACTTTACTGCCTAGCCACTAGTTCCTAGTGTTAAGATAATATTGACTCGTCTTACGTTGAGATCGTACGACATATAATGAGTCATTTTAGAGCAGGTGGTATGAAAACACAATTTTTATACAAAACGGTTATTTTGCGTACCGAGTTTACACATGTAAGATCTATTTTTACGCTTGGCTTGGCTTTTTGGTAAAGAAAATTTTATCGCAAGGCAATCTGTAAATCGACCTTCACTGAGTCAGCATTGTGGATATAGCCCAATCGTCCTACGTGGGTCGATGATATATATTACCGACAAGGATACAGTACAGTAGATATGATACGTAAACTATTAAATAATGTAATAAAATAATACTTACATGGAGCTAAAATAATTAACACTATTTGAAACTAATAACGTGATTTACACTTGAAATTAAAACTTTCAAAACGTTGAGAAGTCAGGAGTCACAAACGCGTCAAACGATCTCACCAAACTGAACCATGATTTAGATGTTCTCCACCAAGAGCACTTTCTTAACAATAGTTCTAAAACAAAGCACCGTGTAAATGGTATTAGGTTTAAAACTCAGGTAGGAAATTGTTATAATCCTCTGGAAATTCTCCAGGCATTACGGTTTCTTTTTATCTATGTATTGTCTTTCTTTAAATAGAATGGTCCGATATATGAACAATAGAAGGATTATTTATTATTTTATTGAGAAGCAGATGAGATCCCATGATCATTGCAATGTTAATAATGATGGTAGATAAGGATTACAGAAATCTGTAAATGAATGATAGAAATATTTTTTTATTCAAAGGTTTATCCAAAGAAGATTGATCGGACTGCAAAAATGTCGGCATTCAATTTGCATTGATTTCCGTTTGTATGGCTGCTACTGGCCTTTTTTACGAATGTCAATAAAAAAACCTATCAAACCCGTAGGCTGTCACTAAAGAAAGTAATATGTGCTAATATCAGTAGAGCTGAAATTCTCTTTGTTTAATGACAAGACCTATTTGGCTTTTTATTATTTATTATTTTGGCTATTTACCTAGTTGGCGGTTATATACTATGTATTATTATACAGATTGTGTGTTTTTAATTACACAATTACACATAGAATTAAGCTAGATAGGTACGTCAATAAATGTTTCTGATTCTGATTGTGGTACGAAGTCACGACCTGAGCTCCACACGTTATTGTAATGCCTCTTAGTTAATTATTAAATGGGTGCTTAATACTTTTGAGGTCTAATTGTTATCGCTACACTTAAATACGAGTATGAGGCGTATAAAATACTAAAATAAACATTGTTGAATTACCTTTTATTACATATTACATTTGAAAACTTACCTGTCAACAAAACCCTTCTCCTTCGTGTACCTAACCGTAGCTTATTAGATATAGTAAACTCACCCTGGATTATAACGCTATAGGCTATAGTAAATGATCTCTGCAACAACATACGAGCTATAGTGCTTCCTCATCTTAACTGATTCCGATGTGAAGTGAAGTGTACATGAATTTTCATTTAGAGTTAGTGTTGTCTGTACATACCAATCATACAAGTAAGGTTTTATACTTTAGAGTTTCACTTATTTGGTTGCATATACATCAAGGGTGTTACAAAATTTTAGTAACAAATAGGAATCATACAGCATGTTTTGTACCGTTGACAAACTAAACTAAGTACATATAAATTCATTTTGTCGGCAGCCTTGGCAATCTTGTCCTAGTTAACAGTGCATATGTGATTAAGAAAAAAATATGGATGGCTTTTAAGCCATTTGAGAAGCTAGCTCTATTCTGTGATTCGGCGGAGGTCATCGTTAATGCAGGTAATGGCCAAATTCAGATCTTTAACTGAAGCTTGCAAATAAATTTGTTGATCGTCTGCGTAGAGGTGATGGTGAGATCATGAACGGATTTTTTGAAAAAATCAATTTGGGGAAAATCAAAGAAATTTTGGGTAAAATGGTCATTTCTCGATTGTGTGAAACTTTTTATTGCCTGGATGAAATTTGTATTATTTTGATTTATTGTCCGATAAGATCTTGACAGCCGTGGTGGTCAAGAGGTAGTGACACCCGCCTTACAATCGTGAGGTCGTGGGTTCGAATCCCCGGTCCCGTACCAATGAGTTCTTTGGAATTTATGTACGGAATTCACACCACAGGCTTTTCGGTGAAGGAAAACATCGTGAGGCAACCTGCATACGTCCGTAGAAGAAATTTGATGGAGTATGTGAATCCACCAACCCGCACTGGGCCTGCGTGGTGGATATGGCCCAATCACCCTTCGTGGGTAGGCCTACGTCCTGCAGTGGACTACTAAAAAGGCTGGTACAAGATCTTGAAGTGTGTGAACTGAAACATCGATTACCTACAGACTAATGTAACGACTTGAATGGATATGACTAAATATTGATAGGTACTTATAGAACAAGCTTATAATAATATATACGAAAGCTGTAGATATAGACATCCTGAAAAACCTAGATTATGTTCCTTTGGGATACCTTGCTCAATATGAAGAAAAATTTTAAAGTTTTGACAAAACAAATGAATGGATTCAAGTGAAATTTGGCAAAGGAGTAACAACACAAATTAGATAAGTAATCCTTTAAAGAACTGAAAAATGAAACTCGCAAATAAGAAATTGTTGATGTTCTTCGTATCTATTTTTCGAAAAGTCTTCAAGCATTGATGACTCACATTCGCGAAAAACGACCTCACTAAACCGAACAATGATTGAAAATATTTTTTCTATGAACACTATGAGAACAACACTACTTTTTTTAATAAAATAAAATTGCAACACGAGATTTTCAAAAATAAAATGTCAAAAAGACCTTAAAACAAAAATTAGAATTAAATTTTAATTTGTATAGTTTATTAGGTTATAGCTGTGCAAATAATTCTGACTGAATTTCTATCTCATTTTCTGTTACCGTTTTTAAGTATGTATGTGTGATCTCATCTTATATGAAGTTATATGTTCGTATAATTATCTTATAGGTACTCGTATGTATTACCTAATGTGTTTCTGAGTGGACTATATTTTCTTCTCTAGTGGTACAAGTGGAAAATTAGAAAATTAGCACAAGGGCTACTTTTATGTCGAATATCGTTAGCGGTTCTTTAAAGAACTGAAAAATAAAACTTGCAAATAAGAAATTGTTGTAATTGATGTTCTTCGTATTTATTTTTCTAAAACTCTCCAAGCTATGACGAGTCACATCGCGAAAAATGACTTCACTAAACTGAACAATAGTTGAAAAGCGTTTCACTATGAACATTTTGTGAACAACATAATGTTATAAAATATTATGTTTAATAAAATTAAATTAAAACACGAGGTTCTCAAAAATAAAATGTGAAAAAGACCTTAATAATTTGTACAGCTTATTAGGTATAGCTGTACAAATAAATCTGACTGAATTTATTATTTGTATCTCTTTTTCTATTATCGTTTTCTGTAGGTGTGTATGATCTCATCTTATTTGTTCGTTTTATTGTCTTATAGGTATTTGTATATATTAATGTGTTTCTGAGTGGACTATATTTTCTTCTCTAGTGCTACAAGTGGAAGTTTAAGGTTTATTTGTTAAAAGTAATTTAATTGTTTTATAGGTTAATTATTTTCTTATATACGAGTATTAACAAAAAAACAAAAACTACATTTCTTTGAATAGACATAGAACTCAGGTTGAATTCTATTTTAAATTCTTCAGGCCTTATTCACAGCTTCATGTTAGGTACCTTCTATTTCTTTGAATAGAATGGTCAGAAATAAGAACAATAGAAGGCTTATGCGATCCCTCGAATACAACTATGTTAATAATGCCGATAGATAAGGACTTCAAAAATCAATGAATATAACAATATAAATATGTTCTAATTATTCAAAGGTCTGGTTCAAAGAAGTTTGGGCGGCAAAAAATATCAGCATTTAATGCTCATTGATTTTTATTTGTATGGCTGCCATATTCTTCGAGCAATGCCATTATAATACGATGGATAAATATTTTCATATTTGAATTGTAGACTGTAATTAATAAAAATACCAAATATGTTATAATGTTACAGTTCAATTATGTTTCAGTGTTGAGTTTGAAGAGATATTTATATGCACTAGTAGTAGCACCTACAATGTCGCCTTGTCAAAGCACTAAGTTTAGAGAAAAAAAACGAAAAAATGTGGGTAGATTCCTAGCCCTTCATTATTTCTATTCAAATAAACTGGTTCGTCATTGACACTTCAGTGCTTCGCCGCGTCGCACATTATAATTTGTTTTATAAAGTTTTACCGAGTTAAGCACTAGTTTTCTGGTGAAAATCAACATGCCGAAGATAAAGCCAGACAACGACGACTGGAAGTATTTGGATCACACCAAGAAGAAGATGAAAAAGTTGGAGGGAAAATTGTTAAAAACGCAGCAGAAAATTTTCGTCATCCACAGAATCCGTGCAATTTTCAAACGACCCATAAGGTAATTACTTAAGTATATTACTGATAAGCAAGTACTGTGATCGGTTCAGGTGATATTAATGCTTATTTTGGGGATTTAAAGACCCTTCATACTTAATATTGCAATCTCGTTTTGTACTTACCTTGTTGCAGAAATCATATTGTAGCTATTTAGTAAATAGCGTATAGAGGTTAATATATTTGTATACTTGTATGTAGTACATCAGTACCTATTGATTTCAATTTTTCAATGTTGAAAATGAAAATCTGAGCAAACCAGGCCTGTCGGACCCGATTTACACACAGATTCAGAGCATTTTGAAAATATCCCGATCATACCAGCACCGGAGGAGCCACCTCCAACGGCTGGAGATTTCTCTAGTAAGGATGATTGTCTTGAAGTCGAGCTTGATGAGTTCATGATGGAGATCTTAGGGAAAGATCCCTCATCGACAACCATCTTTGGCAAAAAAGATTTAGCGCTACGCTACAACTTCATTGCCTACAACTGGCTTGACCATTGCAGGCTGATAGCAGCGCCATCTCTGAACCCCGAGATAAAAGCGGCTGTCACCGAACAAGGAGTAAAGCGGGATAAAGAAATAGAAGCTAAACAAAAACATATTTGTAGTGCTATTTGTAGTATATATAGAGAGATAGCGCTGTTGTCGCTTGAGACAATTTTAAACCACAAAAATGTATGGAAAATCTTGCCAATGGGTGTCAAAATTGTCAAATATGAATGGGACTTTGACATTACTGAGAGAAACATCACGGTAACTAGCTACTGAATCGAGATATTTTTAATGTTTCATTTCATATTAAATCATTGCATCTCTTTCTTTCTTTTCTCGATCGACCACATTATCACTGTGGTATCTCTGTGAAGCGAGACTATTACTCTTCTTTTAGAAAAAGACTAAGGATCCGACAATTTTAAAATTGCTCGTTGACACTGGCCGTAATAATATAATATGTGATTCTCAACATAATAAATTACATAATTAATAATAAATTACGCCGGCGGGCTTTTTGATTTTTACGACCAGTGGTCGCAAATAACCGCAGATAAAACAATTTTATCGTGGATACCAATGTAATTATTATATTACATTGGATTGCCACACCAATGTAATATACCACAGTCTCAAAATTATTATCACTCAGAAATAAGTAATTTTGACAAAATTATAAATATAGCCTTATATCCATCGGTGTTATATCACAGTGCCAGCAATGTGATGGGCAGTTTATATATCTAGTATATTCTTAGTACCGAAACCAAACGGCAAAACACGCTTTATTCTCAACGTAAAAAAATATATGTTCATTGATACTGTTCATTTCAAACAAGAAGACTTCAGAACAATGATCAAACTTGTCTCAAAAAATTGTTTCTTGTCAACTATTGACCTCAAGGATAGGATATTTTGTTCGAATTTAATGTTTTGCCGTTGGGTCTCAATACAGCACCTTTTGTGTTCACAAAAATAATGAAACCAGTTATAAAGATGCTTCGCTGTGCTGGTTATTTATCGACTATATTTCTTGATGATACTTGCCTTATAGGTATCTCAAACTTATAGCGGTTGTATAGATATTATTGCCATAACAAAGAAAATTTTCTTCTCGTTAGGTTTCATTATAAATGAAACAAAGAGTTGCATGATCCCCAGCACTTCATATAAATTTTTGGGGCTTATTGTTAACTCTGAGACAATGAAAATAAGCTTACCTATAGAAAGGCGTCAAAACAGTACAAGAGAACTAATCAAATTTAAAAATTTTGATAAATATACAATAAGACAATTTCTACGCTTAGTAGATCTACTGACTTTTTTGGTTGGCTTGATACAAAAGAGTTTGAAAGAGTTAAATATTTAAACTTAAAAGAAGATAAACATTATGTTATAAACATGAATTTACCACAAACATTACAGATGGGCTTTCAATGGTGGATTGAATCTATTGAAAATTCTGTAAATAAAATAAAATTTTATGATTACAAATTAGAAATACATTGAGACGCTAGTACTATGGGATGGGGAACGGCCTGTGCGAGAATACCTCAAGTGGTAGTTGGAGTCAAGAAGAAAGGAAATAACACATAATATCTTGAGATCTTGGCAGCATTTATAGGGCTCAAAATTTTTGCCAAATCTTTATACGAGTGTCAGATTAGGTATTTTACGCGTTGATAATACAACTGCAATTTCATATATAAATCGTATTGGAGGAATTCAGTTTCCATCTGACGAAATTAACCAAATATATTTGGCGATGGTGTGAAGCACTAAATATATTTATTTCGGCGCTATATGTTCCATCAATCGAAAACACTCTTGCAGATGCAGAATCAAGACGAGTACAACCTGACATCTGATGAAAACTTGCTAATTTTGTGTTAAAAAAATAATCATACATCCTTTCAGACAACCGAAAATAGACATGTTTGCTAGCCGTATAAATAAAAAATGTCCCTTATACATTTCTTGGTACATAGATCCTGAATCATACACGATTGACGCTTTTTCTGTTAATTGGTTGAAGTGGTTCTTTTATGGGTCTCCACCATTCTCTATTATCCTGAAAACCTTGAAGAAAATCACTAGTGATAAAGCCAAGTGTATACTGGTTGCTCCGGCATGGCCTGCACAAACATACCCTCTGTCCAATCAGCTTTTACAGTCTAACCCATTAATTTTTTACCCATCCGAGGATTTAATTATCTGTCATTCCAGCCCTCACCAGACTCAGCGCCAGATTACCCTGGTTGCCGTAATATTAGGCGGGAGTCTCTACTAAAAAGGTATGTCCCTCCGTAGTTCATACAAATAATGATAGCGTCATTGTCAGATAACTCTATTACCTAAACAATATGACACTTTTTTGAAAAAATGGCACATCTATTGTTTACACAACAATATTGATATGTATCGGGCTTCAGTTAATGTCATTAGGCAATTTTCAATCTGGAGCTCAATCAGAACTTTCCTCAATCCTAGGAAGTCAGATAAGCGAAGATAACCGCATGAAGAGAGAGAAATCACTATCCTTGAAAAAAATCACTAAAAAATTAGTTACCCTACTTGCTCTGGTGACGGCGCACAGAGTGCAAACACTTTCACTAGTTAATATTCAAAACATTAAAATTTCTCGGAATGAAATTTCCATTAAAATCCCTGAAATCATAAAACCATCGGGTGTAAAATCAAAACAGGTTAGTGCTTCCATATTTTCGAGACCGACCTGAAATATGTCCGGCAAAATTATTAACAGATTATTTAGAAGTAACCAAATCTTTACGCAATAATCATACTTCTCTTTTATTTCTATCAAAAAACCACATAATAAAGTCTGTGCGCAAACAATGAGCAGATGGATAAGGAGTACTTTGGGGGTTTGTGGTAAAGATATATCTCAATATTCTAGGCATTCCACTAGACACGCGATTACTTCGAAAGCTCACAAGCTCGGTGTAAATCTAGATCTTATTAGAAAGACTGCCGGCTGGACTGGCAACTCAACAACATTTGCCAAATTTTACAATAGGCCTGTAATAAAATCAAATGAAATTGTTAATCATGTTTCGATAGAACTTTAATAGATCAAATCTAGTTCTGTAATCATTCCTTCATGAAAAATCTGAATAATAATAATTATTACTATTGGTAATCGATTACTAAAGCTACGCGTCCACTGGATCGGAATCGGAGCGTACGGAACGAAAGGATTTGTTGCTTTGTATTGATTTCGAGGTACCTGCGTCCACTGGATCGGCATTTTTGCGCCTGACACCGGAATTTATTCTGATGACGTCATCCGCAGTGGACGCGTCATTCGGATTCTAAACGTTTCGAGTTCTGACGTGTTTGTTAAGCTATACATAAACAAACTTTTTTCGAGTCATATGAATGTACCCAAAAAATCTATTTTCATCTTCTAATAAATCAGAATATAATGTATGAAATTCTCCGAAAATTAATCATTTTAAGTTTATATTATGAACCCATATCTTTCGTTTCCTCCTGATTCTCTCTTCCTTTTCTGATAAAATACAGCTAATTACAACAATATCCTCGTCACTATCCTCCATAATGCAAATGCACGTTAACAGTCAATGACGGTTTCTTTAAAAATGCCTAAATTGCCGATGCTGAATCCCAATGCAGTGGACGCACCTCGTCGGCATTTCGTAAATGACAACGCTTCGTACGCACCGTACGCTCCGATTCCGATCCAGTGGACGCGCAGCTTAAAGCTGTTGCAGCTTAAAAATTGATAGTAAAATTGGATGACTTTGTTTTCTCAATTTAAATTGCATGTTATTTAACTGCAACAGATATTTCACAATGTTCTCTCAACATCTACTAGTGTGTATAAATATCTCTTCAAACTCAACACTGAAACATAATTAATGATTAACGAACTATTACTTACCAGTAAGTGAAGTTCTACCATAATTATGTGAAGTCTTGAGTTTGAAGAGATAGCAACCCTCCCTCCTTCTCTTTTTTATGCCCTAGAATACTGAAATATCAATTAGAGTTAGCTCTGACCTAAATGACGAACCAGTTTACCGCGCGAAATAATGAAGGGCTAGGAATCTACCCACAGTTTTTCGTATTTTTCTCTAAACTTAGTGCATACAAGGCGACATTGTAGGTGCTACTACTAGTGTATATAAATATCTCTTCAAACTCATGACTTCACATAATTATGATAGAACTTACTGGTAAGTAATAGTTCGTTTAATCATTAATCATAGTTGATTTTAAGTCATATTACAAGAGCATTACCTTCGCTCCATGTGCACTATTGTCATCTCTCAGTAAATGATTTGATGTTTAAAAATTTTGAGGTCACAAATTCACTACCTTAATGCCTACTATTTGACCTTCAGCTACCCTTTCGAACGAAACATTTTTGGTGAAAATATGATAAAATTGAATTTAAATATGAGTTATTGATAAATGTCCGTTTTACTTAGAATTTATTTCAAACTAGCTGACCCAGCGAACTTCGTTCTACAAAATATCTTAATAAGTAGTTATTCTGACGACTGTATTAGCATTACAATCGCAAACTTTCATCAACATCCCTAGAGTAGTTTTTGCGTGAATCAGTAACAAACATCCATACATATTCACAAACTTTCGCTAGTATAATATTAGCAGGATCCCTATTTTGAAAGCCTATATCAATAAAACCCCCATGTATGTACGCTTACTCAGATATCTAGTTACCGTGTTAAATGTTTGCTTATTTGAATAAGCTTACACTGTATTATAACATTACCGTAAATGATATCTGAAACAATATAGCTTCAGTGCTTCCTCATATTAACTGATTCCGTGTGAAGTCGATTAGTGAAGTGTACGGACGAACCTACCTACCTACATAAATTTTTATTTTGGAATAGCCAAGTGTACCTATCTAAGAAATTGAATTTCAATCTTAAAAGTAAGTTTTTATGCTTTAGAGTAACACTATACACTTTTTAAACTAATCTTAGTCTTCTTTGATAATTATTTTGATAATGCAATTGTGTTTACCAGCCGCCCATCCTGGTTTTGTCTGGGTCTGGTTAGTTAATCAGATCACTTAATACTCATTTGTTTTTTATAAAAGCTATCTTTTATGATTACAATGTTATTCAAAATATAAAAATATAAATTCTGTATTACTCAGAAACAGTATTTCGATTCTATAAAATCGAATAAAACCTCCTCACAATGCCCGTTGCCGTGCAATTTAAAATAGTTATTTGTTATACAAGAGTTCAAAGTTGCTTTTTAAGCTCGTGCTCAATTTTGATGACCGAGCAAGCGAAGGATTCTAAAATTTGAATCCTGAACATTAATCAAAAGAGCACAAGGTGCAGCACGTAACTTTTCATCCCACCTTAGCGAGGAAATAACTAAAGTCGTATACAGTCGTATATCGTACTGCTTCAAATAGGTACTTCTCGCGTGATTGTTCAGGGAGAGAGCTCATTTGTGCATTATTAACAGTTTCAGTCAATTTTGTTGGCGTCAAAGAAACTGCCTCGTACATAATAAGTAAGTATATAGAATCGCTCATTTTAGGTTTTACTTGTTTTCAAGTTTCTTGTTTTTAACATAAGGTTTTAACTGTTTAACTTGTTTTTAACATTATGTCGTGAAAAGAAAATAGCGTGCGCAAAGCAAATTAAAAAATACACCAAGAAGGTTCCGAGTCTGAGGTTTTGACAAATCAAAAAGATTGAAAAATTTAAAATTCGACACCACTTACGAAATAAAACCCTTTTAAGGTCTTTATCTTCTTCGTCGAGTCGATGGTTCTTAAATGATTAAGTTTTTATATAATTTTCTCCCAGTACTTGGCCATTGCGACTCCGCAGTGTACAGGTCTGGACAGGTCTTGTACAGGTCTTCCATCATACAGGGGCTTAGACGATGTGGGCACGTCGGTAGGTGATCCATACTCTGCTCAAAGGCACCGCAATCACATTGTACCCTGTTAACATCCGAAAATCCCCACTTGAATAAGTTTACCATGCAACGACCCACTTGGGTCCGGAGTCGGTTTATTGACTTCCACTTGGGTTGCGGGAGGTCACTACCTACTGGGAGCGATTCTGTTTGCTTTGGGAAGTCAGGAGGTAGTGTTAGCAATTCCCACAGCTTTAAACGGGCTCTAATCGGATTGGCGTTTCATGCATCGGTTTTATGCAGAAAACTGTTACGGATCTTGAGTCGTCTATTTGTAGGATCGGCGTCAAACAATGGGTGTCTAGGGTCCGATTCCTGTCCGATTCTTTTTTTCTATTGGGCATGCGATTTCCCTGCGGACAGCGAGTGGGGCTATACCCGCGAGTGGGTATAACATGTTAAGGGGAGTGGGCTTGAGGCAGCCTGTTATCGTGCGGCAAGTTTCACCACCCGGCCCATACGTACTTACGTTCACATTCTTATGTCAAACTTCAAAATGGTTTATTTCCATAACTGTACATTTTAGATCATTGGTCTTCACAAAACAGAGATCAACGAGATCTACGTATTTGATGACAGCTGTCAAACTTAATTGTGGTGTATATCTGGTAAATGTCGACTTTAGATCATTGCTGTCTTCACAATAATGAGACAACTCAGTGAGATCTTCATATGATATGACAGCTGTAAAACTTAAAAGTGATATATTATTTCCTTTACTATCGACTTTGGACCGTTGCTGTCTTCTCAAAAGTAAAAGAAATTAATGAGATTTACATTCTTGATGAGCTGTCATCCAGAATGTAAATCTCATTGAGTTTATATAATAAATAAGACGTGTGTCTAAAATGAACAGCTACAGAGATGAACCACTTTTAAGTATGACAGCTGTGTCATACTTAAAAGTGGTTCATCTCTGTAGCTGTTAATTTTAGACACACTTCACAGAAGTAAAAAAAAATCTAAGAGATCTAGATTTTCGATAACAGCTGTCGAACTTAAAAGAGGTTTATCTCCGTAAGTATCAATTTTAGATCCTTGATGTCTTCACAAAAGTGAGAGAGCTCAACGAATTCTACATTTTGGATGACAGCTGTCAAACTTCAAGGTAACTGTACTGTACTGTATCACCTTTTAATAGTCCGCTGCAGGACGTAGGCCTACCCATGAAGGGTGATTAACGGTAAAGGTAACATATTTCCGTAATTGTAGAATTTATACTATTGCTATCTTCTTCACAAAAGTGAGACAAAACAACAAGTTCGACATTAGGGATGACAAACAGCTATCAAATTAATTATATAACATAACAAAAATAATGATATACCTAAAAAAATCTAAATATCACGCGACGTATTCATTTACGCGACTCAGAAATTGTGAGCGACGCGCCGCGCGCTCGTTTTCCACGCGTCGTCAGCCGCGCTATTATAAGTACCTTACCGCAGTAACGAATATGAACCAGTTGGCGTACACCTATTTTTAGGAAAATGACAAATTGCCTTATTATATACAGTCATTGTACACATGTTAAGAAATATAAGACGTCATTGAGTACTTTATACTAAGAAACCTAAGTACATTGAAGTACCTATCAATTGCAAGTTAGGTTTGTTACTCTTTCACGTCTAATACAAGTTTGTATGGAAGTTATAATGCAGTTAGCTCTGACATGGATGGTAGATATTAGTGACATTTTTGGGGTACAGTGACTTTTCGGATACAATATTTTCGGGCACGTTGTCCGAAGTATCATTTTATTTTTTTATTATTTTTTTCCGTATCTCAAAAAAAAAATAACCCTTATAAGATTACTCTAAACTTCTAAACCAAATAAACTCAAACTACATCTAACAGTCATGTTTTATCGAAGACTACCTTCTCCCTTAGTTTTGATTAGTTTCTGGTTTTGTACAATTTCCGGTATTTAAACGGAACCCTCGTTAGGTGAGCTTGATTCGCACTTGTCTGTTAAAATATCGTATAATACAAAAATGTCTTAGCTCCATTTCTCCACAATACAACATAACAGTTCTGCCACATTGTGGCAGAACTCCTTATAATCCCTATACGCACGTGTTATAATGATAATAATAGATTTAAATACAATATTTATAAGATATTGATTTCTCACGTTGAATTATTTTTGTGTTTTTAGACATGTGGCAGACAGCCTAGTTTCGCCACAATGTGGCACAACTAGGATGTCTGCTACACACATACATATAATATAATACAAATAAAGCGGATCTCACTTGTACAAGACATTGCTTCTGTCAGTTCAGAAAATCATGACCATCAGACTAATGAAATGAAAACGGTCATCTTGAATATTACAAAAAAAAATTAGGGGTTATTATGAAATTGTGATCTTGCAGTGCGATGACATTAATGCAAAAAAGTGACTAAACGTAGCACTTCAATATCTTTTTTATTTTGATTACAGAGAGTAAGCGAAAGCATCGCGGATGATGATAACGCAGTCAGTTACTCAAAACCAAATTATAAGGTAATATCATTTATGTGGTTCGGTAATTTTCGGATTTTTAAAAGCTTATGTATAAATACTCATTAAGGTTTCGAAACAAGCACATCGTAAGAACAACAACAGCTAACATCTTTTTAATTTTAATTACAGAGTGTAAGCGACAACATCACAGATCATAACGCAATAGGTTCATCAAAAAGAAATCAATTTGAAAACTCCAACAAACGACAGCTTTTACTTAATAAATAATAATTTGGTAATCCAATTTTATCTTATTATTTGCGGTTAGATAATTATCGGATTTTCAAAACCTTTTTTAGGGTTTCGTACTGAAACAAGAAATCCTTAGGAGATCTTTGAATTTATTCATGAGCTGCTGAGCCCTATAATTCTCAAATTGACCACCGGATTGTTCATGGTGCATATAGGATAAAATTCAATTTAAAATGTTCAATCTTCTTTTAAGTTTCATTCACCTTCCCGTGCGGCAAGGTGAAACAAGTTTTGGTGAGTAGGGCTTTAAAAGTTTCCAAATGTCAATGAGTAGTTATAATAAAACAATCCAATGTATGAAATGAAAGTATATATAATTATATTTACACTTATTTACAGATTGAAATTGGATATGCAAAGGTTCCAGCACATACCTTAGAGAAAATTAACTGGAATTATTATACGACCGCTACGAGAAAATTACTAGAAGCAGTATTTGAACGCGAGTAAGTATCTATATCTATTTAGGTCCAATTTTCACTATAATGCTGCGCCTACAATAGAAGAGAGAATAAAATGCATGATTTGTAAGTTATTTATTTAGTTACCTGCTTAGTATTTTGGCAATTTTAGAACATTGTATTATTTTTCAGTATCCTGGCGACGAGTTCCCTCACTGGGAAACGTTCTCCGGCTTTTCCCAATAAAGCCGCAAAAGAGAGATTAAACCCCGCGCTCGTGAATGATATCGTGCAAACAGTGGTTGAACGTTGCTCTGTTCCAGAAAACATTGTCAGGTACGTGATAAAACATTTTTATGTTTCGCACCTGGTTAAAACTTCTGATTAATTCATCTATTTGATATACAATTATACATGTTATTGTTATTGATAGGAAATACGTTATTTCTTACTTATACTCCTATAATAAATCCGAGAGTGTGTTTGTTGATGCATTACTCTTTAACGCAGCAATGTATTTAATACATTAATGGCTTGGATATGTAATGCATAGTTCAAAGGTTACTATGTAGGCTACTTTTTATCTCAGGTACTAAAAGGTTTCTATGGAATAGCACAAGTCCAAGTACATAGAAGACGGGTGAAACAACGCGATCAATTACTAGTCATATATTATATGTAACAAATGCTTGCAAAGTGATGCTTCAATAATTAATATGGAAGGATCAGTTTACATTCAAAAAAAAATCGTTTATATTTTTTTATTTTATTCATAACAAGTATAACAAAAAAATGTGCAGATGAATCTAAAATGTTCAGAACTCGTCTAAGAAATAAGAGAGGTAAAACCAATAAGAAAAATTGTGAAAATATCCTCCAACAAGTACTGAGCCAGAATCAGGAGATGATTGATGCAATTATTGATTTTCTAAAAATCCTCTTTGTATTATATTATTGTAATATATAATACCTTTTTTGATAATTATCTGTTAAATGTGTGTTTAGGTAGCTACTTGCTTATTTTATTATTTCAATGTGTAAAAGATCTTAAGTTTTCGTACATTGATGAAAATGAGCTGTAAAATTCAATAAGATTATTTTTGAATAATCGTTATTTGTTAAATATTTTTCCAGTCTCCAGAAAATTTGAACATAACTTTATTGAATGATGGCTATATTGATTAGACGTAAATTCTAGTTTGATGAATGTGTACAATTTTTAAGTATATAAATGTAAACCTCCAGATTAAAAAAAATAACATTTTAATTTCAAAATATTAAACTCCAACAAATTTGTACAGAACTTTAAATTTGATTGCTCAAAAATTTATTTAGGTAATAAGATTGCTGTTGTCTGCCAAAAGTTTCATAACTATCTGTAATTAAAATCATATATAAAATCCATTCATTCATAAAAACATAAAAAAATGTTTTTGATTAAAATCCTTGGAAATATTTTCATAAGAAATTATGATGAATGTGTCCTGTCATCATTCATTGTCCATGTGATATTTGATTGACCAAGTGATAAATATTATATTTTTAATGAGTCGTAATATAAATATTTAGATTGTTTTGTTTGAAAATTTTAGAAAATGAAGATATTTTCGTACGTGGAAATTGTTCATTTTTGAGAAGACATTAACTCGAATATGCTACTTGCTTTATAAGGGCAATTGCTTACACAATTTATTATCATAATTCTCAAACAAAAAATGTTATAAGTAGTATTTATGAAGATTAATTTAAGTCGTTGTATCAGTTATCGATCAGTATCTACCAAAAGCATAGAGGATTATTTCGTTAATGAGTTTATCTTGGAACATTACATAGCTATATTATAAAGTTTAATTGGCTAGCAATTACTAAATAAGAGGTATGTTGTGTGCAATACAATTTTAATGTGTTCAATGTTCATTCGTTATAAATTATAAAAAATATATTACCAACATTAATAGTAAATAATTAAATATAGTTGCAAACCAATACAATAAAAAGTGTGCAACGTACCTAAATATTTGTTCATACCACCTGCTTGAAAATTATCATTATAGTTGTTGATACTCATTGTAAAAAAAGTCATTATCATCTTAACACAATTTCGATGGCTGTGGCAGGTCAATAATGTTGTATGAAACTCCATAGAGAGTAAAATGATTTAATTTAGAATGTTCAATTTGTATACTTTCAAATTTTTTATGTTAGAACATTTAAGAACATCGTCAATTTAAGAGGTTTTATTTTGTAAAATCCAATAAAACCTCTTTACCTTGCACGTCAACTCAACGGGCATTGTAAGGAGTTTTTTTTTTCGATTTTATTGGGAGTGAGCCAAGTGAACATAAAAAGATTATGAAAATCATTATAAGAGGTTAAAAAATTTTTCATTCATATGACTACTTTGATTGAGCGTGTAAGCCTAAAGAATGATTTGATTTGATTGATTTTCCCAGATAGGCAGGTACACTGTATTAACTCGATATAAAGATTCCTGAACGTACAAGTCACTATTTCACTTCACATCGGAATCAGTTAAGATGGGGAAGCTCTCTAGCTTTGACGTTGCAGACATAGTTTACGATATTGACGTAATCCAGTGTGAGTTTATTCACATATAAATATATCTGAGTAAGCTACAGTTAGGTACCTACGCACTTACATGATGGTTTTATTGACACATTGGCTATCAAATCAGAAATATCAAATAGGTACCTAATAACTAAATAATGGAGATTTTCAATTTCTCATGTGACCTGGGAGTGCAATTTTATCATTTATTAAGCCACAAATGTTTTGGTCGAAAGGGTAGATAACATTGTGATCTAAAAATTATTAAACATTAAATAATTTACTGAAAGTCATAGCAATAGTGACCATGACCATGTAGAGACCATACCTGAATATCAGCTTTACTTGATCCGTAAAATTATATTCAGTGTAAATCGTGTAATTGAATTACAGTCTTCAGTTTAAATAGGAAAATATGTGTCCATCATATTATAATAGCATTGCTCGAAATCACAGATCAGAGAAAAAGGAGACGACAAGAACCTTGTTTTCTGATCTATGCTCGAAATACATGGCAACCATAGAAAAAACACACAATGAGCATTAAATCCTGATATTTTTGCAGCTTCTTTGAACCAGCCGTTTGAAGAATTAGAACATAATAATATTGTATTCATAGATTTTTTAATTTCTATTTCTATTTTAATTTCTATTATTTGGAAATAAATCCTTATCTAACGTCATTATAAACATTTTTGTGTTCGTGGGATCTCATAAACCTTCTATTGTTCTTATTTCTGACTACGCTTTTAAAAGAAATAGAAGATAACAAGAAGCCGTAAGTCTGACCTGGAGAATGATTCTTATAATTTTCTACCTTTTTTTTTTTTTTTTTTAATGACAATACTACATTACTACTACATAGAAAGCAATTGGATCATCCACAGACCCTTGAAGGTCTAAAGATAATCCAAGTGCTCAAGCCCACTGCCAGTTGGCAGCGTGCCCAGCATGCTGGCAGCATTGCCACGCTGAATGGCAATGCTTATACGTTGAGCCAAATAAACACCAGCATTTTGGTCACGCGTCGCGTCCACCAGACGCTCAGAAAGACTTTTCAAAACGAGATGAGCTCCCGGCCCCCACGGACCCAAAGTCTCAACTCCAAATGGCTCAAATATGTAACCACTGCCGAGGTTAGCATATTTGCGCCGCTTGTGCTGCTCAGCCGAATTGGCCGCCGCTCCAGCCCTACTCTGAGTCTCAGGAAGATGTGACGGTGCCAAAGTATCGACGCAAGTTGCGTCCCATACTAAGGGCCGTCCACACTTCCATGGGACCAGCGTCATGCCGTCAGGCCTTTTGCCATCACCACGCGCCAACCCACTCGGTTCGAGTACGGCTGCGATATTGGCGGTGACAAAAGCCCTGCGTATGACATCGTTAAGGCTGGCGTGGCGTCCAATCCGACCAGCGCTTCTTGAGCAAGAGAGACCGTGGTGACCGAGCTGGTCAACTGCAGTACCACACTGACAGCGATGGGCTTCACAACACCTTGCACCCAAGCGTAAGCTGACAGCTAGACGAAATGCAGTTGGGTCTAAAAGGTTACCAGTATTGAAAGAGGGCAATGCTTGCAACCAAAGACCGGACTCCCATACAGAGACTGCAAGGATACGAGCGCGATCCGCGACGCTAGGACACGTGTCTAGAAGAGATTTCCGTGCTAGTTCGCAGATCGGCCGATCCCACAGTCTCTGCGACGATAAAGTCTTTGGAAGCTCGGTATTTGGGCAAGCGACCCTCCAAGCATTCGTTGCCTCATTCAAATGAGCTACATCTACACCAGAATGGCCTAAAGAAGGTGCGAGGATTTTTTCAATCAAGTTCTGAGTACTATGAATGAAGGACAAGAAAGCTGGTAAAGCAACACTTGAAATTTTCTACCTGGGTTTTAAATCAATTTAATGAACGCGGAATTATGTTTTTTTTTATTAATATATCGTTAGAAAATAAGGGTGGGTTGCACCAAATTACTTTAGCAATAACCAACCCCTAACCAGTCGTAAAATATCTGGTTACGTCAAATATTTTTGACGTAACTAGGGATCTTAATGATAATGAAAACCTAACCGGTTGTAAAATTTCTGGATACGTCAAATACTTTTGATACTTTTGATACCTACTGTTCACAGTTTGTTTTAACGATAAGTTAAAGCAATTTGGTGCAACCCACCCTATGTGTAGGTAATCTAATGATTAAAAGCTTATTTGTAATATTGGTATGTACCTAAAATCTCAGAAATCAGCGTAATATGTATTACATAAATATTTCACTTAAAAAGAAGGACAAAGCATATATTTCAACAAAAATTTAGGTTTAAGAAATCTGGGTTCATTTTTGCTGTATTTTTGGACTATTTAATATTTTTTTCAAAATATTTAATTTATAATTTTATAAGCTTTATCTGATAGAAAATGAAAAACTTTAAAAAGTCCAATATAAATTTAAGAATCCCTGAAAATAGGTAGTAGCTAAGCCCCGTGAAATCCTGGAGGCATTCATATTTTTGATGTATGTAATAAAACTGCAAGTTATTAAAATTGAACTACCTACTTCCGACTCCTACTTATGTGATAGTTATAATAATAAAGTAATCATAATCAACAATTTTATCTTCATTCGCATGATGATTCTACTTTAAATATGAGTAATAATCTTAATAGCATGGGAGAATAATTAAACCAAGAACTTTTAACAGTTTCGATACCGTTTAAAAATGGCACTAGATACATACATACATAAAAAGAAACAAGTTTCAGGATTAAGAACTGCTAAAAATTATGGAAACTTCAATTCTACACAAAATAGCTACAGAGAGCATGTATCTACAACGATACAATCACCGCCATGCATGCTTGATACTTATTTATTTTATTTATTTATTTATTTAGGCTTCACATTGATAACTGCATTAACACTTACAATATATCACTTAACTTACAACATAGAACTAAGATAAATGCGTCACCTTTTGAAGGAAGCACCGCATGTAATTACTACTTCTTGGGTATAAAACAGTATGAACACTATTCACTTAAAAAAACTAAAATTAAAAATACAATTATAAATCAGTGCGATGAGAAGAGTTAGAGAGCAGGGTTGACCATTTCGGTCATGATTGAGTTTAAATTAATTTTAAATTTAATTAATGAATCTCCGAAAATATCGAACTGGTTGTGGTTCTGGAATTTATTTATGAGTCTACTTATTCTAGGCACAGGAGAATTGGCACCTAGCACAGTTCTACGGAACACTGGGGCAAATGGAGTTATTGGATAGCGTGGATACCTAAAGGGAATTCTAAATTTAAATTTTGCTAGAAGTTTTGGACAGTCAATATCATTGTGTAGAAGTTTGTAAAGGAAAATAATGTCTAATTTGTCACGACGATCGCTTAGCGTTTGCATTTTAAAATTAACTAATCTCTTATTATACGAATTTAAAATTTTTGCTTTCTTTGCTGAATAAGCCAAATGCCATAGAAATCTCTTTTGCACTCTTTCCAGTCTTAAAGAATGCACTGCATAATGAGGTCTCCAGACTGGAGAGCAGTATTCCAGTATACTGCGAACCAGACAGTTATAGAGTAAAATCTTAGTACCAGGCCTATGAAACTCCCTGCTATTGCGAATAATAAACCCTAACATTTTTGATGACTTTCTAGTGATGTTGTCTATGTGGGGGATAAAAGTCAGCTTCTCATCAAACGTCACGCCCTTTTCACGTACTTTTCAATCTTGTGCCTACGCAAATGCTACGAAAACCAGAGAAATAGCAACGCAAACGGAAGAATCTCATATCATTTCGCTTGAAGCCTTAAAAGAACAGATGTTGTCTCTACAAAATCACTTAAAGCGGATCTCACTTGTACAAGACATTGCTTCTGTCAGTTCAGAAAATCATGATCATCAGACTAATGAAATGAAAACTGTATGTCATCTTGATTATTACAAAATAAAATTAGGGGTTATTATGAAATTATGATCTTGCAGTGCGATGACATTAATGCAAAAAAGTGACTGAACGTAGCACTTCAATATCTTTTTTATTTTGATTACAGAGAGTAAGCCAAAGCATCGCGGATGATGATAACGCAGTCAGTTACTCAAAACCAAATGATAAGGAACCATTATGCGGTTCGGTAATATTCGGATTTTTAAAAGCTTTTGTATTAATTATTGTTAAGGTTCTGAAACAAGAACATCGTAGCAACAACAACAGCTAACATCTTTTTTATTTTAATTACAGAGTGTAAGCGACAACATCACAGATGATCATAACGCAGTAGGTTCATCAAAAAGAAATCAATTTGAAAACTCCAACGGATCAGCACAGCACAAGCCAAACAAACAATAAATCAAACGGGAAAACTACAACAAAAGACAGCTCTTACTTAATAAATAATAATTTGGTAATCCAATTTTATCTTATTTTTAGCGGTTCGATAATTATCGGATTTTCAAAACCTTTTTTAAGGTTTCGTACTGAAACAAGAAATTCTTAGGAGATCTTTGAATCTATTCATGAGCTACTGAGCCATATAATTCCCAAATTGATCACCGGATTGTTTATAGTGCATATAGGATAAAGTTCAATTTAAAATGTTTAATCTTCTTTTAAGTTTCATTCACCTTCCCTTGCGGCAAGGTGAAACAAGTTTGGTGAGTAGGGCTTTAAAGGTCTTCAAATGTCAATGAGTAGATATAATAAAACAATCCAATTTATGAAATGAAAATATATATAATTATATTTACACGTATTTACAGATTGAAATTGGCAAAGGGTATGCAAAGGTTCCAGCACATACCTTAAAGAAAATAAACTGGAATTATTATACGAGCGCTAAGAGAAAATTACTAGAAACAGTATTTGAACGCAAGTAAGTATCTACATATATCTATTTAGGTCCGCTTTTTACTATAATGCTGCGCCTACAATAGAAGAGAGAATAAAATTCATGATTTGTAAGTTATTTATTTAGTTAGCTGCTCAGTATTTTGGCAATTTTAGAACATAGTATTATTTTCCAGTATATTGGCGACGAGTTTCCTCACTGGGAAACGTTCTCCTTCACGTCCTTTTTGGTGCCCGTATCAGTTTGATTTTAAGGAATAAAACCCTTTTGCAATGCACGTGTTAGGCCACGATAGTCGAGTTGGCCATGATTATCACTTAGTGTTTAAATTATCTGTATTATTACAGATTTGTGTGCATATCTACGAAAATTCGTAGGTGCATTCTAATTTGTTTTATTTTATTGCGAACAATACCAAGTTGCTTAGTGACTTCGATCACCTAGGTGATCGAAGATTATCCCGGTTCGGGCTCTCCGTCCCGGACGTAGAGTCCCGCGTGCGGTGGAAGAGGCGCGCGTGGCTGCCGGCGCTGCTCACGTCATCGTTACTCTAACGAACTAATTGCTCGTCAGCCTGATATCGATGTATTTTTCTCAAAGCAGAAAAATATTACTCAAAACAGCATGAGTTGCCTGAGATATGTCATTATTCTTAAGTATCAAATTCATAAGATACGAGTAGATTAAGAGAATTTATATGAATGATGTGTATAATATTTAAGTTATTTTGTAATAATTAAGTCAAAATCATTTGGTCTGCATGTGACTGTAAGTTTTAACTCTATGTGGTAAATAAAATAAAATAAAATAAAAAAAACGCTGTGAAGAAGGCCTGATGAATTTAAAATAGAATTCATCCTGAGTTTTAAGTCTATTCAAAGAAACGTAGTCTGTGTTTTTTTTTTGTTAATACTCGTATATTAGAAAATAATTAACCTATAAAACAATTAAATCATGAAATCGCAAAGATAGTTGCCAGTTTTAAAAACGACAGTTCTCCAGGGCCAGACTCTATCACTGTAAAACTTATAAAAATGTCACTGAACTCTCTTTTGATTCCACTTAACTTTATATTTAATTTAAGTTTAGAAACAGGATTTTTTCCGGATTGCTGGAAAGTGGCGTCTGTCTCTCCAATTTATAAAAAAGGCAATAAGAACTCTGCAGACAGCTACAGGCCGATTGCTCTTCTAATTGTGTTCTCTAAAATCCTTGAAAAACTGGTAAACATCCGACGAGTTAAATTCTTAGAAAAACATAACTTGATTTCAGATAGGCAATTCGGTTTTCGTCGTGGTAAATCGACAGAAGACGCCCTCACCCTGCTAGTGAATCTAGTAACATGCGTATGTTGATAGCGGACGTAAGTGTATCGGCGCCTTTCCCGATCTCGCGAAGGCGTTTGATTCAATTTCGTTGATAGCGGACGTAGGTGTATCGGCGCCTTTCCCGATCTCGCGAAGGCGTTTGATTCAATTTCAGTAGGTCTTCTTCTTAAAAAGCTTCATAAAGCTGGTGTCAGAGGGGTAGCATTAGAATGATTCAAGAGTTACTTATCCGGCCGTAAGCAGTTTGTAAAAGCTTGTGGACAGTCAAGCGATCAACTACCTATTAACTATGGCGTCCCGCAGGGCAGTATACTCGGGCCCACTCTATTTCTTCTCTACATAAACGAAATAGTAAGTAGCGATATTGCAAATGCCGACATCATCACATACGCAGATGATACCGCTATCATTTTCCACGGAGACACGTGGGACCGAGTATTTACTCTAGCTGGAAACGGCTTATCGGTTATTGCAAAATCTCTAGACCATAATTTTCTCACTCTTAATATTAAAAAGACAAAATACATAGCCTTTAGCAAAACTAGCGCTAGTCGACCCCCTGCCCGGCTCCGTATCAGGATTCATTACTGTTCATCTGATTTTGAGCACAGACCACGCTCCTGCTCTTGCAACACTATCGACGAATCGTAGATAATTAGATATCTGGGCGTAACTATAGACGAAAACCTGACATACAGGCAGCATATATCGGATCTAACTGCCCGAATTCGCCGGTTGATACACATTATGAAAGACCTCCGCGACTGCGCACCCTTACCACTTCTGAGAACCATTTATCTTGCTTTGTGTCAATCGATCATACAGTACTGTATCCCGGTCTGGGGCAGTTCCGGCAAGACCATCTTGCTGGCTGTAGAAAGGGCGCAGCGGGCTTTAATTAAAGTCTTACTAAAGAAACCTTTTCGCTATTTTACCGATTTGGTGTACGAAAATTTCAAAGTGCTAAGGGTTCGCCAGCTTTTTGTTTATAACTCTGTTCTGAAAACTCACTACAACCTGAAATCCCGCACCGACTACAACGCATTAGCATCAAAAAGAACAAACCGATCTTTTATATTTCCCCTCCCACGCGTCCGTTCCCTGATGGCTAAACGCAGTCCAGCTTATTCTCTGCTTTGCACATATAACAGCGCTCGCTCTGCGTTAGCCGGATACAATGACTTGTCAAAGTATGATTTTAAGAAAAAGTTAAAGGATTGGCTCCTAAGTCTATCCTACGACCAGACTGAGAGTTTAATAAGTTCCCTGTATGGAGAATGACTGCAATAGTCAAGAGCCAAAACACTTCATCTCATTCATTATTTTTCACAACACAAGAGATTTCCCGAAATTCCTATTTTTCATTATTTCCTTTCGTTAATAACAAAATTATTATTATTTTGGTAGTTTTGCAAAGTTTTGGTCTTCGCAAATTTGATCTAGAATTCTAATCTATAATCTGTAACAATTCCTGGCATCCTGGTAACGTCGCATATGAGCCCCAAGATACAAGCCTGTGCTTAGTTTGGGGCTCGCCGTCTAGCTTTTTATTGAAATTATTGCCTATCAGTACTTGATTATTTGTAATCTTAGAAACTCTAGCCTTTTGCATTGTATTAGTTTTAAACTTTTTTGATGTATTACTTTTGTTGTGTATTTCTTGTTGGTAATAGACTTATTATTATTATTATTACTTTTAACAAATAAGCCTTAAAGCCTTAAGAAGAAAATATAGTCTAGTCCAGTCAGAAACACATTAATATATACGAATACCTATAACACAATAAAACGAACATATAAGATGAGATCATACACACCTACTCGTACTTAAAACGGTAATAGAAAAAGAGATACAAATCATAAATTCAGTCAGATTTATTTGCACAGCTATACCTAATAAGCTGTACAAATTATTTAGGTCTTTTTCAAATTTTATTTTTGAAAACCTCATGTTTAAGTTTTATTTTAATAAAAAATAGTGTTGTTCACAAAATGTTCCTGGTGAAGCTTTTCAATTATTGTTCAGTTTGGTGAGATCATTTTTGGCAAATGTGACACATCAAAGGAGAGTTTTCGAAAAATAGATACAAAGAACATCAACAATTTCTTATATGCAAGTTTTATTTTTCAGTTCTTTAAAGAACCGCTAACGATATTTGACATAAAAGTAGCCCTTGTGCTAATTTGTGTTGTTACTCACTCCTTTGCCAAATTTCACTTGAATCCATTCATTTGTTTTGTCAAAACGTTAATATTTTACTTCGATTTGAGTAAGGTATCCCAAAGGAACATAATCTAGGTTTTTCAGGATGTCTATCTACAGCTTTCGTACACATACATTTTATAAGCTTGTTCTATAAGTACCTATCAACATTTAGTCATATCCAATCAAGTCGTTACATCAGTCTGTAGTTAAACGATGTTTCAGTTCAGACACTTCAAGATCTTATCGGACAATAAATTAAAACAATACAAAGTCAATCCAGGCAATAAAAAGTTTCACACAATCGAGAAATGACCAATTTTCCCAAAGTTTCTTTGATTGTCCCCAAATAGATTTTTTTTTAAATCCGATCATTATCTCACCATCACCTCTACGCAGACGATCTACAAATTTATTTGCAAGCCTCAGTTATCCGAATTTGGCCATTACCTGCAATAACGATGACCTCCGACGAATCACAGGATAGAGCTCCTCATATGGCTTGAAAACCATTCATACTTTTCTTCTTAATCATATATGCACTGTTAACTAGGATAAGATTGCCAAGGCCGACAAAATATTTTTATACTTAGTTCAGTTTTTTAACGGTACACAATATGCGTATGATTCATATTTGATACTTTATAAGAAATTTGAGTGCTTATAATAAAATTTCGTAACATCCTCATGTATATGCAACCAAATAAGTAAAACTCTAAAGTATAAAACCTTACTTGTAAGATTGGTATGTACCTACACAACACTAACTCGAAATGAAAATTCATGTACACTTCACTTCACATCGGAATCAGTTAAGATAAGGAAGCACTATATCTCGTATGTTGTTGCAGAGATCATATACTATAGCGTTAAAATCCAGTGTGAGTTTACTATATCTAAGTAAGCTACGGTTAAGTACACGATGGAGAAGGGTTTTATTGACAGGTAAGTTTTCAGATGAGGAATATGTAATAAAAGGTAATTTAACAATGTTTATTTTAGTATTTAATACGCCACATATTTATGTGTAGCGATAACAATTAGACCTCAAAATATTTAAGCACCTATTTAATAATTAATTAAGAGGCCGTACTTCGTACCAGAATCAGAATCAGAATCATTAATTGACGTACCTATCTAGCTTAATACTATGTGTAATTAAAACACACACAATCTGTATAATAACACATAGTATATAACCGCCAACAATAGGTCTCGTCATTCAACAAAGTGAATTTCAGCTCTAATGATATTAGCACATATTACTTTCTTAAGTGACAGCCTACGGGTTTGATAGGTTTTTTATTGACATTATTCGTAAAAAAAGGCCAGTAGCAGCCATACAAACGGAAATCAATGCAAATTGAATGCCGACATTTTTGCAGTCCAATCAATCTTCTTTGGATAAACCGTTTGACTAACTTTCACGTAAAAATATTTCTATCACAGATTTCTGTAATCCTTATCTACGATCATCATTAACATTGCAATGTTCATGGGATCTCATCTGCTTCGCAATAAAATAATATTCCTTCTATTGTTCTTATATCGGACCATTCTATTTAAAGAAAGACAATACATAAATAAAAAGAAGCCGTAATGCCTGGAGAATTTCCAGAGGATTATAACAATTTTCTACCTGAGTTTTAAACCTAATACCATTTACACGGTGCTTTGTTTTAGAACTATTGTTAAGAAAGTGCTCTTGGTGGAGAACATCTAAATCATGGTTCAGTTTGGTGAGATCGCTTGACGCGTTTGTGACTCCTGACTCCTCAAAATTTTGATAGTTTTCATTTCAAGTGTAAATCACGTTATCAGTTTTAAATAGTGTTAATTATTTTAGCTCCATGTAAGTATTGTTTTATTATATTATTTAATGATTAACGTATCATATCTACTTTACTGTATCCTCGTCGGTGATATATATCATCGACCCACGTAGGACGATTGGGCTATATCCACCATGCTGACTCAGTGAGGGTCGATGTACAGATTGCCTTGCGATAAAATTTCCTTCACCAAAAAGCCAAACCAAGCGTGAAAATAGATCTTTCATGTGTAAGCTCGGTAAGCAAAATAACCGTTTTGTATAAAAATTGTGTTTTCATACCACCTGCTCTAAAATGACTCATTATATGTCGTACGATCTCAACGTAAGACGAGTCAATATTATCTTAACACTAGGGACTAGGGTCTAGGCAGTAAAGTGATTTAAATATGGAACGTGTTATGATTTTATCTTTGAGTGCTTTCCACACTAGATTTTCCGATCCGAAGGGGCAGGTTCAAATCCTGCGTTCGCTTCAGATTTTTGAAATGCTTATCACAAAGATAACTCTTTGAAATATGGAACGTCTAATTCGTCTGAAAATTTGGTAACTTAGAACAGTTAAGGACATCGTAAAGAGGTTTCATTTTAGAAAATCGCATAAAACCTCTTTAAATTGCACGGAAACTGGCATTGTTATAAGAGGTTCTACTTGACTTTACAGAATAAAACCATTTTGCTGCCAGTACCAGTTCGATTTAATAGAAAAAAACTTCTTTGCAATGTTCGTGTTAGGCCATACCAATATTTACAGAAGTACAAACAATGTTATTTTCAAACCTATGAAAGATTTTCTTAATATCGCATTTCCTAGTTATGTTTTCGTTTTCTATTTTTGACTTCTTTTCGTTTATTCCCTTTAACTATTTAACGCGCATATTTTTTGGGATGAAAGAAAGCTAATTCATGTTATTGCTTACTCCTTTACCTACAATCAAACCAATTTTAATAAATATATTCGTAACACTGTCTTAAAGTGTATACTTTCTGTGATTTAATGAAAACGATTATTTTCAGAATGACTACTTCAATCAGGGAATATGATGGCGCACAAACACTTTTAACTTTGCGTGGCAGTATGGACCAAGACAACATAATAACAAGTAAGAACAATGTACCTATTTATACATTTCCGATTGATAATTATTTGCTGCAATTACAAATTAATAATATTTCAAATGATATTGTTGCAGATATGCACCATCAAATGAATATCAGAGCAGAGACGCCAAATACTGGACATTTATCACTGAGCTGCACGATTATGGTAAAAATAATTATTTAATGTTTTTTCCATACACCTGTTTACAGCCTACTAGAGTAAAGCTTACTTACTGGTCGATATTATCTATAAATTATTTAAAATTTGATAAGTATTTATGTTATTTGTGATATTTTTCAAATTTATTTCTAAAGTAATAACAATCATACAATACATACATAACAATGATCTTGCTTTACAGGATGTTCCTACGTCAAATTTGAGTGTAATTCGTACTGGAAAGGAACACGAATCAAACAAAGAACTTTCGACAATTTCGAAACCATCTGAAAATGTCACTAACTACATACACAAAAAGAAACGGGTCTCAGAATCAGGAACCGCTAAAACTTATGGCTACTGCGGTGCGATACAAAATACATATGAAGAGCATGTATCTACATCAAAACCAACACCAAGCATACAATTACAAGTACTTGATACTTTTCAATCTTGGGCCTGTAAAAATACAAAGAAAACTAGAGAAATGGCAACGCAAACGGAAGAATCTCATATCGTACCACTTAAAAGCTTAAATGAACACGTGATGTCTCTACGTGATCAGTTAAAGCGGACCTCACTTGAACAACGCATTGCTTCAGTCAGTTCTGAGAATTATGACCATCAGGCAAATGAAAATCGCCAGAGTATAGAATATAAAACGGTATGTCATCTTGATTTTTACATAAAAATATAGGGGTACTTATTGGAATAAGTAAATCACTTAAAGTTGATGATATCTAAAGTGAGTATATTAATTACACCTTTAACATATTTTTATTTTGATTACAGAGTGTAAACGAAAGCATCACAGAAGAT
The DNA here is from genome assembly GCA_949316475.1 of Hypomecis punctinalis. Taxonomy (NCBI): domain Eukaryota; kingdom Metazoa; phylum Arthropoda; class Insecta; order Lepidoptera; family Geometridae; genus Hypomecis; species Hypomecis punctinalis. Next base: position 15,388,035 of record OX438814.1, on the reverse strand, counting down.
CATAATGCAGTCAGTTCTTCAAAAAGAAATACATTTGAAAAATCAAACGAATTCATGCATAAGAAATCAAATAATAAATCAAGAAACCAAACTACGACAAAACAGAAACAGAATTCTCACTCAAAACCTAAGGACACTACTATGGTATGATTAGTTTGAGATTTCTGAAAGCTCTATTAGGATTTAGTACTAAAACAAAATAAAATCTTATGAGATCTCTGAATACATTCATGAGTTACAAAGCTCTATAAATCCAAAACCGATAACCAGATTTTTGATACGAGTAGTTTATAGAATCAATAAATAATAATAAGCTTAAACTTCAATTTAAAGTCTAAAGCCTTTTTTAGTTTTACTTCCCCGTGCGGTAAATTGTTGAATAGGGTTTTATAGAGCTTTACTTATTAAGAATATGTCGCCAAATGTCAATGGGTATAATAAAACAATTCAATACATTACATGAAATATAAATATTTAAACACTTATTTACAGATTCCGATCGGTGAAGGAAAAGCAAAGGTTCCCGCGTACGTTTTGGATGACATAAAATGGAATTCTTATACGAACGCTACGAGAAAATTACTAGAAGCAGTATTTGAACGACAGTAAGTATCTTAAATAACCTTAATCTATTGACGCTTTTTACTTTTAAGCAGCGCCAACAACAAAACCACGATTTGTCAGTTATTTATTTAGTTACCATTAGTGGCAATTTTATAACATTGTATTATTTTTCAGTATCCTGGCGACGCATTCCCTCACTGGGAAACGTTCTCCTGCTTTTCCCAACAAAGCACCAAAAAAGCGATTAAACCCCGCGCTCGTGAATGATATCGTACTGACAGTGGTGGAACGTTGCTCTGTTCCAGAAAATATTGTCAGGTACGTGGTAAAACATTTTTATATTTCGTAGCTGGTTAAAATTTCTTATATATTAATTATTGTGAGAATACGTTATTTCTTGGGGATATTATAAATCCGAAATTGTGTTTGTTGGTCAATTACTCTTCAGCAACAGGGCAACGGATTGATTTGATTTATGGCCTAAATAAAAAAAAACGGGTTTCCATGGTATAACGCAGGCGAAACTGCGATAAAAAGCTTTACAATTCATTTGTAATATTATTTTTTTCAGAACCAGTATTACAACAAAATGCGCAGACGAATGTAAAATGTCTAGAACTCAACCAAATAAAAAGAAAAGTAAAGCCAGTAAGCAAAATTGTGAAAATATAACTCCAACAAGTTCCGATCCAGAAACAGGAGATGATTGATGCTTATTTGTAACAATACCACTTTATAACACTTATTTTTAAATATTTATTTTATGTATAAAATATCTAATTTAATGCATCAGGTTAGTTTCTTGCATGTTTCATTATTTTAATGTGTATTTATTTTAAATATTCACACTATGATGAAAATGGGCGACAAAATTCAAGGCTAAACTTTAAGTTAATAACTCTCTAAAAGATTTAGACAAATCAAATTTATCGATCGAAAATTCTAGCTTGATCCATTCAGTTGTTAAGTATTCGTTCTTTAGTGAAAATTTGTTTTAAAACTCAAGATTCGTTTGTAATTTTCAAATTACGCTCTAATTAAGTTTTTAACAGATTGAAACATAAGTTTAAAAATGATTGATATAGTTCTTAAGAATCATTCTTTGTCCATTTGATATCTGACTGACCAAGTGACCAAAGTGTCAAAAATGTATTGTATTTTTCAACGAGTCGTCACTGCTGCTGTTAAAGTCTAAAATCTCAAACGGCACAAATATAAGTCCTTGGACAAAGTATTCTATTTTATGCCGGTTGGAGTTGAAAGTCCATGGGGGCCGGACGCTCTTTCATTGTTCATTTCATAGGTGACTAGAAGGCTGGCGTCTACATTTGTTTTGGGTTAATAACTAAGCATTGCCATTCATGTCTTCAGCGAGGCAATGCTGCCAGCTTTCTGGCCACGTTTCTATCTACAAAAGGTATTTTAGACTAAGTTTTTAATTTAGTTTTGTATGTATATTAGTTTAGGTATTTTGTAAATATTTTAGTATAAGTAAGTTAGAATAAATTATGTGACTAAAGTTTTGTGAATAAAAGTTAAAATTATTTCTAGAAGATATATTAATAATACCAACATTAATAATTAATAAATAATCAAATACGATTGCAAACCAATACAATACTGTACTGTACCAGCCTTTTTAATAGTCCACTGCAAGACGTAGGCCTACCCACGAAGGGTGATTTGATTAATGTGTTTATTTGTTATAATTCCTAGAAAATATAATAACAAAATCAATAATAGTTTTGTGAACAACTGAATTGATGTTTGCAGCAAATATTACTATATAATTATTTATTATTGAAAGCCTATGCCTATAAGCCTATTTTGAAAGCCTATGTCAATAAAACCCCCATGTATGTACGTACCTAACGGTAGCTTACTCAGATATCTAGTTAACGCGTTAAATGTTTGCTTATTTGAATAAGCTTACACTGTATTATAACATTACCGTAAATGATGTCTGAAACAATATAGCTTTAGTGTTTCCTCATCTTAACTGATTCCGTGTGAAGTCGATTAGTGAAGTGTACGGACGAACCTACCTACCTACATGAATTTTTATTTTGGGATAGCGTAGTGTTCATATCTAGGAAATTGAATATCAATCTTAAAAGTAAGTGTTTATGCTTTCGAGTAAAATTTGCCAGGTGGCGATAGGAAGGCAATAATATACTAGAGTCTCACTCTGCCAATGTGTAATGAGTCCTTTATTAAAGAATAACAACAGCTTATATACTAAATCATATCTATGAGGTATGCGCTACCTATATCACGTAAAACATCTAAATCACGTTCTGGTAAATCGTGCTACATCTAAAACATTCCAACGAGCTGCAACAGTACTTCCCCCTTGGAAAAAAAAAATTAATATATATTCACAAACAATTATTACCTAAAAATAGTCGAACCAAAATTAACAAAAATCCTATTAATCATGTTGCAGCGACCTTGCTTACGTCTGTTTGATTACATTTGCAGTTTATAGTTTGCCTGCATCAGTTAACTGAACCTACTGGCTTAGTCAGCTCTTTAGGCACGTATATTCACTGATTACATAACTCTATTAATACATTATAAAAATTCCGCATGGTTACACATTATTCTTCAAATCGCCTGAATTCCTTTGATCACGTAAATCGATTCGCAGTATGATGCTACTCGAAATGTGATGACAAAGCTCTAACTAAGCACCTACCTACTAGTGATCTAATTACCTACTAAAATACAGTTTGTAAACAATCTAAATATAACGATATAAATTACATGCCTATAGTTAAGAAATATTTTACACAATTCACACGAAAATACTTTCACTTTATCTATGGACCTGAACTTCGATATTTTGGCATTACACAATTCCCATCTAATTTCACTTTCCTATATTACCGTTTTCACTGATTTTATCCTGAGTTTGCACAAAAGACTAAAACAATGTTGTCACAACACACTTTTTCCGTAATCTCTGAACATTTCAAATATCTTCTTGCGCTCGCAGCTTCAGCCATATTTCCCATTATCACATTATCTCTATATATCACTGACCAGTCGTTTGGCAATGGAAACGAGTCTGGGCAAATCCTCCAGTACTACGCAATTTTCCGCCACCTTCGATTTGTCCTCGTTCGGTGGTGCCAACTTCGAAAAAATACTTGCAGATCCAACCTGAATTTTCGGCGGCAGCATTGGCATCTCAAGTTCATGTGGTCCTATATTCGGCTGCTGGCGACTGCTGATTCAATTCCATCAATTCACTCGTAAACAAAATACCAAGGGTTATTCGCGTTTCATTGCAGCTACAGAACCCTGGATTTGGCGTTCACTCATAACTTCAAAAATAGCGTGACAAAGTGCTTCTCGTCGACCATGTGATTTATTCTGTTGTCTGTAGGTACATCTTTCTTGCTGAATTATGCGTACTTGTTGTGTTTCCCTGTTGCGAAGTTGAGTCCATATCTTCAAACTCTCGAAAAAAAAACTTCCATAGGTTTTTCTTCTCGTTGTCCAAGTGTCGATGGTTTCCGTTGTGATGTGAGGGTATAGGTATGACGTCATCCAGCGGATTTATCGTCAACCCCCAAATATTCTTGCTTGCTCACTACATTGCGCGACACTAGGGTCGGGGGTCACCACTTTGCCGGTATGGCAGTGGGGCCCCCACTGATACTGCACTCGGGGTCACCAATTTGCCGGGGTGGCGGATGGAAGATAATAAGATACTAGAGTTTCACTCTCAATGTGTAATGAGTCCTTTATTAAAGAATAACAACAGCTTATATACTAAATCATATCTATGAGGTATGCGCTACCTATATCACGTAAAACATCTAAATCACGTTCTGGTAAATCGTGCTACATCTAAAACATTCCAACGAGCTGCAACATAACATACTCTTTTTAAACTATCCTTAGCCTTCTTTAATAATTATTTTGATAAAGCAATTGTGTTAAGCCACCCATCCTGGTTTTGTCTGGGTCTAATTAGTTAATCAGATCACTTAATACTCATTTGTTTTTTATAAAAGCTATATTTTATGATTACAATGTTATTCAAAATAAAAAAATATGAATGCTGTATTACTCATAAAAAGTATTTCGATTCTATAAAATCGAATAAAACCTCCTTACAATGCCCGTTGCCGAGCAATGTAAAGAATGAGCATGCGATTTACCTGCGGACAGCGGGTGGGGCTATATCCGCTAGTGGGTATAGCCTGTTATCGTGCGGCAAGTTTCACCACCCGGCCCATACGTACCGCTCACATACTTATGCCAAACTTCAAAATGATTTATTTCCATAATTGTACATTTTAGATCTTTACTGTCTTCACAAAATAGAGATCAACGAGATCTACGTATTTGATGACAGCTGTCAAATTTAAATGCGGTGTATCTCTGTAAATGTCGACTTTAGTTCATTATTGTCTTCACAAAAGTGAGACAACTCAATGAGATCTACATATGAGATGACAGCTGTAAAGCTTAAAAGTGATATTATTATTTCTTTTACTATCGACTTTGGACCATTGCTGTCTTCTCAAAAGTAAGAGAACTCTATGAGCTTTATGCTCATACTCATACTCATTTATTGATAACAATAGAGTTACATGTCAACAAATTTGCAAAAAAGTTAAATTACATTATTTAAAAAAGAGTATACAATAGTCAAACATCAATTAAATGAAATAGTAGTCATCATTATACAAAAATAATTAAAAGTCATAAATTCAATAAATAAATTATAAAAAATTAAATTATTCACATTATTAAAATTAACAAAACAGAGTACATACAATTGTATATTTATTCTACCTTAGGTAGAAAGTCTTGCACTTTGTAGAATGCTTGCTCGACAAGCCAATTCTTTGCTTTGTTTTTAAATATCTGCCGTGAGGGCGCATCTTTTATGAAGTCTGGTAGACGATTATAGACATCCGCTGCCATTATGTGTATTTGTTTAGAAGTCTTTACGAGCCGGTGGCAGGGCACGCACAAAACACCCGCTCGCCGCGGGGGCTGCGTACGCTGTTCGCCACGGCATGCGTATTCTCCCAAGTGGTCTCTAGCGTACATGGCGGCCTCTAAGATCACCATCGAGGGCAGGGTTAAGATCTTCATGGCCCGGAATATAGGCTGTGCTGATTGATCCTCGGGCACTCTCTCTATGGCTCTGACAGCTCTCTTCTGCATTCTGAACACTCGTTCCCAGTCTGCAGAGCGCGCCCAGAACTCGACGCCATACTACAGAAGAGAGTGCATCGATGCAAAGTAACAGTTCCGGACCATGCTACCCGGCAGTATAGCTGCCAGTCGCCATAGTGCGAAGCATACACGACCCAGCTTTATGCACAGACTATCAACGTGGCTTTCCCAGGTGAGAGCGCTGTCTAGATGAAAGCCCAGAAAAACTGTGTCTTTCACTTGTTCAATTGCAGCGCTCCCAACCTCCACTCTTATAGGTTTTCTTCTGTGGCCTGAGAGGTCGAAATGAATAAAGTGAGTCTTGCTTATATTCAGGATTAACCCATTCAACTGAAACCAAATAATTAGCTCACTAGCAACTTGGTTTAGCTTCACCTCAAGTAATTGCACAGTCGGCGCGGTCACTATTGCGGCCACATTATCGGCGTACATGAGGACGTGAGCGTTATTTATGTTCTCTGGAAGATCATTGAGAAGGAGGGAGAAAGCTATATTCGAGAGGGACGATCCCTGTGCTACTCCGATTACAGTTGTAAGTGGCTGAGATTTAACTCTACCCCCCTCCCCAACGACCACCTGGCAACGACCTGACATAAAATCAGACATGAGCTGCAACCCATTATAGTCAACACCATGATTTTTAAACTTGGCAGCGAGGACCTTGTGGTCAGCTACGTCAAAGGCCTTGGACAAGTCGCAAAATATCACGGCGACTTGTTGGCCACCTTCACGTGCGTCCAAAACTCTACGAAGCAACTCCCTAGTGAGAGAAGTGGTTGAGTGACCTTTCCGATAAGCGTATTGTCCATGTGATAAAGTAGAGCAGTCTTCCAAGAACTCTGTAAGTCGTGCGCTAAGACCGTATTCAAATTACACCTTAGCGACCGCCGGAATTATCGACACAGGTCTATAGCTATTTATCTCTTCCCGACTGCCTTTGCCTTTATATATAGGAGAAACCTTACATTTTTTAAGACCGCAGGGTAAACTCCGTCTTTAAGGCATCGATTGAACAGTGAGGACAGTATGTACGCTAAAGGAGAGGCCACAGATTGCAACAGGGAAGTTGTGATGTCGTAAACATCTTTTGACTGCTTTTTAGCCACTCCATAGGTCAAAATACGAAGCACTTCACGTGGTGTGAATCGCCTAAATCTGAGTGAGCGGTCCGCAGGTGTTTTCACAGCTAACAGAGCGCGAGTAGCCGCAGCGACATCCGCAGCGGGGGCGCCACACGATGATGCCGAATTTACGAAATGGTAATTTACCGCCTCTACAGCCTCTACCTTACTATTGAACTTAGTTCCGTCAGGTTGCATCAAATGCTCTGTGTAGTCCTGGGCTCTGTGGGATATTTCTGTCTCAGTTTTAACTATATCCCACATTGATTTGATAACATTCGGTGACTCATGTATTAAATTACAGTAATATTCACTCCTTACGCGCTGTAATAAACATTCATACTGAGATTGAAAATCTTCAATTTTCTTTTTCAGCTCTTCGTTTGCCGGAAATTTTATTAGCATATCTCGCATATCCTTTTACATTTCTTTACATTCTGGATGACAGCTGTCACACTTAAAAGTAGTTAATCTCTGTAGCTGTTAATTTAAGACACATTTCACATAAGTAAAAAAAATCTAAAAGATCTACATTTTCGACAACAGTTTACTTTTCGGAAATTATAACTAATTGACATATTAAAATTTTGTTGCAATCATCAATTCAGATCTTTACAAAATTATTTTACAAAATTGCATTTCACTTTTGATATTGCTTTTATATTTTCTACTAGCTTAAAACCCGCGGCTTTGCTCGCGTTGTCTTAGTTCATAGGTACTTGTTTTAAGGCCGCGGTTTGACTTAAGTTGTCTTTGTACTTACTTATAATAATATCTAAAAGTCCACGGTTTGGCCCGCGTTGTCTTAGTACTTGCTTAAAATTATAATAGCCTGCAGTTTGGCCTGCATTGTCGTATTTCTTGCAATGATAATAACCCGCGGTTTGGACCGCGTTGTGTTAATTCTTAGGTACTTAAAATAATAAAAATCCATAGATTGGCCCGCGTTGTTTTAGTACTTAATAATGGCCTGCGGTTCTACCAGCGTTATCTTGGCACTTGCTTATAATAATATCAAATAGTCCGCGATCTGGCCCGCGTTGTTTTTGTAATTGCTTAAAATAATAATAGCATGTGGTTAAGCCCGCATAAGGCCCAATTGTGAAGGCGCCATTGTAATTATTATAGCTAATTAGCATTATTATTTCGGTTTCTTTTTCACTTAAGTCATTGGATTGACTGAACACTTTTTACGTTGCTATTAAATTTACGATGGCCTATTGATGAATTGAGCCTATTGGCGTATTACTTGCAAGGATAATGCCTACGGCTAAGCCTGAATTGTCTCAGTGTTTGCTTATTTAATGTACTTGTATCTAAAGCTTATAACAAAGTACGTGAATTTTTCGATGATAAATTGCTGAATATTTGAAACTAATTCAAGATTAGTTGTAAGAGTACCTTTGTAAGGAATTTCACACTGCTATTCTTTTCATTGATTGATTGAGGAAACCTGTATAGGTAAAAATCAATGTCGTATGTGGATTCAGCAAACTGCGCTCGGCCAGCGTGATGGATATAATATGGCCCAACCGCCCTTTGCAGATAAGCCTACGTACAACACTGCACTATTAATTAAGGCCGGTAAGGCATTCGACATGTTTTAAAGTCATCAGAAATTTAATTTCGATTATTCTGAACTCATTTTTCCCAAGAGATGTGACAATTGACAATCTCGCTAATAACCGTTCACCCAGTCAAAAATGACCGAGACACTTGTAGGACTTTCAGACTTCACTTGTCTGACCCTAGGCAGAAAAAAAATGGCACACAAGTTGGTACATTTTATTTTATTTGAGATACACATAGTGTATATCTAGATGACAGGCATATTCTAGGATGCTATTATACTCATTATTTGACTAACTTTTACTATGGTACCAACCCCGAAATCACCTAAATAAAATCAGCTGTTCAGCACAAAACGTTCATCGACCCGCGCGACAAAATGTATGGAATAGGTAGGTAATTTTCGCTTTCCAGGATTGATCCCATAGTAAAGTAAGTATATTGACTCTTTATGTACCCTAAGTTTAAGACTATTGGCTCACAAAATAAATAAATTCGTAAACTATTATTGGGCCCATTTTGCCCCATTTAAGAATAAATCGTTATCTTAATTCTATTCTAGATACTTCACTATATTGTTAAAAAAGCGCATTCAAATTACTTTTTACGCTTATCCAGGGTCGTATTGGTCTAGCGGACAAGGAACCCGGGACTTTTCCCAGGACGTCAATAGTAATTTATTAGTTGAAATGGTGGGCTATTTTGAAACAAAACTGCATTGATTTTCGAACAGTCTATAGTATTTTTTAAGAAATGGATATCCCGAAGGACCCACTCAAATTTTCCGGGATAGCAGTACCCTTAGTGGTAATTTGTGTTATTGTCTAGCATTGTACCAAATTTAGTTAAAATTAATTTACCCGTTTTATCTGAGCTTTAAATTATGACTGATTAATTTTGGCTATCCCTAAGAAACCCTGTAGATTTTCCGGGATAATAATAGATCTAGTATTGAAACATGGTTGTGTGCTTCCAACATACTCCTTTTCATCTGTAACCGTTCAGCTCGTTGGCTGTAATCGATGCTTTTTTCACCAACTTTGGGACTTATAAGACCCCTAAGGGAAACTTTTAAGGAAAATTCAGAAAAACAGGAACCACAATATTTTTTTATTTAGTCTCAAAAGCATATATGCAAAGTTTCATGTTAATCGGTACAGGGAATGAAAAGTTACATGCAAACGAAAAGGGCTCGTTTTACCCCGTATAAGGTCAACTTTTCAAAATTTTCCTCCTTAGTGCTCATTATGTCATACGATGTACGTATATTCCAAATTTCAAGTTTATATCTTCAGCGGTTTGGGCTGTAGCTTAAACTGATTAATTTTGGCTATCCCTAAGAAACCCTATAGATTTTTCTGGATATTATTAGTTCCTGTATTGAAACATGCTGTGTGCTTCTTTCTTACCAGATTTCAACCATAATCTTTCAGTTGTAATTGACGACTTTTTCATGACCTTTGGGACCTTATTTGACCCCTTAGATGAAAAATTCGGAATAACAGGAACAAACGTAATTTTTATTTTGTCTGTTAAGTATGCATACAAAGTTTCAAGTCATTCGGTACAGAGAATAAAAAGTTACATACAAACGAAAAGGGCCCGTTTCACCCCGTTAGAGATCGATTTTTCAAAATTTTCTTCCTTAGTGCTCCATTACGTCGTACAATGTATCTATATTCCAAATTTCAAGCTTATATCCAAAGCGGTTTGGGCTGTAGGCTGTCTGTTAGTCAGTCACTCAGGGAAGCCTTTTATATAATAGATAGATGAGTTAAAACAAATAAACACAGTAATGTTGTTACACAACAAGTAAGATACATATTTAGGTACATTGCACACATGTTTCTGCATTGGTTTGCAATTATATTTGATTATTTATTTATTGTTGTTGGTATAGTAATATCTTCTAGAAATTAAGTTCTTTTATTCACAAAATATAAGTAACATAATTTATTCTAACTTACTTATACTAAAATATTAACAAAATACCTAAACTAATATCAAAGTCAAAGTCAAAGTCAAAATATTTATTTTGCGGAGACATGGGTAATATGTAGGTGTTAAGATACATTATTATGTGCACCATGCTCTAGCATTAGGGCATGCAAAATTATCATTCTTAATTTTAAAGGTAAACGAATAATATTATCATAATTATACATTAAATATTGTGAGATTAAATCATTTACTAATACTATATTTGCACAAAGATTTGTCATTCAAAAATTCATCTATGGAATAATATGTCTTGTCTATTAATAATTTCTTAAGTCTTAATTTAAAAATGTCAATATTATTAGTATCTTTTACAATCTTCGGCAATTTATTATAAATAGTCAATCGCATCATGAACGTACTGTTATCATAAAGGGCTGTCCTACGGTACGGTTCACGCAGTCTATCTTTGTGCCGTTTGCTCGTTAATTTGTCATACTTATCTAAGTTTTTCTTGACTAGTGCGGCAGATTCGTAAATGTATACGGAAGGAAGAGTCAGCAATTTTAATTTCCGAAAATAAGGTCTACAGGAATCTCTTTGCTTCAACCCACATATTGCTCTAATACATTTCTTTTGAGCTATTAGAGCTGATAGCTTTTCTACGGAGTTTGCCCAGGCTAAAACACCATATTTTAATGTTGATCCAACATAAGCGTGATAGGCGCTTAGTAAAGTGTTTTCGTTAGCCACTTTACGTAACATATACAGCGCGTAAGAAAATTGATTGAGCTTGGAGCACACATGAGCTACATGCGTTCTCCAAGATAGATTTGAGTCGATGTGAATTCCTAAAAATTTAGTCGTCTGAATTTCATTGATGGGTTTGCCATGATAATGTATATTTAAAATGTCAAAATTAGAATTATTGTTTTTGAATGTCATGATATGTGTTTTGTCAAGATTAATTTTTAGATTATTGCTTTGAAGCCAGTCAATTATAGATTCTAAAGTATTATTAATGTCATGTTCGTGATCACCACTTTTGTCATCTGCAAAAATTACGGTGCAGTCGTCAGCAAACATAACCATCGGGTGATTTATGGCGCTGGGAAGGTCATTAATGTAGACCAGAAACAATAAAGGTCCCAGTATGCTGCCTTGTGGCACTCCATATTTGACCTCCCTTCGACTTGAGAGGAATTTCGACTCGATTATATACATACAGAACTAAATTAAAAACAGATAAAACTTAGTCTAAAAGTCTGAATCTTACTATTTCAATCACATTTAAAGTTATGTTCAAATCAATGAAAATAATCAATATGTAAAATGAATCTTGAGTTTTATAGCAAATTTTCCTTTAAGAGCGAATACTTAAATTATTCAATAATAACACAAGCAAGTAAGAAAAAAGCTAACTAAATAGATCAAGCTACGATTTTCGATCGATAAATTTGACCAGCATTCTTAAAGTTCTGTATAAATCTTTTGGAGAGTTAAAAAATATTTTGAAAATAATGAAAACTCAATGTTTAACCTTGAATTTTATCGCTAATTTTCATTAGGTATAGTACGAAATTACGAATATTTAAATAAGTTTGCACACTGAAATAATGAAACAAGCGAAAAACTAACGTAATGCATCAAACTAGATATTTTAATACATCAAATAAATGTTTAAAAAAAGATGTTATAAATTGGTACATAAATATATAGAAATATGCATCAATCATCTCCTGATTCTGCCTCAGAACTTGTTGGAGTTATATTTTCATAATTTTTCTTACTGGTTTTACTTCTATTTCTTTTTGGTTGAGTTCTGGACATTTTACATTCGTCTGCGCATTTTGTTGTTATACTGTTTCTGAAAAATAATATTATAAATGAATTGCAAAGCCTTTTATTGCAGTTTCGCTCGCCTTAGAGCCTTAGGTATTTTGACTTTTGTGCTAAGTATTCCATGGGAACCTTTTTTTGTCCAACAAACACATTTTTTGATCTATAATATCCCCAAGAAATTACGTATTCTCACAATAATTAATAAATAATTTGCGTTAATATGATAATGACTTATTTCAGGATATATACCTAATGAGTCATTTGAGGTAAGAAATATAACGTACCTGCCAATATTTTCTGGAACAGAGCAACGTTCCACCACCGTCAGTACGATATCATTCACGAGCGCGGGGTTTAATTTAATATTTGGTGCTTTGTTGGGAAAAGCAGGAGAACGTTTTCCAGTGAGTGAATGCGTCGCCAGGATACTGAAAAATAATACAATGTTATAAAATTGCCACTTATGTAGGTAACTAAATGGGTAGCTGACAAATCGTGCATTTTATTCTCCTTTCTGTAGTTGGCACGGCTTAAAAGTAAAAAAAACGTAATTAGATAAAGATTACTAAGGATACAATACTGTCGTTGAAATACTGCTTCTAGTAATTTTCTGGTAGCGTTCGTATAAGAATTCCATTTTATATCATCCAAGACGTACGCGGGAACCTTTGCTTTTCCTTCACCGATCGGAATCTGTTCTTAATAGGTAAAGCTCTATAAAATCCTATTCACCAGTTTACCGCACGGAAAAGTATAACTAAAATCGGCTTACAGCTTTTTATTATATATTGATTCTATAAACTATCAGAAATCTGGTTATCAATAGGTATTGAGGCCATAAAGGTTTGTAGCTCTTGAATGTATCTAGAGATAATTTATTTTTGTTTAAGTACAAAATTCTCAAAGAGAAATCTTAAACTAATCCTACCATAGTAGTGTCCTTAGGTTTTGAGTGAGAATTCTGTTTCTGCTTTGTCGTAGTTATGTTGCTTGATTTGTTCTGCATGAATTCGTTTGATTTTTCTAATGGATTTTTTTTGAAGAACTGACTGCATTATGATCATATGTGATGCTTTTGTTTACACTCTGGTTCAAATCCTGCGAACGCGACAATTTTTGAAATGTTTATCACATAAAGAAAGTTTCTATACACCTAGTGTGTGAAGCACGATAAAAATAATTTCATTGATAAAGCAATGCGTCATTTCTCGTTAATGGTAAGAAGTTCTAATAATTTCACATTAAGTGACTGACTGGTTTAAAGCAGTTCTCACAAATGGCGCTTCCAACAATGTAGTAGTTGGTAAAAATGATAAACATTCACTAATTCGGCGCCTTCGTAGAGCGCGATTTAGCTTAATTGGACAAAGCATCTGGGCCGGAGTCCCAGATGATGCAGGTTCAAATCCTGCGAACGCGTCAATTTTTGAAATGTTTATCACATAATAGAAGGATTATTATATTGTTGAGAAGCAGATGAGATCCTATAAACATTACAATGTTGATGATGATGGTAGATAAGGATTACAGAAATCTGTAAATGAATGATAGAAATATTTTATGTGAAAGTTAGTGAAACGGTTTATCCAAAGAAGATTGATCGGACTGCAAAAATGTCGGCATTCAATTTGCATTGATTTCCATTTGTATGGCTGCTACTGGCCTTTTTTTACGAATAAAGTCAATAAAAAAAACCTATCAAACCCGTAGGCTGTCACTAAAGGAAGTAATATCTGCTAATATCATTAGAGCTGAAATTCACTTTGTTGAATGACGATACCTATTGTTGGCGGTTATAGACTATGTATTATTATACAGATTGTGTGTTTTTAATTACACATAGTATTAAGCTAGATAGGTACGTCAATAAATGTTTCTGATTCTGGTACGAGGTCACGGCCTGAGCTCCACACGTTATTGTAATGCCTCTTAGTTAACTATTAAATGGGTGCTTAATAATTTTGAGGTCTGATTGTTATCGCTACACTTAAATATGTGGCGTATTAAATACTAAAATAAACATTATTGAATTACCTTTTATTACATATTCCTCATTTGAAAACTTACCTGTCAATAAAACCCTTCTCCTTCGTATACCTAACCGTAGCTTACCTAGATATCTAGATACAGCGTTAAATGTTAGTTTATGTGAGTAAACTCACACTGGATTATAACGCTATAGGCTATAGTATATGATCTCTGCAACAACATACGAGCTATAGTGCTTCCTCATCTTAACTGCGGGACAATTCTGTCAACCGATCTCGTTACTAAGGTGAAACGTTCTTGAACCTGTCTCGTTTTTCTGACTGTTTTGAGCTGTTGGAACTGTCAGAAAAACGAGATCGGCTAACACAACGTATCACTGCAGTAAAGAGATGGGCTAACCGAATTGCCCCGCAGATTCCGATGTGAAGTGAAGTGGACACGAATTTTCATTTTGAATTAGTGTCGTGTCGGTACATACCAATCTTACAAGTAAGGTTTTATTCTTTAGAGTTTCACTTATTTTGTTGCCTATACATGAGGATGTTACAAAATTTTATTAACAGCACTTAAATTTCTTATACAGTATCAAATAAGAATCATACGCATGTTGTGTACCGTTAAAAAACTAAACTAAGTATAAAAATAATTTTGTCGGCCTTGGCAATGTTATCCTTGTTACCAATGCATATATGATTAAGAAGTATGGATGGTTTTCAAGCCATATGAGGAGCTCTATTCTGTGATTCGTCGGAGGTCATCGTTATTGCAGGTAATGGCCAAATTCAGGTCTTTTACTGAGGCTTGCAAATAAATTTGTAGATCGTCTGCGTAGAGGTGATGGTGAGACAATGAAGGGATTTTTTGAAAATGTGATACCTATCTAACGCCTCTAACGGGGTAAAATGGCCATTTCTCGATTGTGTGAAACTTTTTATGGCCTGGATTGAATTTGTATTGTTCTGATTTATTGTCCGATAAGATCCTGAAGTGTGTGAACTGAAACATCGATTACAGACTGGTGAAACGACTTGAATGGATATGATTAAATCTTGATAGGTATACGAAAGCTGTAGATAGACATCCTAAAAACCTAGATTATGTTCCTTTGGGATACCTTACTCAATATGAAGTAAAATTATAACGTTTTGACAAAACGAATGCATGGATTCAAGTGAAATTTTGCAAAGTAACAACACAAATTAGCACAAGGGCTTCTTTTATCTCGAATAAAAATTCGGTTCAAATAAAACTTGCAAATAAGTAATTGTTTTATGTTCTTCGAATCTATTTTTCGAAAACTCTCCGTCACATTCGCGAAAAACGACCGCACTAAACCGAACAATGATAGAAAATCTTTTTTCCATGAACACTTTGAGAACAACACTATTTTTTTTAAATATTTTTTTTTAATAAAATAAAATTGCAACACGAGATTTTCAAAAACAAAATGTCAAAAAGACCTTAAAACAAAAATTGGAATTAAATTTTAATTTGTATAGTTTATAAGGGTTATGTGCAAATAAATCTGACTGAATTTGTGCTTTGTATCTTTATTTCTATTACCGTTTTTAAGTACGTATGTATGATCTCATCTTATATGAAGTTATATGTTCGTAGAATTATCTTATAGGTACTCGTATGTATTACCTAATGTGTTTCTGAGTGGACTATATTTTCTTCTCTAATGGTACAAGTGGAAACTTTAAGGCTTTAATTGTTCTATAGGTTAATTTTTTTCTAATATACGAGTATTAACAAATAAAACAAAACACCACGTTCATTGAATAGACTTAAAACTCAGGTAGAATACTATTTTGAATTCTCCAGGCCTTCTGCACAACTTCTTGTTACTCGTAGGTATCTTCTATTTCTTTGAATAGAATGGTCAGAAATAAGAACAATAGAAGGCTTAGCGATCCCACGAATACAACAATATTAATAATGACGATAGATAAGGACTTCAAAAATCAATGAATAAAACAATATAAATATATTCTAATTATTCAAACGTCTGGTTCAAACAAGTTTGGGCGGCAAAAAATATCAGTATTTAATGCTCATTGACTTTTATTTATATGGCTACCGCCAGCCATATTTTTCGGGCAATGCCACTATAATACAATTGATAAATATTTCCATATCTGAACTGTAGACTATAATTATAAAAAAAAAATTAATTGACAAAACAAATTTGACAGCCTCGGTGGCTCAGTGGTTAGTGACCCTAACTTCTGGATCAGAGAGGCGTGGGTTCGATCCCCACCCAGGGCAAATACTTATGTGATGAACATAAGTGTTTGCTCTGTGTCTGGGTGTTATTTAGTTACTATCTATATAAGTATGTATATAAAAATAAGTATATGTAGTATATCAGTCTCTGGCAGCCATATCACAAGCTTTGCTTAGTTTGGGGTCAGAGGCCGTGTGTAAGATGTCCCAAAATATTTATTTATTTATTTATTAATTTTACGGATCAATCAAAGCTGATTTTCAGTCATATTAAAAGATCATGGCCTACGCCCCATGTGCTCTTTTGTCATCTCTCAGTAAATGATATGATGTTTAAAAATTTTGAGGTCACAAATTCACTACCTTATTACTTACCATTCGACCTTTATCTACCCTTTCGACCGACACATTTGTCGGGAAAAAAATACGATACAATTGCAAATTAAAACAGAGGAATTGAAAAATGTCCATTATTAATTCCATTAGTTCATACTAGCTGACCTGGCGAACCTTGTTCCACGCAATATCTTAATAAGTTGTAGCCGGTATGTTATTCTGATGTATTAACATTATTATTGCAAACTTCCATCTAAATATTCTAAATCCGTTGAGTAAGTTTTGCGCGAAAGATTAACAAACGTCCATTTTTGAGAGTTTCGTTACCATTCTAAAATGGCTCTAGCTACATACATAAAAAGAAACGAGTTTCAGTATTAGGAACTGCTAAACATTATAGAAACTTTAATTCTACACAAAATGGATACGGAGAGCACGTATCTACAACGATATAATCACCGCCATGCATGCTTGATACTTTCCAATCTTGTGCCTACAAAAATGCCACGAAAACCAGAGAAATAGCAACGCAAACGGAAGAATCTCATATCATTCCGCTTAAAGCCTTAAAAGAACAGATGTTGTCTCTACAAAATCAGTTAAAGCGGATCTCACTTGTACAAGACATTGCTTCTGTCAGTTCAGAAAATCATGACCATCAGACTAATGAAATGAAAACGGTATGTCATCTTGATAATTACAAAAAATAAATTAGGGGTTATTATGAAATTATAATCTTGCAGTGCGATGACATTCATGCAAAGTGCAAAAAAAAAGTGACTAAACTTAGCACTTCAATATCTTTTTTTATTTTGATTACAGAGAGTAAGCGAATGATAATAACGCAGTCAGTTACTCAAAACCAAATGATAAGGTAATACCATTATGTGGTTCGGTAATATTCGGATTTTTAAAAGCTTTTGTATAAATAATTATTAAGTATCCGAAACAAGAACATCGTAGAAACAACAACAGCTAACATCTTTTTTTATTTTAATTACAGAGTGTTAGCGAAAACATCACAGATGATCATAACGCAGTAGGTTCATCAAAAAGAAATCAATTTGAAAACTCCGCACAGCACAAGCCAAACAATAAATCAATCGGGAAAACTACAACAAACGACAGCTCTTACTTAATAAATAATAATTTGGGAATCCAATTTTATCTTATTTTTTGCGGTTAGGTAATTATCGGATTTTCAAAACCTTTTTTTAGGGTTTCTTACTGAAACAAGAAATCCTTAGGAGATCTTTGAATCTATTCATGAGCTACTGAGCCCTATAATTCCCAAATTGACCACCGGATTGTTCATAATTCTCAAACAATAAAATGTTATAAGTAGTATTTATGTAGATTAATTTAAGTCGTTGTATTAGTTATCGATCAGTATCTAGCAAAAGCATAGAGGATTATTTAGTTAATGAGTTTATCTTGGAACATTACATAGCTATATTATAAAGTTTAATTGGCTAGCAAATTTAGGTACTATCTATAATTAAGTATGTATTTAATATTATGTATATGTAGTATATCAGTCTCTGGCAGCCATATCACAAGCTTTGCTTAGTTTGGGGTCAGAGACCGCGTGTAAGATGTCCCCCAATATTTATTTATTTATTAATTACTAAATAATAGGTATGTTGTGTGCAATACAATTTTAATGTGTTCAAGGTTCACTCGTTATAAATTATAGAAAATATATTACCAACATTAATAGTAAATAATTAAATATAGTTGCAAACCAATGCAATAAAAAGTGTGCAACGTACACAACTTGCGCCCGCGCGCACCCACACCGCTCGGTAAGCGCTCACGCATCACGCACTCATGTTACTTAACGAACTGATTGCTCGTCAGCCTGATATCAATGTATTTTTCTCAAAGCAGAAAAATATTACTCAAAACTGCATGAGTTGCCTAACTGAGATATGTCATTATTCTTAAGTATCAAATTCATAAGATAGATTAAAGGCCGAAACACACACACGGCGGGCGCGGGTCGGGCGCGATGCAGGGCGGGAGTACGGCGTGTCTATTAGTACTTGTTTCAATGGACGACAACACACAGAACGTGACCGCCCCGCGCCCGACCCGCGCACGCGTTCTGTGTGTTGTCGTCCATTGAAACAGATACAAATAGACACGCCGTACTCCCGACCCGCACCTCGCCCGACCCGCGCCCGTCGTATGTGTGTTTTGGCCTTAAGAGAGTTTATATGAATTATGTGTATAATATTTAAGTTATTGTGTAATATTTAAGTCAAAAACGTTTGGTCTGCATGTGACTGTAAGTCTTTGACTCTATGTAGTAAATAAAATAAAAAAAGAAGCTGTGAAGAAGGCCCGAAGAATTTAAAATAGAATTCAACCTGAGTTTTATGTCTTTTCAAAGAAACGTAGTCTTTGGTTTTTTTGTTAATACTCGTATATTAGAAAATAATTAACCTATAAAACAATTCAATTACTTTTAACAAATAAGCCTTAAAACTTCCACTTGTAGCACTAGAGAAGAAAATATAGTCCACTCAGAAACACATTAAGATATACGAATACCTATACGACAATATAACGAACATATAAGATGAGATCATACACACCTACTTAAAAACGATAATAGAAAAAGAGACACAAATCATAAGTTCAGTCAGATTTATTTGCACAGCTATACCAAATAAGCTGTACAAATTATTTAGGTCTTTTTCACATTTTATTTTTGAGAACCTCGTGTTTTAATTTTATTTTATTAAACATTTTTTTTTTAAATTATGTTGTTCACAAAATGTTCATGGTGAAACGCTTTTCAATTATTGTTCAGTTTGGTGAGGTCATTTATCGCGAATGTGACTCATCAAAGCTTGGAGAGTTTTCGAAAAATAGACACGAAGAACATCAACAATTTCTTACCTGCAAGTTTTATTTTTCTGTTCTTTAAAGAACCGCTAACGATATTCGAGATAAAAGTAGCCCTTGTGCTAATTTTCTAATTTTCCACTTGTACCACTAGAGAAGAAAATATAGTCCACTCAGAAACACATTAGGTAATACATACAAGTACCTATAAGATAATTATACGAACATATAACTTCATATAAGATGAGATCATACACACCTACTTAAAAACAGTAATAGAATAAGAGATACAAATCATAAATTCAGTCAGATTTATTTGCATTATTGCATACCTAATAAGCTGTACAAATTATTTAGGTCTTTTTCACATTATATTTTTAAAAAAACCTCGTGTTTTAATTTTATTCTATTAAAAAAAAAATATTTTAAGTAATAGTTTTGTTCACAAAATGTTCATGGTAAAACGCTTTTCAATTATTGTTCAGTTTGGTGAGGTTATTTTTCGCTAATGTGACTCATCAAAGCTTGGAGAGTATTCGAAAAATAGGTACCAAGAACATCAACAATTTCTTACTTGCAAGTTTTATTTTTCAGTTCTTTAAAGAACCGCTAACGATATTCGAGATAAAAGTAGCCCTTGTGCTAATTTGTGTTGTTACTCACTCCTTTGCTAAATTTCACTTGAATCCATTCATATGTTTTGTCAAAACGTTAAATTTTTACCTCATTTTGAGTAAGGTACATAATCTAGGTTTTTCAAGATGTCTATTTACAGCTTTTGTATAGATACATATTATAAGCTTGTTCTATAAGTAAGTACCTATCAACATTTAGTCATATCCATTCAAGTCGTTACATCAGTCTGTAGATAATCGATGTTTCAGTTCACACACTTCAAGATCTTATCAGACAATAAATCAAAACAATACAAATTCAATCCAGGCAATAAAAAGTTTCATACAATCGAGAAATGACCATTTTACCCAAATTGATTTTTTCGAAAAATCCCTTCATTGTGTCACCATCATCTCTACGCAGACGATCTACAAATTTATTTGCAAGCCTCAGTTAAAGACCTGAATTTGGCCATTACCTGCAATAACGATGACCTCCGACGAATCACAGAACAGAGCTCCTCATAATTATGGCTTGAAAACCATCCATACTTTTCTTCTTAATCGTATATGCACTGTTAACTAGGACAATATTGCCAAGGCCGACAAAATTATTTTCATACTTAGTTTAGTTTTTTAACGGTACACGACATGCGTATGATTCATATTTGATACTGTATAAGAAATTTGAGTGCTTTAATAAAATTTTGTAACACCCTTCATATATATGCAACAAAATAAGTGAAACTCTAAGGTATAAAACCTTACTTGTAAGATTGGTATGTACCTACACGACACTAACTCGAAATGAAAATTCATGTACACTTCCCTTCACATCGGAATCAGTTAAGATGAGGAAGCACTATATCTCGTATGTTGTTGCAGAGATTATATACTGTAGCCTATAGCGTTATAATCCAGTGTGAGTTTACTCACATAAACTAACATTTAACGCTGTATCAAGATATCTAAGTAAGCTAAGGTTAGGCATTTAAAAGCACGAGGGAGAAGAGTTTTATTGACAGGTATGTTTTCAAATGAGGAATATGTAATAAAAGGTAATTCAACAATGTTTATTTTAGTATTTATAATATAACATATTTAAGTGTAGCGATAACAATTAGACTTCAAAATTAGCTCAAATTTCAGCTCTAATAATATTAGCACATATGTATTACTTTCTTTAGTGACAGCCTACGGGTTTGATAGGTTTTTTTATTGACATTATTCGTAAAAAAAGGCCAGTAGCAGCCATACAAATGGAAATCAATGCAAATTGAATGCCGACATTTTTGCAGTCCGATCAATCTTCTTTGGATAAACCGTTTGACTAACTTTCACATAAAATTATTTCTATCATTCATTCACAGATTTCTGTAATCCTTATCTACCATCATCATTAACATTGCAATGTTCATGGGATCTCATCTGCTTCTCAATAAAATAATAATCCTTCTATTGTTCTTATATCGGACCATTCTATTTAAAGAAAGACAATACATAAATAAAAAGAAGCCGATTGCCTGGAGAATTTTCAGAGGATTATACCAATTTTCTACCTGAGTTTTAAACCTAATACAATTTACACGGTGCTTTGTTTTAGAACTATTGTTAAGAAAGTGCTCTTGGTGGAGAACATCTAAATCATGGTTCAGTTTGGTGAGATCGCTTGACGCGTTTGTGACTCCTGACTCCTCAACATTTTGAAAGTTTAAACTTCAAGTGTAAATCACGTTATCAGTTTCAAATACTTATACTCCATGTAAGTATTATTTTATTATAATTATTATTTAATGATTAACGTATCATATCTACTGTACTGTATCCTTGTCGATGATATATTATATCATCGACCCACGTAGGACGATTGGGCTATATCCACCATGCTGACTCTGTGAGGGTCGATATACAGATTATTACAGATATTTCCTTCACCGAAAAGCCAACCCAAGCGTGAAAATAGATCTTTCATGTGTAAGCTCGGCAAGCAAAATAACCGTTTTGTTAAAAAAAAATGTGTTTTCATACCACCTGATCTAAAATGACTCAATTTCGTAACTTAGAACAGTTAAGAACATCGTAAAGAAAGTTTCATTTTAGAAAATCGCATAAAATATCTTTAATTTGCACGGAAACTGGCATTTTTATAAGAGGTTCTACTTGACTTTGCAGAATAAAACCACTTTTCTGTCAGTACAAGTTCGATTTAATGGAATAAAACCTCTTTGCAATGTCCGTGTTAGGCCATACCAATATTTACAGAAGTACAAACAATGTTATTTTCAAACCTATGAAAGATTTTCTTAATAGCGAATTTCCTAGTTATTTTTCGTTTTCTATTTTTGACTTCTTTTCGTTTACTCCCTTTAACTATTTACCACGCATATTTTTAGGGATGAAAGAAAGCTAATTCATGTTATTGCTTACTCCTTTACCTACAATCAAACCAATTTTAATAAATATATTCGTAACACTGTCTTAAATGTGTATACTTTCTGTGATTTAATAAAAACGATTATTTTCAGAATGACTACTTCAATCCGGGAATATGATGCCGCACAAACACTTTTAACTTTGCGTGGCAGCATAGACCAAGACAACATAATAACACGTAAGAACAAAGTACCTATTTATACATTTCCGATTGATAGGTTATTTGCTGCAATTACAAATTAATAATATATCAAATGATATTGTTGCATATATGCACCATCAAATTAATGTCAGAGCAGAGACATCAAATACTGGACATTTATCACTGAGCTGCACGTTTATGGTAAAAATAATTATTATTCAATGTTTTTTCCATACACGTTTTACAGCCTACCAGAGTAAAGCTTACTTACTAGTCAATAATTATCTTTAAATTATTTAAGATTTGATAAATATATTTGTTATGTGTTTCGAATGTATTTCTAAAGTAATAACAATCATACATACATAACAATGATCTTGCTTTACAGGATGTTCCTACGTCAAATTTGAGTGTAATTCGTACTGGAAAGAAACACAAATCAAACAAAGAACTTTCGACAATTTCGAAACCATTTGAAAATGTCACTAACTACATACACAAAAAGAAACGGGTCTCAGAATCAGGAACCGCAAAAACTTATGGCTACTTCGGTGCGAAACAAACCACATATGAAGAGCGTGTATCTACATCAAAATCAACACCAAGCATACAAGTACTTGACACTTTTCTATCTTGTGCCTGTAAAAATACAAAGAAAACTAGAGAAATGGCTACGCAAACGGAAGAATCTCATATCGTACCACTCAAAAGTTTAAATGAACACGTGACGTCACTACGTGATCAGTTAAAGCGGACCTCACTTGAACAACACACTGCTTCTGTCAGTTCTGAGAATTATGACCATCAGGCAAATGAAAATCGCCAGAGTATAGAATATAAAACGGTATGTCATCTCGATTTCTATATAAAAATATAGGGGTAGTTATTGGAATAAGTAAATCACTTAAAGATGATGACATCTTAAGTGAGTATATTAGTTATACCTTTAATATCTTTTTATTTTGATTACAGAGTGTAAACGAAAACATCACAGATGACTATAATGCAGTCAGTTCTTCAAAAAGAAATCCATTTAAAAAATCAAACGAATTCATGCAGAAGAAATCAAATAATAAATCAATCAACCAAACTACGACAAAACAGAAACAGAATTCTCACTCAAAACCTAAGGACACTACTATGGTAGGATTAGTATGAGATTTCTGAAAGTTCTTATAGGATTTAGTACTAAAACAAAATATAATCTTATGAGATCTCTAAATACATTCATGAGTTACAAAGCTCTATAAATCCAATACTGATAACTAGATTTTTGATAGTTTATAGAATCAATAAATAATAAAAAGCTTAAACTTCAATTTAAAGTCTAAAGCCTTTTTTAGTTTTACTTTCCCGTGCGGTAAATTGGTGAATAGGGTTTTATAGAGCTTTACCTATTAAGAATATGTCGCCAAATGTCAATGGGTATAATAAAACAATTCAATACATTACATGAAATCTAAATATTTATACACTAATTTACAGATTTCGATCGGTGAAGGAAAAGCAAAGGTTCCCGCGTACGTCTTGGATGACATAAAATGGAATTCTTATACGAACGCTACCAGAAAATTACTAGAAGCCGTATTTGAACGACAGTGAGTATCTTAAATAACCATAATCTATTTACGCTTTTTACTTTTAAGCAGCACCAACAACAAAACAATTTGTCAGTTATTTATTTAGTTACCATTAGTGGCAATTTTATATCATTGTATTATTTTTCAGTATTCTGGCGACGCATTCACTCACTGGGAAACGTTCTCCTGCTTTTCCCAACAAAGCACCAAAAAAGCGATTAAACCCCGCGCTCGTGAATGATATCGTACTGACAGTGGTGGAACGTTGCTCTGTTCCAGAAAATATTGTCAGGTACGTGGTAAAACATTTTTATATTTCGTAGCTGGTTAAAAATTCTTATATATTAATTATTATGAGAATACGTTATTTCTTAGGGATATTATAAATCCGAAATTGTGTTTGTTGGTCAATTACTCTTCAGCAACAGAGCAACGGATTGATTTGATTTATGGCCTAAATAAATAAAAAACGGATTTCCATGGTATAACACAGGCGAAACTGCGATAAAAGGCTTTACAATTCATTTGTAATAATATTTTTTTCAGAACCAGTATTACAACAAAATGCGCAGACGAATGTAAAATGTCTAGAACTCAACCAAATAAAAAGAAAAGTAAAGCCAGTAAGCAAAATTGTGAAAATATAACTCCAACAAGTTCCGATCCAGAAACAGGAGATGATTGACGCTTATTTCTAACAATACCACTTTATAACACTTATTTTTAAATATTTATTTAATGTGTAAAATAT
Organism: Hypomecis punctinalis; assembly: GCA_949316475.1. Classification (NCBI taxonomy): domain Eukaryota; kingdom Metazoa; phylum Arthropoda; class Insecta; order Lepidoptera; family Geometridae; genus Hypomecis; species Hypomecis punctinalis. Next base: position 15,362,872 of record OX438814.1, on the reverse strand, counting down.
CTAGTTTAATACATCAGGTTAATTTCTTGCATGTTTCATTATTTTTATGTGTATTTATTTTAAATATTCACACTATGATGAAAATGGGCGATAAAATTCAAGGCTAAACTTTAAGTTATACGCTATAAAATTTAACTTGATCTCTGCGATAGCTGTCAGAAAAATCACGCCTATGTCCTGAATTTCTTAATAGTACAGACAGTACCTGTCAATGTCATACTTTATGGGCATGCCGATTAGTGAAGGGCGACAAATAATCGTGACCACAGAGTTTTAGATAGAGTTTTAATTAAAATATCGATAGTTTATACTGACGATATTTTAAATAAAACTTAATTTACTTATCATTAATTTTATTGTATATTTTAATATCATAACATATTTTACATGTGTAATTAAATTAAACCCAATTATATGTTACATTATCATCGATAATAATGAAAAACGTCGATAAATACTATCGTTACATTATTATGAGTATTTAATTAATATAACATTATTTACATGTGTACATACTTGATCTTAAATAATAGTAAGTAAATAAAATCTAATTTCTCACTTTCAACTACTCATTCGATTTCATTACAACATTGTTTGAAAATCGATTTTTCCACCGATATCTCAACTCTAAAAATGACAATCTTCTATGTCAATGTCACTGAATCTGAATCTGAAATATAAAATGAATTTAGGTCGTCTATCCCCCGTGACTCAAGTGCTTGGCTCAACTAATAGAGCGAAGGGAAATTTTACTTTCCCGTGACACTACTAGTAGTGCTATAGGTAAAAGTACATTTCCCATGACACAACTCTGTTTCCAGTACCTAGTGTCACGGGCAATATTATTTCCTGTGATACGACTGAGCTAGCTAAAAATAATTTCATATTCATTTCATATTTATTCATATTCATTTATTTGCCACTAAGTGTTACATAGGTCTTATATTAAAAATTGCACTTACAAACTTAGTCGCCCTTTCCGGGCATTGCAAATGTTTTATGGCGATATGGCGCTTCTTATCAATAAGAGATCAAGAGATAAGAGATCTGTCGCAGAGATCAAGTTAAATTTTACAGAGTATAACTCTCTAAAAGATTTAGACAAATCAAATTTATCGATCGAAAATTCTAGCTTGATCCATTCAGTTGTTAAGTATTCGTTCTTTAATGAAAATTTGTTTTAAAACTCAAGATTCCTTTATAATTTTCAAATTACGCTCTAATTAAGTTTTTAACAGATTGAAACATAAGTTTAAAAGTGATTGATATAGTTCTTAAGAATCATTCTTTGTCCATTTGATATCTGACTGACCAAGTGACCAAAGTGTCAAAAATGTATTGTATTTTTCAACGAGTCGTCACTGCTGCTGTTAAAGTCTACAATCTCAAACGGCACAAATATAAGTCCTTGGACAGAGTATTCTATTTTATGCCGGTTGGGGTTGAAAGTCCATGGGGGCCGGACGCTCTTTCATTGTACCTTTTGTGGATAGAAACGTGGCCAGAATGCTGGCAGCATTGCCTCGCTGAAGACATGAATGGCAATGCTTAGTTTTTAACCCAAAACGGATGTAGACGCCAGCCTTCTAGTCACCTATTTGTAGTTCTAGTCTAGGCCAAGTCTTTATACAAATTGTACTAGACTAGAACTACGACAACTAGGTGACTAGAAGGCTGGCGTCTACATCCGTTTTGGGTTAAAAACTAAGCATTGCTATTCATGTCTTCAGCGAGGCAATGCTGCCAGCATTCTGGCCACGTTTCAATCTACAAAAAGTATTTTAGTCTAAGATTTTAATTTAGTTTTGTATGTATATTAGTTTAGGTATTTTGTAAATATTTTAGTATAAGTAAGTTAGAATAAATTATGTGACTAAAGTTTTGTGAATAAAGTTCTAGATTTTTAGAAGATATATTAATAATACTAACATCAATAATTAATAAATAATCAAATACGATTGCAAACCAATGCAATAATATATGTACAATTTACATTAACATCTTAGTTGTTCTGTATCAACTTTAATGTGTTTATTTGTTATAATTCCTAGAAAATATAATAACAATAATATATCAATAATGAAATGCAATTTTTGTGAAATAATTTTGTGAACAACTGAATTGATGTTTGCAGCAAAAGTTTTAATATGTATGTCAATTAGTTATAATTTCCGGAAAGTAATTTATTTTTATAATAGTACTTAGGTTAAAATTTGTACTTATTACATAATATTTTTGAGTTCTTTTGAGTTTTGAATATTGATCAATACCAGACGCATAAAGGATAATCGCTGTTCATGTTATGTTCTGAACTATGTATAAACTTTGTTATGTAAACAATTTCCGAGCTATGTTAAGGTATATTACAATTATTATTATAATGTAATTATTAATTATAATTTTCAGAAAATAAAGTACCATATCTGTTATCTAGTGCCATAATTATTTGTCAGGATTTCCCTTTACATTAAATTATTCCTTTAAAAAAATAATTTTATAATCTACGCCATCGCATCGTAGCGTATTTATAAAATAATAATATACCTCGTAAGTGTGACAAATTGACAAATCATCTTGAAAAATCTTATAATTGTCTATTACTGAATATAAATTTACCCGAAAAGTGTGATTAAGCCATTTAATAAGCCCGATTACAGAGGCGCCATCGTAATTATATTAGCTAAATAGCATAGTTCTGTTTCTTTTTCACTTTAGGCATTCGATAGAGAGAATGCTTTTTACGTTGCTAATAAATTTACGCTGGCGCCTCTGTAATCGGGCTTATTATGTACATTACGCTGGCCCAGTGCGGGTTGAAGGCTTGAGTAACAAAATTGAGCGCAATGTTATCTACCCTCTAATTCAAACCGAAAAATGAGTGGCGTGATCTACATTATTGAGTTGGCATTTATTTTATTTTCCTTATTTGATAACTTGGGTGACTATGAAACCCTCATATAAGTATCTAATTTTAGCTTACCAGTACGAATATACTAGTATACCTAGGTTCTATCTTTATTTAAATACTTGTTCACATAAAAAATCGATAGTACTTTCAAAAGATCAATTTATAAATCACAAAATAATTAAAATTTTGATGACCCTGTGTAATTACATTTATTACTATCATTAATAAATATTTATAGGGTATAATTTTGAAAAAGAGCTTACACTTCCCTTTTGCTTTAAAATATAAAGAACAATATACATTTTATAGTCAGTAATGCCGAATGTTCTTTGATAAGAACATTCATGTATTTTCGTTTGAAACTATCTCTATCCACCAATTATATAAGGCCTCTGTAAATAGGAGTACAAAAAAAATACTGAACATAGAAAAATCTTTACTTGAAGTGTTCGGCGTTACTGACTATAAAATATTCAATCTTCTGAAAGTACATTGGCGTTAATTGAGAAACCGCAACCAAAACGACAGTAATATTATTAGTTAGTTTGAAAAGTTTAAATCTGTCAAGTTAGTTTTTAACTTGACATTATATACTCATAAAATCATTATTTTAGTAAATCTTACTAAAAAATCTAAAAATATAGCTGTCGTTTTGGTTGAGGTCTATTAGACAAGCAGCAACACTTTGACACACAACAACAAAAAAATGATGATGAATTTCTAAACATCAAATTAGTAGGTACTTAACTAAAAGATATTATTAATATTAACTAGACACCTGAATAAGTTTCAGCTTTATATCTTTTTGTTCTATAAAATTATTTCATCGTTATTTTCTTTTCTTTAATTACAGCCTACATTATTATACAAAAGTTTTCCATTGTATAAACGACATTGTTCGAAAAATCTGGCAAACTCACAAACAAAAATCAATGTGCATTAAATGCATTGACAGCTTCACTATAATATGCCGACATTTTTATGGCTTAATCTTTTTTGAACCGGCCGTATCCGTTTGAATAACTAAAAGACCGTTATAAAAATTAGTTTTATCATAACGTACCGTAATTCAAAGTAGTTTTTCGAAATCTTTATCCTCCGTCATAAATTTCTACGTACCTATCTCATCTGTTTCTTTAGATAATTGACCAAGTGCGAAATGGACTCGCGCACAAAGAGTTCCGTACCCTTTGTTTTTCTTTTTACCAGGGGATTTTTTTAAGGATACCACCGCACCACGGGGCAGGCGGGTGGTTAGCCCCATTTCAAGTGTCTACCTGGGGCCGTTAATTTTAAAAAGGGCGAAAAAATTGCGTTTGTTGTATGATAGTCCCTCTATATTTATTTTATTCTGTTTTTAATATTTGTTGTTGTATCTGCATATCTGCAACAGAAATACATCATTTGTGATTTCAGTTGTCTAACCATCACGGTTCATAAGATACAGCCTGGTGACAGGCAGACGGACGGCCAGCGAAGTCTTAGTAATAGGGTCCCGTTATTACCCTTTGAGTACAGAACCCTAAAAAAGTAGGTAAACCTTCTATTGTTTTATTTCCGAACATTCTATTCAAAGAAACAAAAGATAACAAGAAGCCGAAAGGTCTGGAGGATTTCCATAGTATAGATACTTATTTATAATCTTCTACCTGGATATCAGCCTTTTGAGTTTTAAACGTGGTGTTTTAAGTTATTGTTGTTGTCAAGAAAGTGCTCATGGTAAAGAACATCTCAATCACGGTTTAGTTAGGTGAGGACACTAGTCGCGATTGTGTCTCCCCAAACTTATGATAGTTTTAAAAAAGTAGATATTACTTTGTGTGAACCATTTTAACTGTAAATCACGTTATAAGTTTAATATATTTTTTAAGATATTTTTTCTTTTTGTTTAAAGTTTAATATCGTGTCATCAATTTTTTCATGTAAGTAATACCCCATTTTTATGGAAGTATGAGGTAATACCTAACTATAATTTAGTAATACATTATTTGAGTTAGCTTTTGCTTGCGGCTTAGCCCGCGTGGTATTATTCTTGTGCTATCACATCTGAACATTTTATTTTTCTGGGATAAAAAGTAGCCAGAGGTGGGCATTAACTCGTTAACGGATTAACTCTTAAGGGGGCGCCTAATGCCAAAATCGACTATTTAAAGACGTGGTGTAAAGATAACGAACATAAATATCCATATTAAAATAATACTATAGGAAAGGAAAGAAACTATAGTAGCAGAGTAATCGCGTAGAATTTTGGAAAATAATAACATGGTTAAACTTTAAAAAATATTAAAACTTCGCATCATAAAATAAAACTTATTATTTCAAATCCTCGAAATTATCAGCGACAACACCACATTATTTTTGACACATTACGTAGCTAGACTAATGTTCTAGTAGAGTAATCGATTAGTTATTTAATATATGCTTCAATTTTGAATAAATAAATAAAATGTCACCTAAAAATGTGAGCTGGCGCTCGAAGCCTAAGTCATCGTGAACTGTGTCATGCGATTTTTAACTCTAAACAAAGCAGCATAAATGATAGCGGCGATGCAAGCTGCGCAAGTGAAATCTATTTTTTTCATGGCATTAGGCGCACTCTTAAATTATCTTCAAAAAGTGATAACGCTCTACCTTCTGCTAACTTCCGTTAATAAATTGAACTTCCGTTAACTTTAGCCCCATACATTAGTCGTGTTATTTAGCCTGAAGAAAATACATCTAGAGGCTACAATTTTCTTAAAAAACAATGCTCAGAATTTAATAAAAACTTGGCTAGACACCAAGGAGCATAATAATATTAACCAGCTTCCATGCTAGACGCAAAGTCAAAAGTGTATTTTATGGATGCTGTCTTTTTAGGTTAACCAGTGTTAATAAATATTTTCACTAAATATGTACAACACTTATCCCATCTGTGCTGCAGTAGACATCTTTTTTCTACGGACTTTCATCAACGTTGTTGAATGTTCATTTTAATATGTTAATTTCTATGAAGGGGAACATGCACCTAAATTACCTAATGCAAAGAACGATTCATAATAAGCCTTATTTCTACCAACTTTACTATCGAAATAAAGTAATTGGAAAAAATAAACCGACTTCAAAACAGTCTGAGATATTACACGAAAAAAATAAAAACTGAGCATCTACCTAAGACCTAAGTAGGTACGTAAAGCAATTATTTTTGCGACCGGTGTAAGGCTCTAAAGTAGTGATACTTTAGGGTCTTACACCGGTCCCGGTAATGGAGCCCTCACTCACTGACCTCAAACACATTACGTACAAATTTGGGTAGATGCTCAGTTTTTATTTATTTCGTGTTATTTCTCACTTCTCATCTAATTACACTGTATTGGATTCGTTTTATTTTTTTGAATTAGTTACTTTCATTTACTCATTTTAATAAAATTATTCGTTTTGATTGAATTCTCACTTCTTATCTAATTAGACTGTTTTGGATTCGTTTTATTTTTTTGAATTAGTTACTTTCATTTACTCATTTTAATACTTAAAATTATTCGTTTTAATTGAATCTAAAACTTGTATTCACAAAACTTCACTGGGTAAGTTCTTTTAATTTTCAAACATACTTCATTACTATTGTAAGTACGTCTCATTTTGCTTTATAAAGTATGCCAGATCCTTTCACATACCTAGCATGAGTGATAAACCTACCGAATTTCGTTCAAATGCGACCAGTAATTTTAAAAATAAAAAAGTTTAATCTTGAAAACTGCTGAACCTATGTAATAAAACTTACGGTGACTCTTAAGTTGAGATACTCTAATCAATGTAGAAAGATTTTTTGCAATACGACTTCTAGTTTCTGCGTAATATCTGGACAACATACACCTATGAAATTTGGCACCCGTGCTATATATGGTGCCATAACGCTAGTCTCGTTCCGTCACCTCGAAAGAAATATTTCGTGGTGCGCATCCTAGCCCGGCTGGTGCTCTAAAGGATTCGATACAAATATATTTTCATTGGCAACGTATTTCCATTTTTCATAAGCAGTAGGTAAACTACGCAAATGCCTTCCGCGAAAAATGCAAGTCGTCTTATGAATGCATCCATTTAGACGTCTTCTATGGTTACAAACGCGGCCGCAAGGTTCTATTTCGGATAGGTACACGGAAGTATCGTGGATATAATTATAATTATGTATTTAGAATCTACAACTTGAACAAATGTTGAGGTGGCTAAGATTACTTACCTATGTTTTTGAAAATCGAGTCAGGCAAGGAATCGTTTTCATTTTCTATTGCAATTTTTTATGGTGTTGTTTTATAGTTGTTTTGTAGTGAGCTACTCGCGCGGAAGCTTATTATTACACAGGTAGGTAATAATATAGATACAACATGAAATATCGAGAATAGTTTCATATAATAAGTAGGTATATCTATGTATTAGGCCAAATTAAGAAGGCGCCATCGTAATTATATTAGCAACTAGTTTTTACCCGCGGCTTCGCCCGCATGATATTTTGATTTTTGACGCAATATCATTATAATTTATAGCCTATGTGATATTCTGATATATAAGCTATATTATAGCAAAGTTTCATCTCAATCTGTTCAGTAGTTTTTGCGTGAAAGAGTAACAAACATCTATACATCCATCCATACATCCATCCATCCATCCATCCATCCATCCTCACAAACTTTCGGGTTTATAATATTAGTAGGAAGTAGGATAGGACTAGTAGGAAGTAGGATAGGATTTAGAATATTCATGTTTCTTTTTTATTTCTATTAAATTTACGATGGCGCCTTTATAATTGGGCCTATTACCTGATTTATTTAAATAATCACTATCATTTTCAGAATGACTACACAAATCAAGGAATTTGATGCCGCTCAAGCACTTTTAGCTTTACGGGACAGTATCAAACAAGAAACCCTAGAGACAAGTAAGTACAAAATAAATAAAATCTTTGTATAATAGTTTGCTTGAGTGCTTTAAATAATTATAAAAAACCGGACAAGTGCGAGTCAGGGTCGCACACCGAAGGTTCTGTACAAATCCAGAAAATTTCACAAAATTGGGAAGTAATTTGTGAAAATGTCTACTATATCATCGACAAAAAAGTTTTTTTTTTCACTTTCGTCTCGTCTCTTTCACTCGTCATACATTAAAAATTACACATTGTTAAAATAATTCAAAATCTGTTTTAGCATGTGATAATAAAGCTCTTTTATATAATAACTTACTTGATACGATTTACTCACTTTGAATTTTCAACCCATATTTTGTGAATATACATGAACCTACAGGTTGACATAAAACTATGAAATTTGGCGAGAAGGATTGTCTCAAAGTACCTACACATCCATCCATCCATCCATCAGCCAAAGAACGTCCACTGCTGGACATAGGCCTCCCCTATGGATCTCCAATAAGACCGGTTGATAGCGGCTTGCATCCAGCGCGATCCTGCGGTCTTAATGAGGTCATCTGTCCACCTTGTGGGTGGACGTCCTACGCTGCGCTTGCCGGTACGTGGTCTCCACTCGAGAACTTTTCGACTTACTAACTACTTACCTACACATATAGGAATATTTCTGAAAACTGTACATTTTGATATAAATCACAATAAATAGGGCCTTTATTGTGATTTAAATCAAAATGTACAGTTTTCAGAAATATTCCTATATGTGTAGGTACTTTGAGACAATCCTTCTCGCCAAATTTCATAGTTTTATGTCAACCTGTAGGTTCATATACCCTGTAGGTTTGATTTTTGTGAGTGTCGAAATATGCGGGTTTTTACGACATAAACGGCTCTAACTTTTTTATACAGTAATTGAGAAGTTTTTCTTTTACACAACTGCAAGAGAACATAGATAGGTATACGTATATAGTTTAAATTTCAATATCTTTACGCGTTCCCGAGATAAAGAGTCTTGACATTCTCACAGACGGACAGACCGACGAACAGACGGACAACAAAGGGATCCTATAAGGGTTCCGTTTTTTCCTTTTGAGGTACGAAACTCTAAAAATAATATTGTTTTAGATATTGTGGACCAACAAAGCCGAAACAGGGAAGGGGACGAAAGAACAAATCTATTGAACTGCTTAAATCCGGTAAGATACGTATATAATATTTTTCCGTACTTACACCATTTAATATGAATACATTTATTATGCGTTTACAATGTACTTCTAAAATAATAATATATGTATAATGTTGCCTTATAGTTTGATCCTGAATCAAACCACGGTGAAAATCTTATTAAAATTGAAGAAGAATCAACTGAAGAATTATCGACAATTGAAAATCTATTTGAAAATGTAAATCTCAACACACCAAATATGACTCTCAATATGCCAAATTTAAGTATCAACATAGCAACATCAAAAATAAAACAGTCCTTACAATCAGAAACTGCTAGTAATAATACAATCACAGAACCAAACCAACCACACAACAAACAGACAACACACAGAAATTTCGACACAAATACGACACAAAATTTAAGCAAAGAGCACAAATCCTCGTTACATTATATATCACCGCAAAGCACACAACTAGTTCGCATTCATCAAAATTGTAATCGTAAAGAAACTAAAGAAATAGCAACGCAACCAGAAGAATCTTTAATCGCTCCAGATATTGCATTTATAGAGACTATGATCGAAAAGTTATCCAAAAAGATACAGTCCCTACATGAACATGTAAAAAAGATCTCGCCTGAAGAACACTGTGATTTTAACAGTACAGAGAACGATGAACATCAATCTGATCAAAGTCACCAGAGTACAGAAAATGACACGGTATGTAATTTTGATTACTAAGTACTTCAAAATAGAGGTGAATAAGAAATCTAGAAGTGGTAAAATTATTAGTCTCGCTATAACTTGAGAACTGCTGGACCGATTGGGCTAATTTTGATTTTAAAATATTTGTGGAAGTTAAGGGAAGGTTTGAACGGTGACGAAATTTATAAAAGTTGCGAGAAAAATAATAAAATCATTAATGTTGTTTTCCCGTACAAAATGTTCCTGCATGTAAAAGTTGTCATTGACAGTTGGTGAGACGAAGTTCACCGGGGCAGCTTGTTTGATTATAACAACAAAAAAAAAACGACTAAACCTAACTCAAAAAGTAAATTTAAGTAAATTTACCTTTAAACGAGCAGTTAAAAGTTAAAATGGGTAATTATTAGCAGTTAATAAAATAGGCAATTATGAAATGAAGGGTAAAGATTTATTGATTACTAACTGACCCGGCGAACTTCGTTTCACGCAATATTGCCTGTGTGTTATTCTGATGTATAAGTATTGCTATTACCAAGTTTCATCTCAATCCGTTCAGTAGTTTTTGCTTGAAAGAGGAACAAACATTAACTGCATACAAACATTCGCGTTTATAATAATTATTAGTAAGGTAATAACTTCCTCCTAGAAATTAAGCTAGTCAAACAATTCAAATCAAATGTACACTTTTCTAGCTTTTCTTCGGCAAATTGATTTATTAAATTAAATCATCTAAAGCTGAAGACAATTTCAGTTTTACTACAAACAACCGGAAACAACCCGGAAAACACAGAGATTGTGTTTTTGACTTTTTTAAATTGATTTTTTTTTACTTTTGTCATTTCTGAAGTTGAAGTTGAGTTTTCAACTCAAGACATTTAATGTTTTTTTTGTATGTTGTTTTTTTCGTGAAGCACGAGATTAGGTGACATTGGGGATAACTTTTTACAAATTTTTGCTTACACACGTTAGGGGCCCCTGTAGCCTCTGTCGCCTGGGGGCTCCGTATCATTGATACTGCTGATACGGCGGTAGCTACGCCCCTGTTCACATATTGATTTCTGAACTGACTATCTTACACATTAACGTCTTTTTTATTTTGATTACAGAATGTTAACGAAAGCAATACAGTAGCTAGCTCTTCAAAAACAAATCCATCCGAAGAGTCCAACGGATCTACGCAGCAGGGACTAAGCAATATGTCACGCCACAAAACTAAGACTAACCACAACGCCCAGTCAGAAGGCGATAATTTGGTAATACTCTGCATATGACTTTACTTGCATATTTGGTAACTGGTATAGTTATCTGAACACTACACTTCGCGTATTAAAAAAAAACTGTTATCTCTCAGATTAATTCGAAAATCAATGAAATGAATTTATAAATTAATCTGCTAGCTACATTTAGCTTTACACACTAGGTTTATAAAAAATGATGATCTTTTTATGATAAACATTTCAAAAATTGACGCGGTCGCAGGATTTGTACCTGCATCCCTCTGGGATTCCGGACAAATGCTTTGTCCAAATTAAGCTAGAACGCTGTAAGTACTACGAACCCGCCAAATTAGTGATGTATTTTATCATTTTACTACCAACTTCTACAATGTTGGAAGCACCATCTGTGACTACCGCAATTCGAAAATGCTTTTCGAAATGCTTTTTGCTCTTAGATTTATCCGAAAAGGCTTTTTGATTTATTCGAAAATGCTTTTCGCACATATTGTGCCCAAAGATTCACTCAAATGCACTTGCGAAAATAACTTTGTTATAGCTTTAAAGTTCAATAAGGCAGCACATCTCTTCAACTGAATTTTCGAAAGCCTAATATTGTTTCGATTCGCCCTAGACCGATTTCTTTATACCTATTCAAAAATATTGTTCGGATTTAAATACTAAACGATCTTGCCAATTATTATCTAACTCGGTGGATAAATAGCATTGTAGTATTAGTACGTTGTCTATGCTATTAAAAAAACGACTTGTTTACATTTGATATCACAACTTTTTACTGAAGAAAAAATATACAAGTAATACAAAAAATATTACCTACATAATATTGATTCATTAACCCAGCTCGTCCGGCTTAACGCTTAACCTTTTTTCACATTTTTACTAATAATACCTAATATTGGATACAGAAATGCAGCGTAATATAACAATTTTTAAACAAAATAATATTAAATTCATTCACATACTACAAGAGAAAATAAACAATGCCAAAGTCGAATATTTTACGAAATGATAAAATATTTTTGTAGATTTCCTATATTTATTCGTTGATACTAGATATAAAATATTCTAAAAATCTTATTATAAGTAGGTAGCACCACTGCATCTTTAGAAATCCCGGTTGAAGATATGAAAAAAATTAAATAGTGCTTACATGAATGATATTATGTATTATCAGTCTACCCGTGACCACGGTCGATACAACTCAGCCGAAACGTCGGGATGATGAAGTATTTAGTTATCTCGTAATTTTAGTGCGCGATTAGTCCCGTAGTATATAATAATAATGTGTTCAAATCGCGAAAGATTAAAAACATCTATTTTTTTGCCTATATTTAAACTTATTTACAGGTTCCAATTGGTGCAGGACATGCGATGGTTCCAGCAAGAACCCTGAAAAATATCAATTGGAATTCATATACGAGCGCCACCAGAAAATTACTAAAAACTGTATTTAAACGCGAGTAAATATCTTAATCTGTAATAATTTACGCTTACCTTATAATATACAGGGTTATTCCTAGTCAATTAGCATCATTTTAGGGGCTTATTCTGTACATCAAAACTAACAACTTTTGTTGTAAGTACGACATATGTCAAAACTCAACAAAAAAAATTGTTGTTCCATAGAAAAATATCGTTCACCCGCGACAAAATATAGTATTTAGAATAGCCTATTAGTGGAATCGTTAAAACAATGCATTATTTTTCAGAGTTCTGGCCACGCATTCGCTTACTGGGAAGCCATCCCCTGCTTTTCCTCACAAACCAGCAAAACAACAATTAGATCCAGCGCTTGTAAACGATATCGTGCAAACTGTGATGGAACGTTGCTCTGTTACAGAAAATGTTGTGAGGTACGTATAGACAATTTTCCCCTTTGAAGTAGGTAGGTATAAAGTTTTTTTTTTAAATAACAGTGCCCAGTACCAAAGTTCTGCGTGAAATTGATATTTTTAAATACATTTCTAGAACAAAAAAATCTTCCGTAAAGTTCCGTATGTTACGTGACTTTTTTCAGATTCTTTTTAATCCTTAAGCTCGAAACATGCTGTCTGACGCGGCTTACGGACGCTGACAGCCGCGACCTAGACAATGAAAGTACACTTAGCCGTGCACACTATCGGACATAAGTCGCGGACGTCACCTTCGGACGACCTTGAGCGTTCGGACGTTCAAGAACGATCTGGCACACCGGTTGTTTTACTAAGACTGTGCACATTGCTAAGTCGCGGCTGTCAGTCGCGTCCGTCAGCCGCGTCCGATAGTATGTTTCCGGCTTTACCATTTTCGGTGACTATCTGAAGTAAGCTTTGAGCAAATATCTACAGAGCCACAGTCCCTATGTGAAAGTAGTAAAAAAATGTCCGGGTTACGTCATACATACCGACTTAGATATAATTATTTACAATAAATAATTCACAATTACCGGTTTTCTCAAATATCATCGTTTTGTCACCTAATTGTTTCTTGTAACCGAGTACTTGGCTTGCAATTGCCTTACGCCTAACTAAAAAGTCTGTCCACTACGTAGATTGGGCAGAGTTTTGGCTCGGACACATTTTTTGCACGATTGTGACTCTATATAAATATTTGCTTGAAATAATAAAAAATAAAGTAATAATATTACTCTCACAAGCTTGGAAATTTGAACATTATTTTAATAACATTATTGGAGATAATCGAAACTGCTGTACTAGCCAAATAGGTAGGTATATGCGAGCGGCGGCAAAAGTGACAGTGAAAATATGAAAATCTATAACTGTCGTTCTTAGTGGCCAAATAAATAACTCTTAGCTGTCGTGTAATTTATAAATGAAACGATCATTTAGTTACTAAATAGTCCATAAACTAATACCTAATCGAAGATTTTATTTAAATATCCTGTTGACTTACTGATAGAAAACTATTCATTAAAAAACACAAGTGAACACTTTGGCGCGTGAACTGTTTTTCATTATTCGTCATTCATTTTGAAAAATATTTCATATTTAAGTAATTTCCGCGCATTATTTGAGATAACATTTATGGCCTTACGTACCTACCTATATACTTATGTGTAGGTATCAGTTTCGCCTCGGCCCACATCTTCAAGTTTGTTAATCAATGCCTCTTTTACTGGCCGCTGCAGTAATATACTAAGTATTACGCAAACGACAAAAAATATAAAAAATGTTAATTTGTCCCGTATTGACTTAATTGTTTTAAATAGGACGGCGCTGCCATTGATCGTGTAGTGCCAAGAAAGCTTGAAAGTAGTTGAAAGAGCACGAGATTTCCTTATTTATAGGATCCATGTTGATATATTTATATACCTACTTAGTCTAGATATACTTCAATGACTTAGTAGGTATTCTGAACGATTTCATCACCCCTAAACAGGTCGCGTAATACGGGTGCGTTACCTAATTTAGTACGACCATTCTTTTAAAGAGGATTTCACTATTCTTTTTCCAGGACAAGCATAACGATAAAATGTGCCGATGAGTGCAAAATGGATAAAACTCGTCGAAATAGGTAATGGGAGAAGTACCTGAAGACAAAGAAAAAAACAGTATGAAATAATAATAAATATACTTAGATAAGTTTTAGGTCATTTAGATTTTTTAATTTGTACGAATAGCTTTGTTTTAATTAGCTGTCAGGGTCAGGGTTTAAAAAAGGTTTTTTTTTTAAACAGGGTCTTCGAATAGACTAAGATATAGGGGAGAACAACTTTTTAGTTATACCGTAACTCTGTGTTTATACCTTGTAAAATATAGCTTGATACGCGAAATATTGACACATTGACAAACGCGTAATGACTCACGCACATCAAGTACCATATTTTTTATAGATAAAATGTTCGGTTTACATTTTTGTTCTTCATGCTCGTGCATCTCGATCACAGTGAAGTACAGCATTGTGTACCGAACATTTTGACTGTAAAAATATGGTACTTACTTGATGTACGTGAGTCATTACGCGTATGTTAATGTCAATGTCTCGCGTATCAAGCTATATTTTACAAGGTATAGGTATTTGTAATACAAATGTAATATACATACATAATAGGCCCGATTACAGAGGCGCCTGCGTAAATTTAATAGCAACGTAAAAAGCGTTCTCTCTATCGAATGCCTAAAGTAAAAAAAAAACAGAACTATGCTATTTAGCTTAAGCTATTATAATCACGATGGCGCCTCTGTAATCGGGCTTAATATAAGTATAGTTAAGTATAACTTAGAAAATAAACGATATTTTTATAAAAATATTTTGTCTTAATTATCTTTATCAGGTTTTCCTATATTTCAGGTTTATCAATTCTTTTAATAGTCAAATAATGAAGGTAAAAGAAATATTCTGATCATTGTAAAAACACAGGTGAAAAATAAGTACCTAACACCAGAGCCGGATTTGCCTTAAGGCCGACTAGGCCCAGGCCTAGAGCGGCTAGGTTTTAGGGGCGGCCAGTACTTACGAGATCTTATCACATCACATCTAACGCAGCTCTCACAAATTACAACAGTTTTTAAATATTTGTTTTCTTCTACACGTACCGTACCTACAATGTTCCTACAAAAATATGCCAAAAAGTGCTATCGGTTCAACCGTCCCAATCAGCGGGAGGTAATGAACAATCCTATCTTCTACACAGAGAAAACGTAAAATGGCATTTATGCCAAAAATTATAGGGTTTACGTCCTGGTAGACCAAAAATTATTCTGGTCAACGAATGCGCAATACACATGTACGGAAATAGTTTTAATACAAAAAAATATCCTTTTTGGGAGTTGCATTGTGCAATTCCCCAAGTTCACAACTTATTGTTTTAGGATGTTTTACGATATGCCCGCCGCCCGGTTATCAATAACAATGAACTTCGCTCAAAATTGTGTTTCTTTTGTACCTCAAGTTTTGAGTGTATTTGAGAGCTTTATACTTACATTGACAGTTTCTTTGAAACTGTCGTTGAGTTAATACCTATAACTCACAATTATGGTAAATATGGGTGCGATTCAAATTAAACGAATATTTTCTATCTTACTCTCATCATTAAATTATCTGAACTTTTATTATAAACAATTCTATTTTTTACTAGAATAAAAATGTTCAAAAATATCTACTAAATAAACTTAATTCGAATAAATCAGTGCGAGTTGATTTCATATTCCAACATTTCTAACATTTGTTTTTATTGAACTTCACAAATGTTTGAACTTCACGGAAGTTAGGTACTTTCTCCGTCACTCTTATCAAAATTAGTGCAGCAGCTAAATCTGTGTAGGAAGAGGTATAAACATACCTGATACTACTTAACTATATGTTTCTACGATCATCTACATAATTACATTTTTACCAAAATCCTTACTCCTCTTTTAGACAGTCGGATTAAAACGTAGGACTCGTCAAAACGTAAAAAAAAGATTGTGGCCGCTGGCTGCACTCGCGCAATATGTTTATGCTACTTATTCAATCCTTACATTCCTTTTTTGGCTTTCCTAGTAACCATCGAAAATTCCTTGATAACACATCCTTCCCTTTCACCCTTGAGAGAATCCTAGAAGGGAGAAAAAAAGGGGGCGGCTAAACTAACTGGCCTATGGCGGCCCAATGTGCTAGTCCGCCTCTGCCTAACACATGAACTTTGTGTGTAGACGCCGCCGCCGTAGATTCGTCACTAACCCCATAATCATTGGCAATCGCTAAACTAAACAATGCCGCGTAAACCTAATTGAATTTCGTGCTCATTAGAGCCACAGCCTGAGCAAAGAGGTGAAATAACAAAATATCGTCCTTATTCGACTAAAATGTATACGATAACGCACAACACTATTTTTTTTATCTGTGAAGTTTAAATGACGTGACTTGGGGTGCGTTCCAAAACATTTAGCTATTTGTCGGGTGAATTTTACCGGATGAATTTTGGTTTCGGAACTAGGCTGTAAAGGGTGAAAATCACACGGAGCGAATTATGTTTTGGAACGATCTTGGAAAAAAGAGTTACCTAAGTGTTACCATTTATGCAATAAATGTTCCTTTTGTTTCTTTACTGATATTTTTTCTACATGATTGATTTTTTGTTTTCATTTATGTAGGTCATCATTTCCTAAAATGGTAAGTATATAGATTCTCAGTAAAAATTCTTCTGTAAATAGGTACTTATCATGAAAATAATCCTTTTTCTAAGAAAATGTTACTCTTCGATCTGTCGTACGTTTAAATCGCACAAAAGCTCTGGTAGCACAGGCAAAAGCATCGATTGGCGCGCGAAATTCAATTTTTCTTATGTTTTATGTCAAGATGTGTATGTGGAGATACATTACAGTCTGTTCACGGTTGTTTTGCCTCTGATATTTGTCACTGTCTCTGCCTAGTCATTACACACAATCACAGGTTAGAGAGAGACACAGTCATGGGTATCAGAGAAAGCTACTTCACGTAGCTGTGAACGGACTGTACTAATGTATAGTCATTTTTCGAAAAAAAGTATTTTGACTTAGTACATACATAAAATCCGAAATAGTGAACAATCTTTATACAAAACTGTATCAACCTGATAATTTCTAGTTTAAGAGAATTTGAATTTCGGGCGCCGATCGAGGATATATGCCCAAAAAAGATCTTTAATTAACAACAGCATTAACTTTTATATAATGACAAGTTTCATCTTTATCTAAAATGCTTATAATATTTTACCGTCGCAGAAGACCTAGTTTAGTGTGAATTGGAATGATAAAATTTTCAATTTATTTTTCCTCGACCGCTTGTTTTCATTATAACTTCTCTCGTTACGTCAATTTTGACAGCCGAGTGAAATTCAACTCTCAGGGCGCCTACCAGGGTGAATTATTTCAACTGTCAGGTGGAATTTCACTCTGTCGGAGGCGTTCCAAAACACTAGAGTAAAATTCACCGTTGCGTTTCGGAACCAGCATCGAGCGAATTTCACCCTTCACCGAGTGAATATTGCCTGTTTTGGAACGCACCCCAAGGACGTGACATTCTGTTGTGTTGACGTTAGGTTGTCATTGTCAGTTGGTTTACTTGGTTTAAGTTGGTTACGTGCTGTCGTCCGTCGCTGTCTGTCACTTTTACAAATCAAAAGTCGTAGATTCGCAGAAATGGTTGGTTGAAAAAGTTGTTTTGATACGAATTATGCAATTAGAATTGCGGTAGTCGTGTCGTGTGTAGTTTATTGAGACGTGCTAACAATGTCTCAAGACGCGGATCTTGCAATATCAGTGCCACGATCATGTGTAAAAGAATTCTACACAAAATATCTCAATTTAGTTGAAACTTTTTACTATGTGACGCTATCTGAAAACAAATCAAGTGTTGCTACGGAAAAATCTGATCATGTCTTCTTCAACGTACATTTTAACTTGAATCCAGCAGATGGAAGTTTTAATCCACGGGAATTGGTGACACGGATTCAGGTATGTTGTCTTATCACCATCTTATTCAACGTAAAAATTAATCAGAAAACAAAGAAAATGAGGATGGTTTTCATCAGACTTAGAAAGCTATGACCAAGGTTTTATCAAACTTTAAGAAATAGTTATTTTTTTATTGACATTTTGGTTATATCTATGTATATATGATATATCTGCAATTGGCCTAGGAAATGAGGCATTAAAACAGCTGCTTCGTTTAATCAGATAGATAATAATATCTATGTTCTAGCAAAAACATTCAACATTATATTTTGTGGTTATTTAAATTTTGTAATGAGATCATTCCTTACCATGTCTTAAGTAATCCTGCATGTTCAGATGTCAGATAGCTGCTCCTGCTCATAGTTGTCAAAACTCTCAGTTTTATTACCTTTGATTCTTCTTTATTGTAAGAAAAGAACTTCTGTATCAAGACTATATCATTGTGCCATTTCATATGTGTAAAGAATAATAGCATTAAATTTCATTTTTAGAGCTAAGTTATTTAATTTAGTCAATAAAATAGTTCAAAAGTGACTTTTTCCTTGCAAATTGTTATCCTAGTGACTATCAACATGTTGATAAGGCGCTCATAGATACTTTATTTATCTCGTATTGTTATCAGACCTTGGTATACTTTTGTTTATAAAATTCATACTGAAATTATTTTGTCACTGTTGCTATAAAGATTTGATTTCAATTTCTTGTGATTAAATTTAAATGTATGTGAAAACTGTTGAGTTTGACTAGTCTCTCTAAAGCTGAGTATCCACTAGAACACTTCAACCAGGTGTATCAAACCGCCAATCCGCTACCAACCGGCCTTATTGGAGATCCATAGGGGAGGCCTATGTCCAGGTGGGTGATTCTGTATGGAAACAAGCATGTAACGCGCTCTAACATGCTCTTTCTTTTTAAGAAATTCAAATATCATAACTTAAACTCGGTTAATTATTCATTTTAACGTAATTTTACATATATCAAACATTGCTCCCAACAAAATTCACAGAAATAAAAAAATACTTACCACGTTACGTTACAGTTTGTCGATAGAGAATCAGGCCCTAAGTGGATGGCCTATGGCTGATGGATGAATGGATGAGTTTTACCAAAAGCTTCACTCAGGATCCTTAGTTTTCTTTTATTTTTTTTTAAAGTAGCCTATGGGCACTCCAACATCTGAAATATACCCATGTGTTATACCAAGTCGTTCTAATGTTTTATTCCTGCATCAAAGTAAGGAAGTTTGCATAGGCCAAGTGGCTTGGCAGGTGGTGTCTGACTTTTTAAGCCACCTCTGCCTCAACTTCTGACATGGCTAATAACCGGGAGACAACAGAAGCATGATGGCTGGGTGTAAAAATAATTATTTTAATTAGTCTGTTAGTTAGATTTTCAAAAGATATTGGACACTTAATTTTTTCTTTTGTCAATCAAACAATTAATGACAAAGTTAAGCCTTGTCAAAGTCCGAAAGTGGGGCTCGTGATGTCACTTCTCCGACGAAAGTCTATAAATTTATAGGGGTCATGACGTCACGCGGAACTTTAGCGGGCTATATCTTCATCAAATTTTGTTTAATTGACAAAAGAAAGAATTTTTTTTTTCTGATAATTAATCTGTCTAATTATATTTTTTAGTCATCATGTATATTCCTATTCAATATATAGTATATTATTCCAATATTATATGTATACTGAGCGCCACACAAATCGGCGGATGAGACGTTAGCCGCAGATGACACTTCACCGTGACTGGCTAATTATTGTGCATGTGTGCACATTTCCGACGACGCGGATCGTAGTGCGTAGGCATGTTGAAAAATGTTGAAATTGATTAACGTTTTTTCCATCATTCTCCTGATGTCTAAATCGAATTGGAAGTGGCAAATCAATTAATAATTGAGTTTATGGTATTATACAGCGACGTGGCGACGATATTATTGACCGAAGCGAAAGCGAAGGTCTTCGATTTAGCACGACGATTTTGCTTTCATCTGTGCAGATTTGTCGCTTGCGGTCTGTTTGGACTGAATTTTATTTTGTACTGTATTCTACATGAACTAAATTGAAAATCACCTTTTCCCAAAATGTCTGATTTTCTAAATGTCATCATTCATGAATGAACCATTTTTGAAATGTCTGACGGAACAGGTACAATCAGAAACAATACCTTTCGAAACATTTCGAGATCCGTCAAACTTAAAGGTAGTTATCTCCGTAACTGTCAATTCTAGACCATTACAAGCTTCACAAGAGTGACAGAACTCGACAAGATCTACATTTCGCATAATATTATTTTACATTATACTTCATAATTATTTGCCATATTAACTCTGAATTTGCTCGGGAACATGTTATAAAGCAAGGAAAAATGTTAAACTACATAGCCGTGGTTCTTTTTTCTTAGCTCATTGATATAAATATGCTCGTAGGAACATGCGACTAAAGTGAAAAAAACACCATAGAGATTAGTTTTTATTTTGAGGCTGCTACATAGGACTATTTATTGCATAGTGCACATCCAGTTTGGATGTCATCTCATGTCAATGTCATCTAAATGCTAAAAGATCTTGGCAGCACTTGTATAGACCAGCCAATGAGAGAATGCAATCCTGAAATCTGTCAGTTGGTAATGACATAGACGAACATATTATATGTTTGTACTGTACTGTATCAGCCTTTGAATAGTCCACTGCAGGACGTAGGCCTACCCACGAAGGGTGATTGGGGCATATCCACCACGCTGGCCCAGTGCGGGTTGGTGGATTCGCATATGCCATCGAATTTATTGTACGGAAGTATGCAGGTTGCCTCAAGATGTTTTCCTTCACCGAAAAGCCAGTGGTGTGAAATTCCGTACATAAATTCCAAAGAACTCATTGGTACGGGACCGGGATTTGAACCCACGGCTATACTACCTCTAGACCACCTCTGCCATACGACGTTCTCTCACAAGGTGGACGGATGACCAATTAGTAAGCTGTATTTCTATTTTTCATTACAGTTTGTTTATTTTCATTAGTAGAACATATCAAAACAACTCACAATGAAAAGGGGCATTATTACCTATTTACGAAAAATATCTGATTTAAATGTTTTCATGCTATTATGTTTCTGATTGTACTTCAGATTGACATTTTTCATTTTGACATTCTAGAAAATAGCCATTTTGAAAATCAGTCATTTTGGGAAAAGTTGATTTTAAAATTAGTTCAAACTGAGCACAGTACAAAATAAGATTCAGTCCAAACAGACCGCAAGCGATTTGTCAACCGTGGTGGTCTAGAGGTAGTGACACCCGCCTTACAATCGTAAGGTCGTGGGTTCAAATTCCCGGTTCCCAAAAACCAATGAGTTCTTTGGTATTTAAGTACGAAATTTCACACCACTGGCTTTTCGGTGAAGGAAAACATCGTGAGGCAATCTACATACGTCCGTAAAAGAAATTCGATGGCGTATGTGAATCTACCAACCCACACTGGGCCAGCGTGGTCGATATGGCCCAGTCACCCTTCGTGGGCCAACATCCTGCAGTGGACTAATAAAAAGACTGGTACAGGTAATGGTGCAGATTTTGGTTTCCTTCTACAGGTCGCATTTTTCAACAAATCTCGACGTAACCTGGTACACAGATATATATAGATATGGATAGATGGATTTTTTTGTCTTCGGTGATTATTGATTTTCTCTCAAAAAGGAGGGAACTGTAATGTCGCGCTATTTATCAGCCGATTTCGATAATAATATTTTGGAATTTTGTTTAGTATCTAAATTCTAACAAGATTTGCGAGTATGAACCAAATCGGTCAAGAGCGAGTTGAGATATAATGGGCTTATGAAGATTCAGTGAAAGAGATGTGTCGCGAGGACTACTTTTCAGATAACTACTAGTTATTCGATGCAATGCGACAGTTGGAAAACAATCGGTAGGCGACAGAGGTCGAGCCGTCGACGCGGCCGTAGCGATGTTTGGGGGCCGCAGTCGCGGGCGCAGTGGGCGCGCAACCCGGATCTGGTGGTGCCCCGCTTGCCCGCTCCCCTTCACTCGGCGGGCGCGCGTGGAGGTGTGCGCTTGGCACATCGCGGCCGGCTGCCTCGCTAGTCTCGCGAAGCACCCGCGCCGCTCGCACGCGCCCGATGCCATGCGGCAACGCGACTCGCACGCACTAACACGATATTATGTACGCGATTGACAACTCCCAGGTGAGCGCGTCCCACTCTCCCACCTGTCGCCACCACTAGCGTCGCGGCGCATCCGATGTGACCTCACCACGCGGATGTCGCGAGTTTCACGCTGCGGTTCTGCGTACATCGCATTGTAATGATGTTCATTCACGACGGCCGATATAGCGATCCCGGAAGTAAAGCCGGTTCGTTAACGTCATGTCGGTATGATAATTAATGTGGATAGTGCTCAAACGTTCATATACGAAACAAGTCTTTCGATGTTTTATCTACTGTTGGTATTTCGATTTTCGTATTATTTTATTGACGTCTTCTGCGTTTCGTTACCTAATCTTTGGGAAAAGTCGCATTCATAGTTGCATGCAACGTCGTGTAAGTTTCGCAAGATTGTCGTTTGTGTGATGGTATTTGGTCTCATCGCTGTTTTTTTATAGTTGAGTGAAAGCAAGCAGTGGAGTTTAATTATTGTGTCTTCATCAGTTTGTATGCAGTGTCGCAAATGCATCGATGCTCGGTTTTATTGGCACTTTCACTCCGCCATAGTCTATATCGACTCCATAATCTCTAACAATCACGCCTGGGCAATTGATAACGCACAATAATTAGTTATATCATTATCATTAGTTGTTACATGATTGTTTTTCTATCTACATATTTATTTGTTGATAAATCTTAATAAGTAAATATGTAGGTACGAATCGGTTAACAATTTCCATATAGGTACCTATTTATATTTTATAGTTATAGTTTTCATGACTTGCGACAAGCTCTAAATATGAAGTGTACTATAGTGAAACTACTAATACCTATGGGAAAAAGTATACGTTGATATATATATGGTCAATTAGCAACATTGAAAAATAATATCAATTTCCATAAAATTATTTCATTCTCATAAAATTAAAAGGAAGATAGTTTTACTATTTATCTATTCGATCCATTAAGTACCTAACCAAAGGTTAAACCAAAGGTTTGGTTAGGTACTTAATGATTCGATCAAACTAAACCTAATGATTTTTATCATTTTCTGCAAACTAAAAAACATTGCTAGATATTCATAGTAAAATAATAAGCTATTACTACCTAGTAAAATACCTATACCTAATAAAATGAAGGCTAGTCAAACTACGCCTTCACGGATGTTTTGCAAGTAAACAAACAAACAATACGAAAGACTGACGTCTCATTCCATTTATACAACCTACGATTCGCCAATGACCTGCACTTGCGTTAGAGCATAAGGACATTCAGCACTCGGGGATTTCCTCTCATATATCTGACCTCAATTAGTTTTTGTCTTTCTTCATATTGCTTGAGAGCACTCATTTAACCCTGGAACAGACGTTTGTGAATAATGATCTAAAGTGCAGCCGTGTCACAGTCATAAATAGAATCGATCTAAAAGTCAAAACAATCGATTTGCATTGATTTTTAGAGTTCCTTATCTGCCCCCCGACCGCCTAAGCAATAGCAATCATAATAGCAATCGTTTATGACTTCATTTTAGTCATTTGGCACCGCCTATTAGCCATCAATTGGTTTGCGCGGATTGCGAAAGCAATCGTTGAATTAACAACTTTGATGGCTAACGTCACATAGGCGGTGCCAAATGACTAAAATGAAGTCATAAACGATTGCTATTACGATTGCTATTGCTTAGGCGGTCGGGGGGCTGATGAGCTAAACGGATCCTATTTATATATCTCTGCTCTCTGTATGTGTAGTGTAGGGTGTGCTTTCTGGGCACAGGTCTCTAAATGATAAACGGAATGAAATTCAATCTTTAAACGGAATTATGTAGATCAAGAATTGACACTTAAATATTTGCGAGTTTTATGTTTATCAAGAAATTGTAATCTAATCAGATTAATTTCTTAAAAATAGCTGATTCTCAATACTTTCTTCGTCTCATTTCAAGCATATAAATAATAGTCTGAAATGTACTTTTGTATCCAACATGAAAGTAGATAAAAAAATAATCGGTACTAAGTTATTCAACAGCGTTTTTTTATCTATGATTGATCCTATGATGATGATGATGACCTATAATCGAAACGAAATTAATAGTAAAAAATTAAAAACACAATTGATAACACCGACTGAAGCTATAGATAGGTAGTACCTACGTTTTCCACGCTTTGATCAATATTAGCTAGAAATAATATTTTTGGCCTGCTATGTCTAAGTCGCACAAAATAAGAAATAGCATTCTGAAGAAATTGATAATAACCCACCGAACCCTTAGTGCGGGAACTAATATCTCTCTTGAAAGATATCCTCGTTTGCTCGACAACCTTATATCGCTACAATGTGTACCAAATGTATCTTTAATTAAAACATATATTGTAAATATCCAGTGAAACCATATTTTCCAAGCTCCGATCAAAATATATTTTATTTACCTCACGAAAAGATCTGCGGAACCCTCAGTGCGCAAATTCGCTTCGCACTTAAAAGATTTCCTTACACGTTTGCTCGACAACCTTCTATCGCTGAAATGTGTATCAAACGTATCCGGTATGATTACGCTCTCGTGGTGAATATCAATTCGATAGGTATCGAACGTGAGTGAACATGGTACCCGCTGTCATATGATGACTAGAATGGAATTACTAAAAAAAACTTCATGCTCACCGACAACGAATCGTGGTGACGTCAGCAATGCTAATTTTCTAACGGCAAGGCTGGCGAAGCAAGTATGATCTGTTAAACATATCTCACAGATATGTTGGATAGATATAGTTAATTATACTTAAGAAATTATTTTTTAAAGAACGCGAAACCGCAGAGCACGCAGCGCTTCCTGCGTTAATCGAACGCTCGAATATATCCTATTTTTGAAAAATATTGGACTGTTGTTATACAATTATTACGTCGCGATTACCTATGTATTTGTATCGTGTATACCTACTCGTGTTGTTTTTAAACTTTCGGGATTTGAATACATTATTATTATATACTACGGGACTAATTGCGCTCTAAAATTATGAGATAAATAAGTTTTTTTGTTTTAGTACATTATAATAAATATTACAGAGTATAAACTATTTATTATATACTACGGGACTAATCGCGCACTAAAATTACGACATAAATAAATACCTCCTCATCCCGACGTTTCGGTCACGGGTAGATCTACCGATCGATGCAACTCGGCCATGGCAACACGAAAATGGAGTTTCGAAAAAGATTTAAAATACGGTCCATGTAGAACCTTGTCCTTTTCCAAGAGAGCTAGAAAATTAAAAATTACGATCAATAAGCTATAAATTATTATTTATTACTCTTCAAACACTATAAATACAATACATGTAATATTACAATAAATTAATTTATTTGTCACACATTTGTCTTCAAAATAGGTTTTATTATTGCGTGGAAAGAAGCTTATTTGGTCAGGTCGTATTTTTTCGAATCCAAGTTTGTTATTGAACATGCCGCGACAGCTTTTACGACCGGTATATTTTATTTAGATGGAAAATCTAGAGTTCTCAGTAATTTTATAACTTATTTCTGACGTGTTTAAAAAATCAGAATCCAAATCTACGTAAAGCTCGAAACATACTATCGCACGCGGCCTACGGACGCGACTGACAGCTGCGACCTAGAAATGAAAGTACACTAAGCCGCGCACACTATCGGACATAAATCGCGGACGTCACCTTCGGACGACCTTGAGCGTTCGGACGTCCGAGAGCGATCTGGCACACCGGATGTTATAAGACTGTGCACATTGCTAAGTCGCGGCTGTCAGTCGCGTCCGTCAGCCGCGTCCGATAGTATGTTTCCGGCTTAAATATATTTGATGACTTCTATTTGTGGTAAAGAATTCGAATGTTGTTCCCTGATCCTGATTGACAGCCTCAGTGGCTCAGTGGTTAGTGACCCTAACTAATCAAAGAGGCGTGAGTTCGATCCCCCCCACCCAGGGCAAATATTTATGTGATGAACATAAGTGTTTGCTCTGTGTCTGGGTGTTATTTAGTTACCATCTATATAAGTATGGATTTAAAAATAAGTATATGTAGTAGGTATATCAGTCTTTGGCAGCCATATCACAAGCTTTGCTTAGTTTGGGGTCAGAGGCCGTGTGTAAGATGTCCCAAAATATTTATTTATTTATATATTTGTGGCTGTAACCGTACGATTTGAACCTGACTCGCAGTTCTGCCGGGCTAGTATGCACATTTCTTTCGTAGTGTCAGAACGAGTCAGCGTTATGGCAAAGTATATATATGTTACTTTTTCACACGTCGAAATGAGTTCTTTTCGTGGCTTTTCGTGGTCGCATGCTTGACTAGCTGGTATAGGTCCTAGTATCTATTATCGGACTGAATCACTATAAATAAAATAATTTCATAAAATAATCGACTTTGCAAATATAAATTATAGCCCGAATCATACTACTTGGCGGTTGTGATAGCTGCAGGTTGCGGATAGCCCAATCTTGACTGAAGCTAACCGAGGATTGGGTTATCCGCAGATTTCTGGATGCAGGATCAGGTTTTCAGATATATGGACAAAATTTCTTTACCACTTAACTTGGTTCAAGCATCTTCAAATTATAGACAGTCTGATATCGATTTCTTATCAACTTATATATACTTGGACTATTTTTACAAAGAAGATAAATTTCTGTAAAAAATACCTCAGAGCAAATAAAAAAATCCAGAGGGAGCGTCGTTGAACAGTCAAGTGAAGCCGGTTTTTTATACATGTGTGAGTGGGTCGCTGTTGCGCCGCCATAGTTTGACTGACAAGCCAAGGCGTAGTTTCATAGTTACCTGGATGTGTGTGTAATTGTCTGTACACGGCGAGGCGTAGTTTTGGTTGGCTTCACTTGTTTGTTCACAACATTCTCTCTTGATTTTTTTATTTGCTCTGAGGTATATACCTACATCGATAAATATTTTTTGTATATATCAGACGTGAGCTATTTGGAATACAACCGATCCATTTGCGAATACATTTTCCTTATAGGTAAAGAAGTTGTATATGTACATATACAACGTTCAGAACATTGCACTTATCGAAAAATCTTTGCTCCTCGCGCCTCGGATTAAATCACTATCGGTCGACTCAGAGATTACACGAACGGATTTTAATTTTACCTACAAGCTCATTGTTATCGAGAGTTCACAGCGTATACTGGAATTAATTACGAATGTTTGCTTTTACCCGTGGCTTTGCCCGCGTGTCTCATTTTGATTTTTACATAGGTTTCTCTTGTTTATATTAATCGATTTCTATGCAACGTCATTTTGCGGTGATCATGTCGTTGGGAAGGTATTTTCCCTTTTTTATCTTCTTCTAAGCATGAAAGCCTGAAGCCAATGTCACCTATCTTCGAGCAAATATCTACAGAGCAACAGTTCCTAAGCGAAAGTAGTAAAAAAATGTCCTAAGCCGTCATACATACCGACTTAGATATTTACATAAAATAATGCACAATGACCCGTTTTCTCGAAACTCAACGTTATGTCACCTAATTAGTGCTTGTAACCGAGCATTTTGACGTCGCGCGACGTTGTAGTCGGCTTGCAGTCGCCTTACGACTGACTAAAAAGTCTGCCCACTACATAGCTTAGGCAGAGTTTTGGCTCGGACACTTTTTTGCACGATTGTGACTATATATATTTGCTCGAAGTCACCTATCCATTAACGTTTCGCCTGTCTATATCAAGGTAATATAAAAAGTGTTTTGCCTATCCAACGGGAACCACGTTTTTTTTTTCGGGATAAAAGTAGCATGTCACTTTCCGTAGTTTAAACTAGGTCCATGCCAAAAATCAAGTCAATCTGTTACTCCGTTGCTGCGTGAAAGAGGAATAAACCATAAACTAACAAACACACTGTTGGATTTAATAATATTAGTAAGGAGTTAAAAAGTAGCCTATATATGTCACTTTCCGTCGTTCAAACTATGTCCATGCAAAAAGCAAGTCAATCCGTTGGTCCGTAGCAGCATGAAAGAGGAACAAACCAACACATCAACAAACACTTTCAGATTTATAATATTAGTGTAGTAAAGATGTCGAGTTGCAGACGCATGAGTGTGTTTGTTTTGTGTAAAGTGTGTCGTGGACATCGTGGTCGCATCCTGGTCGCTGTGACGCTACATCGGCCGAGGTGGCGCGTGGCGACGTCGGCAGTATGCCACCACCCTATTGGTCGCTCTTATCTCTTCATAAGCCGCTCCGATAGAATTTCTCCTCTGTACGCGGATCTAAATTCATACTTGAAAGGTGAAGTCTGATGTAAACATAGTTATCGTGGGATTGATTTCGGTGGGAATAACTGTTATGAACTTATCATGGTGTTATAATGTATCCAATATTTGTACTATTTAGGAATATTCGTGAATAGGATTTTGGCAAAAGTATTAGAATGATTGAAAAGGCCATATGGCATTAAATGCTGTGTAGCGGATGATTCCGTTGCAAATGGCGTAAGCCGCGCAGATTGGGCCTCGTAACACCTTCAGAAACATTTTCTACCCTTTAGAAATCTCCCAGAACGATTTGCATACCAGAATAGTTTTCCAACCATTTTATTTATTTATTTATTTGGTACACAAAACAGAATACAGTCAATAATATGCTTAAATATTGTAGTGATAAGAACTATGAGCTAAACCATATTCCAAAACATGTGAACACATCATGATTATGATTAGATTCATTAATTTAGATTCATTGCTAGGTTTTAAGCCCTTAAGTATGTACTGTACAGTCAAGTCAGGATATCGACAAACGCGAATTTGTCTTTTAAAATAAAATCTACGAATAAATAATATCTACTATGAAAATGTTCGGAAATGGTTTACCAATAATTTAGCTACTTCTCAGTGGCAGGTGTATTATGTATTACAAATTAAAAACCTTGATGCTTACGCCATACGAAAAGGTTGAACAACAAAGTCATTACACTACTGGTGCAATAATGTAATGAAAAAGTATTATTTTCATGTAGCTATTATAGCTTATCTCTGTATATTTGTTATCTCATTTATTCTCTTCTGAGTTGCGTTTTATAGCTGTTCAATTTCTATTGAGTGAAAAATATTTCAATTATTTAATCTTATCAGGGAAAAGTTTTTAAGATTACACTTTGCAATACCTAGTGACGCATAAATGCGATAACCGGGCAATCGATTTGATCTCAATTCGCAAAATATATAATTTTATTACGTGCCCTTTATTTGCGTCTACTCAATAAATTAGATAAAATCATTCATTGACGTCACTTTTATCAACACGCTTGCGTAAATACGAGGACGACTTATTAAATATTATTTAGGAAGAGGATAATATAAACGATATTAATAATCGAGTCTTAATTTAGTCAAGGATTGAAATCGCGTAACCTTTTAAAGATCTGCATACGAATACTGACACTTATATGCATGATTGAAACGATGCCTAAACAAAAGGTGCGAGCGAGGACAAAGTTGAATGGTGACGTAATAATTCTAGTGCAAAAAACCGTGAGAAAACACACGCAAGTAGGCAAAGTAAATGTAAAATGGTAAACAGTAACATTCTCGAATTAGAGAATGAACGAGGACACTACCGTTTAGCACATTACGTCACTTTGTGGACTATTATAATAAGTATACATGTTGTAGGTACGCTAAAGTATAGTGAATAAGATCTTGAGTGGTCAGCATGGCTCAGATGACACCCGGTTGTTTTTACCGTTAAGCCATATCAGACCTAAAAACTGACACCAGGGATAGCCACCTGACCTATCCGAACTCACTTTAGTAGTAAGCATAAGTCTAGCTTGAAATTCAAATGTGCAATAGCGTAACGTAACGATAGCAAAATATATAGGAAATCTCCAGATCGATATCTCCACACGTTTGCTATCAAATATGCGGCGAAAGTTTTATCGATAGCATTTGTGCTAACCCTACAAAAGTTGTCGCTATTAGCGTCCTACGTTTCCTGGCACCTGATGCAATAAGGCCTTCCAAATTCTCAGAATCAATTTATCTAATGATCTCGATTAAATGGAAATGCCGTGACTGATATGACGTGCTTTAGTTTAGTATGTGCTAAATCTTGATCTACTAATCTATCTGAAATAATCTAGTTACTTTTTGTTCGTAGATGAATGAATTGAACGCATTAAACTGCAGCCTTTAGCTAGTATGAGATGAATCTGAATTGAAATGAATGTGAAACTTAATGTTTCGCTTCGCGAAAACTGTCACGAACTTCCATTGGTGATGAAAAATCTGAAGCTTTGACATATCACGAGTCAGAAAACAGAAAAAGTTTCAATTTAATTAGGTTTTTTTTTGGAGAAGCTGAAGTGGGCCGCTGGTAAGGCATGTCATATCTGCGATGTATTGCCCTGCTATACAGATGTCCGAACATCTCGAAAAAATCATCAGAACAGAACAGTGTGAGGATTCTACCCTGAATAGTAAGCAACGCATGGATAACGCCTCCAATGGTGTTCTTGCAAAATTAAACATAAAACGATACAACCGAGCGGAAAAATCGAACAATGTGGATGAAAGTTTGGGGAAACTTATACCTACATCATGCAAGGAGGAAAACACTGGACAGGGTTGTGTCAACTGGACTTTGGCTATTGGCCGAGCCGATCCGAACAAAACCTGATAATTTACTTTTAACACACTCAAGATCCGCGGTTGAAATTTTTGCCATTGTATTAGTATTGGTATTTCATTGGTTCCTACTATTTTATTTACTAGGTATAGATGTTTTGTTTGTTTGAATTTCCTGCGAACATTCAAAGTCATGTTTAATCACTACCTATTGTGGTAAATACCATCTTTCAACGGCCAACTTACCTGTCAAAGGAAAAAAATGTAAACAAATAGACTGACCATTGTAAATGAGCGTGGCTAATAGAGCGGGATAATCCGGTGGGTTTTCTGTGTTTAAACGCTACTCGTCTTGAGGAAATGCTAGGTCAGTTGCTTCGCATTAGATTAGATTAGCTGGCAATCTTTTCCCGAAGTTTCTGGTAAATCCCATTAAAGGTAAGCTTCAAATTAACAATTAACACGATGTTTAACGCCATTTAGATAACATTCCATCTGACTATTTTGTTACATTTAAACTGGTTAGTAAATGAGCTACACAATCATCATTACGATCGACCTAAAAAAACGCAGCATCTAATTCCGTACTATTATAAATCACCATTTGAGCGGTTGACGCAGAGATGAGGATTATTCTTAAAATAATAATTACTATTTTAGTGGCAATTAACTTTTTGCACCGTTCAAAATACACACGAGTAAACTTCAAAAACAATGCTGGTGTCAATGTTTGTGTATCATTCATTTAAACTTAGACAAGCCAGCTATGACGTACAAACAACCGGATCTAGATATCGTATTTTAGATTTGTTCGAGGTTTGTGTTGTTTTCATGTGAAAACAGATTTTGAATTGATAAGCGGGGCCAATTCACTATTTATATTTATTACAATAGTAGAAGAATTTTGTGATTGGATACGAATGTTGAATCACAAATCGGCGATAGTGGTTTATCGTTTGATGCGTTGCATAGATGTTTTGGTATCGCATAGAAAGAGCCGTCTCTGTGCACACCATATTTTTTAGAAAGTCGTATCCGGCTGGCAGGTAGGCGGGCCGCTTCCGCGCTCGCCCGGATGTAGGCACCCGAGACCTACTGAACTTTATCACTGCTGATAAGCCGTTTATTTTATCCAACAATTATTTTTACCTACAACAAACCATGTAGGTATGTCAGTGTATTGGTATTTGGAAATGATCTGCAGATTTTTTATGAAGCTGTTGAGTCGGTATAGTATGCAATGTGCATCAACGTATCGTAACTGAACATAAACTATGAATTTGTTTTTAGCGACTCTATCAGAACACGGAGTTCTTCTTAGAAAATTAAATGTGCAGTTATCAACCTGAATTTCTTGAATCGAGTTATCGTGATCATCGTTTCTACGTCTAATGAGGCTAAGACGAGGCGGCTTTGCTTAAAGATCCTGCTGATTAAAAATTTATAGGATGCAATTAGTATTTGATGGCGTGCCGTGTAGCCAGCCCAGCAAAGGTTCATTTTAATCTGAACCAAATCTGGATGTAGTTTCTCAGCCGCTCGAGCGACCGCCAACTGGGCCTCGACGCGGATCTTGCAGCTATGACTAACCAGTATTTTGTAGATTATTCAGTTCTGTTACTGTTGATTCGAGAGAGTATGCGGTTTAAGCAGTTGAGAGATATTTTCGAGGATTTTGTAGAATAATGAATTACAACCGGTATGCTCGGAGTTGCGCACACGCTAAAGGTCAATGATCATCTGTAGATCCGCTTCGGCGCCCCCATGACCCTGTCCCGAGGCTGGTTGTATTCGTATAAAATTTGCTTATTGATCGATAATCATCACTGTAAAACGCTTCGTTCGTATATTTTTTACCGGCGAGTTTAGCCGGAGATATCCTCAGGCGTGGGTGTTATACGTTGATGTAGCCAATTAATTTTTATTGAAATTTGTGTTTGTGTATTTGCTTCCGCAGTGAAACTTCACAGAATCCATCGGCTATATGTGCTAATAAATCTCGCACGATACAAATAAATTTTAGCGATTCTTTGACGTTTTATGTTCGTCCTGGTTTAATCGTTAATGAAAGTGATAATGAATCAGTTTTTCTAAAGACTGTTACGATTTCATTTTTGGATCTGTGAAATTCTTAGAAGCATCTTATTAGAAATTCATCAAACATCTTTTTGTGTTGTTTTTATGTGAGGGGCCAATACGAACGTTAATACGTTTTTCTCTATAATACCACTTTGCATATTTTGTATCAACTCTACTTTACTTGTTGTTGCGGGCCTTTTCCACAATTGAGCCCTCCATGGGCCCTCTTTATGTAGGTGTATCAACTCTATACTCTATGTATTTGAGGATATGACTCTCTATTATTAGAGTTCTATCCGTGATTGCAAGCACGTTGTTTTTAGGGTTTTATCAGCTGATCATGATAAATCGATAAAAATGACGGTTGTGGTACGTACAGAGTTCAATAAGCGGTTTTATTCAAAATACTAATAGGAACTTATTTATCAAAATTTTATTTCAATGGTTGTTATTATCTATTTAAAGAACTCAATTAGATAAATAATAATAGATCAAAGATCAACTGTATTACACCTGTGTTTTTATCTATTCAATTGCCAATTGTCTTCTGCGAAATTAGTGTACATAAAAATACAATATTATCATATCTTAGGATATAGCGAGAGTAGTTCTTTGCCATGTGGAATTTTATTTACTTAAGCTAACAGGAGAGCGAATTAGGTATTTGTTTCGTGACTTCCCTATCAGCCTATTTAATGTTTGTCTACTGCCGAACTGAACGTAGGCTTCTCCTAAAAATGACACACGGCACGATATTCAATCTTTAGCTTCCATTTTACCAGCTGCAGGATGCTCTACTCTAAGAACTTGACAATACGCGGTCTTTTTTCAAGAACCATTCTTTTCTGTCTTTATAAGTTCTTCAAGCGATGTAGCTAGCACACTGCTACTTCACAAAATTGTTTACCCTGGTTGTTTTAGAAGCGCTTAAAAAGTCTAAAATTAAGGCTTGATACTCGGCCTTTACGAACTTCAGCTTGCTAACCCTTCGACTTTAATGTCGGTTCTCTAGTATTAGTCCTCTAGTTCTTTGACTATAGAGTATAGGTCGAATCAAACTTTATAGCGTATGTGATGTTAACTACAAGCTGCCCAAATATTTGCGAATAACTGGGCTAAATTTTAAATCTTACTATAATATAAAATGATGGTTTTGTTACAGAAATATGTGGAGTCATCACTGGGCTGGGCGGGAGAGCGCGGCGAGGACTCGAGTTACGACTCGGAGTGCGAAGACGAGAGCTCCCATCGGGCTGCGTCTCGCACACCTTCTGATACCCTCGCTGCGGAGTTTGCGGAGTATGTCACCCTCACACCACCTCCTCCGCAATCCAATCAGGTCAGTACCAACCGTGTATGATAGATACTTCCATCAGGCTGCGTCTCGCACACCTTCAGATACCTTCGCTGCGGAGTTTGCGGAGTATGTCACCCTCACACCACCTCCTCCGCAATCCAATCAGGTCAGTTACCAACCGTGTTTGATGGATACTCCCATCGGGCTGCATCTCGCACACCTTCTGATACCTTCGCTGCGGAGTTTGCGGAGTATGTCACCCTCACACCAACACTTCCGCAATCCAATCAGGTCAGTACTGTGAACGATAGGTACTCCCATCAGGCTGCTTCTCGCACCCCTGATAACTTCGCTGCGTAGTTTATGGAGTATGTCACCCTCACACCGCCTCCTCCGCAATCCAATCAGGTCAGTACTGTGTACGATAGGTATAGGTATTCCCATCAGGCTGCTTCTCGTACACCTGATACCTTCGCTGCGTAGTTTATGGAGTATGTCACCCTCACACCGCCTCCTCCGCAATCCAATCAGGTCAGTACTGTGTACGATAGGTATAGGTATTCCCATCAGGCTGCTTCTCGTACACCTGATACCTTCGCTGCGTAGTTTATGGAGTATGTCACCCTCACACCGCCTCCTCCGCAATCCAATCAGGTCAGTACTGTGTACGATAGGTATAGGTATTCCCATCATGCTGCTTCTCGCACACCTGATACCTTCGCTGCGTAGTTTATGGAGTAAGTCACCCTCACACCGCCTCCTCCGCAATCCAATCAGGTCAGTACTGTGTACGATAGGTATAGGTATTCCCATCAGGCTGATTCTCGCTCACCTGATACCTTCGCTGCGTAGTTTATGGAGTATGTCACCCTCACACCGCCTCCTCCGCAATCCAATCAGGTCAGTACTGTGTACGATAGGTACTCCCATCGGGCTGCGTCTCGCACACCTTCTGATACCCTCGCTGCGGAGTTTACGGAGTATGTCACCCTCACATCACCTCTACCGCAATCCAATCAGGCCAGTTCCCTATAGTATTGCGAGCACCTTGAAATGGTTCGAAATTAAATCAGCGGCACCACACACTTGAAAGTCGAATCCGTGAAAATCTGTTCCGTGGTGGGTAGTCTTAGAACTACTTGTATGTTAGTTTACGTATCTACTAGATAACATTTCCATCGTCCGATTTTTAAAGATGATTAATAATGGATTCGTATGGGATTTGGATCGGATTCGTTTTGGACGCAGTGCGAAACCACTGTAATGGTTTTTTTTGCCTCGTTAAAACTTTGCTGTGGAGTTTCCCCATTACACCACCTCCAGAAATTTATGTGTCTAAACTTTTATGTTATAAAAAAATAGACAAAGTTTTAAATGTTGTCACTTGTCAGTGACAAAAACTCTAACAAATATAGAGGTCACTCTGTAATACTCTGTGTACTCTGTAAAATAAATTTCTGAAAACTGATCTTTTAGACATGTTCTTTCTCTAAATATTTCAAAAAAGACCCGTATTTGCTAGGATCGTAAAAGTCTACTGCTATAAAGTACCACATAGATATATAAACTCTTTATTGCTCATACCAGATAATGCAAACAAATGAAGAACAACTTAAAAACTTATTACTAAAAGCGATTTCTTCTAGGCAATCTTAGAATGGAGAGAAACTTATTTAAAAATGAAAAACGAGTTGTTTTGTTTCATAATTTTCTTCTTGTCCTTTGTTCCCTGTAATACATTCCAGAGCAACAAGGTTAATGTTAGTTACTTGTATTCGCAGACAAAGATCGAGTTCGCAGTAAAGCTGGGATACTCGGAGCGGCTAGCACGCGCGGCGCTAGCACGGCTCGGTGCTGACTCGCCCCGCAATGAACTGCTGGCAGAGCTGATCAAGTTGGCGGCGCAGCAACCAGCGCGGGCGCTGTCGCCGCCGCCGCCGCCCGAACCAGACGCCTCGCCCGAACGACGCCCGCTAAGACACATTGTTATAGACGGCAGTAATGTCGCCATGAGGTAAATATTTTAATAACAAACAGGTACACTATTGATGAAATTGATGACAAATAGGTATTCAATGTGTTTTTTGACAGTTTCACAGTAAAACTTTGCCCTAAAGACGTTTCAGCAAACATTTTCATACCTTCCTAAGAATAAGCAACTAGTACTGAGCAAGACAGGTACATAGATACCGATGAAAGAAGCGGCTCATAACTGATGTGTTCGCTTTTTGTCTACTGCCTGCTCAACACTTCGACCGAATGGTTTCCTAAGCAGCTTATCATCATAGACGTAAACATACAGATTCACAATCTTTCTTACATCCATATTGTGTAAACGCCAATTTGTCAGCGCAGTGGATGGCATGGCATACGTTTCTTTCAAGCATTGCCGACCGCGGGCCATGGATCGTGTTGAAGGCAGTAATAACCATAAGTTACTACTACCACTGCTAATCATCAACTAAACCTAGAACTCCTATATAAGGGCCTCCTTCATATATTTCCCAAAGAACCGGTTACAAACGACTTGTATCTATCGTATTCCCGCTGTTTTTATGAGGTCGTCCGTCCGCCTTGTAGGTTGTTATACGACACTACTGTTTATTGTTCAAATTAATCACTAGCACTCCCTGATCTAAAAAAAGCCGTGGTGGTCTAGTGGTAATGATATTCGCCTTACAATCGTGATGCTGTGGGTTCGAAGACCGGTCCCGCACCAATGAGTTCTTTGTAATTTATGTACGGAATTTCACACCACTGGCTTTTCGGTGAAGGAAAACATCGTGAGGCAACCTGCATACGTTCTTAGAATAAATTCGACGGCGTATGTGAGTCCACCAACCCGCACTGAGCCAGCGTGGTGGATATGGCCCAATCACCCTTTGTGGGTATGCCCACGTCCTGCAGTGGAATATTTGAAAAAGCTGGTATAGAGTCCCTAAACTATGACTCTCCCATTGCTGGGTGGCAAGTCCTGGTGTCAGAGTGCTTAAGCCACCTGAATGCCTCTGACAATTTAATGTATCATCCGAGCCATAGTTTAGGCAGGACATAGAATATACCACCACGCTGGCCAAGTGCGCGTAGGTAGACATCACAAATTATACCTTCGACATAAAAGTACATTTTGTTCGTATTCTAATTCTTCGAATTGGAACTACGTGCGAACAGAACTGGGCTAATTATTTCTTTCTAGTTAAAATATTCTTAGAACAATTAATGTTCTAATTTTCTGGAAATTGGAAAAGTAATTTTCTAGTTCTTAGAAAATTACTTGAGAATGGAATCAAAACTACGCAAGATGCTTCCAATTTTATAAATAAGGAAACATTAATGAGTTGCTTAATTTCGGTGATCTCTGACAATCACCTAGTCAAACTACGCTACGAGCGCTACGTAATTAATTAATTAATTTAATTAAGCAACGTTCCGCACGGTCAGTATTTGGATGGGTGACCGCGGGTGGCATTTTCCAACTGAGCGCTACCGTGGCTCGGATGACACGTTAAATTGTAGGTCCCGGTTGTTTTAACCGTTTAGCCATGTCAGAGGCCTTCAGGCGGCCTAAAAACTCTGACACCAGGGCTAGCCACCCGGCCTATACGAACTTACTTACTTATTAATGAGTGGGCCGAATCAAACTTCTTGGCGGCTGCGATGTTAGCTACAAGCTGCGAAAAATCCAATCCTGACTGAAGCTCTCTTAACCGCTGTCTGAGCATTGGATTTCGCGCAGTTTGTAACTAACTTCAACTTTGTACATTTTAAACTATATATAACGGGACTAAACTCACGTGTAGGGATAGTCGTAACGACTATAGTTTCGGTCGCATTCGGCGACCTTTCTCAAGTTGGCGAGTGCTAGCACGCGGAGCCGTCTCGCAATGCACTGCGGGCTGCGGCGCGTAGCGCTCGCGATGACAGCGGTTGCGGTGGTGGGGCGGGGGCGGGTAGAGAGGATTGTTGTGTCGGCGCGCACTGAAGATCCTCTTCGTCGGTATCCTGGTATACG
This sequence comes from Hypomecis punctinalis, assembly GCA_949316475.1. Classification (NCBI taxonomy): domain Eukaryota; kingdom Metazoa; phylum Arthropoda; class Insecta; order Lepidoptera; family Geometridae; genus Hypomecis; species Hypomecis punctinalis. The sequence continues at coordinate 15,324,396 of OX438814.1, read as the reverse complement.
TCGGGGATACTCCAGCAGTGAGCTCAGTGTGCTGGAGTATCCCCGACCGCCCCCGCCCCACCACCGCAACCGCTGTCATCGCGAGCGCTACGCGCCGCAGCCCGCAGTGCATTGCGAGACGGCTCCGCGTGCTAGCACTCGCCAACTTGAGAAAGGTCGCCGAATGCGACCGAAACTATAGTCGTTACGACTATCCCTACACGTGAGTTTAGTCCCGTTATATATAGTTTAAAATGTGTGAAAACCACGTAAATTTTCATAGTTCAACTTTGTAACTTTCAACTATAATAGATCCAACCGTTTATTTTCTTTTTGACAGCACCAATAGAACGTAACTGCGTTTGTTACGCAAAAGTTCACTTTTAAATGCGAGGTTTTAAAAATATGACAACTGCCTAAGTTTGCCTACACACGATAGCCATGATATGTAATTTATAAAAAAAAAAACTACTGCACTTATGGACTTAATTTGTCAAAGATGATTATTATACGGGATCAAGGAGCAAACTTAGGCAGTTACCATAGATAGATAAGATAAGATATATTTATTGGCCTTATAACTACATACGTTACACTAGGCAAGTCAAATTTACAATTATAACACAATGCATACGATTCAAAAATAATAATAAAAATTAAAACAAAACTTAATACATTAACAATAACAATTAGGTAGATACAATTGTTGTAAAAATTAGCAAAATTTAAATTTGTTAAGACATTCTAGGGCTTAAAAATACTAATATACATATATGTCACGTAATTATTAATAGAATATGAGAAAGTCGAATTATATTAATGAGATTATTGTTCTTCCTCATCATACAAGAATGAAGATTCTGTCTGTCAGATAGATAGATAGATAGATAATAATTTATTTTCAGTAGGGATAATTATATACATTCGTATACAAAAATATACAAAGAGCAACACCCTACGAATCGTCAAAATAACAATTGAATTGAATTATTAGCCATGATATTACAATAAATAATATTGCATATTTTTAAAACCTCGCATTTAAAAGTTAACTTTTCCGTAACATGACGCAGTTACGTTCTATTGGTGCTGTCAAAAAGAAAATAAACGGTTGGATCTATTATAACAACCCGCCAAGAACATTGATTCGGCCTGTAAAATGATTTAGTATCGTATGTCCACAATTAAAGGACATGTCCACAAAATATGTATCGAGGCAGTTCATATTTTCTAGTCTGTTACATCAGTTAAAACAAAAGAGCCTTGCAATTTTTTTTTTATTAATTTTGAAGTTATTGGGATAAATAAATATATTTGGCTCAATAGGTTTTTTATCTCTATCAACCCTGATTAAGTAATCTCCAAATTGTTAAAATAAAGCATTTTTACCTATTAGACACACTTTTTAAGTGTATTTTTGTCACATTGTACCTACTAACTGGTCATTCTGGTAGGTAAAAATTTTAATTTTAGCAAATTATGAGATGGATATGGAAGAATCAGCTACAAATGCAAGTAAAATAACAATAGAAGCACTTTATTATTGTTAAACTAGAAAAAATAAAAAGCTGTGTTATTATTTTTCACATTTAAAAAATATGCAGGGATGAAAATATCGAAATTAGATATTTTTGAGAAGCCCATAAAACTAGCTTTCATATGATGTATATATCATCTTGGTTACATTTTTCTCTGAATAATATACCACTTGTGGACGTCTCTTTTACATTGAGATTTGTACGTTTTCAGCAAATATGTGGGAAAAGTTGATATCTTTGGTCACTCAGTCCCCTTTATAAATGTCATTCCTATCGCCACAATCGTTTAGTCATACGAGATAACCAGACAGAGAGAGTTTTGTATTTATGTTATTAGCATGAAGTATGATGATTAGTTATATCAAACCATCGGGTCCGGTTTTCGAAAAGGTTACCTATCAATAAATTACCTATTATTTATCGTATTCTGTCACGTCGCATACATATTCAATGAGCTAATAGAGCGTTGTTGTATTATCGCTATGTTATCACTATACGCGAAGATCTATAATAAGCTAAATTCTTTATGTATGTATTAATTTTACTTGTAAGTTATCATTACTTATAATCAGATCTTGGTAACTTAGACTGAGAGTCAACAAGTTGAATAAGTGCTAAGTTCGTTTTCGACATTAATTAGTTAGCACCTTTGTGATACATATTTGTTTTGTAATTGTTAGTATTAATTGTTAGTCATTAAACCTGCGTGTTCGGTCAAAATTGTTCTTATCCATATTTTTTCTTACAATCAATTTTCGTTATCATCTAGCTATTTTATCTACTTATCTATTAACTTTAATAACACTTTCTTTATCGTGTCGTTTTACTCTTACAACTGAGCGGTACTTCCCATATTTACAAAAAGTTACTTAGTTGTTTTAAACGTTTAACTATACACGTCAAAAGATTTTTGACTTGAGGCATACAAACTCTGGCATCAAACTCATCAGAGCTTTACTTTAGCTTATGCGAACTTACCTTTCTACCTACCGCTACTTACCATACATCGATTCAAACTGATTCTACTTTTACTATATTATTACAATATCATAATGAAATGTATGTATTGTCCACAGCCACGGCAACAAGGAAGTATTCTCATGTCGAGGAATCGAAATCTGCGTGGAATGGTTCCGCGCGCGTGGCCACACTGAAATCACGGCTTTCGTGCCAAAATGGCGCAAGGAGGCGTCCCGGCCTGACAACCCCGTAGCCGATAGAGACGCGCTGGAGCGGCTCGAACGGGAACGAGTGCTGGTTTATACGCCCAGTCGACTGCTCGGTGGAAAACGCTACGTGTGCTACGACGACCGCTACGTGCTACGCCTCGCAGCTGATACTGACGGCGTCGTCGTCTCCAACGATAACTACCGGGACCTCGCCGCTGAGTCGCCTGAATTCCGACGCGTCGTAGAAGAACGCCTGCTCATGTACTCCTTCGTCAATGACCGCTTCATGCCGCCGGACGATCCGCTCGGTCGCTCCGGACCTACTCTAGACGCGTTTCTAGGCGCGCCGCCGTCTCACGTCGACCCGCCCCCAGCTTGTCCCTACGGTCGAAAATGCACGTATGGAAACAAATGCAAGTTTCACCATCCGGAGCGCGCGGGCCGCCCGCACAAATCCGTCGCTGAGCGTTTATCCGAACGCGCGGCCCGACAGCTCCGCGGTCGCGATCTTCACACGGTTAGTTTGCCGCCGGGCGGTCGACCGCCGGTTACAGATAAGAGGTTGCTATCGCGCGCACATTCCGCCGCGCCGCGGTTACCGGACGCGGCTTTGGCGACGCATTTCGAACGCGCGCAGCAGTTGCCAGCGCCGCAGTTGGCGCCCGGACCGCCGCCGGACGCGAATCCGCATCGCAAGCTCGCGCGTCAGTTAACGTTAAATCCGGCGTGCGACCCACGATTGGCAACACATGCGGGAGCCGCGCGCGTTGTTAGCGCTCCGCCTGGTGCCGTACACGCGGCGGCGGGCGCTCGCGCTGCGGCTCTTTCCCCCGCCGCATCCGATACAGCATTACAGCACTGGGACGCTCGACGCCGCATGCACTACCACCTAGCGGGAATCTTCCCCGAGCCGCAAGTAGCGGAGGCCATGGCTTTATACCCCGAGGAGTCGGACGCGCAAGCCATGTGCGCGCTGATCCTCGCTCGCTACCGGCCGAGCGAGGCGGCCCCGCACTGACCGCGCGCTCCCGACGATAGAGTTGCTGCCGATTTTTCTTGAAAATCGCGCGGACACATTCGCCATCGGTAGCGCTGTCTGTAGACGGATCTGGGGCTCTATTTTTGAACTTCGAACGCCTAGGATCGTATATGTAACTTTCACGGATTGTATGGAGAATCTCTACGTTGTCTACGGAAGTTGTGAATACTCCATACAAGTTCCGTATGCGCCAAACCGTCCGAAGTTCAAAAAACGATCCCCTGGGGCTCTATTTTTGACTTTCGAACGCCTAGAAACGTATAACTTTGACAGATTGTGGAGAATCGCTAGAACGTACCTATACGAAACTTTGCAGATACTCCATACAAGATCTGATCTGAAGCTAGCCGTTCGAATTTCAATCCTAGTTCTCCTGGACTTTTTAATAGGCTAATTTATTTGCGGTAAAGGCAAAGAATGATTAGATTTTGCATGATTATCGCCATAAATGTCTAGGCCCGTCTATAAAAGGTCTCCGGATTGTACAAGGCTTATTCGAGGTGTCGGTTTTGTAAATCGATCGTGTACGAACGCTGCGCCGTCGCATTCTTTCATTAGGCATTTTATATCCTATACTGTGTATATTCTATTTTCTATATTACTTTATATGCTTCTGAGAAGTGTATTATATTATAGATATAATTCGAAATGTTCTATGTATTGAAATACATACCTACAACCCGGTCAGAATATCTGTGCACCTCGCTGGAATGCGGCGCCTCTCCCGCTTCCCCTGTCACCTCTCCGCGCACTCCCCGGTGCGACAGTACGGTTAGCATCTTCGTTGCCGATACACGTCCCGATAATTTTGATATTTTCGCTTTGTTGTTGTTTTGTTATTACAGTTATTTTTGTTATATGACGTCACGATACACGTGCACGTCAGGTGCACAGATATTGTGACCGGGTTGTACATATATTAACTTCAAGATCATTATATTCATTCTAGATAATTCTATGCTAATGCTCTGCCATTTTTCTATGGATACAAAAATTGACCATTTTTATAAGCTGTACTTATTGTAAGTGACAACTAAAATGAACAAAATTATTTTGGCTAAGTAATATTTATCGATAACCAGTGAGTAATAGGTTCCGTAAACTAGCTGTAAAAAATTAGTTTAAGACATTTAATAAAGTGCACATTTGTTATTTTTAAATATATGTATGTATTGCAATGAGCTTAGTTATATTTATATTTTTTTACTAAGCAAAATTGTATTGCCTCGATTCGTCGTCACTATTATTGGTTTAGTTTGATATTGCATTAACACACAATGTATAATAATCACATCTTAAACAGCTACTCGTAATTTAGACAACTAACTCACCTTTACTTCCCTTGCTATTTGCATCTTATAGATTTCTACATAAAGGAAATGTTAATATAATTATACTTAGGTGAAAAGGGCCAGCTATTTTTATTGACTAATAGTCATTATTGTTATAGGTAATACACAGAAATTTGTTGTTTGATTTTTTATTAAATTGAACTGATTAAAAACTTAAATGCAATGCATCGATTGAAAATGTAAGATACATATATCTGCCTTCATGCTCTACTCCATACATTGAGTGTTATTATTATTTGTATAGATAATGTCATGGAGTACAGCATGAAATTATCTAGTATTAATGTCCACCTTCCACTGCAAGAATAGTGACCCATTACGGACTCAGTTTTCACTTTTAACATCAAACTCACAACTCTTTTTTAGTGGAAACACATGTACAAGCCGAATTATACAAGTCAGCAGATGTGAAGTTAGTTACAAGCTGAGTAATATATAATCCTGACTTAAGCTCACATAAAGCTGCACTTTAATTGGGTTTCTCGCAGCTTGTAGCTGATTTCACATCTGCCGACTTGCGTTATACAGCCTGCATCAATTTCGTCCATGAACAGTCGTAATTAGTCCATTCGGCTTGCAGTGGAAAGCTGGCATTATAAACCAAACTCTACCATATTCATGTGAGTAATCAATGGTAAAGTTTGGTTTCAGAAATCGGAAATATGAAAGGATGTCCTTTTTGCAGCTAACTTGAAATCCTGAAGTATTTCCGGTTGCTGGTATTGAATTACATTCCTTTAGGAATGCTTAACATAATTCATGTCTTTTTTTGACATTATAGCATTAATATTTTATAAATATTATAATAATTATAATAAAGTTTATCTCATTACAAGATGTTTATTTTTTCTTTGTCCTGTTCTGGTTGTTAGTTATCTTCTTTAAGATCATGCTCATGTACTCTTTGCTATCAGGTTTTTGTGCAGGTTTCTCGGTGAATTCAATAAAGTCTTGACCTATGAACACCTTTTTAGCTTTAGGTTCTTCTTGCAATGGGTTAAAGACTCTTTTACTTTTACTACTCCTATATAAATAAGTGAAACTATTAGGCAGACTAGGGACTTCTTGCTTGCTATTCTCTTTGACTTCTATTTTGTCTTGAGCGCTTTCAACTGCAAGTTCTATTTTTTCTATATCCTTATGAACAGGAGTTACAGGCACTTTGTGTAATTTTGCAAAGTCTTCAACTTTACAACTGATTTCTAATAACAAGCCAGTTTTTATAGCTAGACAACTAGTTGGTATGCCAAAGTTGGCTGATGTAATCTTTCTAAGACCATTCAAACATACTACTGGCACTTTATTTGAAATACAGGCTTCTAGTAATGGTTGTACAATAGCTCGAGGATTTACTGTAGATTCTATGATAGCTGCTGAGCATTGGTTGCTTTTTATGGCTTCACTGCACTGAGTTATACCAAATATAAGACCATCAACTTTTCTGAAAGAATAAGAATTAATGTTATAGTTTTATACATATAAACTTAAGGACTCACTATTTTATAATAGTAATGATCTGAACACTATCAATATTAATAAACCGGGTTACTAGTTAAAGACAACTTACAGTATTTTAGGCTGTTTAGGTCTTTGGTCCTTAGGAATAGATTTGAGTTCTTTCCAATGAGGTTTAATGAATTCAAGTATTTCTACTTTATAAATAGCTAGAGCAGCTTCAAGGGCTTTTGCTTGTTCTTCTGCAACTGTAGGCCTGTAATCATTAGAATTGATAGTTGAGTTTTGTTTGAGTTTGAGAAATAAATTACTTTATACAAAGTTAAATTTTGTGAAATTCTTTAATAGCGATATTTTCTACAGAGTAAAGACACTTTCAAAAACAAACCAAAACACTGGATCAGGTCGGCACAGCGTGTTTTTAATAGTTTTCTTGACCTTAGCCTTGTTAATGGTTGTTTTCTTCCTCTGTAATGTTGCAGCTTCTGCATTTTTCTTTTCCATCCTTATTTTTCTTTGATTATATTTAAATAAATAATGATTTAATATTACGAGACAGATACAATATGGTTATAATCAACCAATTCAATATCGTAAACATACAAAAATTATTTTAATTCTTAGTTTTTGTAAACATAACCTCCAAATAAATCCAAATGAAACTTGCTTACTTGCTTGACATTTTAGTTGACAGTGACAACAATATATATTTTTTTATTCGTGCTTCAGTATTCATTATATTTAGCCAGAGTACCAGTTATGTCACAGAGATAGATACTATCAATGGGTACTTTGATGATAATTGATGAAGCTTTCCAAGCGTTCATAAAATCATTTCTTTGAGAGTTTGGCACAGGGACACATTTGTATTTGCAAAAAAGTAAGTAAGTAGGTCTTGCGACTACTTTCTAAAAACTGAAAATGGTTATGGTGGGTAGAGAAATAATTAAAATGACACTCAGTTACCTACCTGAAACCTGTAAGCCTGTAACAGAGCCAGTCAGTCTGGCATTAAAGTGGTAAAACATTGGTGCATCGTACAACTATAGGTATCCTATTTGCCAAAATCTGGAAAAAATATAGGTAAGTACCAAAAGAGAATTATTAACAAAATGGCTGTTGCTATTCTACAGGCGCAGCATGCAATGCATGTTTCCTCACAATATTATCCATGACCAAAAAATAAATTGATTGGACAATAATTATGTGATAACGTCGCCGCGTCGTGTGAACACGAGTAGGTACCTACATTGTTGAACCAACAACTGAAACAAGCCGAACGCTTTGACCGATCGTGCCTCTCTATAGCTTTTCCGCGCTCTCGCTTGCACGTTCGGCTCATGCGGACCGTGACACCTTTTCGTGCGTGCAGCCGGCGTTTATCGATTTATAAAACCTTATCGCGTCGAAAACACCACCAGTGTAAGTAGGTATTAAGTAGTTATTAAATTCCAAATAAATCAATAGTACAGGGCCGGGTAAGTAGGTATATGAACCCACGCCCCAGGCTTGTAGGGCGAATGTTCTCTTACTAAGCTATCCCGACTCATATTCTTAGGTACTACCCTTGGGTACTACTACAGGTGACATAGAATTATGAGGGCGCTACCATCGCTTAGTTAGCATATTTTGCATCATTTTGTTTACGATCACACCGTTTTACTGGTTCACAATCCACAAAATAGGTAACACAAGATATTATATGTATTTCTGTTCCGATACAGCAGCAAATACTAAAAATAGAATAAAACAAATATTTATAGGGGCTCCCATACAATAAACCTGAATATTTAGCCGTTTTTCGTTCGAAATTAATAACAGTGACAGGTAGATGCTTGAAATATTCACAGAATATTTAATTAAATATTCTCTTCAAAAATAAATAATTAAATTAAAATTAAGTAAATATTTAAGGGGGCTTCCATACAAGAAACGCGATTTTTTTTGTACTATTTTAACGGCAACAGGAAGTTGCTGGGAATAGTGGGAATATTTTAAAAATTTTGAGTTGTGTACCTAGTCCCTTCAAAAATAAATAATTAAATTAAAATAAAATATAGTGTTAAGGGGGCTTCCAAATGGTACGGAACTCTTTGTGCGCGGGTCAGACTCGCACTTGGCTGATTTTTATTCTGGTTCACAATCCACACAATAGGTACCTAAGTAATCCTGCCCCCGATAGTTAAAAGGGCGCATCTGACATCTCTTATTTCGAGATTAAGATGCATATACTGGCAGATGGGCTTTTTTTTTCGAGTCTCGCGATGTATAATATATTATACATTTATTATTAGTTTAAATCTTGTTCTTTTTCATATAAGATAAAATATATATCTGCTAGTATAATCATCTTGATTTCAAAGTGGGAGATGTTAGATGCGCCTTTTTAACTATCGGGGGCAGAATCTATATATATAAAAATGAAATCCGTTTTCCGTTGTCACGACATAACATGAAAACGGCTTGACCGATTTGGCTTATTTTTATTTTTGTAGTTTTCTAATACTCTGTACAAGGTTCTTACGGAAACAAATACTAAGAAAATCTCTCAGAAAGATTGAAAAATATACTAATAGACTCTCTCTTGGTCGGTTTTGTGACTATTGACGATGATTTGACATTCGACTTCTAGGCGAAACGAAGTTCGCCGGGTCCGCTAGTACTAAATATAAAGAAAAATGCAAGAAACCAATGACTGCCAGCTCAGGTAGTAGTGGTTCTAGCACTCTCCCTAGAACCACTACCTGAGCTTTGACAAACTTTTTGTTCCAGGATAATTAATTTCTACTCTTTTGAAAAAAAAATTCAGTGATCAACGTCATAGAATTAGAACTAAAGTAAGTTCTAATTTTATGGTCAACGTCAACCCAATTTATAGTTTTCTCACAGATAACCGTAAGGTTTTCTAGATGGGCATCTAGAAAATCATAAATTGGGTTTGGTTGAGTTGGTTGGGTACAGTGCGACTATTCGTTTCGTTAAAAAAAAATATTATGTTGAGCTACTTACAGTTTGGCGCCTACCTATTTGTTTTTTGTTTGTAAATATCTAGGAATCTAAGGGACCCTTGCAATTTTGAGACGAATGTAATGATACATTTTAATTGTCGAAATCCATCCAGTCTATTGGAAGATAGGTACGTGGAAGAAAACAAACATACCTACAAGATACCCGCGAAAAACAATTTTATCCTTCCTAGGCAGTCGGGTAACAAGCCTTATGTTTTCGCTGAATTATGTTATCGAAAGAACTACCTGTAACCAAGGTCATCTTCCTTCGGTGGTCAATTACGAAGACTTACCTACCTGCGAAGGATTAGTTACGTTCTTATGTTATTGTAAGTACTTACCCAAAATAATTAGAAAGCGACCGAGGTTTGCTGGGGCCAAAAATTAAAAATAAAACGATATTCGCGTATTCTCGGAAATGCCGCATAAGTAGGTAAACTTATACTTAAAAAGGGTCATAGGTATTAAACGCAAAACCTTTTAAGGGCGGGTCTAGTACCATGGACAAACAACTTTTGTTCTAAGACTTTTGGAAAATAGCGAAGAAAAAATCAGATTTTTCCTACAAAAAGTTCGTCAACGCGCGGCAAAATGTATGGAGAAGCGAATTTTCAAAAGTCGTAGTTAGCAAGTAAGTATATTAAAAGTTGTTTGTCTAGAGGTATCACCCTTCGTGGGTAAGTCTATGTCCTGCAGTGGACTATTAAAAAATGGCGGATGCACTACTAGACCAGCCCTTAAAATGTTTTGCGTTTAATACCTATTACCCTGTATAGAAAATCTATATTTTAAATACATACATAATATTTAATTCCGAATTTCACTAATATTGTTAGACCCGTTTCCGAGATTCGGGTTTTGTGCCTAACTTGTGTTTTTTTACTTAGAAATAAAAATATACAAGAATCGATCATAGCAACATAGGTGTCATCAAATCTCGAATACTTACATATCTTCTAGGTAAGCGTGCCATAGTTTGACTGACAAGCCAAGGCGTAGTTTCATAGTTACCTGGATGTGTGTGTAATTGTCTGTACACGGCCAGGCGTAGTTTTGGTTGGCTTCACTTGTTGGTTCACAACATTCTCTCTTGATTACTCTGAGGTCTACTTAGGTATAATAAGTGAATCATTTCGGTATTGATACAGGATATCCTTGTCATCATTATCGCCGAATACGTCGTACGCCTTACCAGTCATGCAGCAAGTAGGTATTTCGAGTGTTATTTTCCTTCCTCAGCCAAATGTTTTACGACCGGGTATTTCTAAATAGGCACCGATTGTCTCAAACTTTTACGGCGCTTGTTCGGCGCACAAACCGGGGTGCATCACAAAAGAATAAATAAAATTCAGCTTAGAAACTTACTAGGAAGTCAATCGCAAAAAAGGATGGGTTTTTTTGGGGCTGATCCGTTGGCGAAATGCATTGTTGGGCCGCAGGGGCGGGGGTAGCGGTAATCACTGCAGTGAGGGTTGCACTGAAGCTTTTACCTGACTGTTTATGGCAAGGGTCTAGTAGAAAGATAGACCAGTCCCTTTTTGAAGGCCGTAGAGACATGTCGCGTAGAAACGAGAACTGGCTGCTGGTGGAATGGGCGCCTGGTGACCGTGAAGTAGTGCATGTGAGTTCAGTTCTGACGCCTAGTATTAAGGACTTGGACATTGGTGTTATGATGAACCTGATCAAACGGGGAGAGCGGGAGCCGCAGTCGGCTTTACTTGTCGCGCGAGCCAGTAAGTTATATATTGTAATACATAAATGTAATGTACCTATAGACCGAATCATACAAATCGGCGGATGCGAAGCTTTTAGCTGCGCCATATCTAATTCTCACTGAAGCTCACATAAAGCTGCGCGTTGATAAAGTTTCGCGCAAACATCCGCCAACTTGTTAATTCGGCCTATACCTACCTATATAGTTTTAATCTAGAATTTAAAATGCCAATTAGATCGGTATTCTAGTTTATCAAACATCCGATTAACTCCAATAAGTATATAATATAGATATAAATTTTAATTTAGAAATAGAGTAATAGAAATGCGCTTGAATCTTCTGTAGCGTGTCTGGGCAAAAGCACGTGTCAATATTTCTGTACCTGAGGTACGTACCCACCATAAAATTGAACATAACGGTTTCGCCGTCCCTTCGACGCATTGTCCCATTTTTTCTCCGAAGGTTCGTGTACCTTCTTCAAGTTATTAGTTGCGGACAATTGTTAGTTCGAGTTAAACTTTAAAAACTATTTGTTTATCTCGGAAAGATTTGAGCTGAGATTAAATTACCACGTGATGGATATAACTCTCCTAATGAATTGCCAGATTTTACAAGGTGTGTTGAATTTTATTGTGAAAACGTATAAATCGTAATACTTAATTAAACAAATACATAAAGAGCGAAGTAATTAATGACGCTTAGGAATGGGCGGGAAAAAATATTCACGCTATTTGGGCTTACATTTGAAGAACCGGGTGAACATAGCAGGACAATTATTCAGGGAATAGGTATAGAAGCCTTCAACTGGTTTTAATATGATCGCGATTTTTGTAATATTCTGTATTTTTTTCAGCACATCGCGATTTCTGGGGCCCGAATACGAAAGAGGAAGCTGGCCCAAGTTCGAAGCTTGAAGACGAGCCTGGCGACGGTGACTATTCTCCTAGTGCTTCTTCTTGGGCCCCGAGCGAGGAAGAGGATTCTGGTGACTCTGATCTAGTTAGTATTTTTTATTATTCTGTTCTATTTGTTTTATAGTAAGTAACTTTATCTCAAAGAGTTATTTTTTGTCTCGACCGCAGCACTTGAACCTGCATCTATATATCTCTATATATCTATAGGTATTACAGTATATTCTCACTAATCCGGCTCTTAAATAGACCCATACGTCCAATAAACCGGCACCCTCGGCCCGCGCCTCCCTCGCCCTTCTACGCGTTTGCGCTTCGTCGCCGCGTCGCGCGTCGTCGTCTAGCGGTCTAACCTCAATAATGAGACGTTAATTTTGAGATATGTTACAGTTACAATTAAACATACAATACCTAGATTATAAGTAATATTCTCTTTATGATAGCTATGCTACATTTTATTTATCATGATTTTTCTCTATAACCCAGTAATCCGAACATTCCTATAATCCGATTATACTGTAATATATATGGTGATATTAGTTTCTTGTTGGTATTTTTTACTATTATTAGCATCTCTAAATCTTTTTTATTCTTTATCTTGCTTCCCACACTAGATAGTTATTTTTGTGATAGATATTTCAAATTTTTTTCGCAACCGCAGGACTTGTATTTGCTTCTATAATCTTTATATTATTATCATGATAACAATATCTTGTTGGCATTTTTTGCATATTATATATATAAAATAAAATTAAAGAATTACCTAACTCTGTCTAAATTTTAAAATTTGAAGAAAATTGTATTTTCCGGTTTTCATATAAAATGGAATCTTAACAGAATTAACTCTGTTAAACTTTTCAAATGAGAAAATTGTTATTTTTTCGCTTTTGCTTTTCCGAAACCTGTAATGGTTCTTAAATAATATTTACAATTACAGGACTCCCGGCAAAAGATTAAATTAGAGAACACTGCCCGCCAATACATAAATCGAAGAAGCAAGAAAATAATGACGCCCTCACACCGAGCTAATCCTGTCATACCGAAGACAATGCAAGACACCCTTACTACGAACAATGCCTGCCGAAAGAAAGCGTACAAGGAAGACAACCAAAACACGTCCTTTAATAAATCACAACCAGACTCAACAAAAAAAAACAATACGAGCGAAGCGCGCCGCCGACTGGTCACAATCGATGTTCGAGAACTGGAAAGCATCACTAACAGTTTCCACGAATTGTTCAGAATCATCGATCAATATAAAAGAGCGACCGGTGTAAATTCAACACCAATGCAAGTCTATCATTCAGCAGACGATATTCCACACGAGAACGAAATCGTAATACAGGCAGGACAAAATGAGGGAACTGAAGAAATCGAAGAAACAGAAGAATATGAAAATGAGGAGTTTAACAGATCCGATGATAATGTGTTGATAACTAATAAATATGATAACCAGTACAATGATACGTCTGCTTCAAAGCACGTCAAGTACGACGATACACAGCAAAAAACAAAACAAGTAGAAGGTGAAACTACAGAAGACGGACTATGGGTAACATTATTTTATAAGCAATAAGAGATTGAAAAGAGATAATGCAAAAATATATCGATCTTGGGCCAAACCTTGGACAGTATTCAATTATTTGCTTTATTTGTTTTGCGGTTATTTTCTTTTATAGACATTTTCATTTAAAGGGATTTCATATTTTCGGATCTTATTATTTACTTTATCTATATTAAGATCTTTTGAGATCGATGTAAAATATGGCGGCGCAATGGCGGTCTTGAACAAAAATCAAATTCCATTAAAATTAAGCATTGAATGAGTTATTTACTCTGCACATTTGTTTACCATATTTTAATGGACATTTTAAGCTACTCTACACAGTCTGGTCCCAATTTGCAAGATCTTACAGGATAATTTTCTAACGACTGTATCTTGGTTTCTGCTGGTTTCAGGTACCGATTGGAAGTGGAAAAACTAAGATACACGTGGATCAATTCGATAAAGTTAATTGGAAGTCGTACACGGTAGCCACAAGAACATTGTTGTTGGCTGCTTTCCCAAGAAGGTAAAACCAAACGTGGTTTTCTGCTAAATAGCAACTAATCTTGGACCAGTTATTACGTTATCTAAATGCTAAAGAATTTATCTATTATTTCCTTGAATAACGGTCTACAGTTTAGGCAGGAACATAGTATCCGGTCGTATTATTTTAAGATTGCTTAATGGCTTATACTAAGCATTAAATGTTATCACATTTTTGCGCTTATTTCGAAGCATGGTACAAATTATGGACTTACAGTGATTTTTTTTTCAGTTATGGGAGACCTATAATTATCATGTATTATCAATCGTTAATTTACCCCAAAGATCCACAATTATCATTAGATCATTATGTCCACTTCTGGACATGAACCTCCCCCATTGTTTTCCAATAAGCTTCTAACCGGAAGCTGCTTCCATCCAGCGTGACAACAATAAACAATGAAACATGTATTTTCTTTTCAGAGTATTGGCAACACATTGCCTAACGGGCAAGAAGTCGCCAGCATTTCTAAACAAGCCCGCAAAGACGTGCCTTAATCCGAAAATCATATCAGACGTCATCATAGAGATCATGGACAGATTCGACGTGAAGGAAAATCTAGTCAGGTAAAACCTTTGTACCTACTCATCCCCGGTCCCGTACCAATGCGTTCTTTGGAATTTATGTACGGAATTTCACTCCACTGGCTTTTCGGTGAAGGAAAACATCGTGAGGCAACCTGCGTACGTCCGTAGAAGAAACTCGATGGTGTATGTGAATCCACCAACCCGCACTGGGCAAGCGTGCGGTGGATATGGCCCAGTCACCCTTCGTGGGTAGGCCTACGTCCTGCAGTGGACTATTAAAAAGGCTGGTACAGTACAGTACCTACTCATCTATCCATCCATGAGCCATAGGACTTCATTGCTGCACGAAGTCCTGGCCTATGGATCTCCAGGTTTGTTCTTACTAGTTCGATTGATTATCTCGATCGTCGAACGAGTGAGATGTTTTCTTCTCATTTGTTCGACCGTCGCGTCGAACTAGCGAACAATAATTACCATGTGGCAGCCACTCAGCCAAAAAATCACGTTTGCTGTATGGGAGCCCCTCTTAAATATTTGTTTTATTCAGTTTTGTATGTTTGTTGTTATAGCGGCAACAGAAATACATCATCTGTGAAAATTTCAACTGTCTAGCTATCACAGTTGATGAGATACAGCCTGGTGACAGACAGGCAGACAGACGGACAGCGGAGTATTAGTAATAGGGTCCCATTTTTACCCATTGAGTACGGAACCCTAAAAAGAAGTTAAGATATCAAATTATAAACAGCTAACATCGCAGCCGCCAAGTTCTATGACTCGGATTTCACGCCGTATCAACCAGTCTTGTTGGGAACCCATAAGGAGGCCTATATCTATTAGTGGACATTTCCAACCAGTGTTATGGGGAACCCATATAGGAGGCCTATGTTCTTTAGTGGACATTTCGAGCCAGTCTTATGGGGAACCCATATAGGAGGCCTATGTCAATTAGTGGACATTTACAACCGCAACTAGTCTTATATGGGAGTCCATAAAGGAGACCTATGTCCAACAGTGGGCGTCTTATAGCTGGTATGATGATTGAAATTATTTTTTGTTTTGGTTATTACCTTCTTTGATCACGTTCATTTTATTTATCTTGTTAATTCGTTATCGCCATCTTTGATAGTCATAATTTTATGCAAATTTTGTAATAATCCGTGAGATACATAAATTATCACATTTTTTTTCTTTTCTCAAACAATAAATCCTACTTAATATTAAAAACGCGAAAGTTTGTGAGAATGGATGGATGGATGGATGTTTGTTACTCTTTCAAGCAAAAACTACAGAACGGATTGAGATGAAACTTTGCAATAATATAACTTAAATATCAGAATAACACATAGGCTATAAATTATAATGATATTAATGTAAAATCAAAATATCATGCTAGCGAAACCGCGGGTAAAAACTAGTCCTACTAATATTATAAACGCGAAAGTTTGTGAGGATGGATGGATGGATGGATGGATGGATGTATGGATGTTTGTTACTCTTTCACGCAAAAACTACTGAACGGATTGAGATGAAACTTTGCAATAATATAGCTTATATATCAGAATAACACATAGGCTATAAATTATAATGATATATTGCGTATGCGGGCGAAGCCGCGGGTAAAAACTAGTACTTAATAAAGATAAGCCTTATCAAAGTTCAGGAGTGGGGGCTCGTGACGTCACTTCTCTGTCAAATGTCTATACAAAGTAAGTAAGTTCGTATAGGCCGGGTGGCTAGCCCTGGTGTCAGAGTTTTTGAAGCCGCCTGAAAGCCTCTGACATGGCTAAGCGGTTAAAACAACCGGGACCTACAATTTAACGTGTCATCCGAGCCACGGTAGCGCTCAGTTGGAAAATGCCACCCGCGGTCACCCATCCAAATACTGACCGTGCGGAACGTTGCTTAATTTCGGTGATCGCTGATGGTTTAGTCGCAAAATGACAAAAGCGCGATATGACAACTGGGGCGCAAATTGTACAAAGAGCAAAATGTTCAAAGAGCATTACGTCCAAGGCGCACAATGACTAGGAAGAAAAAATGTGCAAAGCGCACAATGACTAGGAAGCAAAAGGTCTATAGCGCAAAACGTCTAAAATTTTAATTATTCTGTTAAATCAACTTCCATGACTTGTTTTGGTGTTCGAGTACAGCTATTTGTATTTTAAAACCTTATGCACCATCTATACGAAGCTTAACAGTGCCATCTACATGCGCGATATGAAACAACACACTTAAGCTATGTGCACTAGTAAAACCATATTTTTTCCTGGTATTTTTCATAATAATTAAATGTCTATACATGTGTAGTATACTAATGACGTAACTTTAACCGGCTATATCTTCAACAGTTTTTGTTTAATCGACAAAAGAAAAAAAAATGTATCCAGTATATTTGGAAATCTATTTGACGGACTAATTATACTCTAAAAAATCTAACTTGATCTCTGCGACAGCTGTCAGAAAAATCACGCCTATGAAGTCCTGATTTTTTTAATAGTACAGACAGTACCTGTCAATGTCATACTTTGTGGGCAGGCCGATTAGTGATGGGCGACGAATGATCGTGACCACAGAGTTTTAATTAAAATATCGATAGTTTATACTGACGATATTTTAAATAAAACTTAATTTATCATTAATTTTATTGTATTTTTAATATCATAACTTTTTTTACATGTGTAATTAAATTAAACCCAATTATATGTTACATTAGCATCGATAATAGTGAAAAACGTCGATAAATGCTATCGTTACATTATTATGAGGATTTAATTAATATCGTAACTTTATTTACATGTGTACATACTTGATCTTAAAGAATAGTAAGTAAATAAAATCCAATTTCTCACCTTCAACTACTCATTCGATTTCATTACAACATTGTTTAAAAATCGATTTTTTCCACCACTATCTCAACTCTAAAAATGTCAATATTCTATGTCAATGTCACTGTCGCAGAGATCAAGTCAAATTTTATAGAGTATAGGTACCTATATTTTTTATTCATCATGGCTACTAACGTTTAGGTACTTATTTATTTCCAATCTTTCAGAGGAATTATCACCACAAAATGCGCTGACGAATGCAAGATGTGGAAGCAGCGCGCTAGGAGGGCTAGGCAGGCCAGGTCTTCGAGAAGATCCAACAACAACCAAGAAAACGAACCACCCGCTAAAAGGAAGGTCAATCGGACAGAACAACAGAGGCAATAATTTGCGACTACGTTTATGACACCGCATACAGGGTTATTGGTTATTCGCATCCTTTAAAGGGCATATTAGGCTTCAATTATGAAGGCGCCAACGCAATTATAATAGCTAATTAGCATATTTCTGTTTCTTTCACACTTTAGACGGACATACAGACAAAACTCTTTATTTACAACCACAATTTGAAATATAAACACTATTTACACATATACGTCAAAAAATATGATTATAAAGTGGCGGCCTTATCACCCACGGTTATTATTATAT
Source organism: Hypomecis punctinalis (assembly GCA_949316475.1). Lineage (NCBI taxonomy): Eukaryota > Metazoa > Arthropoda > Insecta > Lepidoptera > Geometridae > Hypomecis > Hypomecis punctinalis. The sequence goes on along the minus strand of OX438814.1, from coordinate 15,306,135 downwards.
ACTACGGGACTAATCGCGCACTAAAATTACGAGATAAATGAATACCTCCTCATCCCGACGTTTCGGCCGAGTTGCATCGACCGTGGTCACGAGTAGACTAGAGCGATTAGTCCCGTAGTATATAATAATAATGTGTACAAATCGCGAAAGTTTAAAAACAACACTCTTCTTTAGGTATTCGATAGAGATAACACTTTTTACGTTGCTATTAAATTTACGATGGCGCCTTCATAATTGGGCCTATTCTGTACATCAAAACAAACAACTTCTGTTTTACAAGTTTTCCCAAATCTCAACAAACCCAATTTTTTTTTAAAAAGTGGAATAAGCATAATTATGTACAATTTTTTTTCATATCTAACTTATAATTAAACACTTGTTTGCATATTTACAGTACCTATCTCCTCTGAGGTCCAAGTCGCGCGGGTGGCGGCGCGCGCGCTTTTTAATTATGATTGCCTAACCAAATCATTTATTCATCAAAATCGGTCAATTTTTTTTTAAATTTTTGTATGGAAGATAATAAATACTAATTTTTAGAAGTCACATAACAAAAGAATGTACAGAATATGCCCATAAAAGGATGCTAATAGATTACGAGTAACCCTGTATAATTTGACGATTTTGCATGTTTTAATTAAGATACAGTACAGGTGTTATATATTTCTGAGTAATAAGTTACTCGAGTTTCGCACAGAACACTGATATGCGAGACAAGCCCGCGTGCTAGTACTCAAATCTCGAAAAAGATCACCAAATGCGTTCAAAACTTGACTAACTATAACAGAATACGGCTAAAACTCACGTTATAATTATACGGAATACGCGCACCCCCGTCGACCGGCGCGCGGCCGACGGGGGTGCGCGTATTCCCTGAGGATGGAGTTCTAAATACTCTGAAACTGGTTGGATTCCTTGCGGATCGACCGTATAATTATAACGTGAGTTTTAGCCGTATTCTGTTATAGTTAAGATGAATACTCACGGTAGTTTTAATGAAGTGAAAACTTGACTAGCCTAGTACTTAGAAATAAGTAACACCTGTAGGTACATGGTCTTCTTATTTAGAGACTACATTATTATCTGTGAATACAAGGTTATCTACTTACCCTGTTCTGAGACGAAAGGGGGTTCAAGACATTATTTATGAACAAATTTTACTATAATAACCAACCCGAAATTCGAGAAAAGCATATCAGCTGTTCCATATAAAATTGCTTCTCGAAATCGATAAAATATGTAGAACTGCTAATTTTCTTTCGAATGACGATCACCTCCTATCGGCTTAGTACACCAGTTCTGGATAACCCTGTATATTAACTAGAATAGTTTGAATAAAACTTGGGTGATTAAGTAATAAGTATATTTACTAGGATAGTTTGACTAAGCCTGATGTGTGATGATGAACTAGTGAAGCTAACAAACCAAAAAAGAAAAAAAATACAAAAAAAAAACTACTACTAAAACGTAGATAAGTATAAGGTGCTGTTTTAAAATGTCCTCACTCCTATGTAGTTGATATACAGGGTGTTCTTTCATAAGTTGCAGGGAATTTCAGAAGTGAACTAGCCATCATTTACAACTTTTACTATGGAGTTTTGGCGGGAACGCGGAAAAATCATGTAATCGCATTGTTAAATTTGTGTTTTTATCAGTGATAAGTAGTGAAAAATTGTGGTATTTCGTTTATTATGAGCTGATTTACATGCAAGAGTATAGGCAAGTGATATAAAGTGACGTATCATGTTGGTCCATGTTGTTAGCGAACCTCTAGTAAAGTCTCCACTGCTTTACTGAGGTATGACTTGGACTGTTTGGACTTTACCGCGACTTAATTAGACTATGACGTGACTACGACAGTGACTATTTTGATAAAATAATTATCAAAAATTACTAAAACTTCACACTGGCAAATGCACAACAATGCGACGCCAACACATAAAAGAAGAAGAACTGTTACTGTGGGATCAATCCCAAAATCACGAGGAAAATCAGCTGTTCCATACATTTTGTAGAGGGTTGATGATCTTTTTATTCGGACAGCTGTTTTTCTTTGGGTGGGTTGTGTGTATGGACTTCAGAAAGTAGCTGTAGTTTGTGAAGTCACAGCCTGTATATATACATATGTATAATACTATACATATAATATAGTAGTAGAGGAGGAATAGTCATAATTGTAGTATAACATCAATAAGTATACTCATTCCAAAGAACATTTTTGCTAAAGTACACTAATATGTAAACTAATAAAATGTTCTGCTGTAAAATAAGTGAAATAAATTATAAAAGTAAAAAAAAATATCATAAAAATATAAAAATGAAAAAAAAATGTATAAGGTAGCTATTTTTAAGCCACGTAGAAGTTGAAAGAGTTTCTAAAGTAGATACTTAATTTTATTTGTTACAAATAATTGCAATTTTTGTGTTTTTTTTTTACAAATGATTGAAAAATAGTTTTTTTTTACTTTGATTATTAAACTTGCAATTTTTGTATTTTTTAGAAATGATTTGGACAACAGATTCTATTTTTTTTTACTTTGACTTTTTTAATTTTGCAATTTTTGTATTTTTTTTTACAAATGACTGGAAATATTTCAATTTTATTACTTTGACTTATTTATTTATATTTCACATAAAATTTGAATTTTTACAAAAATATTTTAATGAATCTGATTTCTACATTTTATTATCGTTGATTACGGCTGTGACAATGTCTACGATTCAAAAGTAAAGTTAACGACAAGTAATACACAAGATTTTTTTTAATTTAATTTTTTTAAACATTTCACGTAATATTTCGAATATTTCAATAAATCAATTTTGAAATTGTATTCTTGTTGATTACGGTCGTGACGGTGTCTGTGATTAAAAAATAAAGTTAACTATAAGCAATACAAAATTTTTATTTCAGTATTTTTCATTGCCATTCACACATGTAACTCATACAAAAATAGGTATAAGTAATTAAGTATACTCAACATAAAGTAAGGTACGGTAGATACAAGTCGAGGCAAGGTTGACTAGAAGAGTTTAGATCAGCGTTTCTTAATCTTAGGTCGCGACCCAAATTCGGGTCTCGAGAAAAAAAAACGCTATTAAAAAGACAGTAGATAAAAAATGTAATTCATACACATGTTAGATTATTAAAAAATATTAGACACGTATTTTTAGGGTTCCGTACCTTAAACGAAAAAAACGGAACCCTTATAGGGTCACTTTGTTGTCCGTCTGTCCGTCCGTGTGTATGTCAAGACTCTATCTCGGGAACGCGTAAAGATATCGAGTTGAAATTTAAGCTGTATATTTATATCTATGGTCTCTTGCAGTTGTATAAAAGAAAAACTTCTCAGTTATCGTTTAAAAAAGTTAGAGCCGTTTATGTCGTAAAGAAACGCATATTATGACACTCACAAAAATCAAAACCTACAGGGTACATTCCGTTGACATAGAACTATGAAATTTGGCGAGAAGCATTGTCTCAGAGTACACATATAGGAATAAATTTGAAAACTGGACATTTCTATTTAGATCACAAAAAATAGGGCCTCAAAATTCACAAAATATGGTTTCAAAATTCAAAGTGAGTAAATCATATTGTGTAAGGTATCATATAAAAGAACTTCATTAGCACATGCTAAAACATGTTTTTAATTATTTTAACAAGTGTGTAATTTTCGATGTATGACGAGTAAGTGAAAATAAAAAAACTTTTTTGGCAACGGTTATAGAATTATATTTTAACAATTTACTTCTCAATTTTGTGAAATTTTCTGGATTCGTACGGAACCCTCGATGTGCGAGCCTGACTCGCACTTGTCCGGTTTTTTTCGTCAAAACGATGAAGATAATTATAGCCCGTCAAAGTTCCATGTGACAACACGAACCCCACTCCCGAACTTTGACTCACTTTACCGTCGCTATTTTTTTGTTTGAATGACAAAATAAAAAATAAGAGTCTAATATTTTTTGATAAACTAACTGATGGACTAATTACATTATAATTTTTACCCAGTCATCATGGCTATTAAGCCAGCTCAGTTGTCATAGCGAAAACAGTCTGTGGAGATGAAATAAATGCTGGATCACCAGCTTAGTGTAGTGATACATGAAACGGTAGGGGCGCGAGCTTCAAATAAAGGTATTTCGAGTATTTACATATTGGGTCGTCAGCCAAAAAGGTTAAGAATCGCTGGTTTAGATAGACAATAAGCAATTAGTATTAAATTGTACTCGGAGCTATTACAATGGTATCCTATCTAGATCCTTGTTGGAATATACCGGGCGGTGACAAAATAAGGTCCAAGTTGGTGCTAGCTATGATTGCTCTCATCAACATCATCTCGTCAGGGGTGAACCGCCACCCGCTGAGGTTTCCAAGGCTTTGCAGCTTCGGGAGGCACTCCATTAGCAGTTCTACGGTCTCGCAAGAGAGTCGGGGAGCGTTCGGGAACCAGATGGATTCCAGATGGTCGAACTTGTATCGGCGGACCATTCTGAAAGTGAAAGAAGTCGTGGATTGAACATTAATTTTATGATAATGGAATTTCAACACGGCACAGATGTCTCACTCACTGGTACATTTGCATGTTTGAGTAGATATAGGCATTGAATTTTTTAAAACCCTATTAAGTGTTTATCATAACAGCATTTATAAATTATATCACATGTTATAATTTATAAAAGCTGTTATGATAAAGAAAATTTGCTGTGTATCTTTTGATTTCACAGAAGAAACGGAATAGAAATCCTATTTTCGTATTTTTCTATTCTAAAAATTCAGCGGTTTCACGAAAAATTCTACAAAACGCATGTATATATGACAAACAAATATAAGATACACTCTATACAGAGTTGTCCAGAACTGGTATATTAAGCCGAAAGGAAGTGATTGAATCATCATAATGACTTTTACTATGGGGGCAACACGAAATAAAAAAAAACAGCTCTCTTATTCATTTTCAAATTCCCAGTTGCAATTTTGAATGGGACATCAGATTTAAATCTAATTCAGAGTTAGTACCGGGCAAGCAGATAACCCTGTATATAGTTTTTGGAAATTTGGCAACTAAAATTCGTTTAGCCGTGAGACGACTAGAGATTACGCGAATTTTCATGTTGTAGTAAGATGTGAAGTAACCAGACGCGTGATGAGACTGCAGATGTACTCAATCACGAAGGGAAAGTGAAATAAGCACGGAGATGTTGCAACTTTGTGGGAGACATTGAAAGTTTTATATTACATAATAAGTCGAGACTATTTTGCAATTTATCTGAGATACTCAGTCAGTATTCCTAGAAATATTTTATATTCTTTATTCCTAAAAAATATTTCTGAACAACATCTTCGAATTTATTAGGGAGTTAAAATATATGTCATGACAGAGTCCTTTATCACGAGAAATACAGTTTATAAACTTTCAGCTCAATTGGTTGGAGATATCTGCTTCAAAATTAAGTTGCAAGATTCCACCCGAACAAACAAGCTCTAATTTAACTTACGATGTATGTGCATTCACACATAGGTACATCGTAAGTTAAATAAAAGCTTGTAAAAATGCATAAAAAATGGTAACTTACCGCGCCATATCCTGGTCATCTAACTTCAACTCATCTCCGATAATCAGCTTCTTGAGCTTAGGACTTCCCGTCATCAAATACTTGAGACAAGAATTCGACAGATTCCCTTGTATTATTTCAATATGCTCCAAATTATTAAACGGTATCTCTTCCTCATGGGTCGCAGTCTGAATCTGATAGAATTCTAAACTCTCCAAATTCCTACAAGTCTCCGCTATTCTCGTAAAGTTGAAAGAACCGGACGACCCCGACAACATCAATGTCAAAATCCTATGCCCTATTTTCTCGAGCAACTGATGAAGCTCGTGACATTGAAATTTGTTTAGCTTAATCTTATTCAGACTCGTCAACTCTTTTAAATGCTGCAACACTCCAGAATCGGGCTCTTCTAGATACAAAGTTTCTATCAAAGGGCACAAGGAGACGATGGCTTTTATAGTTCTCAGATTTGTTTGGACGTCGTGGACGTATTGTAATTTAGTTTTGAAACCCGGCGGGCAGTCTGTCGATATGTGGTAAAGAGATTTACCAACATACGAGTAACTGCCGAGGTTCGTGAGGTTAGGCAAGGCGCGTATTAATAGGGCGACGTCCGTGTGGTCAACGTTTTCTTCGCCGTACATTCCTATGTTTACAACCGTGAGACTCTGTGTGAGCTGCGGGTTGCCTCTCAGCATCGCGTCTATTCCGATCTCCGTGACATCGGTTTCGCCCGATATATCCAGCAGTTTCAACACTTTATTGTGCTCCCCGATATATTTCAACACTTCATCGTTCGCAATGTAGGGGATATTTAATACTGTCAGATTTTTTAAGTTCTTTATTAATTGGTACATGAGCGGTAAATGCTCATCTTTGACCCAGACTCCTTTTAAATTGAGCGATGTCAAATGCTGTCCTTGTTCGACGATGACCTCGACTACTTTTCTGTAAAATGGGACGGGGAACATGCCAGTTGCGAGGCTTTTTACGTTTTCTTTGAGGAGTAGTTTCATAGTGTAGTATCGTATCGATGGATCGAGATACTCTGAAGTTAGAATTAAGTTCATGAGATCTTGGAATATGTCGTTGGTGGCGCCCATGCTTTCGTAGTAAGAAGACACCATCGCAAACTCGAAGGCGGCATCTTCTTCGGATGTCACTCGAGATAGGGAGTGGATGAGTTGCCTCGCGACTAGCGAGAGGGTCATCTCTTGCAGCGGCGGCACGGGCATATGGGGCGGCATTTTCACTAACTAATCACTTTCACTATTTTTCACTAAACAGTCATTGAGCATCGCAGGCGGCTGCGAGTATCGGTTTGTGTGGAGAAAGAGGTAAAAATCCGTGGATATTTAGCGCACGCGTATCGCGTCGCTGGCGCCGCGCCAGCTACAGTTATAACAACACAACTCGGGTATTTTTAGAAGATTTATAAAAGGTGTTTATCGTTCACTGGGTATGCAATTGTTATTATAACTCTCGCATAAAAATTGAGATGGATGCGTTAATGTTCTAGAGATAAATGCAATTTATTTAGCAGTTTTCGTAATAGATTCAAAAGTCTTGGCTCTCTTAGGCAATTAAAACCATAGTACGTAATTTGATTCGCTACTAATTAATGTAAAAGTGTTAATTTACGTTATTTATACGACCACATATTGCACTTTTGGCTGTACAAACATGTGTCTCATTTCAGTGCAGTTATTTGACTTTGAAATATTTTTATTCAAATTGGGATTCCTTGTTTTTGAACTATTGGAAATTTTATACTATCAAAATTAACAGAAATCACTACTTTTAGAAACACAAAAGAATAGGTACTATACTTAAATAACATTTATTCTTCACTCACTCTTAACATTACAAACATATACATTTAAAACTAACTTACTCTAATGTATAGAATCTTTCAAGTAAAGAACGACTTTCTTATATTTACGTGGGAATGGCCAAGTTTTTCGCGAGCTGTAGTAACACTTGTTCTGTGCTGAAACACCAGTTCGTGATGTCTTTTGATACCTAGAAATAAATGAGTTCAATTTAGTATTACTATTACTATTGATTATAGTTTATAAAAAACACAACATTACATTTTTTGTTGTCATAATATGTTTCAAGTTAGTAATCTTAATTCTTTATTTTAATTTAATGCAATTTAATTTAATTGAATTTACCTATAATTAATTCAATTTAATTTAATTATTTGCTACATAGCAAAATGTTATTATTATAAGAAAAATATTATTATTTTAATAATAATGAATGTAATTGTAATAAGTTAGTGACGTGTATCTTTTATAATTTATGATACCAATAAATAATATGAATATGAATATTCGATCAATTTGGGCGGCCACTATGACTGAGGCAAAATTAAAGAAATTCGGTGTAATTAAGCTAGACTTTTTTTGTCATTTCGCTAGAAATTTCGAATTATGCCGGTTGTAAGTCGCGTAATATGTTTCATACAAAAGTAGAAAAGATATGTATGAAGAATTTGAAATTGAATTTGATTCTGGTTGAAAACTGAAGCTTAGCTGTTCCATTGAAAACTGAGGAGTAAGGTGTTCAATTCTAATCTATACAGAGTCACTGGTAATCAATTAGCATCCTTTTAAGGGCATATTCAGTACATCTTTTGTACTACGACTTCTAAAAAAATTGTCTAAACATAATAATTAACTTTATATAAAAAGCGCACCCGCAAGACTTGGACTTCAGAGGAGATACTGTGTGAATATGCAAACAAGTATAAATATTAGTCTGTAAAAAACAATTATGTGTATGCATCCACTTTAAAAAAAAATTGGGAAAAGTATATTTGTTTTCATATACAGAATATGCCCTTAAAAGGATCTTAATTGATTACAGTAATCGCAAAACATCTAATCCGATCTGAAGTTCACCATGGCGGCCCGCGTCGGTACAGTCAAGTGTAACAATATTATGTACGAATTAAATTAATTTAATTGTTATTTTGGTTATTGGGATTAGGTACATATTAGATCTAGATTCCTATCGAATGGTGCTAAAGTATATAGCTAACCTGACTATAACTTACGCGTAAAAATAATCACGCTTATAATATGAAAATAAAACAATTTAAAGTTCGGCCGTTCAGAGAATGCGTTCCTGACACCTATCAGTTAGTCACGACTAGTGATGGGCACAACATAACACTGAGTTCGTTACCGTTCCTCCAAAATGAACCGCCGCATTATTTTTAAGATTATTTTCGTCGAGTATTATTTCGAGAATTGGCGGAATCATTTAAAATTTATATTTTAGTTATTTAAGTGGAAAGCAAAAAAAAGGTAATATTAATATAATAAAATTGTTTTATTTATTCTTTGTTACAAAGTTACAATCTGTATTTCTATGCAATAAAGTACATTAAATTGAATGTGCGTACAGAATATTAATCAGACTCCGATTCGCTTGAGGAGGTGGTGTCTTCATCATCATCTTCGCCTACATGTATAATTATATTATTATCAATAACAGAATCAATCCTAATACCTATCGCACGTTCGGTTTGGTCGTAGTTTTATTTTTATGTTTCATAAAAGTTATCTTATAGTCCATTATTTTCAAATTCTTAAAAAGAAAAACAAAACGTATTATTTTATAAAGTATAACTGTATAAGAACAGATTATGATACTATTATTGTTTGCTATAGTTAGCACAGCACTACAAATATAAAGCGCTGACATAACCTTGTAATAGCGCAGTATAGATTTAGAAAAATATTGTTTACCAAGTTATTTGACACTCAGTTTGGCACGAAATTATAACATTCATTGATTATTGATATAATAATGTTGTTTTAATGCTCATCAATTGTTAAAACGGTAAACAACCAGCAAAAATATTTTTATCGTAACTGCAACGCCATTACAAAGTTACGTCGTCAGTTCAATCGCGACGTGTCAGGAACGCATTCTCGGAACGGCCGTAGTATAATAACGAATATTATTTTAATGGTTACAAGTAACAGGTATTAGAAACCCTGATACCCATTTTTTGCTTCAGCGCAGGTATACGCGTCATGTTCAGATCGGACTAGATGATTTGTACTGACTGTACCGATAACCCTGTATACCCTAGAAATAAGGTCCATATTTACCTTACACCACTGCTCCCCGTGATGCGGCTCGGCGGCTTTACAGCGCGATTTCACATCTTCTTGTTGTTGCTCATTTCCGTGAAGAAGTTCGAACTTGTAGAAGTAGCCCCACGCGTCGCCGAGGTCTGGGTCGATTTTTACCTACGACATTACAATATAGAATTAATTCATTGCGAAAAAAATGTACTGTAAGTACTGTATCGGCATTTTTAATAGGCTACTGCTGAATATATAGAGCAGCGAGTCATCGAAGACGCCTTAGGTCGTTTGTCCACCGCCACTGTCACCGGACCGGCACCGAGAATGAGATGACGGCGCCGAAGTAGCGGTACATACATTTACTATAGCCGCGTGTCCACCGCACGTCCGTCACTAGAGCGCCGTCACCCCGGCCGCCGAGATTTCGAGTGATCACTAGAACAGGCCCGATATTTTGACGAGCCGATGTGCTGGTAATACAAGCCACGTTTGAACTTGTCCACATACTGCTGTCGCACCGTACACGTTAGCTCGGTTATTACTTTGTCCATTACCAGTTACATATCATAACAATTGTAATAAAAATGGCCAAGAAAAAATACGTTACGCCATTAAGAGGAGTTATAGCAAGTAAAGAATGTTTGTGGGATAAAACCATGGATGAGTCCATAGATAACATTTTGTGTAAAAATGCATGGCGCGATGTTTGTGCTTTTTTAGAGCCGAACTCTGTCGCGGCGGAGTAACCATCGCCGTCACGTCATATTAAACTCGGCCCGAAATAATGTCGATCTTGGTGACGGTCCGGTGACGGCGGCGCTGGACAAACGCCACGAATTTATTTTACGGGCGTATACAGGTTCCCCCACGATGTTTTCCTTCACCGAAAAGCGAGTGATGTGAAATTCTGTACAAAGTTCCAAAGAACTCATCGGTGGTACGGGACCCCACTGAGTATAAAAATGTTTTAGAAGCTGTAACGTCTTGACAGTTTACCCATTGTCGATAAGTGTGCATAGTTAGTATTACTTATGTAAGTTAAGATATTCCCTGATATTTATTAATATGAAGTTATAAATAAAATAGAATATCATAAACCTATTTGAAATATACAGGGTTATTCCTAATCAATTAGCATCCTTTTAAGGTCTTATTCTGTACATCAAAACTAATAACATCTGGTCTGCGACTTTTGCCAAAACTCAAAAAAATAACAGCTATTCCATACATTTTGTCGCGGGTTAACGATATTTTTCTATGGAACAACAATTTTTTTGAGTTTGAAACAAATGTTGTTATTTTTGATGTACAGAATAAACCCCTAAAAGGATGCTAATTTATTAAAAATAACCCTGTATATTTCAAATAGGTTTATGATATTCTATTTTATTTACAACTTCATATTTTTATTTCGGGTTATTTCTAATCAATTAGCATCCATTGATTAGAAATAACCCTGTATAATTTGAAATATGTAGTTATAGGCTATCTATTGACATAATTAAGACGGAGCCATATTTTCAGTATCCTAGCCAAATTTCCCCGTATAAATTAGATTGTGTCACAACTCGAACCAAATAAAAAAATAAAGACAGAATGTTGTGAACAAACAAGTGAGGCCGACCAAAACTACGCCTCGCCGTGTACAGACAATTACACACACATCCACGCAACTACGAAACTACGCCTTGGCTTTTCAATCAAACTACGGCGGCGCAACAGCGACGCACTCACACATGTATAAAAAACCGGCCTCACTTGACTGTTCAACGACGTTCTCTCTTGATTTTTTTATTTCCTCACAACTGAAAATTATTCTGTGCCAAAATCATAAACTTGACAAGGACATAACTCGGAAGCATTTATAAATTTATTGCAATGCGATGCTATTAAAAGTATTTACAATATTTGTACGGCTTGTGACAGAATCATTTTGTTTAGTTACAGTTAAGGCCAAATTCCGGAGTTTGATATCTTAATTATTGCAATGCCTTCCGATTTATCTGGTAGTAGAATAATCACCGTGCCAACCGCGTAATCTTTAGAGTTCCGTACCTCAAACGAAAAAAAACGGAACCCTTATAGGATCACTTTGTTGTCCGTCTGTCCGTGTGTGTATGTCAAGACTCTTTATCTCGGGAACGCGTACAGATATCGAGTTGAAATTTAAACTGTATATTTATATCCACGGTATCTTGCAGTTGTGTATAAGAAAAACTTCTCGGTTATCGTTTAAAAAAGGTTAAAGCTATTTATGTCGTAAAAAACTGCATATTTTGACACTCACAAAAATCAAAACCTACAGTGTACTTCCCGTTGACATAGAACTATGAAATTTGGCGAGAAGCATTGTCTCAGAGTACACATATAGGAATAAATCTGAAAACTGTACATTTTTATTTAAATCATAAAAAATAGGGCCTCAAAATTCACAAAATATGGGTTCAAAATTCAAAGTGAGTAAATCATATCATGTAAGGTATCATATAAAATAACTTCATTAGCACGTGCTAAAACAGGTTTTTAATTATTTTAACAATGTTGATTGAATCAGGCGTTACTTTGCGGAAATTCATCTACAAATCTATGTTTTGAATAAATATTTAGTGTATTTCCGCTAATTTGTTTAAGACTGATATAGCTATAAAAATCATTTTTAAAAATTTATTAAATTATTATAAATTTTAAAAAAGTGATTTTCGATATTCTAATGATACTTGCTATCATAAAATTAACACTAAACATTAATTTGTGATTAGTGTTATACTGAGCGCCATACAATCCCAAAATACATTTATAGAGAAAAACCCCTAGTTAAACTAACTTTTCTCCATCTAACCTTGAAGTTGTCGAATAAAAATAAAATACACAATATTCTCAAAACTATACGAGTTATTGAATCCCCTACGGATTCAATAACTCGAAACACAATTCAAAATACTTCGCTCGATAGAAATTAACTACAAAGATACCGCTTTTTAGAACAAATTCATGATTTCTAAGAAAGTTTATTGCATTTTTGGGCACTTTTCTACACGTTTACAATTTTATTTTGAGTGTGTTATTTATGCACATCAATTGAACTAAAGCTTTCATCCATAAAATTTAGGAAAGAGTGGTGATATCAATTTTATATTGATTTTTGAATGCAAAAATCGGGTGAACCCGGGGGCGTATTGGTCTTCACCAGCTCATATGAAAAATTACGCTGATACTATGACGCCTTTAACGCAGAGCTCTGCGCAAAAGCCGAAATATAGGCCTTAGCGGGGGCTAAAGAAACGAGACGCCGGGGCACACCCGCCCGCCAACCTCAGGCCTCCCGCGCGCTCCCTATGCAATACCACATGCGACGTCTGAATCGTGCACACATGCGCAATAATTAGCCAATCACGGCGAAGTGTCATCTGCGGCTAACGTCTCATCCGCCGATTTGTGTGGCGCTCAGTATAACATTCCTATTGATAAGTAAATGAATGTAACTTACAGTGCGGTTGAACCATTCCCGACATTTGTTGAGCTTCCTTTCGGTCCAGAACAGCTGCGACACGGCCAGCAGTACGTGAGCGTCGTGCTCGCATTTCTTCAAAGCATCCACCTACAAAACGATACAATTATAGCGTTTCTTTCTAGTTTGAGTCAGATATTCATCTATTTTATTCCTTATATTAAAGGAGTGACGGATAAGGTGGGGTCTTTGCTAAAGGACTACTCCATCAAAACAGTGTATACTCCTTTTTTTTTTTTTTTAAGCCTGTTTTCCTGTTTTTAATAGCAGTGCTCAAACAAAGACGCTAGATATAATATAATAATTTATTTCTCTCAGTACAATTAATACAAGACATATGTAGCCATGGCCATCAAACTAAGTGTGAGAACACCTGTATTTTGATGGATAGCCTTCCTAATAGTTACATCATTATCAAAACTACTGAGATAAGTTAGAACGACGAAAGATGTCATTCCGTTTCAGACTCCTGGTGTGTACAAGGTGGATTGCAGCTGCGGTAGTTCCTATATAAGCCAAACGAAGCGTACTATTGCTGAACAGATCAAAGAACATATCGCAGCAGTCAAAAACCGCCAGATAGAGAAGTCTGCCATAGCCGAGCATTTGCTTGACGGAGGAACTAGTCATTGGATTGAGCTCCACGACCCGAAAGTACTCTCCACTGATCGACATTATTTCCCAAGAATAGTTTGTGAGGCTGTAGAAATTAAAAAACACCGTAGTTTCAACCGAGAGGATGGTTTCAAACTATCAGTGTCGTGGAATCCTGTAGTCGACAAATGTAAACTGCGTGGTGTAGGCATTAAGACCTTTACAGATACTGTCAGTGTGTGTGTCGTGGTGACAATTTCAATTTGAGTGATACGGCGTCGCATTTAGTATGCCCGTGACCACGATCAATGCAACTTGGTCGAAACGTCGGCAGAAAAAGAAAAAGAGGTATTTATTAATATATCTCATGTTTTATTGCGCGATAAGTCCCGTATTAATATAGTAGTACTAGCGGACCCGGCGAACTTCGTTTCGCCTAGAAGTCGAATGTCAAATCATCGTCAATAGTCACAAAACCGACCAAGCGAGAGTCGGAGAGTTCTGAACAAAATTTCGTCATTCAAGTACATATAGTGTATATTTTTCAATCTTTCTGAGATATTTTCTTAATATTTGTTTCCGTAAGAACCTTGTACAGAGTATTAGAAAACTACAAAAAAAAAAATAAGCCAAATCGGTCAAGCCGTTTTCATGTTATGTCGTGACAACGGAAAACGGGTTTCATTTTTATATATATAGATAATAGATAATTAGATATTCATCTAGCCTAATATCGGTCTTTGCTCATGGGATGCACTTGAGATAGAAAATAGTACATCAAAATATTGAGAAACAGATTTATAACACTCTATAATAGAGGAATGTTAGCAATAGACCTATTCAAGGTTTTGAAATTAACTAAGCGGATTTATCAAGGATTTGTGAAAGTAAAGAGCTTTTCGGAGCGTTTGATGACCCTCTATTTGGCACATGTCCCAAACTTTCAAAGTACATACGAAATTAGAGAAATTGCGCAGCTGACATTTATATAAAGTGTTTACATTATTTGATTTGGTTAAAATGTCGTTCGGATACAAGGCGACAAACAACTTGCCACCAATATTAATTTGTCTAAAACTATAACGCCCCGCGTTTATCGGTTCAAAAATTCTCTTCGTGAAAGAAGGATGCGCGAGCCCATACATACCAGGACCTGTTATATACGAACAGACGAATTTCTCCTCTCTTATTTTATACGAATGTTATGTTCACCAATGTAATTTATGACGCTTCTAAAACTGTTCAGATATGTACAATTTGGCTAAAATTGAATATAAAATAAGAAAAGACGACAACAATTTTCAAGCTATAAGTACCTATTTATAGACATGTATACACACTAAAGATTATGGATTGCCAGGTTTGTTATGTTGTAGAGTGCTAAAATGGTGCTCGATTTGAAAAACTTGATGTCATGTATTTTTAGTCAATATTGTCTCAATGATATTTATATTGATTTTTTAATCAGTGCATGTCATCTTGTCTGTAATTTCAGATTACTTTTTGGAGTTTTGACGTGACAACGTCTTATAAATTGGTTTGCCGGGTGACACTTCAAGAAACTGCGTTACGCTCCGCTCACGTTATGCGCTCACAATGAGAGCGAGTGAGAGGCACGCGTCATGGTTAGCCCGCCTAAGAGCGAGAGAGACAGACATTTTCATCCTTCTTCCTACTATACGAATGAATATTCACATTAAAATTATTTTACCACTCAAAGTCGTTGTCACGTAAAACTTTCGCCCGTATACCGACTTTACAGGCAACCAATTTTTCTTCTTTAACTTTTTCTTGAAACTATTATTTTATGATTATGAAAATTACAGAAACGTAAATAAGTACACTCATGCTAATAGCAGTAATATATACCGTTCCGAGATTTATTTGTATCGGAACTTCCGAGACAAAAATAGTTGAGTTTTTTTGAGAATTTTTCTGATCTTTGGGATATTCCTGAAGTAATTTAGCCATCAGCGAGTTAGCGAGGTCAGCGCTACCGTTCCGCCGCTCTAGCCTTACGCTTTCTAACCTGTATAAGGAATGATTATAATAAAACTTACGCTTTTAGTTTTCCTCTGCGGCCGCGACTCCATGAATATAGCCTCAGCCCACAGCCGCCCAGCGGTGGGACACTCTTGCAGCGCTTTGGCCATCAGCGAGTTAGCGATGTCAGCGCTGCCGTTCCGCCGCTCGAGCCGCACGCTTTCTAACCTGTACGACGTATTTTAACTTTATTTATTTAACACAAAACAAAAATTAAAATCATACCAAAGGCGTAATTCGTCAAAACGTCCCAAGTTCGATAAAGGCCCTACAGTGTCATTAGACTATGTAGGTATAAGCCGCGTCACACAAGTTGGCGGAAATGAAGTTAGCTACAAGGTGCGCAATATCCAACGCGAGGCTTTGTGTACATTTCAGTCAACATTGGATATTGCTCAGCTTGCTCAGCAGTAAATAAGTAATAAATATTAGGGGACGTCTTATACACGGCCTCTGACCCCAAACTAAGCAAAGCTTGTGATATGGCTGCCAGAGACTGATATACTACATATGCATATTTTTATATACATACTTTATATAGATAGTAACTAAATAACACCCAGACACAGAGCAAACACCTATGTTCATCACACAAAATGTTTGCCCTAGGTGGGGATCGAACCCACGCCTCTCTGACCCAGAAGTCAGGTTCACTAACCACTGAGCCACCGAGGCAGTCAAAAAGGACATGTCCACAAAATGTATGGAAGCTGGTATAATAATAATCAAAAATTCGAACCACAACACTCGTTACATTTCGAGAAACTTTATATTTTTCTGAGTCTATTACATCAGTTAAAAATATAAAGGAGCCCTCCGATTTTTTAAAAATTAATTTTAAATTTATTAAGGTAAATAAATATATTTGGCTCAATAGGTAGTTTATCACTATCAACCTTGATTAAGTAACCTCCTAATTTATATAAAAGCATATTTACCAATTAGACACACTTTTTAAGTGTTTTTTTGTCACATTGTACCTACTAACTGGTCACACTAGTAGGTTAAAAATTTTAATGTTAGCAAATTAAGAGATGAATGTGGTAGAATCCGCTACGAATGGAAGTAAAATAACGATAGAAGCACTTGATTATTGCTAAACTAGTAAAAATAAAAAGCTGCATTGTTATTTTTCATACAATTTAAAAAAAAATGGAGGGATGGAAAAATCTAAATTAAATATTTTTGAAAAGCCCATAAAACAAGCTTTCAAATGATGTATGGCACAGAAACGTTTTAATAAAGGTGACGTCCACAAGTGGTATATTATTCAGAGAAATATCGAACCAAGATTATATATATATATATAATATCACTAAATAAAATCACTGTTGTACGAATTGACGACACAAAAATAGGTTAATGCGATAGGGGGCGAAACGTCCGCGTGGACCATACACCCTCAGACGTTTCGGCGAACGAGTCAATTTAATACCAATCATTATTGTAATACACAAGTACCTGCCAGTTCTTGCACGCACTAAATAACGATCTTTAGAATATACATCAGTTGTTGGATTGGATGCGAGTTGACTATGCAAAGTTTAAAGAAAAGATAAACTGCGTTCATGTTTGTCGTCGTTTCAGCCAAAGGACGTCTGCTGGGCAGACGCCTATAGATCTCCAATAACACCGGTTGGAGCGGCGAAACTATATTACTTGGTAAATAGACCTCTTTATCTTACCATAGTTCTGGGTTCTTTGGATTCCTCAGTCTTGCCTTTTCCAGCACGGATCTGGCTTTGGTGATGTGTTTCATCTTCTCTTCCAGCCTCGACAGCAAGATCCACATGGCGATGCTTGTTGCACATTTCTTCAGCTAATAAACAAAAAATTTTAAACCCTCTAATGTGGTCAATAACGTTCGTTCGTAAATATAGAGTTTGATAGACACTCAGAGTAATCTTTGTGATAAGCATTTCAAAAATCTGAAGCGAACGCAGGATTTGAACCTGCCCCTTCGGATCACTAGCCCGATGCTCTAGCCAACTGAGCTAGCACTGAAAAACATGCTTATCACAAAGATAACTCTTTGAGATAAAATCTAGTGTGGTAAGCACTCAAAATAAAATCATGATTTTGATGGACACATTGTGCCAACTAGACGTTTAGAAAATACCTATACTCTATAAAATTTAACTTGATCTCTGCGCCAGTGACATTGACATAGAAGATTGACATATTTAGTGTTGAGATAGTGGTGGAAAAAAATCGATTTTCAAACAATGTTGTAATGAAATCGAATGAGTAGTTGAAGGTGAGAAATTGGATTTTATTTACTTACTATTATTTAAGATCAAGTATGTACATAATGTTTTACATGTAAATAATGTTATGATATTAATTAAATACTCATAATAATGTAACGATAGTATTTATCGACGTTTTTCACTATTATCGATGCTAATGTAACATATAATTGAGTTTAATTTAATTACACATGTAAAAAATGTTATGATATTAAAATATACAATAAAATTAATGATAAATTAAGTTTTATTTAAAATATCGTCAGTATAAACTACCGATATTTTAATTATAACTCTATCTAAAACTCTGTGGTCACGATCATTCGTCGCCCATAAAGTATGACATTGACAGGTACTGTCTGTACTATTAAGAAATTCAGGACTTCATAGGCGTGATTTTTCTGACAGCTGTCGCAGTGATCAAGTAAAATTTTATAGAGTATATTTACTCGAGATTGGAAGATAAATATTTATGTTGTACTTTAGTGAAAAAACAGACAATTGTTCTACATTCTAGCTGTTCTTATGAAGAATTCAGATTCTAAACATTCAAAACAGATTCAAGCTAAAGAACCTTTCCCCCTGTGAATAAGAGTTATGTGTATCGTCGTTTGTGCCCATTTGCTCCTCTATCAGCTGTCTTGTCAAGTGTAACATGAATTTTCGCATAGTCGCCGAACACCTAAAACGCCTTTTCCAGAATTTTCAACATTGCATCAAAGTATAGTTTTAATAATAGACGAAAATGAACCTTACCCCCTGTGAATAAGTGTTATGCGCGTCGTCGTTCTTGCCCATTTGCTCCTCTATCTCCCCCTTCATCATGTGAAGCTTGGCGTAGTCCCCGAACACCTTGATGGCTTCGTCGAGAAGTTTCAACGCCACATCCATGTTGTTGAGCGCCCATTCCAGTTTCGCCGATTTTATCATTACCTATGGACAAGAGAATACAAAATACGAATTAGTTTATTACTTTGTGGTTTAAAACATAG
Source organism: Hypomecis punctinalis (assembly GCA_949316475.1). Lineage (NCBI taxonomy): Eukaryota > Metazoa > Arthropoda > Insecta > Lepidoptera > Geometridae > Hypomecis > Hypomecis punctinalis. The sequence continues at coordinate 15,287,084 of OX438814.1, read as the reverse complement.
ATTATAAAAAATGTAGATCCCGTGTTTAACTTGTCATAAAAAATAAGCTGCGCCATGAAACCATTCACCTATATTGTGGACTAATATGACTATTTGTCAGTAGATCAAAAGTGGCTTATGTCGTTGATTACATAGCAGTTTCTATGACATGTCGATGCCATTTTGTGAGACTCATGCCTTAAATTTTTAATTATAAAGCATATTTTCTTTCTTAATCTTTTTCCTATGGTTTAAACGTGGGTAGAGTTGACTTTTCATCAAACTTACAAGCTCAGTTGTCAGAAGTAAATTACATATTTTTGATATGTTTTTAAGTATGAAAGTTTATAATATATTGTATAAGATTCTTCTTACTTTTAGTTCACAAAATATCTTAGCTATAAGGGCGCCTTCAAATCTGCCGCAACCTGCGGTGCTGCTTTGTAAAGCTGTATAAAAAAAAACGCGCGACTGCAGCGCGGCCGCAGCACTGCAGTCGCGCGTTTTTTTTTGTATTTATCAGACTGAGACGTTTTTCTTCTGAAACCTAAAAGGTTCAAACTTCAGTAAAGGCGAATCTTTTTATAGTTCAAAGAGACTCAAATCCAAGTTGAAAAACAGCCCTGAAACCGTAGATAACTTACCCTAGGAGTGGGCGCGGAGGCGCGCGCTTTAGCCAGCAAGCGTCGCGCTCGGTCGTACTCTTTGTTCTCACTCTCGAGTTTGACGGCCGCCAACCAGATCTCTTCCGAGTTCGGGTTCGCTTGGAAAGCGAGGGATAGAATGCCTCGCGCCGCTGGGACGTCACCTAAACGACAATTCAATATTAATGTGGTTTAATGAAGACGAAAGTGCGCGTGCGCCAGTCGACGGGAGTGCGTGTATTCCCTGACGAAGGAGTACTAATTACTCCGAAACTGGTCGGGTTCCCAGCGGCCCGGCCGCGATATTATACGTGAGTAAAACCGGTGTTTTGTTTAGTATAATGAGTTTTTAATTGTCTAAAACAGTGGTTCCCACAGATTAAGAGTGCTACGACTCATCTAATACAAGTTTACAAACTCGGGATCCACCTCTAGAAAATGTAACCGTTACCGATATGACTTTTCTTATAATACCTATTATTTTATGTTTCGTAATTTCAGTTTTGCCATTAACTTCTTAATCGAAGTAACTTTGATAGTCGGTTGATGTGTCGTTTTCTAAGCAGAACCCACTTGATGGTCACTCTACCCATAGTTTAAGAAACCCTGGTCTAAGAAACAGTATTCGTCATGCTGACGTCCGCTTGGCGTATTTAATGCATTTTCCCTTCAGGCGTTTAACCGAGCCAGTTCAACTCGTTAAAACATCGGAGCGTGGCTCTGTGGGCCGCTGGTACAACTGTTCCAGTGACTTAGGTGGTGACTGAGATAGCGGTATCGATGACGATGATGCACATGTGTCATGCAATCCGTTAGCTATTTAATACGCTTGCATTTTAAAACAAAATAAAACTAAAACAATTACTCACCTGCGAGCCACTTAGACTTGGCCCCCATGAGCCAAAGCACCTCAGACTTAGGAATATTAGATTACTCACCAGCAAGTCACTTAGACTTGGCACCCATGAGCCAAAGCACCTCAGACTAAGGACAATATGCGCGACCACACGCTGTAATAAAGCCTCCAAGCTCGCGTATTGTTTCTCTAAGATTATTTTACTCACCAGCGAGCCACTTGGACTTGGCCCCCATGAGCCAAAGCACCTCAGATTTGGGACAATGCGCGACCGCTCGCTGTAATAAAGCTTCTAAGCTCGCGCGCGTTCCGTGTTGTTTTTCTAAGTATGCAGCTCGAAGCCAGATGGATTTTTTCGAAGGGAATACGGAGAGTGCGTAGCCGTATATTGCTCGTGCGCACTCGTATGCGCCTTCGTTTGCGCACTAGAACAATGTAAATATTAAATAAGTATATCACGCACAGACGTGTAAGCTATATTTATCAACAAATTACTTTGATTTTAGTGTTATTTCATTTATGCAGGGTTTTTTACTAAAGGGTAGAAAAGTAGGGCTAGAGAAAGAGGTGGAAACATGGCTTGCCTTGTTGTATAAATCTGCCTTTAGTACTTGAACTAAAACTAGATAGCTAAAATTACCTGCAGAATACATAAAGCCAAAATTTTTTGTAGTGATACTTTTGGTAAAAGGAGATTGTGAGGTTCACTGTAGGGAATTTTCTAAATATTGCTTCGGAAGGGGAAATTAGTTCTGTTTTTAAGTCCATCAAAGTTACCTACTAACTCTCTTTGTACAGTATAATCAAATAATTGAAAATTTTAGTTAACTTGTAAATAATTGTAAGTTTTAGGTTAGTAATATTTCAATAACTATAACAGAATACGGTTAAAACTCACGTTATAATTATACGGTCGATCCGCAAGGAATCCGACCAGTTTCGGAGTATTTAGTACTCCATCCTCAGGGAATACGCGCACCCCCGACGACATTCCTCGCGGATCGACCGTATAATTATAACGTGAGTTTTAGCCGTATTCTGTTATAGTTATGATGAATACTCACGGTAGTTTTAATGAAGCTTATCACAGTTTGATATAAATTTTCTTCTATGTATCTACTTGTTGTAATTTCCATGAAAATCCTACTTGATATTATATACGCGAAAGTTTGTATGGATAGATGTTTGTTACTCCTTCACGCAATAACTACTGAACGGATTGAGAAACTTTGCAATAATAATGCTTATACATCAGAATAACACATAGGCTATAATTTATAAAGATGAGTGAAACAAAGTTCGCCGGGTCAGCTAGTAATACAATAAACGAAAAATTACTTACAGCATCCGCATCTTCCATCCAAGTATGTTTCTGATCTTCTGCATCAATGCCGGTACCGATGACTGATCGAATTATGGCCTGCCAAAGTTCATATTTTTAACAAATTCTAGTACTTGTAACATGTGATTTTCATTGAAGCCCAGTATTTTCAACGTCACTTAGTTAAATTTTAGATTGCATCTTCTCATATCATTATGTTGAAAGTGGTAAAACACAAGATATTGTAACTGAAGGTTTTTATTGATAACAAAATGATTATGATAGTTTCGAAAAAAACAAAGGTTAATGGCCCAGTGCGGGTTGGTGGATTCTCATACGCCATCGAATTTCTTCGTATGCAGGTTGCCTCACGATGTTTTCCTTCACCGGAAAGCCAGTGGTGTTAAATTCCGTACACGAGTTCCAAAGTAACTCATTGGTACCGAACAGGGATTTGAATCCACGACTTCACGATTGTAAGGCGAGTGTTACTACCTCTAGGCCACCACAGCTTATATGTATGCATTTAAAAATATGTCCATCCATCCATCTATCAACCAAAGGACGTTCACTGCTGGATATAGGCCTCCCCTATGAATCTCCAATAAGACCGGTTGGAAGCGGCTTGCATCCAGCGCGATCCTGCGTTCTTAATGAGGTCATCCGTCCACCTTGTGGGTGGACGTCCTACGCTGCGCTTGCCGGTACGTGGTCTCCACTCGAGAACTTTTCGACTCCACCTGTCATCAGTCCTCCGCGCTATGTGTCTTGCCCATTGCCATTTTAACTTGCTAATCCGTTGGGCTATGTCGATAACTTTGTTTCTTCTACGGATCTCCTCATTCCTGATTCGATCTTGCAGAGAGACTCCGAGCATAGCCCTCTCCATAGCTCGTGGGGCTACTTGGAGCTTACTAATAAGGCCCATAGTGAGAGACGACGTTTCTATGCCAAAAATATGTATATGCAGTATATTTGTCTCTGGCAGCCATATCATGAGCTTTGCTTAGTTTGGTGTCGTGAGTAAGATGTCCCCTAATTTACTATCAAAAGAAGGATAGAATAATCGAGTATTTTATGTATATCCTAGTTACCTGGCAAGTGTGAACGGCGCCGGACTTCTCCGCCTCCATGGCTTCCTTGAACCAGTGCTCGCGGTTGATCTCCACTCCGTTGGCGCTCAGCGAGGTGATCGCTCGGTCCACGATCTTTTCTACCATGTGGCTGTTACCTGCAATATATGGACACATTTATACAGGGTTATCCAGATCTGGTGTATAATCTTCGCCACACAAGTCAGCGGATGAGAATTAAGTTAGTCGCAGATGACACTTCGCCGTGATTCGCTAATTATTGCACACGTGTGCACAATGACGACGCCGTGTGGCGTAGTGGTGAGCACGGGCGTAGGGAGCGCGCGGGAGGCATGAGGTTGTCGGGCGGGTGTGCCCCGGCGTCTCGTCTCTCTGGCTCCCGCGCATACCTATATTTGGCCTTTTGCGCAGCGTTCTGCGCCTAACATCTCATCCGCCGATTTGTGTGGCGCGGATTATACTAAGCTAGACTAAGCTAACTAAAAAGGAGGTCATTCAAACCATCATCATGAACAACTTTTTCTATATCCAACCCAGAATTCGAGAAAAAAAACCGGACAACTGCGAGTCTGGCTTGCACATCGAGGGTTCCGTACAAAAACGTTAAAATAATTAAAAACCTGTTTTAACATGTGAGCTAATGAAGTTCTTCTATATGATACCTTACATGATATGATTTACTCACTTTGAATTTTGAACACATGTTTTATGAATTTTGAGGCCCTATTACAGTTTTCAGATTTATTCCTACATGTGTACTCTGAGACAATGCTTCTCGCCAAATATCATAGTTCTATGTCAACGGGAAGTACCCTGTAGGTTTTGATTTTTGTAAGTGTCGAAATAATGAAATTATTTTTATCGTGCTTCACACACTAGGTTGTATAGAAACTTTCTTTTTGTGATAAACATTTCAAAAATTGACGCGTTCGCAGGATTTGAACCTGCATCCTCTGGGACACCGGCCCAGATGCTTTGTCCAATTAAGCTAAATCGCGCCCTGCGAATGCGCCGAATTAGTGAGTGTTTATCATTTTTACCAACTACTACATTGTTGGAAGCGCCATTTGTGAGAACTGCTTTAAACCAGTCAGTCACTTAATGTGAAATTATTAGAACTTCTTACCATTAACGAGAAATGACGCATTGCTTAATCAATGAAATTATTTTTATCGTGCTTTACACACTAGGTTGTATAGAAACTTTCTTTTTGTGATAAACATTTCAAAAATTGACGCGTTCGCAGAATTTGAACCTGCATCCTCTGGGACACCGGCCCAGATGCTTTGTCCAATTAAGCTAAATCGCGCCCTGCGAATGCGCCGAATTAGTGAGTGTTTATCATTTTTACCAACTACTACATTGTTGGAAGCGCCATTTGTGAGAACTGCTTTAAACCAGTCAGTCACTTAATGTGAAATTATTAGAACTTCTTTGAAATGTTTATCACAAAAAGAAAGTTTCTATACAACCTAGTGTGTGAAGCACGATAAAAATAAATTCAAAATTCTTTATTTCGAATTTATTACAAAAAACATAAGGTAACAAATAACAAAGAAACGATGCTACCCGCAGTAGTCAGGAAGACTGTGTCGCAGATAGCAACGCCCACCTCCAGCAAAGAATTGTACAAAAAAGGTATATATATATATATATATATATATACATAATAAATAAATAAATAAGAAGTTAGTATAACAGAAACCATTTTTGAACAACAATTGAACATGCGCGCTTGTGTGTGTGTGTGTGTGTGTGTGTGTGTGTGTGTGTGTGTGTGTGTATGTACATGTATATGGCCGTATGCGCGGCTAGTGCTAATGTGAGCACATTTGAGTAACACTGCGATACACGAGATCTCATAAGAGTCAAGGTTCGCAGTGTTTATCATGAGAAAGTGTGCATTCATTTGCGCGTGTGTGTTAAAGGTATGAGTGGGTCTGTGTTACCATATACATTATGTAATAACCGTAATCAAGTCCTCAGTGTCCTTGTAGGACAGAGACAAAAGCCATTCAGTACATTTCACTTTACATTTGTAAGAGGCGAGTGGGTAGATACAAAGTTCTTTATTTAATCTATTATACAACAAATAATTTCATTGATTAAGCAATGCGTCATTTCTCGTTAATGGTAAGAAGTTCTAATAATTTCACATTAAGTGACTGACTGGTTTAAAGCAGTTCTCACAAATGGCGCTTCCAACAATGTAGTAGTTGGTAAAAATGATAAACACTCACTAATTCGGCGCATACAGGGCGCGATTTAGCTTAATTGGACAAAGCATCTGGGCCGGTGTCCCAGAGGATGCAGGTTCAAATCCTGCGAACGCGTCAATTTTTGAAATGTTTATCACAAAAAGAAAGTGTCGAAATATGCGGTTTTTTACGACATAAACGACTCTAACTTTTTTAAACGATAACTGAGAAGTTTTTCTTTTACACAACTGCAAGAGACCATAGATATATGTACGTATACAGTTTAAATTTCAACTCTATATCTTTACGCGTTACCGAGATAAAGAGTCTTGACCTACACACAAACGGACAACAAAGTGATCCTATAAGGGTTCCGATTTTTCCGTTTGAGGTACAGAACCCTAAAAATGACCCTATAGTAGAGGTTGTTCATAATAGTGGTCTAAATCACCCCCTTTCTGCTTAGTACGGGATAAGCAGATAATCCTGTATTTCCGAGTAAAAATTTGAATTTAAATAATAAAATTCAAATTTAGTATCTAGAAAATGAATGATTCTAAACTGCGAGAGAAGTTTTTCAAAAACCCATAAATTAATGATCATGATGACATTAAGAAAGAGGAGGCCTTGAAATTGTGAAGTTCACCTTATGACATTAGAGCGAGTTAAATAATAAGTCCCCTTGAGGGGTTGTAAGTCGCTCTATTATTATTCAACTCGCTCTAATATCATAAAGTAATCCTCACAATTTACCCTTAAAACTAGAGTCTTAACTAAAAGTGGTATTTCTACCAAAGCCAGGAAAGACTGATTACACAAACCCAAAGTCGTTTATCACTTCATTAAAACTACCGTGAGTATTCATCATAACTATAACAGAATACGGCTAAAACTCACGTTATAATTATACGTTATATTATCAGTGCGTGCGCGCCAGTCGACGGGGGTGCGCGTTATTCCCTGAGGCTGGAGTTCTAAATACTCCGAAACTGGTCGGATTCCTTGCGGATCGACCGTATAATTATAACGTGAGTTTTAGCCGTATTCTGTTATAGTTACAAAGTCGTTTAGACCAATTAGTCTTAGCTCTTTCCTATTGAAAACGCTGGAAAGACTGCGATAAGCACATAAGAGGTGGACCACTGATAGAAAATCCAATCCACAATAATCAACATGCCTACCAATCGGGAAAATCAACTGAGACTGCTCTCCGCCAAGTAGTCTACAAAATCGAATCCGCTCTGGAAAGTAAACAGTCCTGTTTAGCCACCTTCATCGACATTGAATTGGCATTTGATAGGACTACTTTCCCTAGTATTGAGAAAGGATTGGAAAAACACGGAGTAGACAGCAGAGTAAATGGTTGGATAACTACAATGCTCGCTGGCAGAACGGCCAACATTGAAACGGCAGGCGCGACGCGCTGTCGAGTCACAAAAGGCTGCCCACAAGGAAGAGTCATGTCACCCTTACTATGGGTAGTAGTGGTGGACGAACTCGTCGCACTCCTTAACAAAGAAAGTATTGTCAATGTGGCATATGCTGACGACCTGGTATTCATGGTGTCTGGACTCTTCGAGTCGACTCTCTGTGAGAAAATGCAAAAAGCGCTCAAGATCGTTGAAAAATGCTGTGAACGCCACGAACTCTCCGTGAATCTACAAAAAACGGAGTTAGTGCTGTTCTCACGAAAAACCAAGAAAACAGATTTAAAAACTCCTTCGCTATTTGGCACGAAGTTGACACTGAGCAAGGAAGTTAAATATCTAGGTATCTGGCTAGACAGTAAACTTTTGTGGGGAAAACAACTTGAATATGTCACCACGAAGGCAACAAACATTTTGTGGCAGTGCACAAGAGCGGTGAGAAAAGACTGGGGTCTAAAGCCAAAGCTCTGTCACTGGCTATATACTGTCATGGTGCGTCCGGTTCTCACATACGGCTGTGTCGTGTGGTGGACACGTACGAACCTAGTGACCGCTTTAACTAAGCTACAACGAACGCAAAGACTTGCGTGCTCTCTTATCAGCGGATGTATGAAAAAAACACTGCTGCTCTCTAAATCATCTTAGGGCTCACACCACTGCACCTGCATATACAGCAGGAAGCGATGGCTTCTGCCCTACGAATTAAATCAACAAATCAGTGGAAGAGTTCGGGTGCCACGACAAACCAGTGCAGAATAATCGATCGGGCGATAGCAATAATTCCCGAAGCAAACCGTGGAACTGATAGAATAGCTAAAACGCATCTAGACAGCAAAAATTATGAGTTGATCATAGAGGACGATGTATCAAACGTTGTAGTGCCATCTTGGAACGTCTACACGGATGGTGCAAAAAACAAGGAAGGAACGGGCTGCGGCTATTACTCGTCGGAACTTGGGCTCAGAGAGTCGCTAGCCCTGAGTAAAACTACAACAACTTTGCAAGCTGCGGCCATGGGCCTATTACTAGCCGCAAAAGCACTTGAACCCTTAATAGAGCTTCTGACAGCTACTGAAAACAGAGAGGCCAAAGAAGTCATCGTGTTCACGGTTGACAGTGCTGCTACTATCTACGCACTCAAAAGACCTGTAACAAGGTCTAAAGTTATAGCTGAGTGTCATGCAATACTCCAAACTCTTTCAAACAAACACAGAACAATCGTGCGCTGGACTAGGGGTCACGGATCGTGTTCGGGCAACAACACAGCCGACACGCTTGCCAAAGAGGGCACGAGAAAACAGGTAGGAGATGTGGCAATAAAACACTGTAAGCCGACAGCGGTGGAAGTGCGCGAGTCGTCATACAGAAAAAGAACAACAGAATATATGGAACAAGAGAGAGGATTGCAAGCATTCTAAGGCTGCTTTCCCCAATCTTAATAGAAATATCACAAATGACCTGTTGAGGTTGCAGCGACAGGACCTTCGACTTATGGTAGGCCTCATTACTGGTCACTGCAACTTAAATAGTCACTTGTTTAAACTGGGAGCCACTGACAGCCCACTATGTCGCGGCTGTTTGCAGGATAACGAAACTGTAGAGCATGTTCTATGGTATTGCAAAGCCACAAAAGACATTAGAATAGCTAACGGATTGCATGATGCTTCTGCACTATCATCAGCTTTGTTGCCTGAATCGCCATCATCTTATTCACCATCTAAGCTACTGGAGCAGTTATGCCAGCGGCCCAGAGCCACGCTCCGTTACTTTAAGGAGCTGGGCTGGCTCGGGTAGACGCTGGAGGGGGAATTCACAAAACACCCCATGCGGGACGTCAGTGCAGGACTCATCGCCTCTAATTAGAATTAGAACTAGGGCCTTAAGTTCCCGTACAATTACATCCTTTAGACTTACAAGTTTCTAGTATACTATTATTTTAATCAAATACATCCTCTTTTGCTTACCATGAGCCTCCTCAAGTTTGGCGGCCGTCACCCAGATCTGCCTATCAGTAGGTATATTTTCTCTCGCTTTATTGAGTACTTTTCTCGCGTTTTCATAGGTCTCCAGCCTGGCTAGAGCAAGCCAGAGCTCCACGCTGGTCGGGCAACACTCCACAGCTCGGGAGAGAAGAATTCTTGCGTCTTCCGGGTTCTCTAATTCGACGGCAGCTTTCCAAAGGCGCACGGAGTTGGGTATGTGCTCGAGGGCTTTCCGGTATACGCGACGTTTGGCCTGGGAGCATGAAAAGTGGTGTTCAATTAGAAACTGGAGACCTAAGGACTTAGCAAACATATCTAGTCTTCTTAAAAATTGAATATGTGTACCGATTTTACATAAATACAGAAATAAACATAAATACAGACATATAGAAAATTTTAAAATTTTACATATTGTGAAAGAGTGTTTATCCTTGTGAATTTCATTGATTTTTATGCAATATATCAGAAAACCTAGCATAGCAAGCAATAGCAATATCAATTTAGCTTTTGTAATATTGGCCATTTCAAAAATTAGGCATTTGTAAAATTAGTAACCATACAAATTAAAAATTAAAAACCAATGCGGCAGGTTTCTAGCAGCGCCCAGCGCGCTCTATATCGGGCGGCTGGAGGCGAGCCGCTTCTAACCATAATTCTTCACAGCAGGGGTTCACTTCACACCCTTTCATTACCATACATCGGCGCTGTTGACTTAATTCGGACCGCATAAGTGAGTCCGAATTGTACCAACACCGATTACAGACACATACCTTGACTTCTTGCTCCAGATCTGCCGCTTTCACCCATATCCTCACAATATGCGGTAAATTCCTAGCAGAATGTACGATGACGGCGCGCGCAGTCTGGTGGCACCACACAAATTGGAGAAGTTGACTCAATACAAACCGCATCTCCTAATAAAATTGAGTCCGAATTACGCTAATACCGATAGTTACCTTGACTTCCTGCTCCAGATCTGCCGCTTTCACCCATATTCTCACACTGTGCGGTAGGTTCCTAGCAGCATGTGCGATGACGGCGCGCGCAGTATCGGGTGGCTGTAGTCGAGCCGCTTCCAGCCATAGCTCTTCACTACTCGGGTTTACTTCGCACCCTTTCATTATCAGATTACGGGCTGACTGAACTTTACCTGAAAATGGCATAAGTGTGGTCAATTTTCAAGTCACTGTCATAGAATAGAGAGGCTAGGATGCAATGTGGCAATGAAAAACTGGATTTGAATTTCTGTAGTAGTCAGTGCTAGTAATATCCTACTTCAAAATAAAATAGTAGCCTGGGAAGTAAGCGCAAAAAATGACTCTGACACCAGGATTAACCACCAGGCATATACAAACTTGCTGACTTAGCGTAAAAAATGCAAGTAAAAGCTGGTGTTATTTAAGTACTTGTTTTCTCTGCGCCAAATGCTAAGGAACTCACCTGAGCTGAGATTGTACACACCAATGAAATGTAATACCAAAAATCCAGCTTTTAGAAAATGCTTGCATTTTATTGCGTTTGCCTCCCGTGCTATAGTGTTTTACAACTTCTAGGCAGATCTATAAGGATCAGACATGGAGTGCTTCCACTCTGCCCCACCAAAGCGCCCCACTGGTGGGGCAGATTCCATTCACTTTTTAGACCAGTGGAATCTGCCCCACAAGAGGTGTCGAATATATAATTTGAAATTAAATTATTAGTGCGATGAAGTGCTAAATTCGGCTTCAAAATTTTAATCATTATAACGCCTCACCAAAAAAAAAAACAGATAGGTGACGACATTAAATCCAAAATATTAAGAAGATTGTATACTAAAAGCACAATTATCTGACGTCAAAAATTACGGATTGTATGTACGTAAAAGAAAATTAAAAATTGCATATATTATTATCATTCCATTTATAATAATCCATTCATTGTAATGATCTTTAATAATCTATTCGAGATTGTATCTCAGTCAGCAAGTTACTTGAATAGTATGTAATTAAAATTTGCACCTATTGCAAATGATAAACGTTTCCATCTTAATTGCAACCTTTATTATGTGAATTAATTATACAGGGTTATTTCTAATCAATTAGCATGCGTTTAGGGGCTTATTCTGTACATCAAATCTAACAAATTTTGTTCAAAGACTTTTGTCAAATCTCAAAAAAAAAGTTGTTGTTCCATAGAAAAAATATCGTTCACCTTTGACAAAATGTATAAAACAGCTGTTTTTTTTTGAGTTTTCAAAAATGACGCAGAACAAAAGTTGTTAGTTTTGAAGTACAGAACAAGCCCCTAGAAGGATGCTAATTGATTAGAAATAACCCTGAATTTTCTGCATTAATACGTTAATCACAACTTATGTATGTAGTATACAGGTTGGAGAGCTGACGCCGACATTAATTTGACCCACATGTAGTACTAGTAACCAGTAGTGGATTGTCAGTGGCTTCTAGTTTATACAAGCGACTAAATAAGTTGCAGTGACCAGGTATGAGTCCTACCAGAAGTCGGAGGTCTTGCCACTGCAACTTCAATAGGTCGTTTGTGATGTTTCTATTTAAATTAGGGAAAGCAACCTTAAGAGTGTTTGCAATCCTCCCTTTTGTTCCACATATTCTGATATTATTTTTTGGTATGACCACACAGCAACACGCGCTCTTCCACCGCTATTGACTTACAGTGTTTAGTTGCCTCGTCCCCTACCTGTTTTTTCGTGCCCTCTTTGGCCAGGGTGTCGGCTTTGTTGTTGCCTGAACATGTTCTGTGACTCTTTATCCAGTGCACGATTGTTGTGTGTTAAGTTGAAAGAGTTTGAAGTGTCGTATAATATTCAACAACTCTAGAACTTGTTACAGGTCTTCTGAGTGCATAGATTGTAGCAGCACTGTCAACAGGGAACACGATGACTTCTTTGGCCTCACTGTTTTTTGTAGCTGAATTGAATAATAATAAATTTATAATTTTCTTTTACTTTACGATGAATTCGAAAATATTTGCGCCATAAATACTATAACTACATACAATCCGTAATTTTTGACTTCAGATAATTGTGCTTTTAGTTTACAATCTTCTTAATATTTTGGATTAAATGTCGTCACTTATCTGTTCTATTGGTGGGGCGTTACAATGATTAAAATTATGAAGTCGAATTTCGCACTTCATCGCACTAATAATTTAATCTTGCACTTCATGGTACTAATAATTTAATTTAAAATCATGCGACACCCCTGGTGGGGCAGATTCCACTGGTCTAAAAAGTGAGTGGAATCTACCCCACCAAGATGGGATGAGTGGGGCAGATTTCACTCCAAAAAATGAAGGAGTGGAATCTGCCCCACCAGTGGGGCGCTTTGGTGGGGCAGAGTGGAAGCACTCCAGACATGTGGTTTAGGATGGAGCGTGGTCAATTATATGATGACAACAGGATATCTAGTTCGTCGCTTTGGTGGTGAACAGAGGTCAACCCACATTTTTAATCAAATTAGTTAGATAGATAATTACCAATTATTATATTAAAATGGGGATTCAATAAGGCTATTTTCCTTATACGACTCTAACTTTCATCAAAATCGGACCAATGGTTTAGAAGTTATTATAAAAAATATATTTTGTAGTTGACCCTTGTCCCTTAATTACTCATTATCTCAAAACTTGATTTTGTGGGTTAGCTCTCTTCACCACCAATGCGACGAGTTGCTCTAAACATATTTTGATGAATCTAATTCACTTGAAGCCATATGATACTCTCACTGCTGGACATAGGCCTCCCGGATCGCCAATAAGACCGATTAGAAGCGGCTTGTAACCAGCGTGATCTTGCTGTCTTGATGAGATCAGATATTGAAGTGATCATCTGTTTACTTTGCAAGTAGACGTCCTACTCTGCGCTTGCCGGTACGCCGTACCAACGTAGTCTCCATTCGGGAACTTAAAAAATTGGTTGTCGATAAAATCGGTTCACCGACGATAGTTTAACGTGACAACGTCATAACCTGTGTCTTTCGCTCTCTGGTGTAGTGAGCGTAACGGGCCAATGAGTCATCCTTTCTCGTGCGTGCAACCAGCGTTCATCGATTTACTAGACCTTGTCAGGTCAAAAAGATAAAAATTTCTGATAACTTACCAGTGACTTCTTCCAGTCTCGCACTAGCGATCCAAGCGGGCGGATGGTTAGGGTTGGTTTCCCGCACCGACTTCAACAAGAGCCGCGCTTTCTTGATATCATTGATGTCTCCCCCATAAGTGGGTATCATGGACTGCAGGTCGGTGAGGTAGCCCTTAGGGTCCACGACGGTCTGGCCGGTGACCGAGTCGGATACTTGGGACAGTTTCACGGTCATGAGGGTGTTTCGAGCTTGACCGATTTTACGAAGATCTAAGTCACCTGTAAAAGATTGTGATTGGATGTTTTGAAATTATAAAACCAGATAATGATGTAAATGAAATCGCGGGGGCGGCTTTGTAATCGCAGGGGCGGCTTTGTAATCGCAGGGGCGGCTTTGAAATCGCAGGGGCGGCTTTGTGGCGAGCCGTCGGTGAGTGGCGACACCGCGAACCCTGATTTCCTGGGGCTAAATGAGACCCCTGACTCCTCTCTTGCCTTAACCGGCCGGCTTGGAGTGGAAACCGCAAGAGCTAAGAACCTAAGCTCCAGGGTGGAAGTGTTAAAGGGCATAACGCCGCGAGTAGCGTCTAGTGAAAGCGCAGCACACCTCTCGACACCCGACAGCCGTCCACACCAATGTTGCCCCTCCGGCGCCAAGTTACGGTAGCCTTTATGGGAGGCCCATTCAGTGGATGGCAAGTCACCACCCTCCTAAATATTTTGAAATGAGGCATTACTTGGCGGGTGCCGCACCTCATTCCATAGCAAATTTTAATGAATTATTACGGGATTATAAGCTGGTGCTTATAATCCCGTAATAATTCATTAAAATAGCCCAAGAAGTACCTATTCCCCGTCTTTACAATAGTTTCCCTCTTCCAAATCACCCAAAAACTGTATTTTTTTACTTAATGATTGTAAAAGGGCCTCTTGGTATTGGTTTCGGCCCCATCAATGCCCTTTAAAGATCCGGGGCAACCCGTGAGTTGTAAAACATGTAAATGAGAATTGCCAATATAAATATTTAGGTAGAGCTACAAAAATAAATTGAGCATTATCTCATTTCAAGTTCAATTCGATTCAAGTTATGCGCGGGCGCCTGCCGACGGCATACGTATGTCACGTGCATTATTCTTTGATATAGGAGTATTAGCCACACCACACAAGTTGGCGGATGTGAAGTTAGCTACAAGCTGCGCAATAGTCAATCAACTAGAGGATTTATGTGAGCTTCAGTCAGCACGGACAGCATGGCAATGGGACAAATAGTCTTTCCACCAATATATCCCCTCGAAGAAGAAATAAAGTATGGATTGACAATGACAACTGACATTTTAAGGTGGATAAAATGGTTTTCTCCCTTTGCCGTGCTACCCGTGCAGGATTGGATATTGCGCATGTGAAGTTAGCTACGAAGGTACGAGAAACGTCTGATTTACTTATTTCAGTTTAATTCAGAAAAATCTAGTACCTAAGTGAAACCTTACCTGACGGTGTCAGCATTCCTGGAGTCATAACTCCAGGCATCATAGAAGCGAGACCAGACGTGGGATCAATAGACGATGTAGATTCCCCGCCCAAATTCCTTGAGAGCACACTATCAGGGAGTGGCGTGAACTTCTCCGCGCGCGGGTTTCTCTGTTTCCTGTTACGAGCGTCGCCTACTTCGGGAATGGCTGACCATTCGTCTTCCGACACTGTCTTCAATTCTCGCTTCAAGTCTGAAAACTGCTGTTGGATTTTTGGCCTGAAAATCAATGAGACAGTGAGTGAGATAAAATAAACCATTTTGTTATGGACACCTGTTCACTTAAAATTATAATTTTAGTTAGACATTCCTTTTGTTGACACTGAATGATGCATCCATTCAATACCTAACCTTGAAGGCGTAGAGCTCAGAAGAATTACAAGTAATAGAAGTATGACAAAATTTTACTCAAATAAAAACTATGGTAAGCTTACAGCTGTCTTATTCATATCTGGTTATACAGCATACGCGAGAGTGAGTAGAACAAAAAAAACCGGACAAGTGCGAGTCAGGCTCGTACATCGAGGGTTCCGTACAAACACGTTGTTAAAATAATTAAAAACCTGTTTTAGCATGTGCTAATGAAGTTCTTTTAAATGATACCTTACATGATATGATTTACTCACTTTGAATTTTTAACCCATATTTTGTGAATTTTGAGGCCCTATTTTTTTATAATGTAAATCAAAATGTACAGTTTTCAAATTTATTCCTATATGTGTACTCTAAGACAATGCTTCTCGCCAAATTTCATAGTTCTATGTCAAAGGGAAGTACCCTGTAGGTTTTGATTTTTGTGAGTGTCGAAATATGCGGTTTTTTAACTGAGAAGTTTTGCTTTTACACAACTACAAGAAATCATAGATATACGTATACAGTTTAAATTTCAGCTCGATATCTTTACGCGTTCCCAAGATAAAGAGTCTTGACATACACACAGACGGACAGACGGACAACAAAGTGATCCTATAAGGGTTCCGTTTTTTCCATTTGAGGTACGGAACCCTAAAAAACGCAATGTCTGTCACATAGGGCAAAATCACCAGTTGGAATGTCAAAATGGTTAAAAATTTGGTTAAACTTGGTATTTTGTCTTGGGAAATTTGAACTCTCTAGTTCCAGTAAGAAGGTTGAAATCTCTAATCATTTTACCTTCCTACTTTTTACCTTTTTGAATTTGGACAGACGAGATAGTTCAATGCTAGTTTGTGAAACCCTTCGAAATTTCGTAAGTTCGGCTATTTGTGCATCTTATTCTAACACCTTATAAATTTCATATTTAAAATGGGACAAAGTGTTTTTATCTCTTGCTATTTTAGTACGGTTTCTATTACTGTTCTTATTCTATGGGGTAGAGCAAGAGAGAAAGCTTATTGAAAAGTGGGCTTTTTGACAAACAGCATTGTTTTTCAAAATATGCAATGCCAATAATACTAGCTATCTGTATATGTCTGACTAATGATTTAATATGTAAATAGGTATCTTCTAGGTAGGCATTCTACATCCTAGACTGCAT
Organism: Hypomecis punctinalis; assembly: GCA_949316475.1. NCBI lineage: Eukaryota > Metazoa > Arthropoda > Insecta > Lepidoptera > Geometridae > Hypomecis > Hypomecis punctinalis. Next base: position 15,270,443 of record OX438814.1, on the reverse strand, counting down.
ATCTGGTTAACATCAGGACTTAAAGATACATTGAATAAATGTTGCAGATTCTATTTATAGACTCAAATAGGCTGATTCAATACGGTTCTAACGATACAACATTTATTGGGTCGTCCATACAAAAGTTACGAGAAATCTTGATTTTAGTAGGTCGCGGCGCAGATGCGCAAAAAATAAAAAAAACCGCTGCGCTCAAGGCGAATGTGCAAAAACGGCGCGTGGCGGTTGGGCTGCCCAAGGGATATGTAGTCAAATGCAAACTTATATGGAATTAACAAAAATTCGAAAAACTTTTAGCTCTTGACATAATATTGCGACTGGCGAATGGCAGTAAAGCCGAAATTTTAGAACTAATCTCTATTTTTTTGTAAATTCGTTTTAAATCTATCTATATTGTATTTATGATAAATTAATTGTGCTGAAATAAATCTCTTATGCCCTGCAGTGGGCCGAAATAAGCTGATGATGATGATGATGAAATAAATCTCTTATTAAGTAATTTTCATAATTTTTAGACAAGTACATAGTTTGGTTTCACTCACCTTTCCTGCCGATATCTCTCCAAGTCTTCTTTTAGTCTTTTCTCTCTATACTCTTTTCTTTTCTCATCCATCCTCTTGTCAATTGATTCATAAATAGCATCAGCTTCAGCATCATCTTTGTCATATGGATCCTGCAACAATCATTTAACTAGATCAGGATATGGTCATACAAATTGTAGTTGACCGTACTAGTAGACATTAAAACAAATTTAAAATACAATGTTAAAAACCACATCAATTTCCATTATGGCAATGCTGCCAGCATTCTGGGTACGCTGCCAACTGGCATTAGGCTTGAGCATTTTAATTATCTTTAGACCTTCAAGGGTCTGTGGATGATCCAAATGCTTTTTATGTAGTAGTCGTTTATGTAGTTTTAGCTTAAGGGATGATTATTATTATACTTAGACAGAGACGGCGCGGGACTGGCCGGACGGGGCCCGAACGACGACCGTACGGCGCACGTACGACTCACATCCCATACATTTTGTGTAAAAACCTGAACGGTCTCCATCCAAGCGTCATACCGGCCACAAAACATTTATGGAAAAAGCGTCATACGGGCCCCGCCGGCCAGTCCCGCGCCCTCCTTCCTAATATAAATCATCTCTAAGTAGCTGTAGATATTGTTGTAGTTACAAAGGCACTTGCCCTAGTAAAATTTCCATTGAAAAACATTTTGAAAGTTTACATTACATGCTTAGATACTCAGTACATCCCAATAAGGAATCTATCCACACATGAAAGCTTTGTTGGAAATGGACATTATGTACTGGGAAAATTACTAAGCTGATTTCAAAAATTCTTTCACACTTAGGATATATTTAAGCAAAGCTAAGATGGGCTTATGTAGAACAAAAATAGGTGATTTTAATATACAACAAGTTACCTTTGAAAATAGAGAACCACTGTAGCCAGAGAACTCATCATAGTTTGAATCATTCAAATCTTCATCATCGTCTTCTTCCTCTGTTTTCTTTCGCTTGGTTGCAGGAGGTGCGTGGCGATCATCACTAAAAGCAATATTACATTAGCAACTTTAAAATATGATTCACTGTGTTTAGGATATAAATTAGGGTTAATAAATGCCCCGTTTGATTTTGTAACGGTCAGTTTTATTATCATTTTATTACATTGCCAGAACCGTTATTAAACTGAGTTCTTAATAGGTGAATTAGACAAAATACTTACTGTGCCTAAAGTATCATTCGGTTGGTAATCTTGGTGCTGTTTTATGATTGCTAAAAGATGTAGAGATGATAATAGAGTGCGTTTCACAAAAGAACTCCGTCAGACGCGTCGGCACCATCACCTAACCGATCTGTTAACATTAGTTTCACTTATTGCCGCGGAACTGCTTTGGTGAAACGGACTCTGTATGTGATATAATTCCTTCTATAATCTAAGGATATAAAGTGTGGATAGTTGTTACCAACTTCAATGGTTGTTACTTACGAAACGTCATTGGCATCTCTTGCAGGTCCGATATCAGATCGTGTTGTGAATCCAGTAGCACTGAAAGTAAAATTAAACAATTACTAGCCGAAATAAATGAGGAATACAGAAATTATTTATTTAGTAAATAAACAAAACTTACCCTCTTCCTACCCCAGCAACATAACCTAGCGGTGCTGGAATTCCCAGAAAATGTTTTTTGTTTTTGTTCACGAAAGCCTGAGGAGGCACGGACATGATTGTAATGCCCGTTTTCACCAACGGTCCCTTAGTTTAAGGGAGCCCTTAAACCAACCCTAAACCATTTTAGGTGACAGTTTCATTTTCACCATCGCTTAAGTGACACCTAAGATTCTAAGGTGGCCCTTAACTTTATGGGCCGAATATTCGGCTCCATAACGCTAAGTGACAGTTCATTCTATTGTAGATGTGTTGTAGTTTGTGTTTATTTCCCGCAAAATGGAAGATTTTCTTGAAAGTTTAGAAGCTATCGATACTATAGATTTAGTTACAAATCAAAGTTTGTTTAGACGGCCGCACATATATCGCGAAAGACCAAATTATTTTGCTAAATATGACGAACAGGACTTTTACATTAGGTTTAGGTTATCCAAAGCCAGTGTGTTATTTTTGTTGGAAAGAATAGAACATCTCTTGGAATATCGAGATGACAGGTAGGTCGAGATGACTTGTGATGTTTTTTCTTATCGAACCTACCTTTATAAAAGTAATCTAGTTACCTACCTATAATATAAAATAACATCTATGTAGGTATCTATCTAGTTACCAAGACAACTTGATGTCATCGTTGGTTTATCCAGCACAAAATCGTTTAAAGTGATAGCTAAATATATTATTCCTATAAAATACAATAAGTATTAAAATACCTGCTTGACTTGATAATATTAAATTTGCAGAAACAAATCAGTGCCGCCAATAAATCAGTTGCTATGTACGCTAAGGTTCTTTGCAACTGGTAATCATCTACTTGCAGTGGGTGACATGGGAGGAATAAGTGTGGCTACTTGTAGCAGAATAGTAAAAAGAGTGTCAAAAGCAATAGTAACCCTTCGAGGTGATTTTATAATGTTCCCAGACACCGAAGAACAAAAGACAAAAGTCAAAGAAGAATTTTATAAAATAGCTCGCTTCCCTAATGTCTTGGGATGCATAGATTGTACACACATAAAAATACAATCACCAGGTAGCTATACAAAATAGATTTAAATGTTTTTGTGCACTATGGATGTATTCTTAAGTACACTTTAAATAACCTTAACTAAACATTTCAGGTGGGGAAGATGCTGAAATATTCAGGAACCGCAAATCATACATGTCAGTCAATGTTCAAACAATAAGCTCAGCAAATTTGTTAATAACTGATGTTGTTGCACGTTGGCCAGGATCAACACATGACTCTGTTATTTATCAAAATAGTAGAAAATATGCTCAGTTTGAGAGAGGTACCTATTCAAGTGCATACTTATTAGGTGATAGCGGTTACCCTTTGAAGGTAAGAGAGAAAATAAAACAAAATTATGCTATTGTACTGCAATTTTATTATTTATTTTTACAAAACATACAAGGATCATATATAATATTTTATATCATTGTTCTAAAGTCTTCTGTTGAACACCAAACAGTGGTCCTAACTGTAAAACACCACCTGGAAATAAGAAAATTTTATTATTTCAGAGCCACCTTCTGACACCATATTTAAACCCGGTAACTCTTGGACAGCGAAAATACAATGAGGCACATATAAAAACAAGGAACGTAGTGGAGCGCCAGTATGGAGTACTGAAAAGAAGGTTTCCTGTCTTGGCTGTGGGAATACGTCTGAAACTTGAGACTGCAGTGAATGTCATTGTAGCATGTTGTGTATTGCACAATATTTGCATACTTAGAAAGGAAAGGGAACCAATAATAGACACAGCTCTACCCAATTTGGAAGAGTTAATTGCCAACGGGCAAATATCCAGACTGCAGCAGAACAGTGACTTGAACCTGACTTATGGTTCTGTAAGAGATAGTGTAGCTCAATATTTTGAAGATATGTATTCTAGCTAAATGATAAGTTTTTTAATAATAAAATATATTACCTCTTATTTGCTGGAGTACTTCTTTTTTAATTTCAAGTTCTTTCTCGGCAGATAGCAGTTGTAGGTTATATAATTTTCTCTTAAAATCTATCTCATCTTGGAGCAACTGCCTCTTCAAGTCCTCAATGTCTTCTTTTTTTCTGTTGACTTCTTTGAAGCTATTGCAGAGAGAAGATACAACCTCGGTTCTCTCATTAGTTAGCGAAGGTACAGGTCGTCTTCTAGACCACAAAGGTGTCTTTCTAATGATGTCTTCACTTGCAAACTCATCCTGGAAAAGAAATAAAAATTTGTTTTCTTGAAACCTCTATAATCGCGCACAAAGGGTTCCGTACCATATGGTAGTCTCCCTTATGTATTTTATTTTAGCTATTTACTTTGAAGGGAATTTATAACTTAATATATTTTGTGAATATCAAGCATCTTCCTGTTGTCGACATTAATATTGAGCAAAAAATCATGTTTATTGTATGTTCCCCCTTAAAAAATCATTTTATTTAAATTTAATTGTTAATTATTAAAGTTAATGTTTAACTAAATATTCTGTAAAAATTTAAAGTATCGATCTGCCACCATTATTAATAGCGAGCAAAAAACGGGTTAAATTTAGGTATGTTGTTTGGGAGTATGAATAGCTATCACCGTTCCTGAGATAAAACCAGGTGACAGACAGACAGACAAACAGCGGAGTCTTGGTAATAGGGTCCCGTTATTACCCTTTAGGTACAGAACCCTAAAAATACTCAATAAAAGATATGAAAATAAATAGTTTAGTCAGGTGTTTAATTAAATATTATGGTGATGATATTGTCTCAGATAATAAGCACACAGCTTGGAAGATTGAGGTATTTATATGTTTTAAAATGCTTCTTAACACTCAGGTACTTACTTGATCAGAGGGTTCTTGTTTAGATTGCACAACAGTTGAATCACTGGGCAACACCTCTTCAGAGTTTAATACCACAACAACTTTAGATTGGCTATCTTCAGAGACCACAACCTCCTCCACAAAGTCACTGTCTGGCACACCTATGATACCCGTACAGCCCCGGCCAAGTATGGCGCACACTTGCTCTAAAATGGGATCAATTTTTATAACTGAAGGTCCTCCTCCTGTTTGCGTTGAATCCCTTCTGGAAGCTGTATAGTAAACCTTACTTTCACTTTTTAACTTCTCCCAAATCTTCATCAGTGATTCTTTTGATCTGAAAAAAATAAATTATTGTCAATACGCAGATATTATTTTTTATTGATAATAACTAACACAGAATTACTATCAATAAGTGATCACTTAGTATAAAAATCTAACCAAAAAACAAAAAAATCCCATGTTAATGTGGTTCATTAACATAAGAGTTTTTGATGTGGATGATGGATATAGGTACTTATTTATGTCATTAAAATATGTTGTGAAATAAATAACAAACCTGTAAATTGACCCAGTTGTGTTAAAAGAGTCAGTAACCGCTTTCCAAGCAATTACTTTCGCTTCGTTTGTTGTCCCATCCGTTTTTTTGTTTAAAATTGTGTCCTTATGATCCATGAGCAATTTCACAAGTCTGTCTTTTTCATCGATCGTGACGTTTTGACTTCTTTTCCTTTTTTCAGCCATTATTAAGAAATTAATTAATTAAACACCACACGATCACACAACGCAACATTCGTTCAAACTTTCAAACAACCAAAGTACACAACAGTGTCAACTGACAGATGTCATCAATCAAGATTTTGTATTTTTTTAGTAAAATGGCACCGGCATTCTGTATTTTTCGGTACAAAAATACGTAATTTGCGTGGTTTTTTTTATATTTTTAATGAAATTGATAGTAATTTACGTTTTTGTTCTAATATTTCATATTATTGTACATTTTTATAACATTTTTTGCCGTAAAATACAAAACCGATAAATTTATCGGTACGTTACGGCTTAGGAATCCCTACGTTATAAAAAAGACTGTCACTTAAGTAAGTGTCCCTTACATATGTATCCCATAACTTGGTGAAACTGGACTTAGGTAAGGGACGGATTTAGGGAGCTCCTTAGACTATGGGTCACTTAGTAAAGGGGTGTTTAAGGATTCGTTGGTGAAAACGGGCATAAGTGATTTATATGTTGTGTAATTATGTGCAAGCTAGCGATAAATAAATTATTTTAAAAAACAAAAACACTTAAATTGTTTGACAGCACACTTTTTTTTAATGAAAAACTTTTTTCTTCATAGATAAATAAACCATAGATTAAAAATATTGTGGTATTACAGATTATAAAGTTAAAGCTTCCTCAAACAGATGCAGAGTGTGGCCGTGCAAGCGCAAGAACTTATATTTACCGGTAACTTTCCGTTGAATAAAAATCTTTCCAAGACCCAACCCTAGTGATCACTGTCAATGATTGTCAAGTGTCATCAGTCAGTGTCAATTTGTAAAACGTTGCCTAGCAACGGAAACGAAAAGAAAATGTTTGATTGATTTGAAAATATTTTGTGAATTTTCTAATTGAAGAAGCGTTGCGTGATTCGATGTAGTTTTCCGTCCGCTATTATAAAAGCCAGACGCTTACAAAACCATAGCCGAAATATGGCTCAGAGTTTGATTATGAGTAACCAAGAACAAGGTTCGAATGAAAACAGTGTTTCCACGAAAGAGTTCCTCAACTTTGAAAAGGCCTGTGAAGCTTACAAAGACAGCGATGAAGAAATAAAGTTGATATTTAACGAAATAAACAAGTTGTCTGCTGGTAATAATAAGGATAAAGTGATATCTGAAGATGTGGACGATGTAGAGTTGATCCTAAAGAGAGCTGAGGATATAGCTCTTGAGACTCAGAATTTGTTGAAAAGCAGTCCTGTCGCTTCTATGAATAGTATGGCCCCTGTTTTGAATGATTCCGTCATTCCTCAGATCAAAGTCACGAAACCAGAAGTAGAACATGAAGAGAAAAGTACTGGAAAGGGAAATAAGGTAAGTTTTATAAAAGCTTATATTGTTTTTATTTATTAAATACAGTATTTATATTTATAGATGAAAATATTTTTTATCTTTAAAAAAGGAATACTCATAAGTATTCCTTTTTCTATTTGTTTTTGTTCATAAACAAATAGAAAAAAAATTACTAGTCCAAAAATAGATTATGATTTTTATAGTGAGATGAAAATAGAAAGAATAGTGTTATTTATAGCTAGTTTACTTTTAACAAACCCTAATAAGGTTTTAATTGGTTCAACAATATGGAGTAATAAACTTTGAGTAAGGGACAGGCCCGATTCAAAATACTTATAGTATCTACTTGGACAAACCCAACTATATAAAATAGCATGTCTGGGATCCTAGCATCCTAGTGATTCAGCTAGGGGATCCTAGCTGAATTAATTTCATCTGTGACTTTGATAATACAAATTTTTACCTATTCCTTATATTTTCTCTGTCTTTCTTGTATTTTCTATTTCTGTCATATTCAAACTTAATTCACTGTACTAGCACTAATCATAATCTTATTTTAGGAAAATAAAAAACAAACATTTGAGATATTTTTTAATACAATATCATTATTTTGTTCATGTCTCACACTGGTCTCTAAATACTGGAATAAATTATCTTACACACAAAATTACGCTAAATGTACTTGTTTTGCTAAAATCCTGAGTGCAGCCAAAGATTGTCTTCCCACTGGCTCGATGAAGCTGGTTGGTAGTACGAAGCCGTAGCGGCCTGTATCGCTCAGTTCTATAGTGTAGGTGTATTTGATGCCTTGAGACTTGGCCCAGTCGTCAGAACCTCCCGAGGCAGGGTAGAGGAGTCCGCTCGAAGATCCTACGCTGTATGCGGAGCCGCCAGCTTGCTGGATAGCCTGGAAAATAAAACAGTGTTTAAACTCTCAAGTTATTAATGTCTTTACACAATTGAGGGGGTAATAGGTGTAATTATTTTCGAGTCATTCGAGAGCCCTCTGCAATCGGCACCATTAAATGCATCAATATACAATGTAATAAATCTAGCTCAATTATGAACGTAAATGTAAGTTTCATTTTCTTGTACATTGTCGCCATTACTAATTGCAATAAAATTATAAAACAGTCTGGTTTTCCCAACATTAGAAAAAGCTTTTAAAATTGGTTTCATACTAAAGTCCTATTAGTGCCACACAGTGACTGAAAATGAGTTTGCTGATTTTGTGACTATTGTATGAAACTGAAATTACGCAGCTGACAATACAAAATGTCGCTTATTCCGGCCTTATTAATCAGTTTATTTTCAGTTTTAAAAACCATACAAAAAATTATTAAAATTACAATTAAATTCAAAAATGTCATCAATAATCAATTAAATTAAAATTACATAAATAATATAACACGACAGAGACAGACAGATACAGTGACATCACAATTTTGCTCCCATAACAACATTCATCCATTTATTTTGTATGGGGCAATCAAGCTTATTAACGATCATCGTCAGGATACTGTTGGGGCTGGCTCGCACTCGCTGTCGTAATGAGGCGACTTTCTTGCGGATAACAGCATGAAAGTCGTCCGTGCGCGCCTCAGCGAACATCAGAGATGCGCTGCACCAGCGAGGCTGCCGCATCAGCATCCTGAAGATGTCATTGTACTGGACGCGCAGAATGCTGGCAGCCCGACGAGTGTGATTCACCCACAAGCTGCTCGAGTAGAAGGATTGGCAATAAGCCTTAAATAGAGTAATTTTTACTTCACTCGAACAGCGAGCAAAACGGCTTAAAAAATTATAAAACCCTTAGCTTAAACACTATAGCTGTATCTGTACCAGCAGGACGTAGGCCTACCCACGAGAGGTGATTGGGCCATATCCACCACGCTGGCCCAGTGCGGGTTGGTGGATTCACATACGCCATCGAATTACTTCTAAGAACGTACGCAGGTTGCCTCACGATGTTTTCCTTCACCGAAAAGCCAGTGGTGTAAAATTCCGTACATAAATTCCAAAGAACTCATTGGTACAGGACCGGGGATTCAAACCCACGACCTCACGATTGTAAAGCGGGTGTCACTCCACACCTCTTGGTAAAACTTGGTTTAAACACTATATTTCACAAATATTACATAAAATTTTAAACATTGAATATTTAGCAAATTTATAAAAAAATAATTTGGTGGCAATTTTAGTTAGATTAAGAATATAAAGGTCACATACTTCAGCCATCCTCTTGCCAGTGACGTCCAAGGCTTGATGGTCAGGTGGCAGCGCGTTGTCGTATCCCCACGGGTACAGCAGGTACTGCCCGTAGCTGTGATACGTCAAGTAAGCCGAGAAGTTCGAAGCCAGGCTCAAGATGAAATCCTGTAAAACAAGATATTTTTAATGTGCCTATTCTGACGTTTTTATTGACATGATAACGTCGATAAAAATAGTCTCATCGTAAAATTTAGTCTTTTTATAGTGCCTATCTAAACACCATTACGAATGAAAAGCCACTAAAATAAGACTAAATCCGATAGGTAGTCGTGAAGTCAAAGACAAAAACAAAACCGATGATCTTCGGTACCTTTTCAATTAAAAATGATAGAAAGTGACAGGACTAATTTTAGTTTAGTTGGGCTTATGACGAATCGACACCATTCTCTTTTCTCATTTAAATTTAATTAAGATTAGCAGAATTCCATTGTTACTAGACAATAAACACATAGAAAATAATTCTAGTAATTTTATTATAACACTCGATTTTTAGGTATGTTTGATTTATGGTCGTCATTGAACAGACTATCACACCTACGGACGCACCTTTAGTTTCAAAATGAAGGTTTGCTGTTTTGCTAATAACCTGATATTTTGGACGAAAATTAGACATTTCCAATTTTCCACATTTTGGGGAAAATAGTGAACATTGGGAACCCTGTATCGTGTGACCTATTATACCTATACAATTGAATTAGGGCTCAAACTGTCAGGAATTTTATAGACTTTAAATAAATAGTAGTGACCTTTATCGTCAGAGTCTTCCAATGTCGTTTTTATTGCACAAAACTAAAAAAAGAGAAAAAAATAATGGTTTTTCAGCAACTACTCAGCGCGCGAGAATTTCAGACTGCTGCAAATCTGGATTAATACTATTCAGGCGGATCCAAACATCATACTAAAAAAGCAAGTTTACCGCAATTATTCCTATTTCGAATGTAACATATGACTGGCCTAATAGAGATGATGGTCCGAAGCGTTACGCTTGTTTCAGTTGTTGATTCAACAATAAGCCCGATTACAGAGGCGCCATCGTAATTATAATAGCTAAATAGCATAGTTCTGTTTCTTTTTTACTATAGGCATTCGATAGAGAGAACGCTTTTTACGTTGCTATTAAATTTACGCTGGCGTCTTTATTATCGGGCCTAATGTTTTCTTATGACGTTACATGACATTGTGGTCCGTAAACCGATTTTACAGACAAACAATTTACTAATGAGACTATGATGATAAATGAACAGGTTGTTTTTACAATCATAACTTTCAACCAACTTCCAAAAAAAGTATACCTTTTAACTACACTTTTTATTAAATTACATACCCATATTCGTATTTCACATAATTCCTTACATTCTTAAATGTATCCGCGTTTTTTTCTGGTGGTAGGTAATAGCAATGGAATTTGATCCAATTAGCCCAGGAAGGGCAGTTCTGGGTTTGGTGGCCAAGAAATGTCTTGCATTTCAACTTGCGTGACGAATGATTAAATTCTTGAAATTTTAGATTCTGTACGAAATACGTAAAGAATCATAATTAAGCTACACTTTCATATGTACCTATATACGCGGTGAAGGAGCCGCCCGCGCCACAATCATCAATCCCTATAATAAATAGAGACAAAGAACGACCTGCGTTTCCATGAAATGATGTAGAAGTGTATGCGGTAGAAATATTTCTTTCAACCGTCTAATAGTAACTAAAGAAACTACTATGGGGTCTATGGGCATTCATTTGGTGATTGCATTCGTGTCGGTTGGGAATGAGGGGTAAAATAGGCATTCTCGGATTCTAGACCTTTTACTTTAGGGCAAAGAAATTGCAAAAGGGTGCAGCCCTAAAGGGTAATTCTCTTTATGCACTGTCATTATCCAGTCAAGTCACCTACCATGTCTATTATAAATTGTATTTCATGTCTTGAATCGATTATTCTATATTAGCAGATTACGGAGCTAAAACTGTGTTTTCTTGGACACCGTAAAGCTGGAAACATACTATCGGACGCGACTGACAGCCGCGACTGATAGGTATCTAGATAATGAATGTACACTGAGCCGTGCACACTATCGGACATCAGTCGCGGACGTCACCTTGGGTTGACCTTGAGCCTTTGGACGCCCGAGAGTGATCTGGCGCGCCGGATGTTTAAAGACGTGCACACTGCTAAGTCGCGACCGTCAGCCACATCCAATAGTATGTTTCCAGCAACTTATAGCTAAAGTAATAATCATTACGATATATGATATTACAGTTATTATCCTAGGAAACCAGAGATTAAACAATCTTCGCTATACTGAGCGCCACACAAATTGAAAGATGGGAAGTTAGCCGCAGATGACACTTCGCCGTGATTCGCTAATTATTGCGCATGTGTGCACAATGCCTATACAAATGGCGAAGTAGTGAGCTCGGGCGTAGGGAGCGCGCGGGAGGCACAAGGTTGGCGGGCGGGTGTGCGCCGGCGTCTCGTCTCTCTGGCACCTGCTAACGTCTATATTTTGGCGTTTGCTCAGCTCTCTGCGGCTAACTTCCCATCTTTAGATTTGTGTGGCGCTCAGTATACTTAGTTTCAAAATACTTACCGATAAAGCTTTAGTCTCAGGTTCAGAAAATGCTTTGGCGCCGCGGTAGATTTCACTGCACGGGTTATTCGACGCTCCTTTGCCGCCCCACCGGTACCTAATTACAAAATAAATATTTATGTCACAATCACGACTTAAATGAGCTTTGCAATACGTTTTCGAGAATTTTTCGTTTTTTTTCTATCGCGAAAAGCCCGCGCTTGATCTCCAACTTGAAAATCTCCAACCCGCCTGATGGTAAGTGACATTGTGGTTGAACATGTAAGACGCACTTATATTAGAAGATAGGTACTAGTCCAACAAAAACAATTTCATGTGAAATGTAGCCAAGACAAGATCACAGTTCGCACTATCAAAAATTTGTAAGATCTCACGTAGAGCCAAGCTTCTAACTCTACACGCCTTAACTCTACAAGTCCTTACACCACAAACTCTACAGCTTAGTCAATATATATGTGACATGGCCGTTCATGAGCTACAGCCTAGTAACATACAGATGTCCGTCTGTCCGAACAGACGAACGGCGGAGTCTTAGTAATAGGATCCCGTTTTTACCCTTTGGGTACGAAATCCTAAAATGGGAATGGTACGATAAAGTCGTATAGCTCTGATGCCCACTCTCCGAAATTAATCCCATAGACAATCGATAGTTTCCGCAATACTGTTTTGGTAGCGTGAAAGTGGCTGCTTACCCAAAGTTCCTGTTCAAATCGGTTCCAACACATCCAACCGGCCAACCAGGCTTCCTATTCTTGCGCCAGAGACGGTCCTTCATATGGGTGTATTCGTAACCGTCAGGATTTACTACGGGCAGGAAATACCTAAAAAAATCCTCATTTAATCAATAAAACTCTTAATCATCATATATTAGCTAAACCTCCACTGCTGAACATTCTTTTATATTTACTTCCTCAATTTATTTTCAATAAGACTTCGGATAGAAGCGGCTTGCATACAGTGCAATCCAACGGTCTTGTCAATCAACTCAACAACTATCCGTTTATCCATCTTATCGGTTATATGTTATACGCTGCGCTTGCCGTTGCCGCTTTAAATCATGCAAAAAGATTCTTCATAGATCGTCGAACTACTTGGAGCTTACACTAATAAGGCACATAGTGAGAGATCACGCATAAGCTGATTACACTATACAGGGTTATACAGAATTGGTGTAGGTACTAAGCTGAAAGGAGGTGGTTTAGAGTTTTAAACCATCGATACGAGTAACTCGTATGAACAGATTTTACTATAGGTCCAAACAGAAATTCGAGACAAAAATCTGCCGTTTCATACGTTTTATTGATTCCGAATTTCAATGTTATATAGATCAGCAGTTTTTTTTTCTGGAATTCTGGTTGGCTCCATACTAAAAATTGTTCATAATGATGGTCTTTTAATCACCCCCTTTTGTCTTCATCATTTCATCATTTCAGCCATAGGACGTCCACTGCTGGACATAGGCCTCCCCTAATGATTTCCAATAAGGCCGGTTGAAAGCGGTTTGCATCCAGCGCGATCCTGCGGTCCTAACAAGGTCATCCGTCCACCTTGTGGGTGGACGTCCTACGCTGCGCTTGCCGGTACGTGGTCTCCACTCGAGAACTTTTCGACCCCATCGGTCATCAGTTCTCCGCGCTATGTGCCCTGCCCATTGCCACTTCAACTTGCCAATCCGCTGGGCTATGTCGGTAACCTTGGTTCTTCTACGGATCTCCTCATTCCTGATTCGATCTCGCAGAGAGACTCCGAGCATAGCCCTCTCCATGGCTCGTTGGGCTACTTGGAGCTTACTAATAAGGCCCATAGTGAGAGACCACGTTTCTGTGCCATAAGTCATCACTGGCAACACACACTGGTCGAAAACTTTCGACTTGAGGCACTGAGGTATGTCGGACGAGAAGACGTTACGCAATTTTCCAAACGCTGCCCAACCGAGTTGGATTCGGCGATTTGCCTCTTTCTTGAAGTCGGACCTACCTAACTGGACTACTTGTCCTAGGTAGACGTACGAGTCAACGACTTCAAGAACCGAGTTCCCAACTGAAATAGGGGTGGGTACAACATGAGAATTACACATGACCTTTGTCTTATCCATGTTCATTTTAAGACCCACCTGTTGAGAGACTCGATTAAGGCCTTCGAGCATCGTGCTGAGTTCTTCCATCGACTTTGCCATGACCACGATATCGTCGGCAAATCGAAGGTGAGTGATGTATTCGCCATTGATGTTGATGCCGAGTCCTTTCCATTCCAGGAGCTTAAAGGCGTTCTCCAGAGTAGTAGTAAACAGTTTCAGAGATATTACGTCTCCCTGTCTTACGCCTCTCTTCAAAGGGATCGCCTTGGAGCTCTCTTCCTGTACTCGAACCGACATAGTGGCGTTATTATACAAACACTTCAGCACTTCAATGTACCGATGGTCAATACGGCATCGTTGAAGAGACTCAAGCACAGCCCATGTCTCAACCGAATCAAAGGCTTTCTCATAGTCCACAAACGCCAAGCAAAGTGGCAGGTTATACTCCTCGGTCTTCTGTATAATCTGCCGCAGCGTATGTATGTGGTCCATGGTGCCAAAGCCCTTCCGGAAACCGGCTTGTTCGGGAGGCTGGAAGTCATCAAGCCTGCGTTCGAGACGATTCGTAATGACCCTTGAAAACAACTTATAAACATGGCTCAGAAGCGAGATGGGTCTGTAGTTTTTCAATAAGGTGTTGTCACCTTTTTTGAAGAACAACACCACCACGCTTCTGTTCCACGCTTCTGGCGTTATGCCCTCGAGGACGACAGTGTTAAAAAGCTTCTGAAGGACTTTTAGTACCGGCGTTCCACCCGCTTTCAGAAGCTCTGAAGTGATTCCGTCGTCACCCGGCGCCTTATTGTTCTTAAGTTGGTTCAGGGCCATCCTAATCTCGTATAGGCTAATGTCAGGGATGTCTTCGGTGAAATGTCGGGTCAGCTTGGCTCTTGGGTCTTTGGCCGCGCTGTTTACAGGCTTTGCTACCGAGGCGTATAATTGTCCGTAAAACCTTTCGATCTCCTGCAATACCTCTGCCTTGGTTGACGCTATACTGCCATCTTCTCTCTTCAGCTTTGTCAACTGGCTTTGCCCAATAGAAAAATGCCTCGCGAACACTTTGGAGCCTTTATTCCGCTCTATTGTCTCTTTAACATGTTTAGTATTAAAGAGACGAATGTCGCACCGCACCGATTTTGAAATCTGTCTATTGAGCCGCCTGTATGACTTTGCATCATCGGAAGACTGCAGTCTTAGCGAGCGTCGTTCGGCCATGAGATTTAGAGTATGATCGGAGAATTTCTTAGGTCTATCTGAACGGCGGGGTCTAAAGAACTTAGAACCCACCGTTTGGACAGTTTCTACGAGCCCGTTATTGATCTCGTCCACCGACGCAAAGTTCTCCAGGCAAGCAAAGCGATTTGAGAGCTCGAGCTGAAAGTTCTCAGGGTTTTGTATGTGGGCACGAGTAGGTCGGAGCGTAGACTTCATCAGGCGGGACCTTTCGAGTTTAACGTTGATATTCAGTTTGCCTCGCACGATTCTGTGATCACTGCCGGTTTTTACCTTGTGGATCACGGAGACGTCGTTGAATATCCGTTTCTCGCTAGTCATGATGAAGTCTATCTCATTTCTCGTGGTACCGTCGGGACTCATCCAGGTCCATTTCCTGCGAGGTGGCTTCTGGAAGAAAGAGTTCATCATAAAGAGTTCCTCTTTCTCCAGAAAGTCTGCCAGCATGTGGCCCCTAGGGTTCCGTTGCCCACATCCAAATTGCCCCACTCTCAACTCATCATCGCTTTTCTTGCCCAACTTTGCGTTGAAGTCTCCCATAACAACCGTGAAGCGGGTCTTAGACGTATGTATCGCCCGACTTACGTCCTCATACATAGCCTCCACTTCATCATCTGGGTGTGACGAGGTCGGTGCGTATACCTGGATGACCTTCAACGAATATCGTTTGGATATTCTGAGTATCAGGTATACAACCCTGCTCGACACACTTTCGATGGTAATGATGTTGTTAACGAGAGACCTGTGAACGAGAAAGCCGACACCACCTTGGGACCGTTGGTCACCTTCCCGATAGTACAGTAGGTTGCCGGATTTCAGGGTTATCGTGTCCTCGCCCTCTCTACGAACTTCAGATAACCCCATAATACCCCATCGCAACCTACCCAACTCTTCTTCCAGTTCCGCAATCTTCTCATCAGTCCTCATAGTGCGCACGTTATATGTTGCCAGGGCCAGTCGTCGTCTGTTGGGGTGGCAGCCGGATCTCTGCCGGGGATTCTTAGCACCCCTTGCTCCGCCGTTACCGTGGTCGCTGCCGGAACCAGGACTAGCGGAGCTGCCGGGGACTGGGGGCCTGGTTTTATTTTGTGCACTCATAAGGGGGATTTGCCCATAATGCCGCGCTGGGCAAGCGTGTTGGCAATCGCAGGGCGTAGCTCTCGCGACGGGGATGCTGCTGCCCATCCCCGCCCTGTTGCACTTGAGCTACGCTGTTCTGGATGGGTATACCGCCACCTGTCGGTTCCGTAGTACCTCAGTCGGCTCTTACGACACCTGGTACAAGAGGGGGGTGCTATTCTACTCTGCCGGCACCCCACGGCGGTTTTGTCTTAGTACAAGCATATAAACCTGTATATTGTGAGATTATGACATTTAATCCATTAGGATATAAAAATACAATTAATAGTCAAACTTAAAATAAAAAACTAAACTCATAACCCATCTGCGATCATACCTGGGGCAAAGGAGCCCAATCCATTAAGTATTTCAATTATTAGATCTATTCCAGTCAGTAACATTTGGGAAACTCACCAGTCAATATTTTTAACGTCATCAGATTCAATGTCAAAGTTTTCGGCGAACTGGTTGATGATGTAGGTGACTGTTGCTGGACTGATCCACTCCCGCGCATGGATGCCTCCGTCAATAAAAACTGCTTTGTTTGACAGCTGCCCGTTTGATATCCTCAAAACCTGGACATAATTTTTAAAATCATTGACTTCTTTTTGTGGCTACTGTACGATACATGAATATACAAAAATATAAGCTTGATTGATTCATTACCTTTAGATCTCGCCCTTCAAATGATTTCCCGATAGTTTTCACGCTTATTATAGAAGGATACGTCTTGGACAGAAAATCCATAAACCCATGAATGTCTTCTACTCTATGATACTGCTTCCATGTCATTCGATGCCCTGAAAAGTTGAAACCAGTTATGATCGACCTTAAATTCGTTTCTTTTTCTAGAATGTTAAGTTTGCAAATTGTGAATGATTTAGTAACGAACCTATCAGCGTCTCAGCTGACACAGAAAATGTACAGTTTTCAAATCTTTGCAGTTAGTTTAGTTACAATGTCAATCACGTAATATGTTAATACATTCAACATTCTCCAAAATGTTAACACTTAAACACAAGAAACCCAAAGTAATTCAAACATGGAATATTAAAACACACATGGGTGCAGGGTAAAGATTCGGTGCTGGATCTCAACAACGAACCCCAATTCGCACTGGGCCAATATTCCATGGGCCACTCAAGGGAATTGTACCCCATGTAGGCGCCTATCAAACCTATGCGGCGGTGAGTAGCCCTGTAACGCCAAAAATTGTAAGCTCTAGCTGTAACAAAACCAATATCCCTTGGAATATTGTTCTCTAAAACAATGCATCAAGCTTGAAAGCTTAAACTCAACAATCGTACGAACCTCTCCTGTCTTGAAGCTCCAGCTCATTATCATCTAGAGGTGGGTTTTCTTCGTCAATCCTCTGCTGCAGATCGTCGATAACAACATCGTACGCAATATTGTCTCTTTTGAAGACACGAGTAACGTTCTGTATGGATTCTGGTTTAACCAAGATATCGATGGACGATGGATTTCCTCCCCAAGTGGAAATTACTGAAATTCAAACTGTAATTAACATCGGCAACTTTGAAAAAAGTAACTATTAAATGACTGTTTTAATGTGTTATAAAGGGATTGTGACAGATGCTTACACTTTCTGCGTTGCAGTCTTCCAAGAGTAGCTCGTACCCCTGTTTTATTTGCGGCAACTTTCCACAATTGGGATCCAGAATAGTCGACTTTCTCTGGTTCTTCTTTAGCTACTGGGGCTGATCTGAAAGCAGTTGGGTCTTCTACTTCTACCGGGTCGTCAGTTGAGATTTCAGCTTCATCGTTGCTTTGTGTCGATGAATCTTCTTTTACTATTGCTATCTTATCATTGTCTTCATGGTTTGGTTGTTTGACTGATTGTCTCTCAGGCCATACTGGAAATTAGTATTGTAGTTTATTTACCTGATTATCCCTGGATAATTTCGATTTTATAGCATTTTGATTACTCAAAACTTGTTAGTAATATATTTTACTTGTTATGTACATATATAATTATGTTAATTTGGTGTGTGTAGCTTTTGTTTGAGTAATCCTTGTTTTGTGCGAACGTGACTCATTATTTATGATCATATGTATGTCGTTAGGTATGTTCCCATTATGTGCAGGCACAACTGTATCTAAATTACGCAGTTTCCCTTTTGTAACTATTAAAATATACGTGCTCAGTGAGTTTTCATTGATGAGTCCTACGTGGTGCTTACGATACGATCTTTGTCCCACATCCTATTTTTTATACTCGTTAAGTATAATTTCATTGTTACAATGTGCGAAGATTTACATGCTTACAGTGTGTTTATGTTTATTAATATAACAGGTGTAATATACGGGTACTTCCAAGTACGTTATAAATATACCGGCTCTTAAGAAATGTAATTATTATCAGTTTTTTTTTTAACGGACAAAAGTACCTTTATTACCTACATTATGATGCAATACTACTTTATATGCTAAAACTATCTACACTACTGCTACATAGAAAGCAATCGGATCACCCACATACCCTTGAAGGTCTAAAAATAATCCAAATGCTCAGTGTTTTAGCTCTTTCTTGATCAATAGTTTATTTTTCCTTATACCAGCTTTGTTCGAAATATTTGTTTAACAAGATATCATCAGAATAAAAGTCACCTCGCTCTTGTTTACGAATAGAGGGCACTGGACAGAATGTCCGATAGAGATAAAGAGATGTGATAAAGGAGATCATTTATCAATTAAATTATATCTGATAAATAATCAGCTCTACACTCTATTTTTTTTCCACACAATCTAACTAATAGTTTTGAATATTTTTTTTTTTTTATTACGAATAGGTTCGCGTTTGATTACACTCTGTCTGATGTTAAGCAGATGTGCGGTCTACGGTGTAGCACGCTTACCTAGAAGATACCTATTTACTCGGGATTTGAAGACACCCACGTTGTACTTTAACGGGAAGACAGACCCAGGCAAAGCGTTCCACATTCCGGCTGTTCATATGAGGAATGAGGATTCGAAACGCTTGGTTCTAAAGCGCGGAATATCCACTATAAAGGGGTGGCGCTTTGGTCGCGTCCGTCTAGCCGTACGATAGAAGAAAGGGGCAGGGGGGACCAGATTGTGCAACTCCTGGGCACACTCTCCGAAGTGTATCCGGTAAAAGGCCGACAAACATGCTACCTTGCGACGATGCTCAAGACTTTGCAGCTGTGAGTTAGTCAAGGTGTCGTTGTCAATCAGCCTCCTGGCTCGCCTCTCAATCGATTCCAGAGCCTCCAGTTGATATTTAGCAGAGCCATCCCAAAGGTGAGAGCAGTATTCCATGCAAGACCTGACTTGTGCTTTATAAAGACTAAGCAGTTGCTCAGGTGAATAAATTCTGTTGTGGGCGCAGATCTTTTGTTCTCACAATTCTTACTAATACGAGTACTGTCCATCCGATTGGTTTGTTTGTTACTCTTTCACTCAGCAACAGAACAATCGACTTGATTTTTAGTATGACAGTTTAGGACAGTAAAGTTGGAATTATAGGCCATTTTTTATACCGAAAAAAAAATAAAAGTTGTTGGGAAAACAAATCATTATTTTTTGTAAAAAATGGCTAAACCGCTTTATATCGTGTACAAAATTCGAATATTGCGCTCGAATTCTTTATAATATGTTGATTTTTCAAAAACGGTTCAGCCGATCTCAGTAAAGAAAACCCTTTGGAACTAAAATAAATATAAATAAATAAATATTGAGGGACATCTTACACACGGTTTCTGAAACCAAACCTTTTTTTTTCATAAACTAAGCAAAGCTTGTGATATGGCTGCCAGACACTGATATACTACATATACATATTTTAAATACATACGATATATTGTACCTAAAAAACACCCAGACACAGAGCAAACACCTATGTTCACCACATAAATGCTTGCCCTGGGTGAGGATCGAACCCACGCCTCTTTGATCCAGAAGTCAGGTTCACTAACCGCTGAGCCACCGAGGCTGTCGAGCTAAAAAAGATTTTTTTCAATTCGGTTCACAATTGGCGAAATTATCACAAAAAAAACACTACGTACAGACGATCCTCCATACACACATATAATCCTTATAAAAAGTCGATTATAAAATTAAAATATCACGCTAGCTAGCCGAGAGCGAAATCTAGTTTTTCGAATCAATCCCCCGACCGCTCTAAGCGGTTTAGTTTTTATAGTTAGAATTTTTTACTCGTTTCCCACTGCTTTCTACTTAGTCCTGATTACATACTACTCTCGTACTTCTACTAGCTCTGCCATGGCATTCATAAACATTTAAGAAACCACATAATTTACGAGCCGACACAACGCCATTGTTTTCAATGTTGCGCTAAGCAAATCGCTAATTGAAATGCTAAACTCGTGCGCACTGTCACATGTTTAATGACTTTCTCTGCTCGTGGGTTTTCGACATGAACTGGTCATCATGTAAAGGCACGTTGGGTTTGGGACTGTACTGATCCGGCATTTTAGTCCACTGTTGAACAGAGGTCTACCTACGAGAGACGATTTGGCCATATCTATCACGTTTGCCGATTGCAGGTTGGTGGATTGACATACCCTATCAAATCTTTTTAACGGGAAATATACACTATGCATCAGGCAGAATGTTTTTCTTCACAGAAAAGCCAAGTGTCTAAAGTACTTAGATAAATTCCAAGGAACTTATTGATTCAGGACCAGGTTTGAACCCATGCCTTGAGCTTGTAATGCGAACATAAATCCATTATTTACATAAGTTATATTTTTGTGAGATGGGGCAAAACAATATTTTTGAGTATAAGTACCTTTGATTTCAGCATAGATGAATATATAATAAGTTCGTCTATGATTTCACCAACATTGATTACTCATGAGTTGCTCATTATTTTTGTAACTGTTTAGATCAATAAGGCAAACGTTTTTATTTTTAGTGAACTGCGCCGAAATGTAAAGAAAGAAAGAAATACCGTTTATTTCGTGACATACATGAACATTAGCAATGTAGCCCGTAAATTTAAAAAAAAATCGATGCTATCTCTTGAAACTTTAGCATGTGGAAATACACATGAATAAATAACGTAGGTAATTAATAGTTGTAAGCTTTGTTATTAATTTCCTTTTCCATTTAAAAAAATGTAGTCAATCGAAAGATGGTTTTCTCTGACTTTGTGAGGTATTTGTTTGTATTCGCGTCGCGTAGAGATGTAGAGCCAAGGTAACTGTTTGTAGGGAATCTCAATTAATTTGAAAACGGTAGTTGATTTATATGCCTGATAGTCTCGTTTCCGGTTTCCGTTAGGTTTTGTTTTCATTTGACATAGTTCTTTATTTTTTGATACGTATAAATGTGGAACTATTTGGCAGGCAATTTTTAACCGACTTCAAAAGAGAACATTCTCAATTCAGCTGTGTTTTTTGTATGTATGTTAAGCGATTAGTCCGCCAATTATTATGAATCAATTTTTATGATTCTTTTTTTGTTTGATCATACTTTAGAGCTCACATTAAAATTGTATCGAAATCGGCAAATATGTTTCTGAAATATCAACAATAGTGAAAAATTGGTATATGTCGATAACTCGATGATTTTACTATTAACTATTGTAATTTATTATATTTTGATACCAATTCAAGTTCCGTTTTTTATAAAATCAAGACGTACCTTATAAGGTCTTCTGCAAATCTGCAGTGTCTCTACATTGAATACTCTGTCACTCTAGATTTATTCTATAAACCCTAGTTTTAGCTAAAGAATACAATATCTACTCTAATAAAACAACTCTATTATCAGTACTATTGTGTGCGTTGTATGTAGTGCGTTAGTTACGATATTTATTTCTCCAGAACGACTGCACTGATTTTTGGAATTCATAATTACAAACAACAAAATGACTTTATTATTATATACTACGGGACTAATCGCGCACTAAGATCTGCCTACCCGTGACCACGATCGATGCAAGTCGGTTGAAACGTCGGGATGTTGAGGTATTTATTCATCTCGTCATTTTAGTGCGCGATTAGTCCCGTAGTATACAGGGTTACTCCTAATCAATTAGCATCTTTTAGGGGCTTATTCTATACATCCAAACTAACAACTTTTGTTTTGCGACTGTTGTCAAAACTTGTATAATAACCCTGTATAATAATATTGTGCTCAAATTACGAAAGTTTAAAAACAATAAAATGACTATTAAAATATAGCAAAAATCGCGTAAAAATCTAAATAAGTTAAGTCCGACACAAATATCAGAATGTTTATTAAACATTGTACAAAATCACGTACTTAGAACCCTAAAAATAGTTAATATTAGCCATTTATTAAATGTGTATAGGAATTCTTACCTTCTCCCGGCAGTAAATCATTAATGAGCGGAGAGGCGATGCTCGAGGACACCAGCAACAGCAACACGACCGCTCTCGTCGGTGACCCCATGGCGACTGGTTGAGCTCGGCTAGCGGTCCCGCGGTCACCCTGCCGCAATGATGCGCTTGCGCACGTTTGCTCCTTTTAAGCTCCGGTTCTACAACTTATCGCCTCTTAACTCGCACTGATTTTACACTCGGATTTGATGATACTATTTCTAAATCCTCCTGAGACACAGGGATTTTTTAGACTTTACTTTTAATATAAGAAAAAAAGTAGAAAATAGCTTATTTTAAAACAGCAAATATCTAGTTTGACCTTTAGTTCAAACTTGATTTTCTAAAAAAGGTAGATTTTATTTATTTATTTTATATTCATTTAAATTAATTGACATCCACACCCACTCTTCAAAAGTCAACTGTTGAACAAGGCCTGCCATTCAAAGAGATTGGGCCACATCCATCACGCTGATCAGCTTCATTATAGCCCAATTTAGTAACAGAAACTAAAATAAAAAGTTAGGTATCTAATGATAGTTAAAAAAGAATATTCGTACTTCAAAGCCGCGTGAAGGCCTCTGACATGCCTAAACTGTTAAAGCAACCGGCACCTACTATTAACCAAGTCATCCAAGACACAGTAGAGCTCAGTTGTTACCCAGGTAGCAAAGTGACGTCAGTGACGCATAAACGACGTCACTCTTAGGTCATAATAGGGTCGGTCGTTAATGCGTCGTCGATGACGTCATAATGTACGTCAATTAAAAGTCATTATTTCGACGTCTCATATTCACCATAAAATTGACGTTTTATTGACGTCCATTTAGGGTCAATATCAGGACGTACTATATTCGCCACAAAGTAGACGTTTTACTGACGTCCATGTAGGGTCAATATCAGGACGTACCATATTCGCCACAAAGTGTACGTTTTACTGACGTCCATCTAGGGTCAGTATCAGAACGTACCATATTCGTCACAAAGTGGACGTTTTACTGACGTCAATTTAGAGTCAAAGTCAGGACGTACCATATTCACCACAAAGTGGACGATTTACTGACGTCTATTCAGGGTCATTATTAGGACGTATCATATTCGTCTCTGGTGGACGTTTTAATGACGTCCATTTAGGGTCGATATCAGGACGTACCATATTCGCCACAAAGTGGACGTTTTATTGACCTCTATTTAGGGTCAATATTAGAACGTACCATATTCCCCACAAAGTGGATGATTTACTGACGTCTATTCAGGGTCATTATTAGGACGTATCATATTCGTCTCTGGTGGACGTTTTACTGACGTCCATTTAGGGTCAATATCAGGACGTACCATATTCGCCACAAAGGGGATGTTTTATTGACCTCTATTTAGGGTCAATATTAGGACGTACCATATTCGCCACAAAGTGGATGATTTACTGACGTCTATTTGGGGTCATTATTAGGACGTATCATATTCGTCTCCAGTGGACGTTTTACTGACGTCCATTTAGGGTCAATATCAGGACGTACCATATTCGCCACATAGGTGACGTTTTATTGACCTCTATTTAGGGTCAATATTAGGACGTACCAAATTCGCCACAAAGTGGAAGATTTACTGACGTCTCTTCAGGGTTATTATTAAGACGTATCATATTCGTCTCTGGTGGACGTTTTACTGACGTCCATTTAGGGTCAATATCAGGACGTACCATATTCGCCACAATGGGGACGTTTTATTGACCTCTATTAAGGGTCAATAATTAGGACGTACCATATTGTTTGCACGCGCGCTCGCATCGGTGCGGACGTGTTTACTTTTTGTCGCAGCAATTATTTCTATTTAGTTCGATCGCAATGTTTACGTTTTGCCGGGTTTGTAAAAAAGACGTTACCGGTGAACTTATAATGAAGTGTACACTATCAAACTGTGAAAAAGTGTATCATATATTGTGTCACGGTATTAAAAGACGAGATTTCGAGTCTTTTTCTACGGACTATGTGCGCCAATGGATTTGCCCGATGTGTGACAGCACAAAAAGAAAACGTGCTGGGAATGACACGCCAGTTCGCACTCCAGAACATAGGAAGTTACCAACAATAGCGAGCCCTAATTATGTCAATAACCAACGGGGCAGCAAGTGCAGTCAAATGGAAGTTTCCGTGCTGGAGAATGACGGCGGTTTGTTATCAGAATTCCAAGAATTTTGTCGAGAACTTAGAAAAAGATTACATACGCAAGACCAACATACTTTACAAATTCAAAATGTATGTTCAGCTACTAATGACGAAATTCAGGTACTAAAGACCGTTATAAAAGATAGGCGATGTTCGTGCGATTTGACCTCAATAGATACCTACTTAAAATGCTTTGCGACCGCAACCAGCGCATCGAGTCATTGTAATGTAATGCACAAATAAATCAAATAATTTCAAGTGTCAGCAAAAGTCCGATGCAGGTGCAGAAACAAGTTAACACCAACCTGATTAGTGATAACAGTGCATTAGTAATTTCTCCAAGAGAGAATAAATAGTTAATCTAAATGTGCCATGGTCATAAAATTGCTATGGGATCGACATTGTAATTTTAAGACTATGGATTCATAACAATTATTGATTATATATAACAGTCTATGTATGTATATACTTCTTGAATATAAATCTATTATGCTACTTACATTGTTTTATTTGGTTTCATCCATAGTCCTAAGAGTCTGTTCAGGGTACGTGTATAATATAGGATGCCTGCTATCGCAAACTAAATTCTAAATTCTTTTCGTCATTTACTTTGTTCACAGGAAAGTGACTGGGCTGTACATATTAGGGCAGCCATCGTCGTTGGAGTATCGTCATTTACTTAGTTCACAGGGACTGGGCCATACATACAAAGGCAGCCGCCGACATAGTAGTGACGTCATACACAGGATTCACAGTAACGTCACTATGAATACTGTATATGACGTCACTCCAACGTTAGTGTCTACCTTAATATGTACGGCCCAGTAACGTCCCTATGAGTACAGTAAATGACGTCTCTCCAACGTAAGTGGCTGCCCTAATATGTGCGGCTTAGTGACGTCTTTATGAATACAGTAAATGACGTCGCTCCAACGTCAGTGGCTGCTCTAATATGTACGGCCTAGTGACGTCCTTATGAATACAGTGAATGACGTCGCTCCAACGTCAGTGGCTGCCCTATTATAAACGTCATAGTGTCGTCTCTATGAATGCAGTATATGACGTCACTCCAATGTCAGTATGTGGCGTCACTCCAACGTCAGCATATGACGTCACTCCAACGTCAGTATATGGCGTCACTCCAACGTCAGCATATGACGTCACTCCAACGTCAGTATATGGCGTCACTCCAACGTCAGCATATGACGTCACTCCAACGTCAGTATATGACGTCACTCCAATGTCAGTATATGGCGTCACTCCAACGTCAGCATATGACGTCACTCCAACGTCAGTATATGGCGTCACTCCAACGTCAGCATATGACGTCACTCCAACGTCAGTATATGGCGTCACTCCAACGTCAATATATGACGTCACTCCAACGTCAGCATATGACGTCACTCCAACGTCATTATATGACGTCACTCCAACGTCAGTATATGACGTCAATCCAACGTCAGTATATGGCGTCACTCCAACGTCCTCCAACTTACGTCATGAGGCTGTGACAAATTGTCGTCATCTGAAGAAACTACCGACGTCATGATAATGACGTCTCTTACGTCGAGCAGTACCGTAAACGGACGTCATAATAACGTATAAATGCTACCTGGGTATTACCACCCGCGGTCACCCATCCGTAGACTGATCGGGAAAATGAATCCTTGCAAAATTGCTACAGACAAATAGTTCACAATAGCAGAATTCTATACTGTTACATTTAACACACATACGAGTAGTTAATGACCAAGGTAATCGCTGTTATCTTGAACTAAAACTCCGTTGTTTTAGAGATATAGCCAGGTCTGAAGCGCTTACTTGTAAAAGCTATAATTATTTTCTCCAAGTCACGTGTAGGTGTTAAGGTTCCTAAGTGGAAGTTTGCATTTCTGCAGTCTTGTGCTTAAAGGTTCGGCAGCTTGTTAATTTGCTTTTGAGATTAAATGGTGTCAATGCACGGGTTGGTAATTAATTGTCACTATATTATTTCTTATATTTTTTGATATATATTTATTTATTTACCTAACGTAATGTTTTAATTGACTGTTTAGAAGTTCAGATTATGGGACATAGAATATCACTATGACCAACTTTTACGTTGAGACATACCTTGAAATCGTGAATTCTGGAATTGTTCTTTTCACGATTTCAGGTTTTCATGGGCGCGGGCTTTTACATTTTGTCAACGAAATTTTTCGTATGCAACAGACAGCTGCCCAATTATCGAACCCTGCGAGAGCCCAAGTTTTTTTGCATAATATTTGAGCTAATTAAGAGTAACATTGCCATTTCGTAAAAGCTATTTTGGACGATAACTAAAAATATCTAAGTACATTGAATCGCAATCTGCAGAGATATTGCGCAACGTATAGGTAGGTATAGGTACATACGCACGCACACTATTTTATATAGGAGGCGTGATTTAGACCTAAAAAGAGACCATCTAAAAAACAAACCGCCGTCCAACATAAATGGAGTCCTCACGTGTAGCCACTGTCCTAGGACATTCACCGCTAAAATTGGGTACATCAGCCATGTGAGGACCCATCAGTAACCTTACCCATGTACAGAAAAGGGTCGCCGTAGCCGAAATCGGCTAGGAAGACATCATCATCATTTCATATAGGTAGTCATATACTTACACAAATCAGTCGATAAACTGTCATTCCGATGTCCTCCTAATAAGTGTAAATAAAATTACATAGTATGCATCAGTGGAAAGAATATTTCGTTTCGTCCAGTGCACATACCTACTGTTTTTCACACACCCACAGTGGTGAATCACTTTCGTGTTATCGAGATCCGCAGGTTCAGAAATATCTATAAATATCATCAGTTCTAATCGACTCTCTTAGGTGATTATTTGCAAAAAAATCTCTCAAATCAGGCTTACCGGTATCGTTTTGCATTTGTTTTGGAACCTGAATATTAACCAGAGAACGTATTTTTAGAGAGAAGTGTATGTGTATGTACGAACACGAAAATATATTCTGCAAGCTATCAAGACACAGCGTCCGAAGCATCTTATCAAAAAGTGCATTGATTTTTTTTTTCTCAACCTATGCTGTCCCACTTCTGGGCAAAGGTCTCCCTCATTTCCTTCCATTACATAATGTATGATGATTATATATATTTATATACATGATAATTTACATAAAAGAAAAATACAAAATATTTTACATATTATAACAATATTTAATATTTTCAAATCTAACTTTTTAAAATATGGAATTACCGAATTCTTCTAGAAAATGTACTCAAAAATCATATCGCTTAAAATTAATTACATACTTCAACGTGTTCATAAGTTTTTTTCTACCTTGTCGTAATGTAAAACGTGCAAACATAATTATTAAAGTTTCAAATTCAAAGCTCTAATTAAAATTTCTTTCTCCAGTTTCCTGGGAAGTTTTTGGTGACACTCGGCGCGAAGCTTTGGCGTATCTGACGTGTTTATATCCGTGTTAACAACCTGTGCTTGTGGCAGGCGGTTCGCTCGGTCGGTCATTGCCACCAGTTGCAGTTATTTAACATCCATGACAAACATTGTTTACAGTAAACACGTTTCTAACGACCCGTTTATCTAATCGTTGATGACTTTTTCTACCAACATCTAGTAGGCAGTTTCGTTGTTAACCAGGCTAAACGGATTCTTTAAAATATATCTATGTTTCAATACCTTAATCTATGTTGAGTTCATGTATCTACACTAATCTACAGGCTGTACATGTCTTTACATCCACTATTTATTGTTCGACGATGAAAGTTAATTTATATCTTAAGACTGAGGCTTAAGAAAACTATGTTTTTAGGTTAACCAGTATGCAAAACAGAATGGCAAGGAAAACTATGAAATACGACGAAAGCCTAAGTCGAGACCTTTCTCCGCTAGCGTTATCGATTCAAAGAAAAGAGAGTCGGTAAAACTAGTGAAACTCACTAACAATTCTCCTAAGAAAACTGCTAGTTGTAAACATGACAACATTATTGAAGAACTCAAAGATACAAATGAAAGAGCAAAGAGTCTAGAGCTACTGAATGTGCAGTTAACCGATGACAATAAAGCTTTACGAAAGAAATTGGATCAGGTCAATGAAGAAAAACACGTAACCGATTTAAAACTTGCAGAATGCGAAAAGTTTATAAATAGACTGGGCAAAGAATATGAAAATAGAAATGTAGAATTGAAAAGTATAAAAGAAAACGAAAATAGGCTTTTGGCAGAGTTGACACGAGAAAGAAATGATAGAAAAAACTTGACAATACAACATGAGAAAGACATGGTCACAATTCATGATCTTCAGAGGCAAGTCAAAGAAATGGAGATGATATTGAAAAGGAAACATCCTGATTCAGTTTCAGCTTTGATAGGTATGTATAATTTTTTTCATTTGAAACAATTATAATTGTGCGTATCTAATATTTAAATTATAAAAAAGTTTCGGATATCAAAATTCAGTTAAACCTATTGAAATGAAAAAAGAATGTAATTAATTCTGTCTTTATTTCAGTGGCATCAAAATCATCAACTGTGGAAGACAATAAAAAGAAATTACTAGAAGAACGCATAGCTAGATTGGAACAAGAGCTAAAAGATAAAGAGGACCATTTTCAGGGCATACTCTTGACTTTACAAGAAAAGTTTGGAGATATGAAGCAGAAATACGAAAGCCATATTATTGACGTAGAAAGACAGTTGATGGAAGATCGTAAAGTAAATACCGAGTTAAAGAATAAAATAAATAGGGCTAATATGGTAGATTCTGCCGTCCAAACAGTGCCTAAATCTCAACATACTGTAGCTTCTCAAACGTTTATAAAGCC
Source organism: Hypomecis punctinalis (assembly GCA_949316475.1). NCBI lineage: Eukaryota > Metazoa > Arthropoda > Insecta > Lepidoptera > Geometridae > Hypomecis > Hypomecis punctinalis. Next base: position 15,240,780 of record OX438814.1, on the reverse strand, counting down.
TGACAGAGCGTCGTCTGCAGTGAGTAGACTGTCCCAAAACTCGGCACTATTTTTGAACAAACTCAAAGAAGATAGTTATTTGGTAGCGACAATCAAAGGTCTCCAATCAGAGTTGACTGTGAAGCAGCGGACCATTGCTAAAATTAACAGAGAGACCGAAGAGTTGAGAAAGAATTTGCGAAATTTGCAAAAAGAGAAAGAAGGTAAGCCATTTCTTTACATTTTGTTTTGTTGTTTGCTGTGCCGGTCTTTTTATAGTCCACTACTGAACTCAGGTCGATCCACGAAGGCTAATTGAGCACATCCGCCACGCCGGTCCAGTGCGGTTACTTAACCGCACTGGGACGCGACCGAATTTTTTCATCACGTATGTACGCTTGCTCACTTAACTTTTCTTTCATCGAAAAGCCAGTAGTGTAAAAAAGTGTCCATAGCTTTCAAAGAACTTATCTCAAACGCGGTGGCCTAGGAGACGTAACACATGCCTTGCAATCGTGAGGTCGTGCGACAAACTCCGGTCCGTAGAAATGAGCTTTGTGATTTAGCTCAGCAAAATGGCATGTACCTATTATATTATATTTTCAGTGTTGCTTAATCTAAATCCTCACAAGAAAACAGGTGGAGGTAAAAACAAATCAACGGAAAATATTCTCGCTAGAATGAACATGGAAATGGAGTCTGAGCTTACAGAAATAAAGCAACAGAAAGAGTGCCTCGTTCAGGAGAGAAACAGTCTCCTCGATTCTTTGAAACGGACGAATGAAGAATTTATATTATTGAAGAAGAAAAGAATTCAAGATGTAAGTTTTATGTTGGATTTAAATCATAAGGTTGTAGTATAGCACATTTTAATAAACCATAAACGCGAATACACAATGAATCAGCCAAATAATCCACTAACAAACGAGCGATAAACAGTTTAAAAGCAACGATGACACTCCATAAAGCCAAGAAAAACTGTAACCAGCCAATCATCTCTTCCCAAAGGCTAATATCTATTTTTATTCGCTATTCATTTAACATTACATATTATCCAATAGACGCCGCCAATAATATTCAATGTGCTCCTGTAGTCTTAGTCAGAATAATTTATCCCCGTGTTTTTTTTTGTTATTATATGTACCTACCTGGCTCTTGAAAGTAAAAATGCAAGGCAGTAAAAAAACATGCGCTTTTTGCGATGATTATGTTGACAAGTTTAATAAAGAGACTCTGTTACTTGCAGCTGCACACTCTGCAATTGGCCCATGAGAAAGAGTTGATGCAAATGAACATGCAAGTGTACCCACAGCAAGAAGAAATAAAGAACCTTAACAGAACGGTGGAGTTTCTCCAAGACCGTATTAGGAATTTGGACGAAAAACTCATGAGGTGCCAAGGAGGAGGCGTCAGCAATGTGGATATACTCGCTGGAGGGGACAATCTTGGTATGAGAAATGGTAAGCGAGAGGTCCGTTAATTTATTATTTTTAATTTTGATTAGTTGCCTGAACTTTTACCAATGTACTAAAAAAACCCTCTGTAAGAAGAAATAAAAAACCAGAATAGGACGGTGGAGTTTTTCCAAGACCGTATCAGGAATTTGGTCGAAAAGCTCATGAGGTGCCAAAGAGGAGGCGTCAGCAATGTGGATATACTCGCTGGAGGGGACAATCTTGGTATGAGAAAGGGTAAGCGAGAGGTCCGTTAATTATTTTTTTTTAATTTTGATAAGTTGCCTGAATTTTTAACAATGTGATAAAGAAACACCCTCTGTAAGAAGAAATAAAGAACCAGAATAGAACGGTGGAGTTTTTCCAAGACCGTATCAGGAATTTGGACGAAAAGCTCATGAGATGCCAAGAGGAGGCGTCAGCAATGTGGACATACTCGCTGGAGGGGACAATCTTAGTATGAAAAGTGGTAAGCGAAAGAGGTCCATTAATTAATTATTTATTAATTTTGAAAAGTTGTCTGACGTTTTGTCATAAATATAATAAAGAAAAACCCTCTGCAAGAAGAAATAAAGAACCTGTGGAAAAGAACGGTGGAGTTTCTCCAGTATCGTATCAGGAACTTGGATGAAAAGCTCATGAGGTGGCGTCAGAAATGTGGATATACTCGCTGGAAGAGACAATCTTGAAATTAGAAGTAGTAAGTGGAAGGTACGTTAATTTTTTTTTTATTTTGAAATGTTGTGTGAAGTTTTGCCATCTTATCGTCTTATGTTTTCTATTCCTCATGGCCAGAGCCGACACCAGTGTTTGTTTCAGAGGTGAACGGTAAAAAATCCTAAAAACTTTAGACTAATTAAATTCGCTACAAATTCTCTACATTTGATGGCAGTACATAAGACATTGCCAAAATTCTGAAACACCCTCACAGAAGCCACAAACAAGAATTAAAGTTGAAGTTGGCACCAATTTAGAAAAAAGACGGCATCAGTTCACGTGACCTATCCTCTATCATTGATACATCCATGAGTTTTATAACTTTTGTTCCGATCATTTTTGAATTTTTACTTGGTTTTCCTCGTATTTGTCATTGTTGCGATATTTGTGCAAAGTTGACGCAGTCTCGCAGAAGTTAATTAAGTTATTTATTCATTACTTATTTGCTTACTTATTTCGATTTGTTATCCTGACGAGAAAACGTGAACAGCATTTATAACATAATTAAATAGTAATGTTTTTCATTAGTTACCTATTTCTCGGAATGTTGGCAAAATAAAGTTGGTTAAGTTTTCGGAATGATACCGTTTTGAATTGGATTTATCTGTATAAAGTAGCAAATCGCGTGTCTGAATAGTTTTCTAGTTCTATTCCAAGGAACAACCAAGTTTACCGTTGACCTGATTATGAATCGTTAGTCTGTTTAGAACAATTCTTATTGGTATGACTTCTGCTACAGTTAGAATTTTGCATACATCATGTGAATTAAATTATGTACTAAATATTATTTCTAAAATGCTTTATTGGAATTTGGGACCATACTATATAATTGAGTGCGTAAAATAAATTAAAATAAATTATTGTAATCAGTCAGTTAGATTAAAAAAATATTGGGAATGTATTTTTTATTTTTTCAATGAAATAAAACATAGCGAAGATAAAGTGAGTCAAAGTTCGAGAGTGAGGGCACGTGACGTCGTTGTATGGTAAAAAGTATAGAAGTCTATAGAAGCGTGACGTCACGCGGAAATTTAATGGGAAAATAAATATATTTTGATAATCTAACTGACGGACTCATTTTTATACTCGTCTAGTCTTATAATTAAAAAATATAGGACATTATAAGTACTGTTAAGGTTTTAAGTGTTCTCAAGTGCCTAATTAAGTGGGTACTTCTTGTGATTGTTGGTTGTTTTAGATTACGGATATAATTCATTACATGTATGAATTTAATTAGGTAGTGCGCACAAATTGTCAATTTCATCTAATGTAATACTAGTGTATACTAATAGATCATTACCAGGTGCTATATTTTTGAACTTGGAACAACTTGGTCGTATACGTAACTTGTATGGAGACGGCTAGGTCGTATACGGAATTTGTATGGAAATGGCTAGGTCGTATACGGAACGAGTATGGAGATGACTAGGTCGTATACGGAACTTGTATGGAGATGGCTAGGTCGTATACGGAACTTGTATGGAGATGGCTAGGTTGTAAACGGAACTTCACAAATTTACCATAGTTACAATCTGTCAGTTCCGTATACGTCCAAGTCCAAGCTATTCGAATTTCAAAAATAATTATCCTGGCGGTAAAAAAATTAAGAGAGTTAGACAAGTGTGCTAGTTAAATATTAGCATAATATAGCTGAGAGTGATCTTTATGAGCATTTAATTGAAGCGTTGCTGTATTTTACTATAATGATATAAAGGTTCCCAGTGGAATGTCTAGTCAAATTTTATTTTCGGATTGTGTATGCTTAAGAGTGAAACCCACCGATAATGGCCTAATATGGTGCCTTTTAGCTCTACTTTAAATAAACTTATTTGTGTAACCTGTGTCTTTGAATATTCTTACGAATTCCCTAAAAAGATAATATTTATGCACCTTTTGCATATTACACGGCTCTCAATTACTTTCGGATTTAAAAATAACACGTAACTTGCATAATCTTTTTTAAGTTTCCATAACAATAAATAACACGTTTCACGAGCGCCTCGGATCGGTAGAAAAAATAAAACTGCATCAAATTATCGGAACCAGGGATCGTCCAGTCCCATCCTTGTAATTAACTCGGGATTGAGATTTTTAAGTAGCTCCTTGACGGCAACGAGGAGATCTTTTCCTGTTGGCTCTATGTTATCGGGTGGCATTAAAAAACCATGGCTGCCTTTGTTTCCCATTTCCAGTCCAAAGGATAGGACAATTCCTGTGAAATATGTCCAGTCGATTGCAGCGCCGGTGGCTGGGTAGACCATGTGATAGGTTGCGCCGAATTTGTAGTCCTTCCCCGTATGGTTGTATATTGACTGTGGGTATAATATAATTTAGTCAGTTGGGTGTACTGTACCAGCCTTTTTAAAAGTCCACTGCAGGATATAGGCATACACACGTAGGGTGATTGGGCCATATCCACCACGCTGGCCCAGTGCGGGTTGGTGGATTCACATACGCCATCGAATTTCTTCTACGGACGTATGTAGGTTGCCTCACGATGTTTTCCTCCACCGAAAAGCCAGTGGTGTGAAATTCCGTACATAAATTCCAAGGAATTCATTGGTACGTGTCCGGATTCGAACTCACGAGCTCACGATTGTAAGGCAGGTGTCATTACCACCAGACCACCACAGCTTTTCACGCGCCTTTATTAGGTCGACGTGAATTATGTAATGTGTGATGAAGCCGTGGTGGCTTAGAGGTAGTGACACCCGCCTTACAATCGTGAGGTCGTGGGTTCAAATCCCGGTCCCGTACCAATGAGTTCTTTGGAATTTACGTACGGAATTTCACACCACTGGCTTTTCGGTGAAGGAAAAACATCGTGAGGCAACCTGCATGCGTCCGTAGAAGAAATTCGATGGCGTAATGTGAATCCACCAACCCGCACTGGGTCAGCGTGGTGGATATGGCCCACTCACCCTTCGTGGGTAGGCGTACGTCCTGCAGTGGACTATTAAAAAAGGCTGACACAGTATTATGTAATGGAATCTAAGGTAACTAATTTAACCATCTTCCAAGGGTCGTAGCGTAATAAAAATTGGCAGCTATATGTAGTTCTGATGACAATACAATAATATGGTACTGTCGAACTGATCTGATGATGGAGCCGGAAGATATGAACTGGAACTTCATGATGGAAAATCGTATTATAGGTGTTTTAGATTTATCAGAAAAGTCTTGTAATGTACTTTGACCACGGTTAGGTTTCAAGGTCTAATGATGAAGCCGGAAGATATGCACTGGCATTAAATGATGGAATATCGTATCATAGTCGTGTTTGCACTTGTGAGAAATGAAAAGTAATGAACTAAGCGTGTTTTTGTAGTGTTTTTTAAACTATTAATTATTTACAGTTGGGTGTAGCTACTGTTAATTAATCTCTACTAATATTATAAATCGGAAAGTGTGTTTGTGGGTTTATTGGTTTGTGTGTGCCTCTTTCATGCAGCAACGGAGCAACGGATTGACTTGATTTTTGGTACGTACACTACTACTTTTTATCCCCGAAAAATAAAATGCTCCCATGGTAGGTATAGCACAAAAATTAAAATACCACGCGGGCGAAGTCGTGGGCAAAAGCTAGTAAGCTATATATACATATATCTACCACAACTATATTTATATATATATATATATATATATATATATATATATATATATATATATATTTGGGACATCTTACACACGGCCTCTGACCCCAAACTAAGCAAAGCTTGTGATATGCCAGAGACTGATATATACTACATATACTTATTTTTAAATACATACTTATGTAGATAGTATCTAAATAACACCCAGACACAGAGCAAACACTTATGTTCATTACATAAATATTTGCCCTGGGTGGGGATCGAACCCACGCCTTTTTGATCCAGAAGTTAGGGTCACTAACCACTGAGCCACCGAGGCAGTCAAAATGGTAAGTAAGTTTCTAGTAAACCGGGCGGCTAGCTCTGGTGTCAGTTTTTATCCGCCTGAAGGCTCTGCCATGACTCTACGGTAAAACAACCAAAACCCTTAAATGGTAAAAAATTAAAAAACTATATCTACAGCTTCTCTACACTCATACTCATTTATTTTATAACTATAAGTTACATGCCAAACAAGAACTAATGTATTGTATAAATTGTAAATCTTAATAACTAATAATTGATTCAATGAAATAATTATAAGTAAGTTCGTATAGGCCGGGTGGCTAGACTGGCTAGCCCTGATTCTCTATGATTATTAAACGTATTGTTTCTCTATAATTCAGGAAATCAAAGTTGCTTTAGAAGATGAGTCGGTGGACGGGAAATTTATAATTTGTCCTAGTCACAGATTACTGTTCCTCGGACATTTCGCAAAACAAGTGACCTCATAGCATAGGAAATATTTGTAGCAATGGTAATTCCATAATACTTACCTAGTGATCTTAATTGAAGGTAACCTTGTCTTTTTATTCTGACCTTTTTATTATGATAATGATATTTTTTGAATTTTTCCTTCTTTACCCAAAGGTCCACTCTGTTCTTAAATGTGTTTATAGTCCTTGGCACGTGTAGCATATCAAAGGGACAAATTGTCTTTCCACCATTATATCCCCTCGAACTATTTCTAGAGATATCTGTGCCTCGAAGAGAAAATTAAGTATGGCTTGACAGACAATGACAACTGACATTAGAAGTGGATAAAATGGTTTTTTCCCTTTGCCGTGCTACCCGTACTGAGATGATTTTAAATCCTGTGGCAAACTGCTCCAGTTGTAAACCACTGCGATGGAGATTAGTAAGGATTAGTGTTAGTTGAAATTGCAGAGTTGAATGATTATGAAATTAGAGTGAGCATGACACATAGCAAGGACTGATGACCGATGGGGGTTGAAATGTTCTCTAGTGGAGACCACGTACCGGCAAGCGCAGCGTAGCACGTCCCACAAGGTAGACAGATGTCCTTATCAAGATCAGGCCAAAGATAGCCGCTTCCAACCGGTCTTATTGGAAATCCATAGGGAAGGCTTATGTCCAGCAGTGGACGTTCTATGGCTGTTAGATGATGATGATCGTGTCGGTTTACCTCGGACATCGCTTTAGCCGTGGTCCATAACTGCCTCCTATCGGGAGTGGGCGAGCCCCGACCGCTCCACGGGTACAAAATCAGCTGGCCGTATGTATGGACGTCCACCATAGCCATGGGCTTCGTTTTTGAAGACAAAATCACATTCTAAAAATATTCCAGTGCTAAATAGCTTTGAACTAGTTTGGGATAAACGTAGGTTATATATTATGAGGATTGCAAAAGGAGTTGGTAAACTTTTTATATGGGAGGCGGTCCTTGAAAACCAGCAGCGATGCGAGCTGTATTAATGTTTAGTGCCATATTTAAGAATATTATGTCACGCAAAAACATATTTTTGTGTATCGCCGTTTTATTATAATATCTCTTTTTTATTTCACTAAGTAGAAAATATTTAGACTGAACTGGTAATACTAAGAGGAGGTCTACGTAGTCTACGTATCAGACAGGAATCTTCAAACAACCAATAGCGGGCTGGTATTTTAGAGTTTGACATTTATTTATTTTTTAAAACATGGTGACCAGCCCTCTATTTGTTATTTAATATTGACAATGTCATTTCCTTTTGCTGTTTCATAATGTCACTGTCAGGTTTTTTTTTCAATTTAGGCTTAATGCAGTTATTTGGTGTAGCACATAGTTCATTTTTCTAATGTTTTTAGAACCCATTTGAAAATTAAATGGCGATGAAAAAAATTCTAAAAAATATGTGTTTGAAAAGATAATTATATAAGCTATCTATTGGTATATATTTTGTTTCTGCAAGATTTCAAAAACCGCATCTTTTCCATATCCTTTGTCTATTATCTACAATACTCGCGGTAAATTTTTCATCGAGGGCAAAAATTGACCGATTTAATACTGGTACTCTTTTTTCCAAGTAATATATAGTGTATAATACTACACCTACTAGGAAAATAAAGATATTTCATCATCAACATCCGCAACCTTCTTTATCTCACTTCTTGGAATCACAAAATTCCTCAATCTCAAATCACAACAATCCGAATGTTTGTGCATTGGATTGAATGAAAACCTTTCAAAATTTCCTCTTTCGGCCATCAACAGCGCGAGTACCTACTGTTCTTATACGATCGTTAATTTGACATGTAAATCGCTAAAATTCGCTAAATATCATAGAAAATACCGATATTTAGCGCATTTTATCGCTTTAAATGTCAAATTAACGATCGTATAAGAACGGTACTCGCGCTGCAGGTCAGATAAGTTTGTGGCAACTTGTCTGTTAAGGTCAACCGGGGCTAATGCGTCAAAATACTTTGAGTATCACATTTAGTTTTTATGTTTTAAGCTCGAAACATACTATCGGACGCGGCTTACGGACTCGACTGACAGCCGCGACTTAGCAATGTGCACAGTCTTAAAACATCCGGTGTGCCAGTCGCCAGATCGCTCTCGGACTTCCGAACGCTCAAGGTCGTCCGAAGGTGACGTCCGCGACTTATGTACGATAGTGTGCACGGCTCAGTGTATGTACTTTCATAGTCTAGGTCGCGGCTGTCAGTCGCGTCCGTGAGCCGCGTCCTATAGTATGTTTCGAGCTTTATGCTTGACATAAGAGAGGCCTTATGGTGGCATCTGCATCTTTACTGTGTCAATTGTGCCCAAAGATTAGTTGGGGGGAAACTAAATTATAGCATAAGATTTCACTTGTGTTTCAATGACATCCCTCAAAAATGTTTTTAACTATGAATTCATAAAAAGTACTGAAAATTATTCAGATTTATAAGCATTATAAGTTTACCCGCAACGCTCGTGATTCAGCTTCGGAAAACGCGCGCGGTCCCGCGTAACTTTCAAAACATTCGTTTTTGTCTAAGATTTCCGTCTTGTCCCAGTCGATGCTGGAAAAAAAACGCCAATCTAAATTATTCTTTCATCACTCAAACTAGTTTACCTACTTACTGTGATGAATGATGATTCAGATTGATATTATCCTTACCTACTCTATAATAAGGTATTCCTAGAAGTGTTAAAGATATGACTGTACGTACAGTGCCACAAAATATTTTATGTTATGCCAAAATTCGATGATGACTAACATGAATGTTAGGATTACGAGATTAGGTCGTATTATAACGAGAATGAACATAAAGTGAACAATTTGCTCAACGTGGGATTAAGATTTACCCACAGAATAGGCCCTATTCTTGAAGGTCGCTGGATTTACCAATGGTTGGTTATATTTTCTTCATATGACAAAAAATGATCTAGCACTTCTGTTATTTTAAAGACCCATTAGCTAATGCCTCATTAACACTAACAAGCATGGTATTATGAAAACGGGCCTAAAATGGTGGATTATTTTTTTAAAATGGGCGACCAACCGAAACCGCGACATCCATTGGTGATTTTTGTTTTAGTGCTAAAGACAGAAAACACATTGCACGAGTACTTCTAAATGGATTCGACGCCTTACGGTTGACCTTATATGAATGACAATACATAAAATCTCGTTGTTTGGCTATTTCCTTTTGACCTACTAACTGACATGACACACATCGATGCTCTTGCATTTTTAATGAAGAGGGCCCGTATCGAATCATTATAACTATACCCAGTAGGTTGGGTATCTAGGTCTAGGTATGTAGGTCAAGGTATAAAAATTATACTTCTATAACTATACATCATAATTATACATCGACTTGGCATTTTTTCTTTCCTATTATATTGATGATTATACAGGGTAATTTGTAATAATCCTCTTAGGCATCCTCTTAGGGGCTTATTCTGTAAATCAAAACACGCACAATGCCTACGCAAGTGGCGACGTAGTGAGCACGGGCGTAGGGAGCATGCGGGAGGCATGAGGTTGGCGGGCGGGTGTACCCCGGCGTCTCGTCTCTCTGGCTCCCACGCATACCTATATTTTGCCGTTTTCGCTCAGCGTTTTGCGCCTAACTTCCCATCCGCCGATTTGTGTGGCGCGGATTATAAGTAGGTACCTATGTTTATTACAGAACCATTTTTAAAGCTTACTCAAAATTGCGGTTGATATCGACCCCTCTGCAGAACTGTAGCTTCCGTCGATTCTTCCTCCAGAGTCTGTCGGTAGAGTGAGTGTACTCGTAACCATCTGGATTTAATATGGGTATGAATAACCTGAAACGTGAAATAATTTGTATATGTAGGTAAATATCAATATTTGGCAGCCTAACAAAAGTATAAATTGTAGTATACTAACCGCCACACAAATCGATGGATGAGAAGTTAGCCGCAGACGACACATCGCCGTGATTCGCTAATTATTGCGCATGTGTGCACAATTCCGACACCGCGTGTCGTAGTGGCGAGCACGGGAGTTGCAGCGCGCGGGAGGCATGAGGCGTCTCGTCTCTCTGGCTCCCGCGCATACCTATATTTCGGCTATTGCGCAGCGTTCTGGGCATAACTTACCATCCGCCGATTTGTGTGGCGCTCAGTATAAGGTAAACGTACGTAACTGCGGACGAGTCCCAGAACGCGGACGTTACTCGGTTTTTTAATTTTTGTAATTTTCTACGAAAGTTTAACTTAATCTTATGAATGACAATAAATTCTTGGTTATATTTCAAAGTATTATACAGGCAAAACTGTACACGTAGTGTAATGGTGTCCAAACCAAATTATCTCAAAAGTGCGGTGTCGTAAAATTTTCGTTAATCTGTTAATTCAGTAGCTGAATTTGGTGCCTACCCTGTCATCAACTTCAGTTCATTTCTTAGTTGTCTAATGTGATACAGTAAGTGAGCTATTTTATAACGATACTTGGGTAAATTACTTAATATTATAACCTATAATCGAGACATAATCTTTATGATTATTTATAATATTTGCGTATCCGCCTACTGGTACTCACTAAACCCGTACTTGTCCCAATGCACGGACAATAATCACATTTTCCGTCCGAGAAGTGGGACACACATCAGTTCTTTAATAAATGTTGTACCAAAGTTCGGATCTCGACCTTATTGCCTTGAAATAAGTCTCATTTTTCCTTGCATGTAATAACATCGTTTTCAAAATTGTGCAAAATTCGATTATTATAATTCGTTTGCGTTTTATTCCTTTGAATCAAGAATTATTTTGGGCTAGTTCTACAATATTCATAACCAGTTTGCTTTAGTATTGCTTAAACTGTATTTTTATATATGACAAAAAATGTTTTTCGATCGTTTTACAACGTAGGTATATTTAAAACAATATTATAATATTAATATTTTTACATTATGTTTAAAAGATTATCTTAAGTAAGATTTTTCGTGCTCAGATTTTGATTTTGGCAAAGGAATCTCTTAGCCCAAGCTTGTTTTTTGCACCATCTGCGTATATGTTCCAAGATAGCAATATATCGACAGATAAATCGTTCTCTATGACTAGCTCATACTTTTCTCTGTCGAGCTGTGTTCTAGCTATAATATCCGTACCATTTTTGCTTTGGAGATGATTGCCATCGCCCGGTCGATTATTTTGCAGTGGGTTGTTGTGGCACTCGTATTCTTCCACATATTTCTAGATTTAATTCATAGGGCAGAAGTCATCGATTCCTGCTGTATATATGCAGGTGCAGCGGTGTGGTCTCTAAGATTATTTCAATAGCAGCTGAGTGTGTCTTTTTCATACATCTGTTAATTAAAGAACACGATATTCTGCGTTTCTCGTAGCATAGTTGTATTTTGCGCGCGTTGGTGTCTGATTATTTGTTAGACTTCAGTCTTTTCCTACCGCTTTAGTGCATTGCCATAAAATTTTATTGCCTTAGTGGTGACATATTCGAGTATTTTTCCACAGAACTTAATAGTCTAGCCAGATACCTAGATATTTAACTTCCTTGATTAGTATTAACTTAGTAGTATCATACATAGAGTTCCTAATAGTATCATAATAAATCTGTTTTCTTTTTTTTTGTGTGAATAACACTAACTCCATTTCAGTGGTAGATTCACGGAGAGTCCGTGGCGTTTACACCATTTTTCATTTTATCTCCTAACACGAAGTTGAAAGTCAAAAAGTCCAGACACTATTATCACCAGGATTTCAGCATATGCCACAGTGACAATGCCTTCTTTGTTAAGGAGTGCAACAAATTCGACCACTAGTAAAATGACATGATAGGGATCATGTCATTTTTACTAGTTACCTTGTCTTCAGGCTGTCTTTTGTGACTCGAGCGACTTTTTATGAGCGCGTCGTGCTTGCCATTTCAAAGTTGAATGTTCTGCTAGCGAGTATTGTGATAATGCACTACTGTCTACTATTTTCGCAAACTTACCTGAATATTAATATTAATGAAAATAGTCTTAACAAACGCCCTTTCAATGTCAATGAAGCTGGCTAAACAGAACTGTTTGATTTCCAGTGCAGATTTGATTTTGTAGGTAACTTGGTGGAGTGCTCTCTGCCTGATTGTCTCCTGTCGTTGATTTTCCTGATTGATAGGCATGTTGATTATTGTAGACTGCGTTTTTTGCTAAGGGTCTATGTGCTCATTGCAGATTATTTTCAGCGTTTCCACTAAGAAAGAGCTGAGGTTATTGGTGCAAACGACCTTGGATTTGTGTAATCGATCTTTCTTGGCTTTGGCAGTAAGACCACTGTTACTTCTCTCCAGGCTTTAAGTATATATCTGAAAAATCCACGCCACACACGATCTAAATATGGCGATTAAAAGTATATTATCATTTTTAGGCCCCATTGGAAAAGAACTGGATATATTTCACACAGTTTGGGTGCCTTGTGTGGTTGGAAAGTGCTTATACCACCCATATCTCTACTTTATTATCACATAGAAGACTCTTTTATGGGTACCCATAAAAGAGTCTCCTATGTGACAATAAAGTCTGCAAAATCCCCTGTCTTCCATACCAGATTTATGTGGTTCCCATCCATCTGTGTAGTTCAGTCGATAAAAGTACGTTTGTAGAAGCAATTCAAATTGCTTCCGGTCTGAGATTTTATAAGTACTACCAGGCTTCTTGAAATGCCTAACTTTATTCGTGAGTCACACGATATATTTTTTCTGAGTCACGTAGTTTCACTCTTAGATTGAATAGAGCTGCTAAACGTTTTCCGTGAGTTTTTCTGACTTTTTTACCTTTACCTTGAATAGGTGGTGCATATTTGTATACTCTTGTCAGTTCGCTGGTGTATCAGTGCTTATAGCTCTGTTAAAAATATGTCTGACCTTTTATTTGAGCATGGTTATTATTCCACCATTGGTTTTTTAGGACTGAAAAGCTAAAGTTCTCATTTTTCAACGGGCAAGCTTTTTCATAGCTCTTTCTTAAAGAATGTACCAAGACTTCTGACTAAACGCATTCATTTTTTGACCGCCTGATGTAGTGCCACATCTGTCATATCTAGGTACGCCGTGTTCTAAAGGTAACTATACTACTGAGGTTGCCTTAGAGACTGTGGGATATTATTATATAAGAGTACGCATTTTATTTTGTATGGGAAGACTGAATACACTTGGGAATCATTTAAGCCGCTTATCTTGCAACGGACTAAATACGGTTCCTTTACCAGTGCTATTAGTGTTAACTACCTAATGTTTCAGCATTAATTTTTTTCATAATGTGATTATTGTTTGTTTGAAATATATTTATTGCATGTAAACTATCATTTCTTTGATTTATGAGACCTTAAATGGCTTAAACTAAAATATTCTATAATAATAATGAGTAATAATACAATTAGGCAATTTAATTTCTAATGTAAAGCAAATAGTTTTAATTCAAATAGCGTCCGTGAATTGGGACGATTTTTCCGAGATTCGGGTCGATTTTAAAGTTCATAAAAATAATAATACAATAGTAAGGCAATTTAGATTCTAATAAAAAGCAAAAAGAGTTCAATTTCGTATAGCGTTCGGGAATTGGGACGACATTCCGCGCATTAGGACAATTCGTCCGCGATTTGGTACATTTGGGTATTTTTTTACATTTTGGATATTAATTCCCATTAAAGCTCGAACAAATTGAAAAAAGTTTAATTATTATAAATCTTTGATAAATGCCCTACCTGGTCATATTCACTTTGTTGTTCAAAGTCTGTTAGTATAAGGGTAGTATTACTTCAAAGTTAGGAAAGTTCAAAAACGTCCGTACATTGGTACGTTTACCTTACCTATTAGTACGATTGTTATTAATGCAATGCACTACTATTCTGTGTATCGATGGTGAGTCAATCGATACACAGAATAGGCAATCGCTTTCATTATTTTGAATTAACGATTGTCACTGAAATATTTTTTTCATAGGGATTTTTGGAAGCATCGATCTTTGCGGGAAGAAACTGGCCGCACATTAGTATTTTTACTTATGTTGCACGGATCTATAAGTATTTTTGGAATCGACACCTACACATAAGCCTTTTGACGACCATGTTGTGTTTTCGAAAACCTTCTCTTTTTTTTCTTTTTTGTGGCTTCGAAAATTTCAAGGGTCAGAAACAACGATAATTCTAGTAGGTACCTTTGGGTTTGACTTACCAGTCGAAAATCATCATATATCTCGGCAGTTGATCTACCTTTGGGTTTGACTTACCAGTCGAAAATCATCATATATCTCGGCAGTTGATCAAATTGACTGACCACCTTGTCGAGGACGTATAACACCGATGTGATCGCGACCCACTCCCGGGCGTGCATGCCCCCTGTTATTAGCAATGCTTTGTTTTTTGGATTCCCGTTTGATATTTTCAGCATCTGATACAGCAAACAGAGCTCTATTATTATCATCATCATCATCATCAGCCTACACCTTCCCGCTGCATGGCATAAAGCTTCCTTTTCCTTCCTCTGTTCCGTTGTAATGCTCAAAGAAAATAATCTACCTATTTGTTTAGGTCTATTTTGAGACTTTTTGACTTTATTAGCGGTCTGTCCCGACTTCTTCCAGGCTAAACAACAAAGCCTTTCTCTGATGATTAAATATAAGTTCCTATAAACCTCCCTTTTAAATTGACTTGCCTATAGTTGAAAATTAAAATCGTAGTTCAAAAGATTGACGGCGAGAATAAAATTACTTTGTTTTATGCTAAGTATGTAAAGTATTGTAGAGATAGAGGCTGCTTAATTTATTAATGTAAATAAAGCTTGTACAAAGTAAGACTACATGGTTGGTTTTATGTTTTATCTACGGAAACTTTTACTTATTCCAATCTATTTTTATCTAATGATATATGTAGTTTGTTGTTGAAGCTATATCGGAATAATCTTGTAAAACTAGTAGTTTAAACGTTAATAAAATAAGTTCGTATAGGTCGGGTGGCTCGTTTAAACGTTGAACCGCTATAACTTCCAAGTAAAATCCTTTCGTGGTAATTTATGTGAAAATAAATAAGTTTTTTTGTGTAGACTAAGTGATGTCAGTGTTTTAAGCCCCTTGGAGCTTGGAAGTTTTTCTGGTATTGTCCCCAAAAGTTTACCATTGAATCTTGCGCCTCGATAAGTATGATAGGTTTATTTTTAATACATAATTATTTTAATCAATGGCAGAAACATGGTCGCGTAATAGTGAGAAACACACAATTCGTGACACAAAAATCTCGTTTATGAAAAAACTAACATTTGATAGAGCTCTGCAGTAGTTTTGACTGAATTTTAATAAGTAGAGCAAATTGTAACGGTTTCATAATATTAATTTTATAAACCACGCGCCCCGAGTCCATATTATCTTTTCGTATCCATATGGTTATATATTACGTATACATAATTATATAGCTCTATTTCTCTATTTTCTCTAAGAAAAAAAGTCACGTAACAAATAATAGTTCTACCTTGATCGATCTATTTTCTGCTGTGTAGCCTATCGTCGAAATGTTGCAGATGGAAGGGAAATTCTCTGCTATGTAGTCAAAATATTCCTCAACTATTTTCAATGTTGGATACTGCTTCCAATTTAAACGATGTCCTGTAAAAACGCAAAAAATATCTTATTCTAGTTTCTGCCATAGGATGACTACTGCTGCTAGCCTTAGCACACGACCACGAAAATCTCTTTTACGACGTGTGAAAAAGTGACAGATATAAACTTAGAAAGAATTATTTCGTGGGGCACGTGCATATACTAGCCCGGCTAGACATCTAGCAATCATAGGCTTGCCTCATAGATCTACAATGAGACCGGTTGGAAGCGACTTGCATCCAGCGCAATCCTGCGTTCTTGGCAAAATCAACTGTCCATTTAGGGAGTGGGCGTCCTACGACGAACTTTTCAACCCCATCGGTCATCACCATCAGTCGTGCGTGCTATGTGGCCCCCCCACTGCCATTTCAACTTGCCAATGCGCTGTGCTACGTCGATAACCTCGGCGGTACTTCTATCGATCTCCTAATTTTGCTGATTAGATCACGCAGAGAGTTCGAGCACAGCAATCTCAATAGCTCGTAGTGCTATACTTGTATCTTACTAATAAGGTCAATCCTACGCGTTTGCTTATCCATTTCTGGAAATAAACGCAGTTAGACTGCGGCAGAAACTTTTTCTGCTGTTAGTTTAGCCTGGGAAGTAAGCTCAAAAAATGCAACGCAAGGCCTTTCAGTCAGGCTTTAAACTGACTAACAGGCGCTGTTACAATTTTTTACATACAACCTTGCAATTAAAAATAACAATATTAGATAGTTTCAGATAGGTCACTTAGTTTTTAAAGTAGTTTTTAACAGATAAATGTATGTAAAGTAAAAAACATTTAAATATGTATGTAAAAAAAGGTGTAGGTACCTCTGAATCAAGTGTGTAGTGTGTATAATCTTAAACTACACCAAAACGGTCAAAAGACCAGTAGATAATTTTTTTTTTTTCCAATTTATATTTGGGACTTTTATATAAAATACATGGCAGTCCCATTGTATATTCTAACTTACTAACAACTTAATAGTACTAGCTACGTATTTCCGATCACTTGAGGCGACTCACCAAATCAAATAGCGCTCCGGCTGCGTCAGAGCTAGGTTCAGCAAGTAGTCTGTTATATAGTCCAACGTCGAGCCTGTTGAAGTGATAAGTCACCTCAAGTGCCCGCCTCTCATTTTGAATTCGTAGACAATCTACCAGTAGGTGGTATACGTCCTCTGCCACTCCACACGCCAGTAGATAATTTGTACCCTGCCATACAGGCTCCTATGAGACCTAGTGCGTGGTTCAAGTATTCTAATGGTACTTTAACGTTATCTCAACTACGATTTTTATAAGGTTCACAGTTTGTTAGTAGTTAATAGTACCATACATTTAAATTTGATGTTGGAACAAATAAAGAAATTTATTTATTAGTTGTAAGATTAATTTCTTAAAAATTCATTTTTTTTTAATTTTGTTTTTTTTTGACCAAACACTAAGAAACCCAAGCTGACTGTCTCAAGAATATTGATTGTTGTTTGTCGTACATCACTGTGATATCGTAATACCAAAATTTCAGCTTTTAGAGAGTAGTTGCATTTTTTGCGCCTACCCGGGCTAGTTAATACGTATAACTAGTAAATCGTCATTACTTTAACTCTGTGTAATGGAAATTTTGCAATTGAAACCAACAACCCAACTCACCAATCCTCAAGGATTTTTCATTCCATATAGCTGGTTCAACCTTCATACTATCGATCCGTCTCTGCACATCCAAGACAACAACAGAGTGGTTGAGATGGTGCGCATTCAGAATTCGGTTCACTTTTACTTTGTCCTCCGACTGTACTAGGAAATCTGCTTGGTTCTGTTGCAGGTTCCATAGTGATATAACTGTGAAGTATTTCAATCTTTCATTTTGGTTAACAGAGGGTGGAAGAGTAGTAGACGGTAGCAAAGCTTGAATAAATTTCGGGCAGATGAGGTGTTCTACGCCTCAGCCCGGACTCGGATGTTTTAACCGTTTTGCCACGTCAAGAGGCCTTCTATGACTTTAAATTCCCATACCAAGGCAAGCTACCTAAAACCGCATATCTATAGGAGTACAATACTTTTGCTTTATGCCGCTTCGCTTACGTGACGACTCTGCGGTCATCACATAAGCGGCATATCAGCATACTAGAAATTAAACAAAGGTGTTGCTGATGCCGATTTTTAGAATCAGTCCAGTACTTTTTGAGCCAAGTCGTTACAAACATAGGTACATACAAATATTTCATCTTTATAATATTATTATTTCACTTTATTTGATATACTCGTACATCTCTCGGGCCAAGCCCGGTTATTTGATGGGCATCAGTGGAGCCGAAGCCAACACTGAGAGGCCCTTTTTAAACATCATTTAGCTTTGTTATAGGGGTGAAGGTACAAGGAGCCTATTGTGAGTAATGAATTGAAAAAATAATGGGTTATTGTGGTGAACTTCTGGGTGTTATACAAAACTGAATTATGGAATAGGGTACGGCACCCACCAAATAATGCCTCATTTCAAATATTCAGACGGGTGGTGACTTGCCATCTACTAAATGGGCCCCTTATAATAGCTAATGTATATTGGCGCCGGAGGAGCAACATTGGTGTGGACGGCTTAGGGTGTCGAGAGGTGTGCTGCGCTTTCACTAAACGCTACTCGCGGCGTTATGCCCTTTAACACTTCCACCCTGTAGCTTAGATTCTTAGCTCTTGCGGTTTCCACTCCAAATCGGCCAGTTAAAGCAAGAGAGGAGTCAGGGGTCTAATTTAGCCCCAGGGAATCAGGGTTCGCGGTGTCGCCACACACCGACGGCTCGCCACAAAGTCGCCCCTGCGATTGATATTATTATTACCTATAGTATAGACGTATTGTATTCAACAATGGGCATTCTTTTGAGAAGGCGCCTCTTTCTTCTCGGCGTTTAGTACGCATTTTGATATTAGAAAACGTGCCTCCACCGCCACGATATACCTACTCAATGCTGTATCATATTGAATTTTATCGCGGACTTAGCGTCCAGAACAACCGAGTTTAAGTTTCGTTTCCAGACCTTTTTACATTGTTTCTAATACAAATATTTCGACAATAAAAGTTCTTGAATATTTACCTTGATTGTCTACGAGCTTCATGATGGTTGACATGTCTTGATCGTCGTTTAGTTTTGTTTGCCAAACTTGTGCTCCGTCGTAGGACCCGACTTTCTTATTCATGCGTGTTTTGGTATTGCTTACTTACATGAAAAAAATAATAATAATAATAAATAAATATTAGGGGATATCTTACACAAGGTCTCTGACCCCAAACTAAGCAAAGCTTGTGATATGGCTGCCAGAGACTGATATACTACATATACATATTTTAAATATATACTTATATAGATAGTACTTAAATAACACCCAGACACAGAGCAAACACCAATGTTCTCACATAAATGCTGGCCTGGGTGGGGATCGAACCCACGCCTCTTTGATCCAAAAGTCAGGTACACTAACCGTTGAGCCACCGAGGCAGTAGTAATTATTATGCCTATAAATACAAATTTATCATTTATAAAAAAAAAAAAAACACTATTGACCAGCATGAACATTTTCTTGCGATAATAGTCTGCTGGTAAGTAAGTCTGGTAAATATAGACTTTGGGTTTTTTTTGGTGTTGCTTAATAATGAACCTAAGCTTAGTACATAAGTGATCGATAGAATACATATGTGATCGATAGAAAATTGGTTGAGCCACGGGAGAGAGAAACTGATATTTGAGTATAAATAGACGAGTTTGAAAATTCACTTGAACTTTCAAAGTGATGTAGCATCTTAGGCATGATACATAGAGGTTCGGTTTAATAGTAAAAAATGTTCAGATTGCCATAAGAAATCATAATATAAACAGATATTTCTTTGACCGCCTATTTTACTTTTTGATCTAAAATGTATGAAGCATGTCAGAATATTTATTTATTTATTTATTTATTTATTGCACAATGCACAGTTATAACAAAAGTTATTACAAACTAGTCTTAACTTAGTGACATTGACCCCGTAAGGGCGTCGCAGTTTAAGGAGGAACATTAGCTCTACTCGATATATTAATAATAAACAATCTATCAAATATTTAGTTTCCTGACTATGCTAGGCTGTGTAGACATAAAATATAAAAAAAAATATTATACACTGTCAAATATTCTATTATTCTAAACTGTATATAAACTATAATGGTATTTATGTAACTATCACAAGTAGGTTATATCATAACAACACTAGGTACCAAATTATATTATTATTATATTTATCAGCTTTGGACTTGAACACGCTAGTTAATAATTATGGCTAAATTAAATCACATAATAACTTGACGATATTGAATCTTTTAAAAATTTATCAGTTAGCTCCCATCTATCTTCCATAAAATCCTGAATCGTGTAATAGGCTTTCTCAATTAGTATTGTTTTGATTTTGTTTTTGAAAATATGGTCTTTTTTATATCTTTAAAGCTATCGGGTATTTTGTTATATATTTTAGCAAATCGGTATTCCGATTAAGGCGATTAACATGAAACATCTTGCCAATCAAGCTGAAAACGTTTTAAGACTTTAGTTATGCTAGAATATCTATGTCGTTAGTTTTCATACTGGAATACAAATTAACAATATGGAATCATTTTATTTTAGCAAAACTTGAATGTTCAATGTTATTTAGCATCTTAGGCATCAGACATAGCGGTTTGGTGTAATAGTAAAAAATGTTCAGTTAGCCATAGAGAATCATTACATAAACACATATTTCTTTGGCCGCCTGTTTGACGTCTTGGTCCAAAAATGTATGGAGCATGTCAGTTGTCCTTTCCTTTAGAACTACTAGTTGAGCCAAGCAGTAGAGCCACGAGGGATAAACGATCGCTTCGTCTATCATGGCCAAGTAGAATACTTACCTATTTTTCTTGATTATGTTCCATCCTTTTTTATCCCACCCTTCTTTAACTCGCGAGAGTCGCAGGGATCTCGAGAGCGATGTGCTATCAATAATCACTGAAGTTATTACTGAACTTAATGCTGTTTTTGATCTGTGAGTTTCATTTTGTTTCCTCAGAAGATATCGAGACAACTAACTCTAGGTTACATGTAGGTAATACCTACTATTGTGGCTTGCAACTTTACAGTTAGTAACGAAAACAACAACCTTGGTGATCGGCTAGAGACCGAAAAACGTGTGCTTTAGCGCTCCGAAGGTTGGTTCGCCAAACTTGCGCTTCTTCATAGGACACCAAGTTTTCCTCGGTTGAGACATATCTTACTTGAAATAAACAAAATATTTTACCTAAGTTTTTTCCTTTAATATATATGAAAATATGTATAATGTAATAGTATTGTAGTACCTATGCATGATTTAACCAATAATTTAAATCATTATAGATAGATAGATAAACTCTTTATTGATTCACATTCACACACACATAAAACAGAAAATAGAGTTAAAATAGATGCTAAAACATGTGAAGCAACCGGCGGCCTTATAACTGAAAGTGATTTCTTCCAGGCAACCTTAGGATGGAGAGAGATAGGTACAAAAGAAAATACGACGAGGTGTGCTAATTTAGAGGACACTTTAAAAGTAAAACAAAATAATATAAATAATAAAAGAATTATACAATAGACATACATACAAATGTTATAAATACTAATACATATATAAATAATACAGTTAATTAAACTAATAAATACTTATAACTTCTAACATACACATATAAACAATGTATAAGTACTTAAACGAAAATAATAAAAAGCAAACAAATTAATAAACCACCCAAAAAACTAAGAACGAATTAAGGATTGCGACAGATATAATTTTTTAACTTCCTCTTTGAAAACAGTAGAATAACTGTTTAGTTTTTTCATTATGAGAAAACTAAACAGTTATTTGCGTCTTTTCCACTTAAGATATGTTAGAAGCTCAGAAGAATGGCAACTGTTCACAATGCCTTCAAACTTAGATATACTTTTTAAAGGCATCCATCAATATGAAATCAAAAAAATATGCCAACTCGATTCATTGCTCTTTTTCTCAACGCCTGAATGTATATCTATTTATTATATTACTAACTGCACCCCACGGTGTTACCAGCGTTAGGCTGCGTTTCCACCAGAGATGTGCGAGGATGCGTAGCGAGGGATGCGTTTGTAAAGAACCAATAGAATCGCTTCATTTACCTCGCCTCGGTCAGCACAGCTGTGGTGGAAACGGGTCAGCGGAGCTAGATTTTTGCGCATACAAAACAAGCAAGGGATGTGTGCGAGGGATGTGTACGAGGGACGTGTGCGAGAGTTATGTTGAGAGGAATGTGTGTTGATTAGGATGTGTTGCGAGGTTTGCGCATACTGTACCAGCCAGTCGCATCCTCGCACCACACATTAATGCGCATTTTCACAGCCCCGCTACACATCCTCGTAGGCACATTTTCATCGCACAGCTTTGGTGGAAACCCCCACACATTTACACAGCATAGCTAGACATCCTCGAACAACACATTTCCATCGCACATCTCTGGTGGAAACGCAGCCTTAGCCCGAGATAAAAAGTAGCTTATGTGTTAATTTAAGGCCTAAGCTACGTCCATACCAAATTTGATCTAAATCGGTTCAGCCGTTTGATCGTGAAAGAGTAACAAACATCCATACATAGGTACTCACAAACTTTCGCGTTTATAATATTAGTAGGATTCGAAATTGTGTAAAAAACCTTTGAATAATTGAATTTCCGTAGGAATAATGTAAGATTCGAGACAAAATTGTCCAAACCATGATAATAGATAAGTATGTAATTGTAATACAATATTGCGCATACAGCTTACCTAAGTAAATAATAAAGCATATAATCACAGACCACATGAAAATCGTAAAAATATCTGGAACTGATTTTTTATGGGTTTTGCTACGGTTTTATGGTGATTAGACTTGGTTTTATATTTTATTTACATTTTATAAGTGATATTTTGAAGTTAAATTACAAACTCTAGTCTAGTTGATGTAGTTAGGTGTGTTTATAAAAGCAATAAAGAGATTCTAATATTCAGAATCTATATTCTTAATATTAGATTTAAACGGTGAAAAAAAATCATCGCAATTGGAACCTGCACAGTTATATTTTGGTGACGCGCTCTCTACCTAAAGACATTTAATAGAACTAGTGTAAAATGAAAAATAAAAGCCTCCTTTGTTGCCTCCTATGGGATGACTTTTATTCGATCTGGCCCGCCCCGGACACGGCCCGGTCTAATATAAATCATGATATTATAACAACTGATTGCTCTACATTCCATCTACCCGCATTGCGCTGACCTTTGGTTCTGACAACGGATGACTTTCAGGGTACACCTCCATACATCCAGAACAATTACTGTTCGTCGAAGGAAGGTATACCTTCCACATAGGTACCTACCTACATTATGAGCGCCACACAAATTGAAAGAGAAGCCGAAATATGGGTACGCGCGGAAGCCAGAGAGACGAAACGCCGGGGCACACCCGCCCGCCAACCTCATGCCTCCCGTGCGTTCCCTACGCCCGAGCTCACTACTTCGCCATTTGTATAGGCATTGTGCATACATGCGCCATAATTAGCGAATCACGGCGAAGTGTCAACTGCGGCTAACTTCCCATCTTTCAATTTTTATGGCGCTCATTATACCAGTTACCTATAACTTGAAATTAATCGAACATTTTTTAAAATGATTTTTGATAATAATAAAAGTACACTGCACTCAACCTATCCACCCACAAGCCGCCTAGGTCCTTACACCAAAATTAAATTAATGATTAGGGCTAATTGTCTCGGTCAGAGCGCGAAATTCAATTTTTTTTCGAGTTTTTGACATTTACAGATAAACTACTTATTTTCAATTTACGAAAACTCATTTAGCAACCATAAAAAGGTAGCATTTACGAGTTACATACACTTAAAAGCTAAATTAGTGGTAAGTTTATGCACGAGAGTATGCTCGAAGACGAGAGTGCATCAACTGTTTTCCACCTTAGTGGACTCTTGCGTATAAAATGGCCAATATTTTAGTTTAGACTAGTTTTTAGTCGCGGCTTCGCCCGCGTAATATTTTGATTTTTGACGCAATATCATTATAATTTATAGCCTATGTGTTATTCTGATATATAAGCTATTATTACAAAGTTTCATCTCAATCCGTTGTCGTTTTTGCGTGAAAGAGTAACAAAAGTAACAAACATCCATCCATCCATCCTCACATACTCACAAACTTTCGCGTTTATGATATTAGTAGGATGTGTACTAGCTTCTGTCCGCGGCTTTGCCTTATTATTCATAATATATTTTCACCTTAGTTTTTAGTTAGTGGCTTCTTATGCATAAACAAGCCATTATTTTTGGTTTCTAGGTGTATAGGTACCTATTATACCTCGTCAAAACTACCTATTCAAGACCGCTAAATGAGTTTTTGTTTAAATTTCACTTTTTGCACTTTGCGACTCAGTGAATTCACCATTATGAAAGAACCCCGTTAATGAAGTGTGATACTCGTACATAAACCACGACCAAGAGATTAAGTCATAAAAAGTCTAAATCTACCAAAAATTTATAAGTACCTAACTAGATTGAAGCAATTTACAGATAATTATACTAAGCGCCACACAAATCGGCGGATGGGAAGTTAAGCGCAGAATGCTGCGCAAAAGCCGAAATATGGGTATACGTGGGAGCCAGAGAGACGAGACGCCGGGGCACACCCGTCCGCCTACCTCATGCTTCCCGCGCGCTCCTTACGCACTACGACAGTCAGCGTCGGAATTGTGCACACATGCGCAATAATTAGCCAATCACGGCGAAGTGTCATCTATGGCTAACATCTCATCCGCCGTTTTGTGTGGCGCTTAGTATACTTTTATTATTGGATTAAAAGACCACTATCGTCAGAAATACGTGTGTTCCAATAAAAAACGTGTTTAAAATGACAAAAGTTTATTACATTTTTTGTCATTATTTAAGATTATTCAGTCGACTTCGTTGCAGTCGCAGTAAAACGGAATGCGTTGATTGCTATGCCGCATCCGATTGGTCCGATGGGGTATCTCACTAGGTATGCTGAGTATCTTGTGAATTGTGATCGATTTACCGCCCTTTCGTTAAAATAAGAATATTTTAACAGGTTTGGGTGAAGCGTTCGTGTGATGTGAACCACTTCTACGTCCGATTGTGGGTCGCCAACCGGCGATGTTAAAGGAAAAGTTGAAGTTAAATTCTGCTCCTATAGTGTCATTATCGAATTCGGGTTTACCCGACTCTTCCGTGTCCACTTTGGCGGGTTGTTTTCCTTCATTCTCTTCTGAACTTATTTCGGTGACGGTGGCCGTGTAGACTTTCTTTTTGTCTGTATTTCTAGCGTGCACTTTATCATGCTGCTCTTTCTTTGACAGTTTTGCAAGCGTGTCAGCCAGTTGTCCCATAGCAGTTACAACATCTTTCCCAGTAGGTTCGATTTTCTCTGGCGGTAGTAGGAATCCACGTCTTGTGTACCTTCTACTGCCTAGAGCATCTCTCAATTCAAAAATAAAAACATAATTAACCCCCAATGAGTAGAACCAATCAATTTGCAAGCCAGAGGTTGGATACATAGTATTGTAGGCATCGCCTACAATGTACTTCGTCCTAGTAGTGTTGAAGATCGCCTGTGAAACATTATGGAAACTTTGGTTGGATTATATAGGTACTTGACGGCATGACGGCACCTCTACTAATTATAATTTTCTGTCACGGTAAATTTCATTTTGACTGAAAGGTTCACTACGGTTCAAATGAGAAGTTCCTTATTATTTTTCAATGTACATAAATTATACATAGGTAATATACGATATCATTCTCTACAATATCCAAGAAATGCGTAAAATCATAGAGAATGAGAAGTTGCACCAGAGGTCTCAAATGTTAGGAAAATCTCACAAGGTCAAAAAGTTAATCAATTTCTTTTTCAAAGAACCAAATTTCTGTGTCGCTTGAGCTTTCTTTGGGCAGTATCTTTTCACATTTTTTATGAAAGCACCATGCATACTTATGTACCAATTTTAGTTGCATTCAATATTTAGATATTAGGTACGTAAACCGCGCAGTTGCAGCACCCGGCAGATGTATACGAGAAAAAGGAGTTGAGATTGAGATGACGCATGATAGAGTGAAGTGGCGCAAGGAAACGTGCTGTGCCGACCCCACCTTGTGTGATAAGGACAGGGAGATGATGATGATTCAATTTAGATTACCTGGGACATCGCAGTTGCAGTTGCGTTCAAGGCATCATGATTCTCATGTAGATCGGGCTTGGAGCCCCAAGGGTACAAAATTAATTGGCCGTACGAATGCAAGTCAACAAATGCATCTGGTATTTTTTTCCATTTCGTTATCAAGTCCTAAAAAGGAACAAGTCTACAAAATGTAATGATTTAATCAATGTCAAAAAAAAAACAGTGGATAAAAGAAGGCAGTAGTTATATTGCTTCCCTGGCTGACACCAAACACTAGTTAAACATCTAAGGGGAAAATCATGAAAAAGCCTTCAACTACCTAAATACTTTTTCACAGGAGTCCTTATAGGTCGGTACATATAAATCTATTAGGAGTTACCTCTGTTACTTAGAAGAAAATTCATTATGAATGAAATTCGCGCCATAGCGTTGATACGTCATCTTGCTTATTGGGAAATCGAATAATCGTAAGAAACACAAACGAAGACGATATCCGAAATTCTTGTTCGCTAATGTTGAAAGCACTTAAATTTATTGAAAGTATTTTATTTAGGGGCTTTTGAAATCGAGGACTTACCCGAATCGCCTGTGTCTCCGGTTCAGAAAACGGACGAGGGCCCGAGTACTGTTGGAAACTAACACAACTGTTATGTGCTAAACTGGGAAGGTACCAATTAAAACTGAAATACAGACAAAAACAGTTGCTTGTAATTATTCAACCAACTCTACTTGTATGTAGGTAATCTTGTGACTAAAGAGACTCCAAGATGGTCAAGCGGTTTGGTAGCAAGTAGGTACGTAGATTCTTGCTTGAGCCGAGCATGTTGACCGTCTAGATTAGGTCTAGAATTTTGGATTGATGCCCCAAGTGCTTTTAGTTGCAAATTTGCAATCATTCAGACAATTTATGAAGACGTGCGTCGTAATGAAGCGCCAGAGTAGCTCGCTTACTGTACCTCTTTTTTCTTTTATTTTCATTTTTTCCTAAACAGAAAAGTAGATCCAATAAAATGTGTCCACAACTAAAACATGGTGTTAGGTAAAAGTATCAAAAAATGAAAACAAAAAAAAAAATTAGAAATAGGGGAGGTGAAAACTGTCCAAATTCATATGGTTCTACTAGGTACTGCTACTGAAAAAAAATAAAAATATGATTTTCCAAAAACCCATACACAATCCAACTTATTTTTTATGGAAGTCTGTGAATGCACGTACTCGTACTTTACAGTCTTCACTAAGCTATCGGAATGCTTACCCAAAGTTACGATTGAGATCGACACCCAGACATTTTAGATCTTTTGTTTTGTTGCGATTTTTCCTCCACAATCTGTCCTTAGTGTAGGTGTACACATATCCATCTGGATTGAGGACCGGTATGATATGCCTGAAAGGGAGCAATATGATGAAGAAGCGAATGATGACTAGGTACAATGATATATCGATGACGATGTTCAAATACCTCCTAACTCACAATGGCCAACTTTTCATATCGTAAGTTAGGAGTTAGAAGGTATTCGAACAGCTTTGTCTTGTCGATATAGGTACATAATACTACAACCCAGAATACATATTATGTGGTGATATTATTAAATTCATGCGGTGTGGTGATACTGCTCCCATATAGCCTTTCTCCTAGGATTGATTACCCAGGCATGAGCGTAGCTAGGGAGCCAAAGGTGACTTCTTTGCCTACCCCAAAAAAAAATTGTGTCAAAACATTCTATTTCTATTCCTTTTTTCTGGGGTGGAGTAAAAGTAGATAGATAGCCCCAGTGTGAATACTGTGATATCAGAAAATGTTCTTCGTTTAGATACAACCAGTTTTAGCAGATGAGTCTTGACTCATCTTAAAATCGCTTGCGATTTTAGCTTACCAATCGATACTTTTCATGTAATCGGGCAGTTGATGGAAATTCATTGCTATAGTGTCTATGAGATACAAGGCAGAGGTGATGGCGATCCATTCTCGGGCATGTATTCCAGCTGTCATTAAGAAGACCTTGTTTCGTTTGTTCCCGTTTGATATCGTTATCATCTACAAAATGTATGCAATTATAATTATTATCTAAATTTTTAAGGCTTATGACATGTCAAATGTCGTTGAGACAAAGAGATCATTTCACTGTAAGTATTCCGTAGGTATACGTATATTCTAGCGTAGTACTATTAGGTATATAGCGCAAGGTATTGTTATGTTGCTAGGTTGGCAGGGGGAGTAGGTACGTACAAAATGGCATACACTGGTAAAACGGCATACCAGCTGTATCAAAGAAGATATAATAATGCTGTATTTCGAATTTGGTGGGTCTTATCGTTTTTCTGGAAATACCATCTTATGCCTCAATGGTATATTATCGAACTGTGAAAATACTATCATTATTGGCTCAGTAATTTTTTCTCAATAATTTAAAATAGATATTAATCGACCGATACAAGTTTTTTATCGTCGCTAGAAGTTTTTAAAGTTTTATTAAGTTATTTGCTTTAAAACTTTAATGTAACGTATCCTTTTACTTTCATCCTTGAATATTGCATTTCATATGATAAGATAAGATAAGATAATAATTTATTTTCAATAGGGTTCATTACATACATTCGTATACAAAAATATACAAAGAGCAACACACAAATGTGTAATAAGAGTTAAATTATTTTTGGGTTTTATGTGTATAAAATGCAGTACGGATAAAACGACATAAGCCTACAATGGCATACCTACCAATTTAGCGTTATAAAAGTAGCTAAATTACAAGATCTTTTTAAACTAATGTTACTAATTACTATTACCTTCCCCAAAAAGAAGACTTATAAAACCAAAAAAGAAAACCAAAAACTCAACAGTTACAGACAGTTTTGACATCAAATCCTATCATCATCTATTTAAAATACCTGGAGAAGCTTAGTTAAGTAACATTAGTTAGTTTCTTAGGGCACAGGCTGAATCTGGAGACTTATCTAAAATAACCAAAAGCTTTATTTATGCAGAATGCGTTTAATAAATGTGTATGACATTTTTTCTATTACGACTATTATTCCATTTTGTCCGTATAGTATGGACAAAATGTTTTTTTATAGACAACTGTTCAAAACTAATTATTTTTTAGTTAATTAATATAAATTCTTGTTTTTCTATGTTTAGTATATACTTAGATAAAATAGTCAAATTTTCTGTGTATAAAATTTCGTAATACTATAGAGACAAAAATTTAAAAAAAATATAAAATAAATATAAACCAGTATGTCATTTTGGACGTACTTCCCCTATATCTTGTTTCACATTGACTGTATAGACCAATCCTAACTGAAGCTTACTCAACAACTGCGCAAGGATTGGTTTTTTCGCAGCTTGTAGCTAATTTCGCAACCGCCAAGATGTCTGATTCAGCCTATACCTCCAATGTACCTGTACCGACCTTTTTTATTATCCACAGCTGAACATAGAGAGCCCATTGAGATTGGACCATATCATACTAATATTATAAATCCGAAAAGTTTGTTGGTTTGTTCCTCTTTCACGCAGCAACGGAGCAATGGATTGACTTAATTTTTGACATGGATATAGTTCAAGGGCCGGAAAGTGACATAGGCTACTTTTTATCCCGAAAAAATAAAAGGTTCCTGCGGGATAGCACCAAAGTCAAAATACCACGCGGGCGGAGCCGCGGACAAAAGCTAGTTTTTTTAATAAAACTTACATGAATTGATCTATTTTCCACTGAGTGACCTATAGTTGTTA
This sequence comes from Hypomecis punctinalis, assembly GCA_949316475.1. NCBI lineage: Eukaryota > Metazoa > Arthropoda > Insecta > Lepidoptera > Geometridae > Hypomecis > Hypomecis punctinalis. The sequence continues at coordinate 15,210,712 of OX438814.1, read as the reverse complement.
TCCTGCACAGTGAAGGGAATTTATTTGCCAGATACTGTAAGTATTCTTCAATGACTGGTAGTGTTGGGTAGCTGTTCCAGTCAAGACGATGGCCTGGAAAGACAAGTAGACCAATATTAGGTAGGTAACTATCTATGAATATTTTCTTTGTGCACTAATATTATAAACCTGAAAGTTTGTAGATATATGTGGATGTTAGTTCCTCTTTCATGAAAACACTACTAAACGGATTGAGATGAAACTTTACAATAGTAATGCTTATACATCAGAATAACACTTAGGCTATAATTTACAAACATATTGCGTGAAACGAAGTTCGCCGGGCCAGCTACATAGAAATAAAGCGTAGGTATACTTAGACCGTATACGACGTTGTATAATTATTAGCGATTTAAAGATATAACCTTTTTTCGTATACAGCAGTAGCGGGATAGCCAATTGAAAGCATTATTTTAAGTGGTGATTAAAATGTTGGCCCTTGAAAATTTACCAATAAGTGGTCATACTAACCTACTTACTTACCTACCGTAAGTAAAATTAAGTAAATACCTACAGTACCGAACGCTGGTTTAAACAGACAAAATGCTTGGCTCAAGCAAGAATTCACGTGCTTGCCATCAATCCGCTTGACCCCTTTAGGGCTTATTAATACCACCTGAGGTTCCGCTGACTGGTCGGTATCCTAAAACCCCTGGAGTGTTCCACCACTGCGCTTGGTGTCGAGGCTACGGGCACGCTTGCGCACTGATCCGCGACCCCAACAGCGCCCGCCCCAGTCGGGCTTCACCACGGAGCTTGCGCTCCACTCCGTCGATGATGATGTGTTGGAACACCAGACACATCGACCTAGCACTGTACCTACCTAATGCGCTGTAGCATGATGCGGGTGACAGTTGCTTTTTTAAATTTAATTAGGGTTTTATTTAATTTACTATACATAGTTATTAATTATTTAAAAGGTCATAGACAACATTTTTAAGGCGCCATTAAGCCCGATTACAGAGGCGCCAGCGTAAATTTAATAGCAACGTAAAAAGCGTTCTCTCTATCGAATGCCTAAAGTGAAAAAGAAACAGAACTATGATATTTAGCTAATATAGTTACGCTGGCGCCTCTGTAATCGGGCTTATTGTAAATTTAATAGCATTTTAAAATAGTGTTCTCTCTATCAAATGCATTTAAGAATATTGTGGAAAAAAAACAAGGCTAGGTACTCTAAATTGCTATTAAATTTCGATGGCACCTCTAAAATTAATATATTTTATTACGAATGTGGTAGTCATAATTTGTAAATGGCGGCAACTTAAAACCTAATTAAATTTAAAAAAGCTAAACACGTCACAACTACAACGCAAATAGTGTAGTTGGCTTTAGTCTTTGAAGTTTATCGATTACTTACCATTTCTCAAAGCCTTTTCATTCCACACCGATGGCTCTGGTGTAGACTCGTCTATCGCCCACTGCACATCCTCCAAGACAGTGGAAGCCTGCAGCCCCTGGACGTCCAGCACTCGAGACACGTGCCTCTGATCTTCGGGTTGGATTAGGAAGTCCACAAATCTGGTGTTCAGATTCCATATTGATATTGCTGTAAGATGATAAATCAATCAATCAATCAGAAAGTTTTATTGACATAAATAAGGTACTTACATGAAAATTATTGAAGCCTCTGATTCCCGAACTAGCCAGGGGCTGTACTACGGGAACCAGCGTCTTCTCCTATAACAACGACAAATTATGTCAATTTACTTACTACTTATGTTACTAATGTAAATTTTATTTTTACTACAATAGGTCTAATTTAAATTTCAGTTAAGTATATCTGGAGGTTAGTGTATTAAATAACTTCCATGCTTGCAAAGCGCGGTCAGCAATAATTAAGCGTCTTGTAGAAGGAGTCAAGGCTTGATGATTGTAGAGATTAAAAACAATACGACTGTATTCCACTGATAAGTATATTCAGGAAGTTATAATTAGTTTTTACAAATTATTATAATACAGGAGATGCGAGATTATTACTTGCCAACTTGGCGGCCATCACAGAGAGAGAACATCACGGGGGACAGAGATAGTCGATTTTCTTATAACTATCTACAGACTATACAATATTGGGGATACCATTACTAAACTAATAATATTCCCAATAAACCATTATTTTAACACTTCCCCTCATGCGTAACATGAAAAACTTTCAACAATGTAGAACAACATACACAAATCATATGTGTAAACAATTAACAATTCAAGTTAACTTAACAAAACTACATTGTTCCTACTTCATGTCTAGCATGCCTCCATTATGACAACAAGTTACATGTTAATTAAAGTAACACAACACTATCTCTGTCACAGAAATACATTAGTGACTCTACATTACAAATATTGATGGCTTACAATACATGCAACATCTCAAGAATTTGGAACGTCTATTTATTACACATTTCTTAAACCTAAGTCAGCAATAAAAACATTATGCTTACAGCTAGATAGAGGTTTCGTAAAAATATCAGCCACCATTCTTTCAGTAGGTAAATAATCAATTACTACATTCTTTTCCTTAACAATATCTTTTACAAAATGGTAGCGTAAGTCAATATGCTTTGTCTTTTTATGACAATATTCTTTTGTCTCAAGCAACCTAAGAGCACTTTGATTATCGCTATAGATTCTACAATTTAATTGTTTCTTAAAAATTTCATACAAAAAATTTCTAACAAAACATATTTCCTTACAAGAATCCGCTAAGGCCAAGTACTCGCTTTCAGTCGTTGAAAGACTGACACAGCGTTGCTTGCGTGACTCCCAACATACAGTAGAGTCACCGATTTTTACAACAAAGCCACTATACGACCTTCTATCAACGACATTATTGGCAAAATCTGCATCAGCATAAACAGTTATATCAAAATTGCCGGATTTTTCAAAAACAAGTCTTTTATTAATTGTACCACTCAAGTACCTCAAAATCCGTTTTGCAGCCAACCAATGATGTCGCTTGAAAGCTGTGTTAAACTGACTTAAATGACTAAGAGCATACATAATGTCAGGTCTGGAACATACGGCCAAATACATTAAGCACCCTATCAATTCCCTATATGGATAAGTACTGTCTGACAGAGTGTCATCATCTGTGGCCTTGTCCAATTTGTTTACAACCATAGGTGTAGAAACACTTTTGCAATTAGTCATACCAAAACGTTCCAACAACTTCCTTATATATTCAGATTGGTCAAACATTAAGGTACCACGGGTCTTATCTCTATGTATTTTAATACCCAAACAATTCTTAAGAGTACCTAAACTTTTACAACTGAATTCCGATTGTAACAATTTATACAATTTAACTTTTTCATCATTACAACATGTTACAACATAGAAGTCATCGACATAAACAGCCACTAAAGTCAACTTATTGTCAATATTTTTAAAATAAACACATGGTTCACACTTGCTTTGAATGTAACCGTTGTTAGTCAATAGAACATGAACATTATTATTCCACAGCCTGCCTGCTTGTTTGAGACCATACAAACTTTTATTCAACAAACAAACTTTTGTCCTATCATTTGAAAATCCTAAAGGCTGTTCCATATAAATACATTCATCAAGTTTGGAATTTAAAAAAGCTGTATTTATATCTATATGTTCTATATCCATGTCAAGCTCATTAGCTATACAAAATAAAATTCTAAGTGAAGAGTGTCGTACAACAGGTGAGAAGGTATCCATATAATCTACCCCAGGTTTTTGACTGAACCCCCTTGCAACTAGACGGGCTTTATATATTGGGTAATCACCTGAATCATCAGACTTTAGTTTATAAACCCATTTGCAACTTACTATGTTACAACCACTCGGTCTGTCCACTAATTGCCAAACATTATTTTTCATAAGTGAATTAAATTCATCCTGCATAGCAGCTAGCCATTTTTCTTTATCAGGGCTTGCTAATGCTTCCTCATAGGTTTGTGGTTCATTATGAAAATTGACCAAGAGAGAAATGTCTGATGAATCAGATAGATCATAATCTACATACCTTACTGGTTTATTGTTTCTAGTAGAACGAACAGGTCGCTCGCTAACACTACTAGGAACCTGTTGTGTAGAACCTTCCCCTCGAACGACTGTTTCGTTCATGGAAGTATCACATGGCACTCTGCCATCTCCACTGTCGCTACTGTCGAGCCACTCAGCGCTTTGGAACGAGGACTCTCCTGAAACGGGAGATAAATATAAATTATCATTTGAATTATTATTATCATTCATCACATTCACATTGGATTCAATTGCATTATTAATATCACAGTTATTTTCCTCTATCGTATTGTCAGAATTCCTTAAAACTTCATTGTGCATTTGCACCTGACAAACATCATCATTATTATGTATACATTCTTACCGCTACATCGCACTCGAGCCCCAAGATACAAGCCTCGTGCTTAGTTTGGGGCTCACTGCACCACGTTATATGAATATCTTACCTTGAAATCACTCGATCAGCTTACACACATAATTATGTTAATTAACGATATTGTAACTTGATTGTATTTCATTGTAAGTTTTTAGTAAATAAATTTTTCTTTCTTTCTTTCTTTCTTTCTTTCTTATTATTAACATTACTAGGCATTTTATGCATATCACTAGTACCTTGAAATTGGTGGCTTTGCATGCCAATTTCAGAAATAGTATCATTACATACTTTTTGTGTCTTAATATTGCTCTCTATGCAGTGGTCAACAAACTGATTCTCAAAGAATGACACGGTTCTAGAATAAATGATCTGCCTTGGATTAGAAGGATCAATTAACCTATATCCTTTTGTATGTTCACCATACCCCACAAAAATACAACGCTTAGATTTCGAATCAAGCTTGTCACGCCTCATACTTGGAATTAATGTCATAGCCATACAACCAAAAACACGGAGATGACTAACATCTACTTTACGGCCTGTCCAAACTTCTTCAGGTACCTTACCTTCTAAAGCTGCTGTAGGGCTTCGGTTTTTCAGATATATAGCGGTAGATATCGCCTCACCCCAATATTCCTTAGGAAGTTGTGCTTCACGAAGCATGCAGCGAGCTTTCTCAAAAAGAGTTCGGTTCAGCCTTTCTGAGACACCATTCTGGGAAGGACTGTATGGGCAGGTGGTCTGATGAACAATACCCTCACCTTCTAAATACTTGGAGAACTCAGCATTACAATATTCTCCACCTCTATCGGTTCGCAGACATTTAACAAAACAACCAGTTTGTTTCTCGACAGTTGCCTTAAAGCACTTAAACTTGGACAAAACTTCAGACTTACGTGTGATTAAATAACCAAATGTTTTCCTCGAAAAATCATCGGTGAACGTGACTAAGTACCTGGAACCACCCAGACTACTCACTGGCATGGGACCCGCAACATCGGAATGGATAAGCTCCAACAGCTGTTCAGCACGCTTGGCTTCACCCCTAGGAAACTTCTTGACAGCCTGCTTCCCCTCAACGCATGACACACATTTAGGAATGGTTGCGTCATACTGAGTCAAGTGATCCATACCTGAAACTAGCTTACGGAGAACACTTACCCCTTTATAACTCAAATGTCCCAGCCTTCTGTGCCATCGCTCCGATGAACACATGGTCGCCTCAGTGTCTGGCAAACTCTGTAGCTTCGACACAGCTTCCATGTCAACATTCATGGCTACATCTGAATTCACCTGTGAATCAGAAACAAAAACACCACACACCTTGTCCAATACATAAATTCCGCCTTGTCTAGTAGCAGTAACTAACAATGAACAACCCTTGGAAACGTAACACTTATTTTCTTTAAAGTTTATTGATAAACCCTTCTCACTTAATTTACTGACACTGATTAAATTGGTTGAGAGAGTTGGTACGAACATAACATCATTAATAAGTTGTGTTTTATTTCCTATACAAATGTTCACATCACCAATACCTAGACTTAACATGGAATTCCCATCTGCGGTGCAAACTGTCTTCGTAAAACTCTTGAAATTACAATACCACTGCATATTATTGCACATGTGTGCGCTCGCCCCACTATCAAGCAACCAGGTTGAGTCTTCAAAATTTCTGCTTGTCGCTTCAGTCAGTAAAGCCATATCTTGCTTATTATTTGACTCTAAGTGTCTTTTATACTTGTAGCATTTGGATTTGATGTGTCCTGTCTTCTTACAAAAATGACATGATATTTTCTTCTTATATTTTGACAAGAGAGCTAATTCACCAACTGGTTCACGTTCACGTTTTCTTCTGTGCTCTTCTTGAAGAAGTCTCATCCTTACGATCTCGCTACTGACACTCCCGGATATTGCAACAGCTTCTAGACTCGATACCACCACATCATAATCTTGTGGTAAACCCGATAGTATCAACTCGGCAACCTCAGCATCTTCCAGTAATCTTCCAATATCGGTCAGTTGCTGCACCAACGTCATAATGTGTTCAATATACGCCTCCATGTTGTTGTAATCGGTATAAGAAGCACGATGTAACTGCCGTAAAAGTATAACTCGACGACAAAAACCTTTATCCTCAAATGTTGAGATCAATTTATTCCATGCTTCATGAGCGGTCGCGGCATTTCTCACGTACTGGATACATGATGGTTTAATTGATAAACAAATTCGTGCGAGCGCTCGCCTGTCCCGGGATGGATCAATCGAATCCGTAGTATCAACAGACTGCCACAAATCTTCTAGAATCAGGGCATTCTTCATCTGAAATTTCCATAAATGGAAATTAGCCACGCCGTCTAATTTCTCGAACACGTAATGGCGGCTGTCTCCGCCTGAATATGGAGTTTGAACATTATGTACAGCTTCACCACCAAAACTCATATTGCCTTTCTTTTCTGTCTGTTTTTCACTTTGACCTAGACCCTTTTACAAATATCTGGGCCCATAACCTCTGGAGGTTAGTGTATTAAATAACTTCCATGCTTGCAAAGCGCGGTCAGCAATAATTAAGCGTCTTGTAGAAGGAGTCAAGGCTTGATGATTGTAGAGATTAAAAACAATACGACTGTATTCCACTGATAAGTATATTCAGGAAGTTATAATTAGTTTTTACAAATTATTATAATACAGGAGATGCGAGATTATTACTTGCCAACTTGGCGGCCATCACAGAGAGAGAACATCACGGGGGACAGAGATAGTCGATTTTCTTATAACTATCTACAGACTATACAATATTGGGGATACCATTACTAAACTAATAATATTCCCAATAAACCATTATTTTAACAGTATATACTATTCTAAATATTTGTTATCATAAACAATTACAATATCACACAAACAAATCTAATTTTATAGGAACCATTATTATGTACTTACTATTAAATAAAAATGCAATGACATTTAAAGTCGTTATACAACAGTATAATTTCTATTTTATTATTTTAGTTAGGTACCTAAGTAGAAAAATTGACCATAATAATGCGAGATACCTACACATGGAGATCTTAGTACCTACCTACCTATAAAATTGACGTGTAAACCGAAACTGTAGTCGGCAGTTTCCATACCTTTTTGTTAAGCGCCCCTGACGGAAAAGAGTCACGGAGGCAGGACTAAGAAAAATGTTTGGAGCAACACCGAAACGATACAAAATAATCTTATTCTTAGTTACTGTGAATAATAGTGTCCCGTTCACTTCAGGGTTGTACTAAGGCCTCCGTAGTTTTTCAACCTGATGTCGAAATTCTGCTGGAGTTAGGTAAATAAAAGCTTCGATCTTAAGGCACCACGGTTACAAACGTCACCACTAACGTTTTACATACAATCTCGCACAAATACCGCCTTACCACAAAAGTTTTTAGACAATGTTTAACAGAACAAATCGCGCGGTTAAACAGAGTTTGAAGCGTGTTTAAATCTTTTGTGGTAAGACGGATAATGTCTTTGAATAAATTAGTGTCAAGGTCTTTGGTCTAGTCACTGGAAGCGGCGTTTTGCAGCTGTTGTCCATATTTTGAGGTTCGTGTGCGATTATACTCGTACGGCGTACTTATTAAATTAACCTCGTACCTATATCTTGAGCATGAGAATAATTGAGCATAAGAAACCTAGTATAATTAATGCCGGTAGGTATAACTTACCTTCATGAGTTATTATCTTTCTATGAAAATTAAACTACCAGCTTTCGCGCCATCTCTTCAGTTTGGGAGTAACTTTTAGACTTTGGGATAAGGGTAAGAGCGCTTGTTCACGCCTGTTTTTTTCACCGGACAATAGACCGTTAGTAAACAATATATATATTTTTCGCCAGATGGATGTCCGGTGCGTTAACATACGTTCATTATAAACCATAGGTACCCTACCGCGAATCCGTAAGAAACAGTCCGTTGCCGCGGTGCCCAGTGAAACAAATTGCCATACACAAGCGCTCTAAAGCCAGAAACATACTATCGGACGCGACTGACAGCCGCGATTTAGCAATGTGTAGTTTTAAAACATCCGGTGTGCCAGATCGCTCTCGGACGTCCGTGACTTATGTCCGATAGTGTGCACGGCACAGTGTACTTTCATAGTCTAGATACCTATCAGTCGCGGCAGTCAGTCGCGTCAGATAGTATGTTTCCGGCTTAATGGCGCATGGGCTCAGCGTCGAAACAGGCGAGATACATTGTACAACCGTCAAGGAGTTTTATCTATTCACTGCAGGTGACATTTTTCCCCTACGTACGATACAAATCCTCTAAGAGTATCAGGCATCAATCGGCGATACTGCATCTTTATTGGAATATTATTATAATCATGCCTCCTTTCGATATTTTTAGGGTTCCGTACCTCAAACGGAAAAAACGGAACCCTTATAGGATCACTTTGTTGTCCGTCTGTGTGTATGTCAAGACTCTTTATTTCGGGAACGCGTAAAGATATCGAGTTGAAATTTAAACTGTACCTATACGTATAGGTTCCTTGCAGTTGTGTAAAAGAAAAACTTCTCAGTTATCGTATAAAAAAGTTAGAGCCGTTTATGTCGTAAAAAGACGCATATTTCGACACTCACAAAAATCAAAACCTACAGGGTACTTCCCGTTGACATAGAACTATGAAATTTGGCGAGAAGCATTGTCTTAGAGTACACATATGGGAATAAATCTGAAAACTGTACATTTTTATTTACATCACAAAAAATAAGGCCTCAAAATTCATAAAATATAGGTTCAAAGTGAGTAAATCGTATCATGTAAGATGTAATGTAAAAGAACTTCATTAGCACATGCTAAAACAGGTCTTTAATTATTTTAACAATGTGTTTGTACGGAACCCTCGATGTGCGATCCTGACTCGCACTTGTCCGGTTTTTTTTTTCTTACTACGGTCTATATATACCTACTGCACTGCACTCCTGTACACTGAGATTACCTACAGGTAAACGGTAAAGCTGCAAGTAGGTGCTTTCCGTGTGCCTCCATAGATTTTTGTATGGCACTTCTTGCGGAAATGAGGAAAAACTAACTTTAAAACGTTTTTTGGGTTCCGTACCCAAGGTTAAGAGTAAACGGGACCCTATTACTAAGACTCCTCCGATGTCTGTCACCAGTTAGTCAAGCATGCGACCACAATTAGCGACGAAAAGAACTCATTTCGACGTGTGAAAAAGTGACAGATATATACTTTGCCATAACGCTGTCTCGTTCTGACACTACGAACAAAATAAATACTTAAACTTACTGTGCTACTAATAAGGCTCTGCCACTATTTATTTATTTTAAGGTTCAAATGTCACTACTTTGTGCTCTAATGACCAACTTCTGTATTGAGCTGCCGAGCTGGATAAGGACAGAAGTAAAGCAGTCCAAAGGAACTACTTAAAATACTACTGTGGTGCTCTCATTCTTCTATACACAAATTTTACACTATTATTATACTGCGCTGCCAGCAGCACAAGTTTAATACCTACTTAATGGCGCACATGAATTTTATTCGAGAGTCGTTGCGCTGTAGAAAATTCAAGTTATACTAAGCGCCAAACAAGTCGGCGGATGAGGAGTTAGCCGCAGATGACACTTAGCCGTGATTCGCTAATTATTGCGCATGTGTGCACAATGCCGACGCCGATTGGCGTAGGGAGCGCGTGTTCAGTTGAGTAAACACAAATCTAAAATTATACACAATACTACTAAATACTATTGTGGCGTTCTCACACATAAGTTAAACGCTTCAGCAGCACAGTAAAAAAGATTTAGTGTTGTAACCTTGCTGATCGGCTAGAGATTGAAAGACTTGTGCGTCTTGAGCGCTCCGCAGGTTGGTCCTCCAAACTTGCGCTCCTTCATACGATACCACGACATCCTCGGCTGTGACATATCCTACTAGAAAAAAAAAAGAAATATGTAAGCAGGTAAGCAATCATATTTCATTCATTGAAACTTCTATAGCTAACTTCACATCGCCGACTTTTATACATGTTTACGATGTGAAGTTAGCAATAAAACTTCTATAGCTAACTTCACATCGCCGACTTTTATACATGTTTACGATGTGAAGTTAGCAATAGAAACTTCTATAGCTAACTTCACATCGCCGACTTTTATACTTGTTTACGATGTGAAGTTAGCTACAGATGCGGTGCTCGTGTCGCCTCGCGGAGTGTGTGGATTATACGATTCGGCCTATACAATATACTAATTTTTTTAAATTGAACCAACCTAAGTACAAGACATTTTCTCAGTAATTCTCATTGACTAAAAATATACCTATTTAGTAGCTAGTATAAAATTTCCATAATTTGTATTTAGATTTACTTGATGTTAGATTGCGGTTGCACTTTAGTGATTATAGCTTACCAATGTAAATAAAAAAGAAGCATATAACCACACAGCACATGAAAATAGTAAAATATCTAGAACTTTTATAGGTTTCTCTTTGTTTTATGGTGATTGACTTTGTTTTATATTGTTTATTTTTAGCACTTCATGCAATTTGTTTTGTGCCTATTTCATGTATCATATAAGTATGGTGAAGTTAAATTACAAACTCTATTTGATGCTTGTAATATGTTTATTAACATAACTCTATATACAATCATAGTAATTTCAATATAGAAACATCTGGAGTTCCGCTTAAATTTATATCAAACAAGACAACATTAAATCATTTAGGCTTGATAATTTATTGCTTTTTGTAGCGAAACTGCCGTTTCATTCGATACCATAGTTCCTGGCATGAAAATATAACGAATGCCACAAACAACAAAATTCCGCAACATAAGTCAATCCATCGTCAGATTTCTCCAATATATCACAATTAATTCACTTATCATAAATAAATTACAAAATTGTCAACCGAGTCTTCTCTTAATTATGTATTTTCAAATATAAAAAACAATGTCAAAAATGATTCACTATTATATCTGATCACATGGTCCACTGTCGTACATAAAACGCAAGCAATCATACCAAACGGTTCGTGGTCACATCACCCAACAGGAATGACACAAATCTATATTGTTTGTCTCCTAATGAAAGTACATAGATTACACTTTATGCTAATACATAAGCACGTTTCGAGTGACACTGAACCAGCGTCTACAACACTCGGTGAGAAGAGATAGGTGACGTCACATTAGGTGTCTTCAGCACATTACACTAATACATGAGCACGTTTCGAGTGACACTGAGCCAGCATTTACTTTACACTATATTATTATTATTTACTTTACACATAGTCCACAAACGCTAAGCAAAGTGGCAAGTTATACTCTTCGGTCTTCTGTATAACTTGCCGCAGCGTATGAATGTGATCTATGGTGCTAAAGCCTTTTCGGAACCCGGCTTGTTCGGAAGGCTGGAAGTCATCAAGCCTGCGCTCGAGACGATTCGTAATGACCCTTGAAAACAACTTATAAACATGGCTCAGAAGCGAGATGGGCCTGTAATTCTTCAATGAGGTGTTGTCACCTTTTTTAAAGAACAACACCACCACGCTTCTGTTCCATGCTTCTGGCGTTATGCCCTCGAGGATAACGGTGTTGAAGAGCTTCTGAAGGACTTTAAGTACCAGTTTACCACCCGCTTTCAGAAGCTCTGAAGTTATTCCGTCATCGCCCGGCGCCTTGTTGTTTTTAAGCTGATTCAGGGCCATTCTAATCTCGTACAGACTGATGTCCGGGATGTCTTCGGTGAAGTGTCGAGTCAGCTTGGCTCTCGGGTCTTTGGCCGTGCTGTCAACAGGCTTAGCTACCAGTTTTTAGTTAGTGGCCTCTTATGCATAAACAATCCATTATTTTTGGTTTCTAGGTGTATAGGTATACCTCGTTAAAACTACCTATTCAAGACCGCTAAATGAGTTTTTGTTTGAATTTCACTTTTTGCACTTTGCGAATCAGTGAATTCACCTTTAACAAAGAATTATGAAAGAACCCCGTTAATGAATACTCGTACATAAACCACGACCAAGAGATTAAAAGTCATAAAAAGTCTAAATCTACAAAAAATTACTAAGTACTTAGCTAGATTGAAGAAATTTACAGATAATTATACTAAGCGCCACACAAATCGGTGGATGGGAAGTTAAGCGCAGAATGCTGCGCAAAAGCCGAAATATGGGTATACGTGGGAGCCAGAGAGACAAGACGCCGGAGCACACCTGTCCGCCTACCTCATGCCTCCCGCGCGCTCCTTACGCACTACGACAGTCAGCGTCGGAATTGTGCACACATGCGCAATAATCACGGCGAAGTGTCATCTGCGGCTAACATCTCATCCGCCGATTTGTGTGGCGCTTAGTATACTTATATTATTGGATTAAAAGACCACTATCGTCAGAAATACGTGTGTTCCAATAAAAAACGTGTTTAAAATGACAAAAGTTTAATTAAATACATTTTTTGTCATTATTCAGTCGACTTCGTTGCAGTCGCAGTAAATCGGAGTGCGTTGATTGCTATGTCGCATCCGATTGGTCTGATGGGGTATCTAGGTATGCTGAGTATCTTGTGAATTGTGATCGATTTACCGCCCTTTCGTTAAAATAAGAATATTTTAACAGGTTTGGGTGAAGCGTTCGTGTGATGTGAACCACTTCGACGTCCGATTGTGGGTCGCCAACCGGCGATGTTAAAGGAAAAGTTAAAGTTAAATTCTGCTCCTATAGTGTCATTATCGAATTCGGGTTTACCCGACTCTTCCGTGTCCACTTTGGCGGGTTGTTTTCCTTCATTCTTTTCTGAACTTATTTCGGTGACGGTGGCCGTGTAGACTTTCTTTTTGTCTGTATTTCTAGCGTGCACTTTATCATGCTGCTCTTTCTTTGACAGTTTTGCAAGCGTGTCAGCCAGTTGTCCTATAGCAGTTACAACATCTTTCCCAGTTGGTTCGATTTTCTCTGGCGGTAGTAGGAATCCACGTCTTGTGTACCTTCTGCTGCCTAGAGCATCTCTCAATTCAAAAATAAAAACATAATTAACCCCCAATGAGTAGAACCAATCAATTTGCGAGCCAGAGGTTGGGTATATAGTATGGTAGGCATCGCCTACAATATACTTCGTCCTAGTAGTGTCGAAGATCGCCTGTGAATATTATGGAAACTTTGGTTGAATTATATAGGTACTTACTTAGATGACGGCACCTCTACTAATTTTAATTTTCTGTCACGGTAAATTTCATTTTGACTGAAAGGTTCACTACGGTCCAAATGAGAAGTTCCTTATTATTTTTCAATGTACATAAATTATACATAAGTAATATACGATATCATTCTCTACAATATCCAAGAAATGCGTAAAATCATAGAGAATGAGAAGTTGCACCAGAGGTCTCAAATGTTGGGAAAATCTCACAAGGTCAAAAAGTTATTCAATTTCTTTTTCAAAGAACCAAATTTCTGTGTCGCTTGAGCTTTCTTTGGGTAGTATCTTTTCACATTCTTTATGAAAGCACCATGCATACTTATGTACCAATTTTTAGTTGCATTCAATTTAGATATTAGGTACGTACACCGCGCAGTTGCAGCACCCGGCAGATGTATACGAGAAAAAGGAGTTGAGAATGAGATGACGCATGATAGAGTGAAGTGGCGCAAGGAAACGTGCTGTGCCGACCCCACCTTGTGTGATAAGGACAGGGAGATGATGATGATTCAATTTAGATTACCTGGGACATCGCAGTTGCAGTTGCGTTCAAGGCATCATGATTCTCAGGTAGATCGGGCTTGGAGCCCCAAGGGTACATAATCAATTGGCCGTACGAATGCAAGTCAACAAATGCATCTGGTATTTTTTTCCATTTCGTTATCAAGTCCTAAAAAAGGAACAAGTCTACAAAATGGATTGATTTAACCAATGTCAAAAGAAACAGTGGATAAAAGAAGGCAGTAGTTATATTGCTTCCCTGGCTGACACCAAACACTAGTAAAACACCTAAGGGGAAAATCATGAAAAAGCCTTCAACTACCTAAATACTTTTTCACAGGAGTCCTTATAGGTCGGTACATATAAATCTATTGGAAGTTACCTCTGTTACTTAGCTGAAAATTCATTATGAATGGAATTCGCGCCATAGCGTTGATACGTCATCTTGCTTATTGGGAAACAGAATAAGAATAATCGTAAGAAACACAAACGAAGACGATATTCGAAATTCTTGTTCGCTAATGTTGAAAGCACTTAAATTTATTGAAAGTATTTTATTTAGGGGCTTTTGAAATCGAGGACTTACCCGAATCGCCTGTGTCTCCGGTTCAGAAAACGGACGAGGGCCCGAGTATAGTTGGAAACTAACACAACTGTTATGTGCTAAACTGGGAAGGTACCAATTAAAGCTGGAATACAGACAAAAACAGTTGCTAGTAATTATTCAACCAACTCTACTTGTACTTGTATATAGGTAATCTTGTGACTAGGAGTCTCTCCAAGATGGTCAAGCGGTTTGGTTGCAAGTAGGTACGCAGATTCTTGCTTGAGCCGACCATGTTGAGCGTCTAGACTTTAGGTCTAGAATTTTGGGTTGATGCCCCAAGTGCTTTTGCAAATTTGCAATCATTCAGACAATTTATGAAGACGTGCGTCTGAATGAAGTGCGTGTAGCTCGCGTACTGTACCTCTTTTTTCTTTTATTTTCATTTTTTCCTAAACAGAAAAGTAGATCCAATAAAATGTGTCCATGACTAAAACATGCTGTTAGGTAAAAGTATCAAAAAATGAAAACAAAAAAAAATAGAAATAAGGGAGGTGAAAACTGTCCAAATTTATATGGTTCTACTAGGTACTTAGTGCATATCTAATTGAAAAAAAAATTAAAAATATTATTTTCCAAAAACCCATACACAATCCAACTTATTTTTTAAGGAAGTCTGTGCATGCAGGTACTTTACAGTCTTCACTAAGCTATCGGAATGCTTACCCAAAATTACGATTGAGATCGACACCCAGACATTTTAGATCTTTCGTTTTGTTGCGATTTTTCCTCCACAATCTGTCCTTAGTGTAGGTGTACACATATCCATCTGGATTGAGGACCGGTATGATATGCCTGAAAGGGAGCAATATGATGAAGAAGCGAATGATGACTAGGTAAAATGATATATCGATGACGATGTTCAAATACCTTCTAACTCACAATGGCCAACTTTTCATATCGTAAGTTAGGAGTTAGAAGGTATACGAACAGCTTTGTCTTGTCGATATAGGTACATAATAATACAACCCAGAATACATATTATGTGGTGATATTATTAAATTCATGTGGTGTGGTGATACTGCTCCCATATAGCCTTTCTCCTAGGATTGATTACCCAGGAATGAGCGTAGCTAGGGAGCCAAAGGTGACTTCTTTGCCTACCCCCAAAAAAAATTGTGTCAAAACATTCTATTTCTATTCCTTTTTTCTGGGGTGGTGTAAAAGTAGATAGATAGCCCCTGTGTGAATACTGTGATATCAGAAAATGTTCTTAGTTTAGAACCAGCAGATGAGTCAAGCGATGTTAGCTTACCAATCGATACTTTTCATGTAATCGGGCAGTTGATGGAAATTCATTGCTATAGTGTCTATGAGATACAAGGCAGAGGTGATGGCGATCCATTCTCGGGCATGTATTCCAGCTGTCATTAAGAAGACCTTGTTTCGTTTGTTCCCGTTTGATATCGTTATCATCTACAAAATGTATAAGTATCTTAAGTATCTTACATGCATGATACATGATATTATCTAATTTTTTAAGGCTTATGACATGTAAATGTCGATGAGACACAAAGGGATCATTTCACTGTAAGTATTCCGTAGGTATATTCTAGCATAAGTAGTACTATTATAATATATCGCAAGGTATTATTATGTTGCTAGGTTGGTAGGGGAAGTACGTACAAAATGGTATACACTGGTAAAACGGCATACCATTATATACTGTATTTCGAATTTGGCGGGTCTTGTCGTTCTTCTGGAAATACCATCATATGCCTCAATGGTATATTATCGAACTGTGAAAATTCTATCATTATTGGCTCAGTAATTTTTTCTCAATAATTTAAAATATATATTAATCGACCGATACCAGTTTTATTAAGTTATTTGTTTTAAAACTTTAATGTTGCTATCCTTACTTTGTCCGTATAGTATGGAAAAAGTGGTTTTTCATAGACAACTGTTCAAAACTAATTATTTCTTAGTTAATTGTTATAAATTCTTGTTTTTCTAAGTTTAGTATATAGATAATATAGTCAAATTTTCTGTGTAGGTATAAAATTTCGTGATATTAGAGATAAAAATAAAATAAATATAAACCAGTACTATGTCGATTTGGACGTACTTCCCCTATATCTTGTTTCACATTGACTGTATAGATAGGCCAATCCTAACTGAAGCTTACTCAACAGCTGCGCAAGGATTGGGTTTTTCGCAGCTTGTAGCTAATTTCGCAACCGCCAAGATGTCTGATTCGGCCTATACCTCCAATGTACCTGTACCGACCTTTTTTATTATCCACAGCTGAACCTGCCCATTGAGATTAGACCATATCATACTAATATTATATATTATATAGATAGCCGTGGTGGTCAAGGATAGCCGTGGACCCGTGGTGGTCAAGAGGTAGTGACACCCGCCTTACAATCGTGAGGTCGTGGGTTCGAATCCCCGGTCCCGTACCAATGAGTTCTTTGGAATTTATGTACGGAATTTCACACCACAGGCTTTTCGGTGAAGGAAAACATCGTGAGGCAACCTGCATACGTCCGCAGAAGAAATTCGATGGCGTATGTGAATCCACCAACCCGCACTGGGCCCGCGTGGTGGATATGGCCCAATCACCCTTCGTGGGTAGGCCTACGTCCTGCAGTGGACTACTAAAAAGGCTGGTACAGTACATACTAATGTTATAAATCCGAAAAGTTTGTTGGTTTGTTCCTCTTTCACGCAGCAACGGAGCAATGGATTGACTTAATTTTTGACATGGATATAGTTCAAGGGCCGGAAAGTGACATAGGCTACTTTTATCCCGAAAAAATAAAAGGTTCCTGCGGGATAGCACTAAAGTCAAAATACCACGCGGGCGGAGCCGCGGACAAAAGCTAGTTGTTTTAATAAAACTTACATGAATTGATCTGTTTTCCACTGAGTGACCTATAGTTGTTATCCTGCACAGTGAAGGGAATTTATTTGCCAGATACTGTATAGTTATTAATTATTTAAAAGGTCATAGACAACATTTTTAAGGCGTCATTAAGCCCGATTACAGAGGCGCCAGCGTAAATTTAATAGCAACGTAAAAAGCGTTCTCTCTATCGAATGCCTAAAGTGAAAAAGAAACAGAACTATGATATTTAGCTAATATAGTTACGCTGGCGCCTCTGTAATCGGGCTTATTGTAAATTTAATAGCACTTTAAAATACTGTTCTCTCTATCAAATGCATTTAAGAATATTGTGGAAAAAAAACAAGGCTAGGTACTCTAAATTGCTATTAAATTTCGATGGCGCCTCTAAAATCGGGCCTAATATATTTTATTACGAATGTGGTAGTCATAATTTGTAAATGGCGGCAACTTAAAACCTAATTAAATTTAAAAAAGCTAAACACGTCACAACTACAACGCAAATAGTGTAGTTGGCTTTAGTCTTTGAAGTTTATCGAATACTTACCATTTCTCAAAGCCTTTTCACTCCACACCGATGGCTTTGGTGTAGACTCGTCTATCGCCCACTGCACATCCTCCAAGACAGTGGAAGCCTGCAGCCCCTGGACGTCCAGCACTCGAGACACGTGCCTCTGATCTTCGGGTTGGATTAGGAAGTCCACAAATCTGGTGTTCAGATTCCATATTGATATTGCTGTAAGATGATAAATCAATCAATCAATCAAAAAGTTTTATTGACATAATTAAGGTACATGAAAATTATTGAAGCCTCTGATTCCCGAACTAGCCAGGGGCTATACTACAGGAACCAGCGTCTTCTCCTAGGTATAGTAACGACAAATTATGTCAATTTACTTACTACTTATGTTACTAATCTAAATTTTATTTTTACTACAATAGGTCTAATTTAAAGTATATACCTACTATTCCAAATATTTGTTATCATAAACAATTACAATACCACACAAACAAATCTAATTCTATAGGAACCATTATTATGTACTACCGTGAAACATGCCAACTTTGCATCCAAGGGTTTCTTTGCCCAGAATGCAATCTGCAAGGAGATCCGTTTCTATTGAAAAATATTCTAGTGTTATGGGAACATTACTAACATTGGTAGAAAGTAGGTTTTACGTGTCACATCACTGAATACATCGTTGGTAGCCAACTTCATTCAGTAACGTGTCGGAACCTGTCGAATACGGTGCATGTTTACGCGGGCAAATTTTTGAAGAAATTTTGCAGTGAACTACAAGACATGGCAAAAACAAAGGGCGGTTTGTGTTATTGTATGTTATAAATATCGAATTGCTCAGTGTTTTAACCGTAGTTTCGGCGATAAAGGCTCACACAATCAAAAGATATGATGATGGGCAAAGTTATCTAATGATTTCAAGACCTCAGAATGGCTACTTTGCCAGCGTTCAAAAAAGTGTTAGGGTTGTCACTTTACAATAAAACATGTTTTATTTTACTAATTACTAATTTGCTAAATTAAAGAAAAAATATGTATAAAAATATATACTACATTAATTTATTATTAATATACCTGTATTAAAAGTTGTTATTTTTTTAAAAGAAAAACAAACACAAATCTCGGATCCGACAAAGAAAGTCTAGTCCAGACGTAAAATAGGGTCGAGAATGTACAAAAATTACTCTGAAAAAATGCTAAAATTAGCATGCGAAGCAGTTACGTCAAGAAAAAAATCTTCCAGAGATGCTGAACAACAGATTGGTGTACCAAGAAGGATAATAATCAATAAAATTACAAAACAACATGTTAAGTCTGTGGGGCATCCAACTGCAGAAGAAGAAAATAACACTAAGGGTTTTACAAGTTTCTGATGAATATGGGTCTCCGATACCTATATGAAAAAAAAAACTCACAGACCCATAAATTCAAAAATCAAAATCCTGGTGATGCATGGTTCCAAAACTTTTGGTCTAGACATAGTAATGAATTAACTGTAAGAACTACTCAAAATATTTCAAAGGCAAGAGCAGAAAAAGGGCCACAAAAAATCGCAGAATATTTTGATAATTTAAGTGGTGTTTTTATGATAATTTTAATTTTTTGTTTTTATTATTATTATTTTGAGCCTGTGTTGTCCCACTGCTGGGCAAAGGCTTCCCTTCCCTCCTTCCAGACTCCGCGATCTACTGTGTTGGTGGCCCAGTGATTTCTTGTGATTACTAAAAATTACTAACTCAAATGTGGCAGCCCTATCACATTGAAATCACAACTTTTATTTAGTATGGAAAAGAGAAAAAATAACAAGGTAACATTGCCCACTCATTTCAAAAGCAAAGTTCTTTCATAATCGGTAATATTTTTAAATTAAACTCCTTCATTGCCCTAATACTTTTAATAGTTTGTTTCTCACTGGCAAAAAGGCTATACTTTCATCAAAAATGAACACGGGTAATGTTGGCTAGAATTGCAGATAACTTTGCCCGCCATCAAAATCAATGAAATGTTGGACAAAATGTTGACTTTTTAAAAAACTTACTAAACTAGACCATGCCCATGATCCTGCAGATTACGGCATTAAGAGCTGAGGTGGTCTGTAATTTTCCATACAAACGTATTACGCTGTTTTCTTTCTAGAAAATGATTTTAGAGTTACAATTTCTTGCCATAAAATTAAATTTAGCTTTTTAAACTACCTTGTCTTTTCATTTTTTTGATAAATTAATTATCAGGCAAAATATGATCCTTCAAAGTCTCAAAAAAATTCACCATTTTTACCAACATCTTTAAGGACCCACCAGAATAGACTTATTAATTTCTAACAAAATATGAAATGACATAATCATGAACACATATTTTTTGTAAATTTTGATATAAAAAATACTTGATTAATTTAGTTATTGATGAAGAAAACAGCGTAATACGAAACGTTGTCTTGCCATAATTTTTGTAGGTATAAATCGCTCTGAGCTGCAATTGTCCCTATCGCACGATGCGGAGGTAGGGTTGAGGTGAGGGAGGTTCAAACCTATACGTACACATGCACTAGGGATGTAGCAATAGACGATATTTTTGTCGATGCTCTAGTGATGTCCATCGATATCGATGTTTATTAAAAATATTAGTTAATTTTTTAAATCTTGTAATTTTATACCGATGTATCTTTGTTACTTTTGAATAAAAAGATCTTATGTATGGAATATATGCGTTTAGTTACTGCGACTTATTGCAGCGACTACACAATTCTGTGTAGTAATTTTTTAGTATATATATATCGTGTTGTATCGGCAGACATCTAAATAGTTTAGGTGCATATTGACCAATTCTCATAATGCCCAACTAATCCGGGAATGCTCAATTCTGCGAATGCCTAATTCTATGAATGCCCAATTCTCACAATGGTTAGTTTTGGGAATGCTCAATTATCAAAATGGCAACATAATTTTAATTAAGAATTTCCTAAAAAAATCTTACTTTAAGAGATGAAGATTGTGTATTTGTTAAAAATAACCAAAACTACTTTTTTGGTAATAAATCAGCTAGATCGCAAATTTTACGTCCTCAACATAAATTCAATATTCGTGTAGTACAAGTAAATAATACTTTGTATCATCGAAGTTCATTTAATACAGCCATAAAAGTGTACAATAGTCTACCTCTTCACATAAAATTTTTAGATGCAAACAAATTTAAACATAGCTTAAAAAATGGCTCGCTGAAAATACCTTATATAGCATGAAATAATATTATGAATGTACAAATTCTGACTGATAATTATGATCTCATGTGTATATATAGGTCTTTATGTCATAGATAGATAGATAGATAGAACTCTTTATTGTGTGCACTAAGTACAGAGTAGATACTTAACTTATCTTAAATTAAATTAGTGCCACAAATGGCGGCCTTATCGCTGATAGCGATCTCTTCCAGGCAACCACTGAACGGAAAGAGATCACAAACAAGAGTATAAATGAGAGGTAAAAAACAGGATGTGAGCATTTCTGCTGAGTCTGATAGGAAGCCACTCGAGTCTAGTGCGAAACTGAGAGATGTGGTCGTACTTTCGTAACCCAAAAATAAACCTTATACAGAAATTTTGAAGGCGCTCAAGTTTATCTAATTGGTCTTCTGTAAGATCAAGGTAGGTAACATCAGCGTAGTCGAGAATTGGAAAAAGTAGGGATTGAGCTAGCGCAATTAGTTATGATTATATAATACTTATAATATGTTAGTTGCTTCAATAGTAAAACTTGTCTAAAGATTGTGCTTTAATTACCGGTGATTTTTTATATGAAAATGTGATTTTCCCATTTGAAATTATTTTGCCATTTTGAGAATTGAGCATTTTTAGAATTGTCCATTCATAGAATTGGGCATTCGTAAAATTGAGCATTCTTGGAACTATGTGCCATTATACTTACTACTTCATTCATTACATTATATTAGTCTAAGCCGAAATAATAGTTCTAAATTTCTAATTAGGAAAATCACGTGCTCTCTAAAAATGTATTATAACTGTAACATACAAATCTATCCTTAGTCCACTTAAGCAAAAAACGTTCTAAGCTTGCCAGTAGGTACGTGAGATCCATTTGAGAAAACAGCCCCATCGGCTATCCGTTCATTGAACTATGTGCCTTGCCATCTGTCATTTTAACTTGCTAATCCACTGAGTTTTGCTAAAAAGTTCAATTAGGAGTGCTTTAAATGCTTTAATCTAATAATAATTGTGGATGTTCTATCCTGTTTTACTATTATATGTGCCCTACCCACTGCTGCTTTAATTAGCTAATTGTTTCAATTTTTTAAACGTTTTTAAAGTAGAACCAAAGTATGACAAGCTGTTCTCTAAACAGTAAACCTCGCATCTGTTTAATTGAATCCTCAATTATTTTTATACTATGGGACTAATTTCTTTCTATAGGTACCTACGAGTACAATATAAAACGCAAGAAGTTTTAGACTAACGAGACCCTATTACTAAGACTCCTCTGTCCGTCTGTCCGTTGGTCACTAGGCTGTATCTCACGAACCGTAAAAGCTAAACAGTTAAAATTTGCACAGATAATGTATTTGTTCCCACTATAACAACAAAACTAAAAATAGAATAAAATAAATATCTACTTCAACCGTGTAGGTACAGAATTCGCGAATAGTTCGCACGGATCGATTATTATTGATTTATTAAAAATGGCTCAGCCCATTTCAATAAATTCAATTTCGAAGTATATTCTTTCCAATGAATAAAATTCTAACAAAGAATTATCAAAATCGGACTACTGTGTAAAAAGTTACGCTTGGTTATACATAAAAAATATACACGTCAAATTGAGTACCTCCTCCGTCACGTCGGTCAAAAAATAGAATGAAATAAATATTTTTTCATGCCATACAACAGACGTGATTTTTTGCACAATTTTTATTAATATACACAAAAGGTAGACGCTTGAAATATTCTCAGAATATTTAGTAATATAATATATCAATATATAATTTATATAAATGTATCAATTTAAAAAATATATAATTGCATCGAAATAATTGGCTCTCATACGGTATGAAACCTTTCGAGCGCGAGTCCCCACTTGCGTTTGGCATATTTATTATAGACCGTAGAAGAACGACGTAATGTAAGATATTTCCATAAAAAAATAATTAATTTATACTTAGAAATAAGTAATTTCAGTAAAAATATATTATGTAAACTGCAGCGCCTACGGATATCAAACAGCCAATTGTATATGATGTTAGTTAGGTACATACCTATTACGTTTTTGTCAAACAATAATTATTTGAAAGAAAATAAATTAGCCTATAAAGAAAAATTAACCCATGTCACAAATACTGTAGCTTCCTAATGGCAGAAAAATAAATAATCTTTTATCTTTTATATTTTTGTTTGCTATCGCCTATCCGCCATACCTACTAGGTAACCAGAGCATACGTAGAATACGCGCAAGATAGCTCTACGTACGGTCAAAATCAGGAACCAATTCAATTCTGCCAGGGAATACAGAATACTAATGAAATAACGTAAGTGGCTCCACGACTCGCGCGCAGAGTTATCTTGCGCGCACTCTACGTAATATCATATTTTGCTACAATTCAAAATAAAATATCGGTCGGCAAGCGAGCTCGTTGGGGCGCAGGTAGGGTGCGGGGAGAGTTCGAGCGCAGTACGCACACAAATACAATTGCATCACCACACACATTGAAGCTCCCTGGTTTGGGCGCATCGCGACGGCAATAGTTTAGTCCAAATACCTATTTCTCAATTTCCTCGTCACTAGTATTTCGCCTTAAAGAAAAAATACCTCAAAACTAGTAAAAAAAAAACAGATACTTCAAGTTTTCTGAAAAAAACGGGCAAAGTTGGCATATTTCACGGTATTAAATAAAAATGCAATGACATTTAATAAAGTCGTTATACAACAGTATAATTTCTATTTTATTATTTTAGTTAGGTACCTAAGTAGAAAAATTGACCATAATAATGCGAGATACACATGGAGATCTTAGTACCTACCTATAAAATAGACGTGTAAACCAAAACTGTAGTCGGCAGTTTCCATACCTTTTTTGAGCGCCCCTGGCGCGGGAAAAAAGTCACGGAGGCAGGACTAAGAAAAATGTTTGGAGCAACACCGAAACGATATAAAATAATCTTATTATTAATACTATGAATAATAGTGTCGCGTTCACTTCAGGGTCGTTGTACTAAGGCCTCCGTAGTTTTCCAAACTGATGTCGAAATTCTGCTGAAGATAGGTAAATAAAAGCTTCGATCTTAGGCCACCACGGTTACAAACGTCACCACTGACGTTTTACATACAATATCGCACAAATACCGCCTTACTACAAAAGTTTTTAGACAATGTTTAACAGAACAAATCGCACGGTTAACAGTGTTTGGAGCGTGTTTAAATTTTTTGTGGTAAGACGGATAATGTCTTTGACTAAATTAGTGTCAAGGTCTTTGGTCTAGTCCCTGGAAGCGGCGTTTTGCAGCTGTTGTCCATATTTTGAGGTTCGTGTGCGATTATACTCGTACGGCGTACTTACTAAAACTAACCTCGTACCTATATCTTGAGTATGAGAATACTTAATTGAAGAAACCTAGTAAAATATTATTAATATAACCTAGTAAAATAGTTTATCATTCTATGAAAATTAAACTACCAGCTTTCGCACCATCTCTTCAGTTTGGGAGTAACTTTTAGACTTTGGGATAAGGGTAAGAGCGCTTGTTCACGCCGGTTTTTTTCACCGGACAATGGACCGTTAGTAAACAATATATATATTTTTCGCCAGATGGATGTCCGGTGCGTTAACACACGTTCATTATAAACCATAGGTACCCTACCGCGAATCCGTAAAGAACAGTCCGTTGTTGGTGCCGTTGCGGTGTCTAGTGAAACAAATTGCCATACACAAGCGCTCTAAAGCCGGAAACATACTATCGGACGCGACTTAGCAATGTGCAGTCTTAAAACATCCGGTGTGCCAGATCGCTCTCGGACGGTAAAGCTGCAAGTAGGTGCTTTCCGTGTGCCTCCATAGATTTTTATATGGCACTTCTTGCGGAAATGAGGAAAAACTAACTTTAAAACGTTTTTGGGTTCCGTACCCAAGGTTAAGAGTAAACGGGACCCTATTACTAAGACTCCGATGTCTGTCACCAGCTAGTCAAAAGAGACAAAAGAACTCATTTCGACGTGTGAAAAAGTGACAGACATATACTTTGCCATAACGCTGTCTCGTTCTGACACTACGAACGAAATAATTCGTGGCGCGCATATTAGGTACTAGCCCGGCAGGCCGTAATTCATAAACCTGATGTGATAGTTATTTATTTCTGTTGCCGCTGTTACAGTAAATAATAAAAACAGAATAATTTGTTTTAAACAAACGTAATTTTGTAGTTTTTTGCTCGTTATTAATAACGCCGATAGAAATGGGTCTAAGGCGGCTCCAAAACGGTACGGAACCCTTCGTGAGCGAGTCCAACTCGCACTTGGACGATTTTTTTTACTACGTAAACTTACTACTACTGTGCTACTACTAAGGCTCTGTCACTTTACGTACTAAGGTTCAAATGTCACTACTTTGTGCTCTAATGACCAACTTCTGTATTCCGTGGTGTCTCCGTTCCGGTAACTGACAGCTTGGATCTATTAGGCGTTTCACTCTCATCTTCTCTTAACTTTGGCTCTTACATAGAGTCCAAAGCCCAATTAGCCTCCAAAAAACTTGGTGTTCTCTCTAAGGTGAGACGGTATTTCACACCTGAGCAACTGCTTAGTCTTTATAAAGCACAAGTCAGGTCTTGCATGGAATACTGCTCTCACCTTTGGGATGGCTCTGCCAAATATCAACTGGAGGCTCTGGAGTCGATTGAGAGGCGAGCCAGGAGGCTGATTGACAACGACACCTTGACTAGGACGCAGCTGCAAAGTCTTGAGCATCGTCGCAAGGTAGCGTGTTTGTCGGTCTTTTACCGGATACACTTCGGAGAGTGCGCCCAGGAGTTGCACAATCTGGTCCCCCCTGCCCCTTTCTTCTATCGTACGGCTAGACGGACGCGACCAAAGCGCCACCCTTTTATGGTGGACATTCCGCGCGTTAGAACCAAGCGTTTCGAATCCTCATTTCTCATACGAACAGCCGGAATGTGGAATGCTTTGCCTGGGTCTGTCTTCCCGTTAAAGTACAACGTGAGTGTCTTCAAATCCCGAGTAAATAGGTATCTTCTAGGTAAGCGTGCTACACCCTAGACCGCACATCTGCTTAACATCAGGCAGTGTGTAGTCAAACGCAAACCTATTCGAAAAAAAAAAAATTGAGCTGCCGAGCTGGGTAAAGGACAGAAGTAGTCCAAAGGAACTACTTAAAAATACTACAGTATACTGAGTGTGTGTTTTATCGTAAACATGACGCGCTCGCCGCGAGCGCGTAAGCATGTAATTTGTATGAAGAAATCTACAGCGCCACTAGCGGCGCGTTTTTGAAACACTTTGTGCAAGAGCAAGTTCATACAAATTACATTCTTACGCGCTCGCGGCGAGCGCGTCATGTTTACGACAAAACTCACACTCAGCATTCTGTGGTGCTCTCATTCTACTATACACAAGTTTTACACTATTATACTGCGCTGCCAGCAGCACACGTTTTAATACTTAATGACGTACATGAATTTTATTCGTGTCGTTGCGCTGTAGAAAATTCAAGTTATACTAAGCGCCAAACAAGTCGGCGGATGAGAAGTTAGCCGCAGATGACACTTAGCCGTGATTCGCTAATTATTGCGCATGTGTGCACAATGCCGACGCCGCGTGACGTAGTGTTGAGCACGGGCGTAGGGAGCGCGTGTTCATTTGAGTAAACACAAATCTAAATACACAATACCTACTACTAAATACTATTCTGGCGCTCTCAAACATAAGTTAAAACGCTCCAGCAGCACAGTAAAAAAGATTTAGTGTTGTAACCTTGCTGATCGGCTAGAGACTGAAAGACTTGTGCGTCTTGAGCGCTCCGCAGGTTGGTCCTCCAAACTTGCGCTCCTTCATACGATACCACGTCATCCTCGGCTGTGACATATCTTACTTGAAAAAAAAATTAAATAAATATGTAAGCAGATAAGCAATCATATTTCTTTCATTGATCATGATTAATGACTGATAGTTTGTGCAAAAAGGGAACCGTTGTGGGGTTATGATGAACTAACAATAAGATTTTTAATCAGCAGTTAAAGTACCGACAACTTGATAGACGCGAGTCTACTGAATAAAAATCGAATTGGTGTCTACCAAGTATATTATTTCTTGCAAAAAATAGCATGACCGACTTCACCCGTGTACAGAATCAAAACATAGTATAAAACAAAGTCGCTTTCCGCTGTCTGTCCCCATAATTATATGCTTATATCTTTAAAACTACGCAACGGATTTTGATGCAGTTTGTTTTAATAGATAGAGTAATTCAAGAGAAATGTTTATATGTATAATACACCTGTGCAAAGGCGGGGCGCATCGCTAGAACGCAAATAAATATTATGCACGAATCGATGTAGCATTTTTCACATTATTGTTGATTTATCAAAAATGGCTCAGCCGATTTCAATAAAATTTAAATGGGACCAATTTTGAAGTATACTCTTTCCAATAAAAAAAGAATTATGGAAATCGGACTACTATAAAAAAAGTTATGCGTGGTTATACATGAAAAAAAAATATATACGCGTCGAATTGTATATACCTCCTCCGGTGGTTCGTCGGACAAAAATACTTTGTTGTATTAGCAATGATAGAGCAGTATATTGTCAACGTAACAAAATTAATAAAATGGTGATGATGATGATGATAAATGGTGGTAGATGGTGCCCATACCAAGAAAAATTGATAATTTATTTATCTTGAGTGGGCTAAAGTAGGCAAGCTATAGCTACACCCCATAGAGATTATTTTTCCCAACAAATGGCAAAACCGACTTCTATCGTGTACAAAATTTCATTAGTTTGCTCGAATTCGTGTACAATTTTTTATTACATTATTGTTGATTGTTCGAAAACGGCTTAGTCGATTTCTATTACAATATTTAAATGGGACCACTTCGGGAGTATAACCCTTTCGAAATAAAAGTTTTTTTTAATCGTTAAATTGTTAACAATTGGCGAAAATATCGATGAACATACACAAAAAAAACATACATACAGATGAACATAGAACCTCCTCTTTTTTTGAAGTCGGTTAAAAATGTCTAGCTACGCCAGGGATAAGCCGGCCGAATCATACAAGTCAGCGGATGTGAAGTTAGCTACAAGCTGCGCAAATCCCAATCAACGATTGGATATTGGACAAGGATTGGATGTTGGACAAGGATTGGATGTTGGACAAGGATTGGATGTTGGACAAGGATTGGATATTGGACAAGGATTGGATATTGCGCAGCTGGTAGCTAACTTCACATCGTATACAAGTATACAAGGCGGCGATGTGAAGTTAGCAACAGAAACTTCTATAGCTAACTTCACATCGCCGACTTTTATACTTGTTTACGATGTGAAGTTAGCAACAGAAACTTCTATAGCTAACTTCACATCGCCGACTTTTATACTTGTTTACGATGTGAAGTTAGCAACAGAAACTTCTATAGCTAACTTCACATCGCCGACTTTTATACTTGTTTACGATGTGAAGTTAGCAACAGAAACTTCTATAGCTAACTTCACATCGCCGACTTTTATACTTGTTTACGATGTGAAGTTAGCAACAGAAACTTCTATAGCTAACTTCACATCGTATACAAGTATACAAGGCGGCGATGTGAAGTTAGCAACAGAAACTTCTATAGCTAACTTCACATCGCCGACTTTTATATTTGTTTGCGATGTGAAGTTAGCTACAGATGCTGTGCTCGTGTCGCTTCGTGGAGTGTGTGGATGCTCCATACGATTCGGCCTATACAGTATACTAAAAATGTTTAATTGAACCAACCTAAGTACAAGACATTTTCTCAGTAATTCTCATAGACTAAAAATATACCTATTTAGTAGCTAGTAAAGATTTCTATAATTTGTATTTAGATTTACTTGATGTCAGATTGCGGTTGCACTTTAGTGATTATAGCTTACCAATGTAAATAAAAAAGAAGCATATAACCACACAGCACATGAAAATAGTAAAATATCTAGAACTTTTATAGGTTTTTCTTTGTTTTATGGTGATTGACTTTGTTTTATATTGTTTATTTTTAGCACTTCATGCAATTTGTTTTGTGCCTATTTCATGTATTTACTTCATATAAGTATGGTGAAGTTAAATTACAAACTCTATTTGATGCTTGTAATATGTTTATTAACATAACTCTATATACAATCATAGTAATTTCAATATAGAAACATCTGGAGTTCCGCTTAAATTTATATCAAACAAGACAACATTAAATCATTTAGGCTTGATAATTTATTGCTTTTTGTATCGAAACTGCCGTTTCATTCGATACCATAGTTCCTGGCATGAAAATATAACGAATGCCACAAACAATGAAATTCCGCAACATAAGTCAATCCATCGTCAGATTTCTCCAATATATCACAATTAATTCACTTATCATAAATAAATTACAAAATTGTCAACCGAGTCTTCTCTTAATTATGTATTTTCAAATATAAAAAACAATGTCAAAAATGATTCACTATTATATCTGATCACATGGTCCACTGTCGTACATAAAACGCAAGCAATCATACCAAACGGTTCATGGTCACATCACCCAACATGAATGACACAAATCTATATTGTTTGTCTCCTAATGAAAGTACATAGATTACACTTTATGCTAATACATAAGCACGTTTTGAGTGACACTGAACCAGCGTCTACAACACTCGGTGAGAAGAGATAGGTGACGTCACATTAGGTGTCTTCAGCACATTACACTAATACATGAGCACGTTTCGAGTGACACTGAGCCAGCATTTACTTTACACTCAAGATTAGACAGAAGACGTCACGTCAATCGGTGTCTCGATTGGGCACTTAACACTACGCATGCTGACAGCAAGTTAGTTTTACACGTTTGAGACGAGTGACGTCAAATCATCTCGGGCACATACACTATCTGTTTTGAGTGACACCGAACCAGCGTTTAACACTCGGTGAAAAGATATAAGTCGGTGACTCCAGCACATTATACTACGAGTGACACCAATCCGAAGTCTCGGTGACAAGACACCTACAGTTTCCGGGCACATACACTTTATTCTATGTTTAGATTGACCGACACCGATTCAGCGTCTCACACTCGGTGAGAGAAGACACCTAATCTCCGGGCAGTACAGTATGCTACGTGTGCCGCAGCTCGGGGCGCTAGTCGGCGTCTCCGTTGGGCACGGTGAGGGGCTCCTCGTCCTCGTTGTAGTCGAGCGAGAGCACGGAGGCGCGGCGCCGCTTGCCGCGCGGCTCGCTGCAGTCGCTGCCGGAGTAGGCGCGCTTGTCGGGCGTGCGGGCGCCGTTGACGGCGGCGTGCGACGCGCGCAGCTCCTGCTGCAGGAACAGCACCGTGCTCTGCATGCCCTCCACGTCCTCGTCCAGCTCCTGCAGGATCTCGTCCAGCTCTGCAATGGGATAATGGAACTGGTATAGGCCGGATCAAACTTAAATGCGTCGGCGAAGTTAGCTAACCTGATAAGCTACACAAAACCCGTCGTCGAAGTGTGCGCAAGCGACCCCGCATTTCTGAGAACTACGCGCGGAGACGGAACCCAGAGCGGAGACAGGTTGCCTAGGTAGATAATTTTATCATACATTGCAAGTCTCCTCATAGCATGGCTACAGTACTGAGTACAGACAATGACTATTGCGGCTTATGGATACAAATATCAATTATCCTCAATCTGCAGCACATTTAGAATGCGGTAGTTCGTCTTGAGGCCATCTGCTGTATATAATTTCATCAATCTTTTATTCAGCAAACATTTGTCTTCATTAGCTTAGCTTACCTGATTGTGATTTTTTGACTTCTTCGCTAAAGCTTTTCTGTAACGCGAGATCGCCTTCTAACTTGGCTATCCGGCCACTAGACGTCATACGCCCCAGGTCTTCATTTTCTTGATGAAGCAGTCGACATTTCGCCATCAACTTCTTCCCTGTATTCGAGTCTGGAGTGAACTTCCAAGCTGACAGTTCGTTTTGTGTCTCCTCTAGCCTAGCTTTGGTCGACGTGAGCTCTTGTTTTAACCTCTGTATAAGTACGTTTACTGCGGGGTCTAGGAGTGTCGGCCGGCCGTTTAAGCTCGCGTGTGATGATTTCAGCTCCGTTATTTGGCTCTGAAATGTGAACATTTGTGTGATGTAGTCTATCTTGTGGCCACAAGCTGAGCCGCCTCAGAACGTTTTAAAAAACATAATTGATTAATCATGAGACAAATGAGTAGATTTGATTGATAATGATTTAATTTTATATTTTCTTATTGGAAAGTCAATGGCTGATAAAGCTTCAGAACTACTTATCGGCTTAAATCAAAATGGCGAGACAAGTGAGTTTGTACAATAAAAGATAATCGGGCGTAGTAGTAGAACGCAAATCGGTCATTAAGCAAATGGCTCAATAAAGTATTATTTTACTTTTGTCATGTTTTACTTTCGTAAAATGAGATACAAATTAAAAGTTTAGAAGTTTTTATGTTTATGTTTGCACACTAACTTATTATACCATGACCATATGCTTTGAACATGTAACACTAGAGCGTTATATCGCCAACCAGCAATGTCGCGTGCCATGCAGTGTTTCAACAGGCAAAATATTCTCGATGACTATTGTTAACGTACATACGTTAATGGTTTGTTGAGGGGTATAGCAATTATATCGTGTTGTTTTCTGTGCCTCATACATTGTTAGCTTCATTATGGTATATCATCATCATTATGTCCACTGCTGGACATAAGCTATGGGTTTCCAATAAGTCCGGTTGGAAGCAGCATGCATCCAGCGAGTTCCAGTCGGTGGACGTCCTACGCTGCGCTTGCCGGTGCGTGGTCTCCATTCGAGAACTTTAGTGCCCCATCGGCCATCAGTTCTCATAGCTATGTGCCCTGCCCATTGCATTGATATTGTTTATCAATAAATTACCAAAAAGTAACTTACTACGTAATCTTGTATTTCCTGTTCCTTAGCGGCGAGGCGTCTAACTAATACTTTCTCCCTGTGTTGTGATTCTGCATATTGCTGTTTGATTCTATCTTCTATCTCTTTCGCCTTTTCCAAGCTACCTGTGCACATTAAATTCAATTTAGTATCTATGGCTTACAAAATATGTATTTGCACAAAAAAGGATTTTTAACCATTACCTATCCATATGGACATGTTTAAAAACCCCTTTATGATAGTTTAAGCCTATTATTATTTGTGTTTTTAGTGAATTTCAATAAAATTAACATTACATACATTGATTTTTTTGCCAAAGCAAATCGACAATACCTTAACTAAAACTTATGATTTAAAACCTTTTTCCAACATACTAGGATATTTATTCTTAATTGTTTTGGATCTTGTAGTGATATCCTTATG
Organism: Hypomecis punctinalis; assembly: GCA_949316475.1. Taxonomy (NCBI): domain Eukaryota; kingdom Metazoa; phylum Arthropoda; class Insecta; order Lepidoptera; family Geometridae; genus Hypomecis; species Hypomecis punctinalis. The sequence goes on along the minus strand of OX438814.1, from coordinate 15,178,067 downwards.
TTTGAAAAAAGTACTAAAAACATGCTTTGGTGGACTAAGTTGTACTTCCATATTTATTTTCGTTAGTCCATCAAAATTATATTGTTCATCATTGTGGTAACTGGCATCTTAACAGCAAACATACACCCTTATTCATAAATGCTATGCTATTTCTATTACAAAGTTATGGTTGGTGTTTAAATTATGAGACTATTTTAGTATAGGCTGAATCATATAAGCTGCAGAACCTCGTGTTTAGGTCGTCTTTGTATTTAGGCATCAGTTTATCTATTTTACGATAACTTTCAAATCTCAAAACATTAGCAAAATTATTTATAGACTATAAAATATGTATTCCATCGAAAAAAAACATTGCCATATCTCATTGATGTTTACAGAAACACCAATAGTAGGCGAATTTGAGTTAGATGTAGATACAATAATTTCAAATAATTTCAATACAATGGAACACAGTTGGCAACTATCGTGGAATCGCAAGATATCTTATTAAAGATTTAATGTGACCAAAAGCAACAGTTAATATGTATTAAATTATCTTATAGATTTCGGATGCAGTGGTGAACTGTGGTCGAACAATTAATTGTGATGACAATTGCTTGCTTTGTTATAATTTTTTTTTGTTTGAGAAAATTGGCCCCAAGGTACACGGGTTTTAGTGGAACTTTTACTTCATTGTATTGTTTCATTATCATTTATGTCAATAGTAAATAACTTTGTGTGATGAATTTGATGACAATACAATGGCATGGGTAAACATAATTTGGACGTTAAAACTATAAACTAAGTTAAAGTGCTTTGCTCTATGCAAGAAACATTTTTAGTCATTGACTGGTCTCATTATTGGACACTTTACTATTTAGCCATGTCAGAGGCCTTCAGGTGGCTTAAAAAACTCTGACAGCCACTACAAACTTATACCAAAACTGTGCTTTTTTCAAAGATAAAATTACGTTAACAATATTTGTATTTATTTTAGTGAAAGGCCGTGGGAAAATATATCTATATTTTCGATCTTTATCTTCGCCAATTATGAACCGAATTAAAAAAAATATTTTTTAGATTGAGATCGAGTATACTCTCGAGGTAGTCCCGTTTAAATTTAATCAAAATCAAATTATATAGAATAACAAACGTAAATAAATTTTTATAAGTACATCAATTTGTGTGTACTATTCAAATTTTGTACACAATGGAAAATAATTATTATACTTTTTTTTGCAGCTCCACATAAGCTGGAGATGGTAGTGAGAAGTTTCTAAAGTACTTACAGCAACTATACTCGGGGGTCAAAAATTTTTCAATGGTCCATTTTTCTTTAAATATAGGCAATTCTAAGCAGACTCTCCCTATATATTAACACAATTTTGATATTACACATTTTACTTCATATTTCAGGATTTACTAAGGCTATGATTAAGTTTTATACACCATTCTATAATTATGAACATCATAATTCACCATTTGGTGATCCCTGATCTAGACTGCAGATTAGTTTCTTGGTGTTCTTTCTTCATGATGTAACTTGTTTTGTTGGTATGTATATTTTCTATTTAAACATCTTATCAATATGCATAAATAATACATGTAGAAGAATTTGCCAAAACCAATCTAATAAGAATTTAGAGTAACTACTTTTTGGAAATATGTGTTAGGATTCAATTACAGAGGGGGTTAATATGAGTTGATACATTTATTTATAAATGTATATATTTGTATCAGTGTGATTCCATTTAATTTTGAAAGCGCCTCTGATAGAAACAAGGGTTACTACTCAAACTCATAAACTACATGGACTGCTGATAAGCCATAGTACTCATTTTAGACAATTATGACACAATTTTATAACAAGGCTAATTACATCAAAGGCATAATCAAAATAATTATTAAATTAATTTTATAGCATGGATTATGAATTCACTAGCACAGAATGTAATATTAAATTTTTTGGAGTTTTTAGGGTTCCATACCTCAAAAGGAAAAAACGGAACCCTTATAGGATCACTTTGTTGTCCGTCTGTGTGTATGTCAAGACTTGTTATCTCAGAAACGCGTAAAGATATTGAGTTGAAATTTAAACTGCATACGTATATCTATGGTCTCTTGCAGTTGTGTGAAAGAAAAACTTCTCAGTTATCGTATAAAAAAGTTAGAGCCGTTTATGTCGTAAAAACCCGCATATTTCGACACTTACAAAAACCAAAACCTACAGGGTACTTCCTGTTGACATATAACTGTGAAATTTGGCCAGAAGCATCGTCTCAGAGTACACATATAGAAATAAATCTGAAAACCGAACATATTCATTTGTATCACACAATATGGATTGAAAATAAAAAAGAAAGAAGAAAAAGGCAAAAACCCCAAAAAAAATTATGTTGCAAAAAATATTTCGTATGCTGACCGAGATGATTAGCCTTAAACAAAATTACTACTTGTTTATGAGGACTGAGCTTTCAGCTTGATAAAACCATTCCTGATAATCCAATATTACATTCAGAAAAATACCACCATGCCACAAAAGATTTAAATACACTTTAAGCATTGTTTAACCATGCAATTTGTACTGTTAAACATTGCTTAAAGCGTGCGTAAAACTCTTGTGGTAAGACGGTTAGTTTTAGATAAGTGTAAGAAACCAACACCAATAATTATGGTAACAAAATAAGTAAAAAGTATTAATTGATGACAAAATTTAACCAATTACTCTGGATATAAAAATACATAGCATAAATTCAAAATTAGTCAAGAAAAGAGGTTCCACAGTAGAATTTTATGATCTTTATATACCTATATCCATTGTCATACAAATAAATACATTATTTCTTATGGGAATTAGGAATAAATTATAATGAAATTTTTTGATTATATGATAAATTGACTTGAGCATTAAATCTTATTGGACATTACTAATAGAGAAGAGAAAATGATAAAAAAATAAACAGTAATTTTTTGTCAGCACTTTTCTATTAATGAAATTATTTTTATCGTGCTTCACACACTAGGTGTTTAGAAACTTTCTTGTTGTGATAAACATTTCAAATATTGACACGTTCGCAGGATTTGAACCTGCATCCTCTGGGACTCCGGCCCAGATGCTCTGTCCAATTAAGCTAAAACGCTCTCTGCAAAGGCGCCGAATTAGTTTTAGCTTAATTGGACAGAGCATCTGGGCCGGAGTCTCAGAAGATGCAGGTTCAAATCCTGCGAATGCGTAAATTTTTGAAATGTTTATCACAAAAAGAAAGTTACTTTTCAATTAGTTTGAATATGGATATAGGCCGCATCAAACATAATTATTGGTGGAGAAGTTAGGTACAAGCTGCATAAAATCCAATCTTCACATAGCTGTTAAGGATTAGCATAGCTTCAGTCAGGATTGGCTTTTGAGCAGCTTGTAGCTAATATCACAGCCACCAAGATGTTTGATTCATCCTTTAACAGTCTTAAGCTGGAAACATACTATCGGACGCGGCTGACAGCCGCGACTCAGCAGTGTGCACGTCTTAAAATATCCGCGCGCCAGATCGCTCTCGGACGTCCGAACGCTCAAGGTCAAGCCAAGGTGACGTCCGCGACTGATGTCCGGTAGTGTTCACGGCTCAGTGTACATTCATTATCTAGATACCTATCAGTCGCGTCCGTAAGCCGTGTCAGATAGTATGTTTCCAGCTTTATACACTAGCACCATACCACCATTTGGAATCGAAACTTCTTTTCAATTTTATTCAGCATGCACACTTTGTCAGGCAGAAGTTTTGAAATGTAGCCAAAATGAAATGAGTCTACAAGTGAAATAACAGGTTTTGAATGGAGTTTATAACAGAAATACAGTTAATTAACACTACTACAAACACAAATAATATTGAAGACGAATCAGCCAATTCAATATTATCTCTGTAACATTGTCTCTTAAGAGTTCTTAAGCTAAAATGTTTCCGCAGTTTTTGAATTTTTATCAATCAGTTATGGCTATAATGACTTTATGATATCAAAAAATTGTTTGAAAACAATTATGAGTTAGTTTGAACTTAATTAATGACTAACTTTTAATAATTCAAAACCAATCATCAAATAAACATAATATTAAACTTGGAATTTTCCATTCAATATCCAGGACACATTTTTACTTTGTTTTCAATGATATACCTAGGTATACTGAATATTATCAGTTTTAGTATTGCAACAGTTAAAAAACACTTATCATGACATTTATAAATGTAAGCTTAGAAAAATTCCAAGTAGTTTAGGAAATATTAACAGATATTATGCAAGAATGAGCATCCGTCACAGTAGCAGTTCTATATGTATATTTGTATAGGAGCGCTATTTGTATTTATCTTATCAGAGGATATATAAACATAATATTACGACAGTAAGTACATGGATAACAAGCAGTAACAAAACAAAATCTTATCAATACAGCAAAATAAGTGAAGAAAAGATATTTACTTTAGAAGAACAGACACAGGAGCCTGCGGCAGCCACAGAGAGCCGAGACACTGGCTCCACAGACCACTTCACCAGAAATTTGGCCTTTGAAGGCATCACTGCACCTGATACCCACATTTTTCACTTCCACTGAACACTCCACTTTCCAATTTTCTTTCACACCGGATTTCTTCACCTTTATTTACTCGTAACACCTAAATACACCTTGTATCACATAGTAAAACTAAACATTTCCAACATCACATCATCAACATAACGGTAACAGTATCACTAGGTTTAGTTAAAGCATTGTCGATTTGATAGTGAGGTATCACGCGGCGCGGCGCCCCGGGGGCGCAGCCGTGCCGATCAAACTGTCGTAAATACCTTCCAGCTGTTTGTTCAATGTTTCGAGGTGGTCAATGTACAAGTCCTGGGACCTCCACGCGGAGCGCAGCGAATCGGCCGAGGCGGCGTCGAGCTGGTGCGAGGTCAACAACACGCGCACGGCTCTGGCGACGCCGCCGCCCTCGCTCGCCGGCTCGCCATGCCGCTCGCTCTCTTCGGACATTGCACTCTTACCAACACGTAAAGAGCACCTTCACGACTGCAAGCAAACGATCACGGTTAATTCCAGAAACATTCATTTGCATTTTCTCCGCCGTTATCAGAGACCTGCAATTCAATGACAAGTTAATCGTAATTACAAAGAGAAATGGGTCACTTACGGTTTTAAATCACAGTTGTAAATATTAAGTGTCGATTTTTTACTATATAAAACTGAAAATATCACTAAAACTACTGCAAAAGAATTATTTTATGAGGTCATTAAACGACACTATAGACGCCATTTTATCACGTAGCACTATGAAGTTACCATATAGAATAGTAATTATTTTCTTCTATTTTCTTGATATTTTCCATTGCGTGAAAATTCAAGGTTGAGTATGTAAGTTGAGTTTTTTTGATGTGATAACGTCTTGTAAATCGATAAACGCCAGCTACACACATGAAAAAGCATTACTCATTGTCACGATCCGCATGAACCAAGCGTGCAAGCGAGAGCGCGGAACAAGCGATAGAGAGACACGATCAGCCTAAGGTGGGCCTACGTGTCCTGCTTGTGATGCATTTATGGACCAGAGATTTGTTCATAATCTTTATTAGCATCCGTAGGACGTTCACACCTGGACATAGAACTCCCCTATTTCCAATAAACCCGGTTGGAAGTGGCCGGGTGCCCTGCATCCAGCGCTTTCCTGCGGTTTTAATTATATTGTATTGACGTCCTACACTACGCTTTCCAGTGCGTGGTCTCCATTCGAAAACTTTACTGCCATCAGTTCTTAGGGACTTTTACAAACATTAATTTTCTAAATTCTTCCGCTTAGTCTCTAAACTACCAATGTATTAGCAATATTTTGATACTGGCTTCACTGAATAGTGTTGCGCTATCAACAGATTTGTTTATTTTAAAATTACCGGTTAACCGATTTTTTACTATGTTATATTTATTTTATTGATTTATGTGATCGCTGTGATGGCCGCAGGAACTGATATTTGCCTGAGTACAAGGTAGGCTTTAGTCATCATTATGTAAATATGTACCAATCTTGCAGACAAAATCAAGATGAAGCAAGGCATGTTTCAATTTCAATAATTATTTAATGGATTCACTAGGTTACCGCACAAAATCCATTTTTTTGGGATTTTTATATTTAAAATAGTAGCCAGTTTATGCACAAGAGACCACTAATTTGGGTTCTAGGTAACTCGTAAACACCTCCTACAAATGGCCGCAAATTGAATTTTTAAAATTAATTGTAACTCGCGCGCTGGCCGAGAGGAAAGGGGCGAGTAGCACAAACGCTATTGGCACAGGATTATCTGAAGGAAACCATTCATTATGAACAACTTTTACCATGGGGACAACCCAAAATTATAGAAAAATAAATCAGCAGCTCCCTTTGGCTTAGGATGTTCCATACAAAATTGCAACTCAGAATCGACTAAATGCTTGGAAGAGTTATCCTCGGGAATAGAATTCTACGCGCGCACCCCTCTGTCATGGTATGAGAACTATAATTCTTACACGTTTATAAAAACCACTTACCAATCGATATTTCAACAGTCATCTGATTGAATCCGCTGCGCGAAGTGCTCATTGAAAAAATGCCAGCTTGTGCAGTTAGAACGTGTGAAAATAAATCTTATACCTCAAATTTACAAAAAGATGGTGTAACGTTTCACATGTAAGTATTTTTTTGTTTCATTGAAGCTTATTTTTATATAAAAACTTAAAATAGTTCACTCGGACCGGCATCGAATATATCGATTCAGTAATGGAGTCTCCGCCAAAGATCGAGAATCATATCCTCCCATGTTTATGCAACATTCAGCCATATGTCCATACCTTACAATCTATTATTGTCTATTGTGGAGAAGAATTCAGTACGCGTACCCCTCTGCCACGGTATAAGAAAAATTGTGCCTACAAGTAAAAGAGACACCGGACATTTTATTACACAATTTTAGACTTAAGCGTTCAAGCAATTAAGGCGAAAATGGATTATCAGCATCTGGGTGCATTGTTCTCGCTCGCTCCGCTCCATAAACCCGTCACCCGTTTACGTTTCGACTTTACATTGATATGTTTAAGGTCGAAATTTCAGTGAACACCTCCTCCCCCGCGCCTCACGTAAAGCTGACAGAAGGTGCGTTCGGTTTGGGCTCGGTGGCGTTTTTGGCGTTTGCAAAATTAGCGTTGATGTAAAGCGTTCGGTTTGGGATTTTTGTTCATTTCGCCAACAATGCTACTTTTGCTCACTTCCCAAAACGAACGCAAAAGGAACAAACTGCGGTGCGTCAAATGTCAAACAACATAATTATGGCGGCAATACTTCGAAAATTCAGAAATTCGCGAGATGTGATTTTTGTTTTGCAAACTTACATGTTCTTTATTTTGCTGTTCGTTCTGTTTTAAACATCTGCTTTTGACGGTCAATCACCCACGTGTCACTCCTAGCAGTAGTAAGATTGTGAAACATCAAATCACAGGACATTACACTACACAATCACTACATAGTATAAAACAAAGTCGCTGTCGCTGTCTGTCCGTCCCTATGTATGCTTAAATCTTTAAAACAACGCAACGGATTTTGAGGCGCTTTTTTAATAGATAGAGTGATTTAAGAGGAAGGTTTATATGTATAATACCTACATGCGTAATATTGTAGAGAAACACTGATAAATTTACAGGTTTCTAATGTGATGTCGTAAATAAACACATTTTTTTGCGCTTACATTACAAACGCTGACTGAACCCCACGAGATAAATCAAAATAATGTACTACGGTATTGTACACCTTAAAAAGGTCAACAAAAAGTCCGCGATGGTATATGTCTATCTCTTAAGTATAACCCACAATTACTATTTTTTATCCATTTTATTTTACGAATAAAAATGGCTTATTTAGGAAGTTATTTTAAGCAATACAGCATTAATCCTTATCTAATTAAGTACCTTAAATACATTGTCCATTTAATATAGATCAATATAGCCCTTTACAGCATGTAATTTAAATGAATATTTCCGAAGATATTACAGATTTAAAATGCAGGGACATAGCGGTACGGCGGTACCGGGCCGGCGGCGGCGCATACCTATTCTCCCTATAGCACTTTATGATGTATCAGACGTGTTTATCGGAGCTCTCTAGCGAGGAAAATAATCCATACTATATATTATAATATTGTAAATGCGAAGGTAACTCAGTCTGTCTGTCGCGCTTTCACCCCAAAACTATTAAACCGATTTCAATGAAATTTGGTACACAGATAGTCTAGAGCCTGAGAAAGAACATAGGCTATTTTTTATCCCTAAAAAATTCGTGGTTCCCGCAGGATAGGACAAAATCTGTTCCTCACCTACGGAGTAACGGATTGACTTGATTTTTGCTATGGACATAGTTTGAATAACAAAAAGTGACATGGGCTACTTTTTATCCCAGAAAAATTCAAGGTTCCTGTAGGATAGGACAAAAACTGTTCTCAGCAACGGAGCAACAGATTGATTTGATTTTTGGCATAGACATAGTTTTAGAGACGAATAGTAACTTGGGCTACTTTTTAATTCCGAAAAAATCGTGATTCCTGTAGTATAGGAGAAAAACGGTTTCACAGCAACAGAGCATTGGATAGACTTGATTTTTGGCATGGACATAGTTTGAGAGACAAAAGTTTCTCAGCACGGAGCAATGAATTAACTTGATTTTTGGCGTGGACATACTTTGAAAGGCGGAAAGTGACATAGACTACTTTTTATCTAAAAAAATCGTGGTTCCCGTAGGAACCACAGGAGAAGAAAGGAGAAAAACTGTTTTTCATCAACGAAGCAACGGGTTGACTTGATTTAATGCACGAATATAGGTTGAAATACGAAAAGTGACATCGACTTCTTTTTATCTCGAAAAATGTCATAGTTCCCGTAGGATAGGGCAAAAACTTTTTCTCAGCAACAAAGCAACGGATTGACTTAGTTTCTACTGTAAATGGCAAAATAAGCCCAATTACAGAGGCGCCAGCAAAAATTTAATAGCAACGTAAAAAGCGTTCCCTCTATCGAATGCCTAAAGTTAAATAGAACAGAACTATGCTATATAGCTAATATATTTACGATGGCGCCTCTTTAATCGGGCTTAATGTGACGTTGACAATCCTGCGGAAGGTAGGGCAGGTGGCGGCACACACACCACCAGTTTCATCCTATCACGGCCCCTAATCCTCGGCTGAAGTGTCGCAAGAGCGGCGCTGCATCTCGCCTCCGTTGCGGCACTCCTCATAAGGTACGCAAACTCGGCGGCCAGCCTCTTAGCTGCTTTAGTTAAAAAGCCCAGAGAAACGGCTCAACCTCGAGTGCCAGCCTCTAAGCTGCCTTAGGGAAAAAGGCCCAAAGAAGCGGGAGAACTTTTTCTCAGCTGTTTCAGAAGAAACGCGGATCCGCCTCGGATTCCCGCCTGACAGCCTAGGCGCCTAGAAGCCTCGACTACCAAGTCCCCCCGCCACAACAAGGCGGAAACCCACGGGGAGGTTATACACCAACCTTAACCACATTTCTCTAAGATATTTCAGTGTCGATCAGTTGGGTTAGGTTTGAACAGTGACAACAATGTGCAAGGGTACTTGAACAGGTGAGGGGCGCATATACGTGCGGCGCGGCAGCAAGGGTCGACTATCTCGACGATTTCGTCAATACCGCCGGTCGAACCTGGTCACGATCTCACGACCGGCAAAGGGCCAAAGCAGATGTCACTGCAAGAGGCCTATACCCAGAAGTATGATGAAACAAATTGGTTGAGATTCACTATTTTATGGGTTTGAAATTATTATTTGCTACAATATTTGAGTATCGTTTTACATCGAATTGTGGCTTATATTTTGTGGCGCACTTACCTACTGTTTTTGTTAGCATATTTTTTTATATAATATTTTACTAAAATTGGTAGGCATCGATATAAACAAACGCCAAAATAAAATTATAACGCGGGTAAAAGCTAGTTAAATATAAGCATTAGATTACACAATTTTATCCGATTTTAGCAATACGCAATTTGCTGGTAGTATTTACATTATCTTTGCTTCGCTGTTCTGCCTTAAACACCATCTAAGTATTATTAATTGTACACCGTACAAATTATTAAAAAGCTTGAAACTTCAGATTACGCGCAAAATTTTATCAACAATAAAACATCAAACTCTTAAATGTCAGAAAACGATCACAAAGAACCCACCTCCGCACGTGGGTCAAAATTAACAGTTCACGATGGCATTTTTAACTGTTTTCAAGCTATCCGAACGGTGAATGAAAACATATAAAAATGCAACTTTTGATCACACATTCCCAAACCGAACGCTGAATGTGATCGTTTTTAGCGTTTTGAACTGTTATTTTTGCCACCAGTAGGCTATCCGAACGCACCTATAATGTAGTGAGTGCGAATGGTAGAGCGTTACTAGTCCGGAGATAAAACGTCCCTGACTAAATGTACTTACAGAACGTGATTTTTTTCTCGAATTCCGTGTTGTTCTAATACCTATAGGTAAGTTATTCATAATGATTGTCTTTATCACCTCCTTTTGGCTTAGTAGGTACTCCAGTTCTAGATAATAATTAAATCTATCAAAGCAAAAGTTTCTACATACTTACCTACCTAAATTGGCTCCTGAAGTCCTGACCCGTGGTCCAACTGCTAATACTTAGGTACAATACCTATGTCCAAAGTAAAACTATCCACGGTCCAACAGTTGGACTTCTATTAAAATAAGTTTTATTTTGCGTATTCAAAAATATTTTCATTGATGCATCCATAACTCAACTACTCAGGGCCTGATTTAGAGGTCTGGGCGCCCTAGGCTAACTATGAGGAAGCGCCCCCGCCAGCCCCCTTACCGCCTAAAGCAATAGCAATCGTAATAGCAATCGTTTATGACTTCATTTTAGTCATTTGGCACCGCCATGGTCTATTATCTTCAACTCTTCCAAGGGCACCGCCTATGTGACGTTAGCCATCAAAGTTGTTCATTCAACGATTGCTAAGCGGTGCAAAATGACTAAAATGAAGTCATAAACGATTGCTATTACGATTGCTATTGCTCAGGCGGTAGGGGGCAGCAGGTGTGTTACGGTCGGCCTTAAAGTAGTTAGTAGTTTAGTAGCATATAATTATACCTATACACACACTAGTAAACAAATCCAAAACTAATATTTGTATACCTATGGTATACAAGCAATACCAACGTTATTCGTATACACTCGTATATATACAAGCAATACTAACGTTATTCGTTTCTACACGATATTAGGTTGGAAAAACATTTTTTTAGCTGACCGTAATAAAGGCACAAGTCACAACCAAGATGTAAAGCACCTCACGTAAATCATGACAAGTGATTGCAGACTACCAAGAAGAAAACCAAATCCATGTCGTGTTATATAATATATAAAACGTCCGAACGCTCAAGGTCAGCCCAAGGTGACGTCCGCGACTTATGTCCGATAGTGTGCACGGCTCAGTGTACATTCATTAAGCCTTGTATTTGCTTTAATTTAGCATTAAGTTGTAGTAGGTAGTTAGTTGACGGAAATTATAATTATATATACCTATATATATAACACGACATGCAATCACTTGTCATGATTCCGAATTATTAATTATATATACAGTAAAAGCTCTTTATTCGCGGGGTATACGTTCCATAAATATGCCGCGAATATAGAAACCGTGAATACGGAATGGTAATTTATATGGGATTATAGGGGATACGTTCCTAGGTGACAAAATAAAAAAAAACAAATACATAAAAAAAATAATTTCATTGAAGTTTTTGAACATTTTAATTAATTATCTTAAGGCTTAGGCAATGGCTTTTTTGGTTGCGGTCTTCGATCCATAATGACAACGCCACTTTCATTTTTCTATTGCTGGATCACGAACAATTTTCGCTGACAGTGAAGTTGAAGCTACAGACGACCTTATTTTATCTTCGGATTTTTTATCGATCGTACAGTTGATTCGTTGACATTGAATGAGCGTGATATGGATGCAAATGACTCTCTAAGGCATAAACGATCAAGCATTTCTATTTTCACTTTAAGCGTGAACACAGTTTTTTTTGTGTCGAAACTAGTTTTTTTTAGTTGACATTATAAACTAGGAAAAGTGCAGTAGAAGTGTTACTCGATCACAATTTTTGTAACGAATGTGAAAGACGAAACAATAAAACACGCAAAGCGGCTTTTACTATAAACGGAACAACAACATTTAAAAATATACTTTATTTATTTAGATATAAGGTTGCTTTCATTCTGTTTGTTTACATTCTCAAAATCACCGATCGTGGCGAAGGCGGCTTGTGTCAAAGGCCTCCATACTTTAGACAAACATGTAATAAGATCTATTTTACTTTTTAATTAGTCCATTTGACTATGTATGTTCTTATTAGATCCGCGAATAAAAAAATTTTTAGTCGCGAATATAGAAATTGGGTCGCAATTTTTTAATCCGCGAATAGTGAAAACGCGAATAAAGGAAGCGCGAATAAGGAGATTTTACTGTACATAAATATATATATAATTTCCGTTAACTAACTACCGACTCGAGCAGGGTTGTATATCTAATACTCAGAATATCCAAGAGGTATTCGCTGAAGGTCATTCAGGTATACGCACCGACCTCGTCACACCCAAAAGAAGCGATGATGAGCTGAGAATGGGGCAATTTGGATACGGACAACGGAACCCCAGGGGCAAGAGGCTGGCTGACTTTCTGGAGAGAGAGGAACTCTTCATGATGAACTCTTTCTTCCAGAAGCCGCCTCACAGGAAGTGGACCTGGATGAGCCCCGATGGTTCCATCAAAAATGAGATAGACTTCATCATGACCACTGAGAAACGGATATTTAATGATGTCTCCATGATCCACAGAGTGAAAACCGGTAGTGATCACAGAATCGTAAGAGGCACATTGGATATTAACGTTAAACTCGAAAGGTCACGCCTGATGAAGTCTACGCTCCGGCCTATTCGTGCCCATATCCAGAACCCCGAGAGCTTTCAGCTCGAGCTCTCAAATCGCTTTGCTTGCCTGGAGAACTTTGCGTCGGTGGACGAGATTAACGGGCTCGTAGAAACTGTCCAGACGGTGGGTGCTAAATTCTTTAGACCCCGTCGTACAAATAGACCTCAAAAATTTTCCGATCAAACTCTAAATCTTATGGCCGAACGACGCTTACAGAGACTGCAGTCTTCCGATGATGCAAAGTCATATAGGCAGCTCAATAGACGAATTTCAAAATCCGTACGGCGCGACATTCGTCTCTTAAATACTAAACATATTAAAGAGACAAAAGAGCAGAACAAAGGCTCCAAAGTGTTCGCGAGGAATTCGTCTATTGGGCAAAGCCAATTGACAAAGCTGAAGAAAGAAGATGGCAGTGTAGCGTCGACCAAGGCAGAGGTATTAGAGGAGATCGAAAGGTTCTATGGACAGCTATACGCTTCGTTTGCTAAGCCTGTTAGCAGCGCGGCCAAAGATCCAAGAGCCAAGTTGACCCGACACTTCACCGAAGATATCCCGGACATCAGCCTGTACGAGATTAGAATGGCCCTGAATCAGCTTAAGAACAACAAGGCGCCGGGTGACGACGGTATCACATCAGAGCTGCTGAGAGCGGGTGGAACACCGGTAGTAAAAGTCCTCCAGAAGCTTTTCAACACCGTCGTCCTCGAGGGTATCACCCCAGAAGCATGGAACAGAAGCGTGGTGGTGTTGTTTTTCAAGAAAGGTGACAGCACCTTATTTAAGAACTATAGACCCATCTCACTTCTGAGCCATATTATGTTTATAAGCTGTTTTCAAGGGTCATTACGAACCGTCTCGAGCGCAGGCTTGATGACTTTCAGCCTTGCGAACAAGCCGGTTCCCGAAAAGGCTTTAGCACCATGGACCACATTCATACGCTGCGGCAGGTTATACAGAAGACCGAAGAGTATAATCTGCCACTTTGCTTAGCGTATGTGGACTATGAAAAAGCCTTTGATTCGGTCGAGACATGGGCTGTGCTCGAGTCTCTCCAACGATGCCGTATTGACTATCGGTACAACGAAGTATTGAAGTGCTTGTATAATAACGCCACTATGTCAGTCCCAGTACAGGAAGAGAGCACCAAGGCGATCCCTTTAAAAAGAGGCGTAAGACAGGGAGACGTAATTTCTCCGAAACTGTTTACGACTACTTTGGAGAACGCCTTCAAGCTCCTGGAATGGAAAGGATTCGGCATCAATATCAATGGCGAATACCCCACTCACCTTCGGTTTGCCGACGATATAGTAGTCAAGGCAAAATCGATGGAAGAGCTCAGCACGATGCTCGAAGGCCTCAATCGGGTTTCTCAACAAGTGGGTCTTAAGATGAACATGGATAAGACAAAAGTCATGTGTAATTCCCATGTTTTACCCACCCCGATTTCTGTTGGAAACTCGGTTCTTGAAGTCGTTGACTCGTAAGTCTACCTAGGACAAATAGTCCAGTAGGTCCGACTTCAACAAAGAGGCCAATCGCCGAATCCAACTCGGATGGGCAGCGTTCGGAAAATTGCGTAGCGTCTTTTCGTCCGACATACCTCAGTGCCTCAAGTCGAAAGTTTTCGACCAGTGTGTGTTGCCAGTGATGACTTATGGCACAGAAACGTGGTCTCTCACTATGGGCCTTATTAGTAAGCTCCAAGTAGCCCAACGAGCTATGGAGAGGGCTATGCTTGGAGTGTCTCTGCGGGATCGAATCAAGAATGAGGAGATGCGTAGAAGAAGTTACCGACATAGCCCAACGGATTAGCAAGTTGAAATGGCAATGGGCAGGGCACATAGCGTGGAGGACTGATGACCGGTGGAGTCGAAAAGTTCGCGAGTGGAGACCACGTACCGGCAAGCGCAGCGTAGGACGTCCACCCACAAGGTGGACAGATGACCTCATTAAGACCGCAGGATCGCGCTGGATGCAAGCCGCTATCAACCGGTCTTATTGGAGATCCATAGGGGAGGCCCATGTCCAGCAGTGGACGTCCTTTGGCTGATGGATGGATGGATAGATGGATGGATGGATGGATGGATGGATGGAACTACCTACTACAACTTAATGCTAAATTAAAGCTATTTTAAGACTGCACATTGCTAAGTCGCGGCTGTCAGTCGCGTCCGTCAGCCGCGTCCGATAGTATGTTTCCGGCTTAAGGGTTCTGTCTTCGTCTTGGGCTCCTCGATTCAATCAGATCTACAATCTCGTGATGAGCTCGGTGATATCTTAAAATGTTTGTTTTTCTTACAGAGATAATACCCAATGGGAAAAACAATTATTTTCCGAATTACAATATCTATGCAGGAGAGCAAGGGTAAGGGGATTTTATATTTAACAACGGCCTAAGAAATATTTCTTCTTTATAAGCAGGCCAGTAAAGATTTGCTTGAGACAGAGATGGTGGATTATATTATTGGGGAAGCCTATGTGCTAGAGTGGCCGTCGATCGTGATAATTTTATTGAAGAGGTCTTCATCCATTTATTTTCTATCTTTGTGGCTGTCACATAAAACTTAAAATAAAAGTCGGTCAATATATTTAAATCTTTATACTGTATTTTCATAATATCTTACAACTATAATATTAACAATTAACGTCTATTTAATGTTTAACATTGATTTAACGCTAGATTAATTTAAGTATTTCTATATCACAATGTACAAATCTCATGTATTCCCAGTAATAGGGGAAAACAGGGCAATGGTGGTCAACAGGCAATAATGGTCAAGCCAAAAATTAAAAGATTATCTGTTCTTTACGTGTATTATGTAGAAATATCCCGTCTTGGTTTTTATTATCCGCGAGAAATGAGCGTCCTGCAATGGGGAAGACAAGTGTTTTTTTTTGTTTTCGAGCCTACTCGATGTAATTTTACGTCGTACTAAGTTAGCAAGGTAAGGTAAGTTATTATATATTTCTTAATCCACGTAAACGCTGTCTTATTATTTAAAAGTGTTCATTATTATTACGTAGTAATGCTCATTTCGAATTAAAACATATATTTGTTTGTGTTATAACTCCGTAGCTAATCGTGGTCAATAATCACAAAAAGGCAAAGGGAAAGCAAAAAAACGGAAGAAAAGAAAAAAGGCTAAAAAGGAAAGTTATTCAAGAAGAAAACGATTTGTCATTGAATGATGTAGGTAGATATTGGGGACCTCTGCGTAGTACATGATGATCCAGGATACGTATGTAACATCTGTTACAATCATCGTCAACATTATGACCACCATTGTCCTCTCGTGTGTACAATGGTGGTCAAAGCCATTATTTTTTTATTTTGATATATCTATTAGACGGGTTCTCCAAAGATGATTGTTTTGATGTCAAATTGTTATGTTGCTAATAATGCTGTGATTTATATTGTGAGTATTCTTAAAAGCTCTTAACTGACCGCCATTGACCCGTTCTCCCCAACCAGAGGAGTAGTCCCATGATGTGACTCATAAAAGACGCATTTACTAAAAATTGTGTGACATTTTATCATAGAGTTGTTATTACGGAAACAATATTATAAATAAATTTATAGGTAAACTATTTGTTTTATGCATCTGAGTGTCACACGGGACTGTTAGGAATCGAAATCCTAATAGTCCAGTCAGTGGAACCTTTGGGATTAAAATTACAAGTACCTAGTACTATAGTACATCTGGGAAAAAACCAATGGTCACATTATGGGACTACTCCACTGGTACTACTGGGAATACACGACAAATCTCAACGGGTGAACTAGTACGGTCTCCAGACCTCTTGGCTGGTGGCACCGTAGAGCTGCTTCACATCGTCACTCGTTTCACACGGCTGCATGCCACTAGGTTCCCCTGGCTGCAGCTCAGTCGTGATGGAAATCGCTCCATCAATATCACTGATCTTTATATCACCCGCAAATTGTTCCAAGTTGTGCTTATCCGCGGAGCTGTGCAAATGAACGTGGATTTGATTCTGGTTGACAGTTGAGTACAAGTTTGGCAGGATCATTTGCGTGCTTGGATTGATGTATGGAGCGTGGGATTGCAAGCAGGCGGGGTTGTTATTGATGTTGTTGTATTGGTAGTTGTTGTAGTTGTAGTTTGCTGGCCAGGAGTTGTAGTTGTAAGGCTCGTAGCGTTGCGGCGCGCCGGCTGTGAGGTCGGTGAGGGAGGTGGAGGTTCCAGGGCTGCTTTTGGCGAAGCCTGGCGTGCTGGGTAGGTAATTGTAGTCTCCGTGGCTGGGAGGAATCGGCTCTGCGAGTACTGGAAAGAAGACATGTTTCATCAGTTTCAGTTTAGATGAATTGACGTAGCAGGATTTTTCTCTAGGGGGCAGCTACCTACCTTTGCCCACCCAAGGTAGGTACATATATGTGGAGTTTTCTAGTGGGGTGGTCAAAGATGTTTCTAAGGTAAGGTAAGATACTGTCCAGCCATGAAACAACCCCCTTAATAGTTGGGTGGTTCTAACGATTAAAGCTTATAATTATATTATATATCTATGAGTGGTTCTAATTGGGAATTTTGTATTACCGTCGGGGAATCGTCGCGTCGTAATGACGAAGTGTGTTGACATAAACTGGGTTTCTAAGTGTTTGACCAAGGTTCGACCACAGTTTCCCTGACGTTTATATGACTTAGGTATTTAATGTAAGTTTGAATATAAATTGAATGTAGGTATAACTTTTTCGTTTACGTTGCGGTCCTCCTGGCACAGTTGACAGTAGGTATATACACTGCTTTCGATGGGGTCGCGCCTTCTTAATTCGATTGGTAGATTTTTAAGTGGCAAAAAAGAATAAGAAAATGTTTCTTGATTTAGCAAGTGAAATGGTCTAGTGGTAGTGACACCCACCTTACAATCGTGTGGTTGAGGATTCAAATCTCGGTCGCGTAGGTACCAATAAGTTCTTTGGATTTATGTACCTAAGTCATTTCATGCCACTGGCTTTTTGATGAAGGAAAATATCGTGAGGCAATATGCGTACCTACGTCCGTAGAAGAAATTCGATGGCGTATGTGAATCCACCAACCCGCACTAGGCCAGTGTGGTAGATGTAGCCTAATAAATTACCCCTTATGTTACAGTACAGTACAATACTTACAGGTGAAAAACAATTGTTTAGGGTCTAGTTGATTTAGTTGTTTTTACAGACACAGGGAATCCTGGTGTGAGACCATGGGTGTGATGCATCACTACATAGTAGGTATAAAACAAAGTCGCTTCCCTGTCTGTCTGTCCCTATGTATGCTTATATCTTTAAAACTACGCAACGGATTTTGATGCGATTTTTTCAATAGATAGAGTGATTCAAGAGGAAGGTTTTTATATATAATACACCTGTGCGAAGCCGGGGCGGGTCGCTAGTATTTAATAAATTGATCTACTATAGATCATAAATCAAATATAATAGGAAGCTGTATTATTATAAGCAATTATTATTGTCCCTATCGTGCAGTTTGGTATCTATCCTGTGGTAAACCGCTCCATTACCATGGTTATGGATTTAAAACGAGGAAGTTATTATCAAAATTATTGAGTAAACGCGACGAGTTTAATATTAATAAATTGATTATAGGCCTGAATAAAGTATTTGTACTGAAATGCACGCATCGGTGCTGTGATAATATGACCTACCTACCGATGCGATTTACGAGGTCACTTGTTACCTAAGTAGGTACCTAAATACATATTTGTGTTGCTATAAAAGTTCAGGGACTTTCAAAACTACCTATAGATACATATTTACGCTCATCATGAACAACTTTTACTATGGTATTCTTTATAAATAATTTATTGGCTCTCGGAAAAATTCTTTTCGCGAAATCACAGTTGCTCCTATAGTTATCATGATAAGCACGTTCGCGTTAGATATTCCTTGTATTTTGCAAAACAACACCATGAATAAGTTCCTACCTTATTTTTTTTACGAGGGGTAAATATTCAAAATATACTCTCGACTGCTTTGGAGTGCAGTCGGGTTATGTGTGCACCCTTGGGAGCTCCGGGATCTCCAAGGGAACGCACCGGTGGTCCCAGCACTTTGTACAATTACCTACTCGAGCCTACCTAGGCTTGTGCGGCCTTCTACGACAACGTTGCCACTCACGCTGTCGTCCTTTCCGAGCCCGTTTGAGTGGATGGCCAGAGCCCCATCTTAGTAGGCTCTTACTACAGGCAGAGGATAACGATGCCGTATTCTGTTGCCCCGGCATCAGGGCAAGTATAAGTTCCTACCCAAATATGTATAATTATTTTCTAATTTATGTACCTATGTAATTTATTTTACAAAAAATTACGCTTTATTTGCGTAATTTTTTCTTAAATCAATTCTGTATTAGAATAATTAGGTAAGTACTAAGCATGTAGAAAATAAAAAAACTCATTGGATTTTTCGATAGGTAAGTTGGTATATTGGTAGGTTTCTACTAGATTAATCATTTAATGAGTTGATTGAGTGTTGCTGTTTCAAAAACTTAAAAGCATAAATTATAATAGCGTATTTAACAAAAAGGTCTACAGAAAAAAACATATTTAAATTAGAATTTCACCCTAATCGCAAGTGCGATTTCTTATAATTTCTGTTACATTATTGTTATTTAAAAACTGTATATTATGAAAGTAGGTAGGTAAATACTAAGTCACTTTTATAGAAATCCCTGGGAAGTAAATATACGAGTAAATCGGAAAATTCACGTGAGAAAACCGCATTGACCACGGAAAATTAAGTATTTTGTTATTGCTATTATAAGTTAATATTACTATACAAATCTGAAGTGTGGTACCTACTGAGATTATTACAGTTGATAAACAATGACGAAGAAAATACTTACTAAAATAAATGCGCAACTAATTTCGCATTTTAGCGGATTTTTATATTCCATCTATCAGCCGTAGGACGTCCACTGCTGGACATAGTCCTCCCCTATGGATTTCCAATCAGGCCGGTTGGAAGCGGCCTGCATCCAGCGCGTTCTTGAGATTTTTATTATATCGTAAATCTACTTAGTCGGCGGGCGTCCTACGCTGCGGTCTCCATTCGAGAACTTTACGGCCCCATCGGCCATCTGTTCTTCGAACTATGTGACCTGCCCACTGCCACTTTAATTTGCTAATCTGCTGGGCTATGTCGGTAACTTTGGTTCGTCTGCGGATCTCCTCATTTCTGATTCGGATTCTGCAGAGAGACTCCAAGCATACCCCTCCCCATAGCATGATATATTTATTTTTGGACTTAATTTCTATTGCACGCGGACAAAGTCGCGGGCACAGGTAGTCTCAAATAATATCATGTTTTCATAATTTTCAAACCATGTCATATCTTCTCGCGAACAAAAAACTGGCTACATGTATGGTTCAAAACCCTTCGTCTCTACAATTTGTTTAAAATGAATGATTTGAAATTATCACAAAAAGATTACCTATTGTTCATTGCTATAAGTAATAGGATTCAAACTTAGTAAGGCAAGTTGTTGCACAAGAGGTGGGGTTCTACGTAGCTAGTAGCGCACTTCATCATTCGTTCGAACAAAGAACTAGTAGTATTACGCAGCTAGTAGCGCACTTCACTGTTCGTTCGAACAAAGAACTAGTAGTATTACGCAGCTAGTAGCGCACTTCATCGTTCGTTCGAACAAAGAACTAGTAGTAGTACGCAGCTAGTAGCGCACTTCATCGTTCGTTCGAACAAAGAACTAGTAGTATTACGCAGCTAGTAGCGCACTTCACCGTTCGTTCGAACAAAGAACTAGTAGTAGTACGCAGCTAGTAGCGCACTTCACTGTTCGTTCGAACAAAGAACTAGTAGTATTACGCAGCTAGTAGCGCACTTCATCGTTCGTTCGAACAAAGAACTAGTAGTAGTACGCAGCTAGTAGCGCACTTCACTGTTCGTTCGAACAAAGAACTAGTAGTATTACGCAGCTAGTAGCGCACTTCATCGTTCGTTCGAACAAAGAACTAGTAGTATTACGCAGCTAGTAGCGCACTTCACCGTTCGTTCGAACAAAGAACTAGTAGTAGTACGCAGCTAGTAGCGCACTTCACTGTTCGTTCGAACAAAGAACTAGTAGTATTACGCAGCTAGTAGCGCACTTCATCGTTCGTTCGAACAAAGAACTAGTAGTAGTACGCAGCTAGTAGCGCACTTCACTGTTCGTTCGAACAAAGAACTAGTAGTATTACGCAGCTAGTAGCGCACTTCATCGTTCGTTCGAACAAAGAACTAGTAGTATTACGCAGCTAGTAGCGCACTTCACCGTTCGTTCGAACAAAGAACTAGTAGTAGTACGCAGCTAGTAGCGCACTTCACCGTTCGTTCGAACAAAGAACTAGTAGTAGTACGCAGCTAGTAGCGCACTTCACTGTTCGTTCGAACAAAGAACTAGTAGTATTACGCAGCTAGTAGCGCACTTCACCGTTCGTTCGAACAAAGAACTAGTAGTAGTACGCAGCTAGTAGCGCACTTCACTGTTCGTTCGAACAAAGAACTAGTAGTAGTACGCAGCTAGTAGCGCACTTCACTGTTCGTTCGAACAAAGAACTAGTAGTATTACGCAGCTAGTAGCGCACTTCATCGTTCGTTCGAACAAAGAACTAGTAGTAGTACGCAGCTAGTAGCGCACTTCATCATTCGTTCGAACAAAGAATTAGTAGTAGTACGCAGCTAGTAGCGCACTTCATCGTTCGTTCGAACAAAGAACTAGTAGTAGTACGCAGCTAGTAGCGCACTTCACCGTTCGTTCGAACAAAGAACTAGTAGTAGTACGCAGCTAGTAGCGCACTTCATCATTCGTTCGAACAAAGAATTAGTAGTAGTACGCAGCTAGTAGCGCACTTCACCGTTCGTTCGAACAAAGAACTAGTAGTAGTACGCAGCTAGTAGCGCACTTCACTGTTCGTTCGAACAAAGAACTAGTAGTATTACGCAGCTAGTAGCGCACTTCATCGTTCGTTCGAACAAAGAACTAGTAGTATTACGCAGCTAGTAGTGCACTTCACCGTTCGTTCGAACAAAGAACTAGTAGTTGTACGCAGCTAGTAGCGCACTTCATCGTTCGTTCGAACAAAGAACTAGTAGTAGTACGCAGCTAGTAGCGCACTTCACCGTTCGTTCGAACAAAGAACTAGTAGTAGTACGCAGCTAGTAGCGCACTTCACCGTTCGTTCGAACAAAGAACTAGTAGTAGTACGCAGCTAGTAGCGCACTTCATCATTCGTTCGAACAAAGAATTAGTAGTAGTACGCAGCTAGTAGCGCACTTCACCGTTCGTTCGAACAAAGAACTAGTAGTAGTACGCAGCTAGTAGCGCACTTCATCATTCGTTCGAACAAAGAACTAGTAGTAGTACGCAGCTAGTAGCGCACTTCATCATTCGTTCGAACAAAGAATTAGTAGTAGTACGCAGCTAGTAGCGCACTTCACCGTTCGTTCGAACAAAGAACTAGTAGTATTACGCAGCTAGTAGCGCACTTCACCGTTCGTTCGAACAAAGAACTAGTAGTAGTACGCAGCTAGTAGCGCACTTCATCATTCGTTCGAACAAAGAATTAGTAGTAGTACGCAGCTAGTAGCGCACTTCACCGTTCGTTCGAACAAAGAACTAGTAGTAATACGCAGCTAGTAGCGCACTTCATCGTTCGATCGAACAAAGAACTAGTAGTAGTACGCAGCTAGTAGCGCACTTCATCATTCGTTCGAACAAAGAACTAGTAGTAGTACGCAGCTAGAAGCGCACTTCACCGTTCGTTCGAACAAAGAACTAGTAGTAGTACGCAGCTAGTAGCGCACTTCATCGTTCGATCGAACAAAGAACTAGTAGTAGTACGCAGCTAGTAGCGCACTTCACCGTTCGTTCGAACAAAGAACTAGTAGTAGTACGCAGCTAGTAGCGCACTTCACCGTTCGTTCGAACAAAGAACTAGTAGTAGTACGCAGCTAGTAGCGCACTTCATCATTCGTTCGAACAAAGAACTAGTAGTAGTACGCAGCTAGAAGCGCACTTCACCGTTCGTTCGAACAAAGAACTAGTAGTAGTACGCAGCTAGTAGCGCACTTCACCGTTCGTTCGAACAAAGAACTAGTAGTAGTACGCAGCTAGTAGCGCACTTCACCGTTCGTTCGAACAAAGAACTAGTAGTAGTACGCAGCTAGTAGCGCACTTCATCATTCGTTCGAACAAAGAACTAGTAGTAGTACGCAGCTAGAAGCGCACTTCACCGTTCGTTCGAACAAAGAACTAGTAGTAGTACGCAGCTAGAAGCGCACTTCACCGTTCGTTCGAACAAAGAACTAGTAGTAGTACGCAGCTAGTAGCGCACTTCATCATTCGTTCGAACAAAGAACTAGTAGTAGTACGCAGCTAGAAGCGCACTTCACCGTTCGTTCGAACAAAGAACTAGTAGTAGTACGCAGCTAGTAGCGCACTTCACCGTTCGTTCGAACAAAGAACTAGTAGTAGTACGCAGCTAGAAGCGCACTTCACCGTTCGTTCGAACAAAGAACTAGTAGTAGTACGCAGCTAGTAGCGCACTTCATCATTCGTTCGAACAAAGAACTAGTAGTAGTACGCAGCTAGAAGCGCACTTCACCGTTCGTTCGAACAAAGAACTAGTAGTAGTACGCAGCTAGTAGCGCACTTCACCGTTCGTTCGAACAAAGAACTAGTAGTAGTACGCAGCTAGTAGCGCACTTCACTGTTCGTTCGAACAAAGAACTAGTAGTATTACGCAGCTAGTAGCGCACTTCATCGTTCGTTCGAACAAAGAACTAGTAGTATTACGCAGCTAGTAGCGCACTTCATCATTCGTTCGAACAAAGAACTAGTAGTATTACGCAGCTAGTAGCGCACTTCACCGTTCGTTCGAACAAAGAACTAGTAGTAGTACGCAGCTAGTAGCGCACTTCACTGTTCGTTCGAACAAAGAACTAGTAGTATTACGCAGCTAGTAGCGCACTTCACCGTTCGTTCGAACAAAGAACTAGTAGTAGTACGCAGCTAGAAGCGCACTTCACCGTTCGTTCGAACAAAGAACTAGTAGTAGTACGCAGCTAGTAGCGCACTTCACTGTTCGTTCGAACAAAGAACTAGTAGTATTACGCAGCTAGTAGCGCACTTCATCGTTCGTTCGAACAAAGAACTAGTAGTATTACGCAGCTAGTAGCGCACTTCACCGTTCGTTCGAACAAAGAACTAGTAGTAGTACGCAGCTAGTAGCGCACTTCACTGTTCGTTCGAACAAAGAACTAGTAGTATTACGCAGCTAGTAGCGCACTTCACCGTTCGTTCGAACAAAGAACTAGTAGTAGTACGCAGCTAGTAGCGCACTTCACTGTTCGTTCGAACAAAGAACTAGTAGTATTACGCAGCTAGTAGCGCACTTCATCGTTCGTTCGAACAAAGAACTAGTAGTATTACGCAGCTAGTAGCGCACTTCACCGTTCGTTCGAACAAAGAACTAGTAGTAGTACGCAGCTAGTAGCGCACTTCACCGTTCGTTCGAACAAAGAACTAGTAGTAGTACGCAGCTAGTAGCGCACTTCACTGTTCGTTCGAACAAAGAACTAGTAGTATTACGCAGCTAGTAGCGCACTTCATCGTTCGTTCGAACAAAGAACTAGTAGTATTACGCAGCTAGTAGTGCACTTCACCGTTCGTTCGAACAAAGAACTAGTAGTAGTACGCAGCTAGTAGCGCACTTCACCGTTCGTTCGAACAAAGAACTAGTAGTAGTACGCAGCTAGTAGCGCACTTCACCGTTCGTTCGAACAAAGAACTAGTAGTAGTACGCAGCTAGTAGCGCACTTCACCGTTCGTTCGAACAAAGAACTAGTAGTAGTACGCAGCTAGTAGCGCACTTCACCGTTCGTTCGAACAAAGAACTAGTAGTAGTACGCAGCTAGTAGCGCACTTCATCATTCGTTCGAACAAAGAATTAGTAGTAGTACGCAGCTAGTAGCGCACTTCACCGTTCGTTCGAACAAAGAACTAGTAGTAGTACGCAGCTAGTAGCGCACTTCATCATTCGTTCGAACAAAGAATTAGTAGTAGTACGCAGCTAGTAGCGCACTTCACCGTTCGTTCGAACAAAGAACTAGTAGTAGTACGCAGCTAGTAGCGCACTTCATCATTCGTTCGAACAAAGAATTAGTAGTAGTACGCAGCTAGTAGCGCACTTCATCGTTCGTTCGAACAAAGAACTAGTAGTAGTACGCAGCTAGTAGCGCACTTCACCGTTCGTTCGAACAAAGAACTAGTAGTAGTACGCAGCTAGTAGCGCACTTCATCATTCGTTCGAACAAAGAATTAGTAGTAGTACGCAGCTAGTAGCGCACTTCACCGTTCGTTCGAACAAAGAACTAGTAGTAATACGCAGCTAGTAGCGCACTTCATCGTTCGATCGAACAAAGAACTAGTAGTAGTACGCAGCTAGTAGCGCACTTCACTGTTCGTTCGAACAAAGAACTAGTAGTATTACGCAGCTAGTAGCGCACTTCATCGTTCGTTCGAACAAAGAACTAGTAGTATTACGCAGCTAGTAGCGCACTTCACCGTTCGTTCGAACAAAGAACTAGTAGTAGTACGCAGCTAGTAGCGCACTTCACTGTTCGTTCGAACAAAGAACTAGTAGTAGTACGCAGCTAGTAGCGCACTTCACCGTTCGTTCGAACAAAGAACTAGTAGTAGTACGCAGCTAGTAGCGCACTTCATCATTCGTTCGAACAAAGAACTAGTAGTAGTACGCAGCTAGAAGCGCACTTCACCGTTCGTTCGAACAAAGAACTAGTAGTAGTACGCAGCTAGTAGCGCACTTCACCGTTCGTTCGAACAAAGAACTAGTAGTAGTACGCAGCTAGTAGCGCACTTCACCGTTCGTTCGAACAAAGAACTAGTAGTAGTACGCAGCTAGTAGCGCACTTCATCATTCGTTCGAACAAAGAACTAGTAGTAGTACGCAGCTAGAAGCGCACTTCACCGTTCGTTCGAACAAAGAACTAGTAGTAGTAAGCAGCTAGAAGCGCACTTCACCGTTCGTTCGAACAAAGAACTAGTAGTAGTACGCAGCTAGAAGCGCACTTCACCGTTCGTTCGAACAAAGAACTAGTAGTAGTACGCAGCTAGTAGCGCACTTCATCATTCGTTCGAACAAAGAACTAGTAGTAGTACGCAGCTAGAAGCGCACTTCACCGTTCGTTCGAACAAAGAACTAGTAGTAGTACGCAGCTAGTAGCGCACTTCACCGTTCGTTCGAACAAAGAACTAGTAGTAGTACGCAGCTAGAAGCGCACTTCACCGTTCGTTCGAACAAAGAACTAGTAGTAGTACGCAGCTAGTAGCGCACTTCATCATTCGTTCGAACAAAGAACTAGTAGTAGTACGCAGCTAGAAGCGCACTTCACCGTTCGTTCGAACAAAGAACTAGTAGTAGTACGCAGCTAGTAGCGCACTTCACCGTTCGTTCGAACAAAGAACTAGTAGTAGTACGCAGCTAGAAGCGCACTTCACCGTTCGTTCAAACAAAGAACTAGTAGTAGTACGCAGCTAGTAGCGCACTTCATCGTTCGTTCGAACAAATAACTAGTAGTAGTAGTACGCACTACGCAGCTAGTAGCGCACTTCATCGGTCGTTCGAACAAAGAACTAGTAGTAGTACGCAGCTAGTAGCGCACTTCATCGTTCGTTCGAACAAATAACTAGTAGTAGTACGCACTACGCAGCTAGTAGCGTACTTCATCGGTCGTTCGAACAAAGAACTAGTAGTAGTACGCAGCTAGTAGCGCACTTCATCGTTCGTTCGAACAAAGAACTAGTAGTAGTACGAAGCTAGTAGCGCACTTCATAGCCATTATAAATGTTTGACGTGACCTCTACCTAGTCTAGGCCGAATCTAACTTCTTGGCGGCTATGAAGTTAACTGTGAAGTTAAAGCTGAGAGGAACCCAATCCTCGCGCAGCTGTTTAGTTAACTTCAGTTAGGATCGTGTTTTGCGCAGTTCGTAGCTAACATCACGCCCTTTAGAACCTTGATTCGGCCTATACCTTACAGTAAGTAGATATTATTTTATTCCTTACCGGGAGGTATGTGTATTGTAGGATCAGGCTTGTAGTAAGGTGCTTGCAGAGCCCCGTACGCCGGGTACATGGCGGTGGTCGAAGGGTAACCGGTGTTCCACTCGCTCGCACCCAGGATGTTCCCGCTTGCATCTGGAATTTACAGAAAATAAATGTAAATAGGCATGTTGTAGTTGATAGATTGACGGAGAAATTCGACGTCGTACTAAGGTCAAAGACATAGACACACGTAGGTATAATACCTCCAGGCTAAAGCGGAAATGAGCAGGATTATTAGCCAGACAGGATGCCACCAGGTAGACCAAGGCAGTTACAGAGGGAGGCGCCCAAGAAATGGAAACCCGATGGTCAGATGATGTTACCCAATATGGCAATGGGTGATGCTTGCACAAGACCGGAAATAATGGCATGAAAGGGAGAAAGCGTATACTCTGCAGTGAGTAAGTAAGTTCGTAAAGGTCGGGTGTCAGAGATTTTAAGCAGCCTGAAGGTCTCTGACAAAGCTAAACGGTGGAATACTCTGCAGTGGGTAGAGTTTGACTCTTTTGACTTTGGTAAAAATAGTTTTATGAAGAAAATACATAGCGAAAATACATATAGAAAATACATCTACCACTAATATCAGTTTATCCAGGAAATCCGGGGTAGATTGCCATCTTTTATCAAAATAATGAGTATTGAGTAAGTTACGATGAAGCCGTGGTGGTCTAGTGGTAGTAACACCCGACTTGCATTCGTGAGGTCGTGGGTTCGAATCCCGATCCCGTACCAATGAGTTTCTTTGAAACTTGTGTACGGAATTTCACATCATTGGCTTTTCGGTGACGGAAAACATCGTGAGGCAACCTGCATACGTCTGTAGAAGAAATTCAATGGCGTATGTGAATCCACCAACCCGCACTGGGCCAGCGTGGTGGATATGACCCAATCACCCTTCGTGGGTAGGCTTACGTCCTGCAGTGGACTATTAAAAAGGCTGGTACAGAGTAAGTTACGATGTAACTAGATATTCGTAGGTAGATAATGGCTATAGTCACTTAATTTCCTTATAAAGGTTGCAATTTGGTTCTTATTAGTATTCTACTGACACTTTTCTGTATTAGTATGACAATATGATTCAATTAACTATGCCTGTCTATCGTTGGGACGTCCGAATCCTAGGTACCTACCTACTCAAAGAACAAAATATCATTGTGTTGAATGTGGATGTTGTGTATGGGAAGCACGTGCGCGGAACTACATTTGAGTAGGGATTTGCCAGCTGATTCATACAGTTATGGTATTCAATCGAATGAAAGTGAGGTCAAGAACAAAATCGTTTTGTTTTGCGTAATAAGGTAAATATTAAAAAATATATAAAGCCACTAGCTGCCCGGCCACGCATTGCTGTGGCTAAATAAATTAAAATTGCGACTATAATTTGAGATTTAAACTATCCTATCTCTCAAGTTGGATCGAACTGCACATGGTGTGCGAATTTTATTATAATCGGTTAAGTGGTTTAGGAGTCCATTGAGGACAAACATTGTGACACGAGATTTATATATATTAAGATTAAGATTAGTCAGTAGTGGAATAAGTAAGGCTGGATAATGACGAACTAGGTACATAGCATAAATTTGTTTTTTATTAGATAAGCAGGCATTTGAAACTACGCAACTGTTTTCATTATCATGCAGTTATTTTTTTCAAGGAAGGTTTATGTTTTACTTAAATTGTAACCATAGCAAAGCGAGTTAATGAAACATATGGATATAACTGCCGACGACTGCCTCGGTGGCTCAGTGGTTAGTAACCCTGACTCCTGAGTTACAGAGGCGTGGGTTCGATCCCCACCCAGGGCAAGTATTTATGTGATGAATATAGGTGTTTGCTCTGTGTCTGGGTGTAATTTAGGTACTATCTATATTAGTATGTATTTAAAAATAAGTATATGTAGTATATCAGTCTCTGGCAGCCATATCACAAGCTTTGCTTAGTTTGGGGTCAAGGGCCGTGTGTAAGATGTCCCCTAATATTTATTATTTATTTATTATAACTTAAAAGCATTATAACAGGAGTTTAGTATGTCCAATATAAAACGCAGGGATTAGTAAAAGTTTAGTTGCAGTCGAGAAACCATCCAACCAGGAGGATATAGGCTTTTCGTCAAATTTTATTATTATTTTTCACAAAAAAATTGCAATAGGTACCGACTTTCACTGTGTACAGAATTCGAATAGCTTGCACAAATCGATATAATTAAATGTGCAGATGATTTATGAAAAACGGCTCAGCCGATTTCCTTAGAAGTATACACTTTCGATTTAAAAAATATTTTTTAAAATCAGTTCACAATTGGCGGAAATATCGATGAACATACACAAAAAAATATATAGAGACGAACATAATTACCTCCACCTTTTTGGAAGTCGGTAAAAATAGACTTCTCATGTCTATGGTCTGTAATAAAATAAGTTGGTAGTTTTTGCAATTTTTCTGCTTACTTGTCCTTCAAGCAGGTTCTTAAAAAGTAAATAATGACTAATTTCATATGAATCCAGTGAAAGCCTTTTAAAATGACACCAGTCTTGGCGCGATGCCAAATCTTTATGGAGGCATGTGCACTGAGTAACTTTTATGCCGAAACCTGTAACGACTGAGTAACCACGGCACTAAATTCTCGAAACTTATGTCTATTTCGCGCAGTCTTTGTTTTCCTGTAGGTTTAGGTAATTCACTGTTTTCTTAGAATTATATTCGTTACACCTAATTCTACATTAAGGTCAGGAAAACTGAGAATTTGCCAAACTTTTAATGATGACTTTGAAAAAAGTCAAAGTTGAAAGTATTAAATTACTAGCTGAACCGGCGAACTTCGTTTCGCGCAATATCTTTATAAGTTATAGCCTATCTGTTATTCAGGTTATTCTGATGTACGAGCATTATTATTGCAAAGTTTCATCTCAATCCGTTTAGTACTTTTTGCGTGAAAGAGGAACAAACATCCATACATACAAACTTTCGCGTTTATTATATTCATAGGATGTTTAATTTTACGAGTGTAAAATACAAATATAAATGGCTATTGGTGACGTCTTAAATATATAAACCGGTCCTTAAAAGGCTTTTGAAATTAATAGCTTTTAGTTTTTGACCGACGAACCACGGGAGGAGGTATACAATTCGATGCGTATATATAGGTATAATATATATATTTTTTTTATGTATAACCACGCATAACTTTCTTTATATATTGGAAAGAGTATACTTTGAAATTGGTCCCATTTAAATTTTATTGAAATCGGCTGAGTCATTTTTGCTAAATCGACATTAATGTGAAATATGCTACATCGATCCGTGCGAAATATCTGCAAATTCTGTACACGGGTGAAGTCGGTCATGCAAATTTTTGCAAAAAATAATCTTGTTTACTAGTATTAAACTAGTTAAACAGTTTAGACTAACAGTTCAGTACAGAAATCTCTACCTACAGTGACCACAACGTAATCCTCGGTAGTTAGATAACTGAAATACATATGTGTACAATACATGGCTCTAAATGTGTACCTATTCTCGATTTTTTTGTGTATTTGTCTGTAATGTAGGTAAAAAGCGAAGTCATTTGCAAACAGTAATGCAGAAAATTAGCATAAGGGGTGTTCCCATACGTGCGCAGTTTACGCTAAACAAATGAGTCAGCTTGATATCACAAATCTTCACTTGCGTATGATAGTACTTACTGACGATTTTTATTGTTGTCGTGCTGTTAGCAACGCGACGTTTGGCACGTACACACGCTGTATTTTCGGTATTAGGCAGCTATTTTGGTTTGTATTCTAATAGGCAATCTACAGAAATGGATTTGGATTTATCAAATTGGTCAAATCTAACTGGGTATCTATATAATCTAGAGTTTAGACAGTCAAGTCTAAGATTGCCCTGCGCCATGAAACTCAACAGTAAATACCTTCATTTTAGGTCTACTAACTTAAGGGCATTTTAGTAATGCCAAAATGTTATGTACTGTACTGTACCAGCCTTTTTATAGTCCACTGCAGGACGTAGACCTACCCACGAAGGGTGATTGGGCCATATCCACCATGCTGGCCCAGTGCGTGTTGGTGGATTCACATACGCCATCGAATTTCTCCTACGGACGTATACAGGTTGCCTCACGATGTTTTCCTTCACCGAAAAGCCAGTGGTGTGAAATTCCGTACATAAATTCCAAAGAACTCATTGGTGCGGGACCGGGGATTTAAACCCACGACCTCACGATTGTAAGGCGAGTGTAACTAGGTACCTCTTGACCACCACGACATATATATAAATTTTATGTAAGTAATTGATAAAGGTAAATAAAAATTCTGTTTGGCACAATTCTTTATAAGGCCCCCAAAATTATTTAACTTACAATTGATGTACCTATGTATGTGTAAGTGCGAGTGGAATCTTGCAAGTTTAATTTGACGAATTTTCCGGTTTCCGATTGAGCTAAAATTTTGCACGCATAAGTATATCGCGTGACAACGTAATAATATGGTGCCAAGGAGCTGATCTGATGATGGAGTCGGAAGGTGGCCATAGGAACTCCTGTACTAAACAAGATAGACTCGTCGTGTTTGGGTTCGTTTTACTTGTCTTGGCTAGCACTCTGCTCCTAGTTGATATCCAGGATCTCAAAAGCTAGTATTCAAAAAGTTATATTTTCAGAACTTAATTAAAATAAAATTTTAACACAGTGCAACAAGACAGCAAAGTCATTTTACAGCAGTGGCCTAGTAAATTGATGAATAGTGTACCTACTGCACTTTTTAGGGTTCTATACTTCAAATGGAAAACGATATTATATATTGCATGTCCGCTAGGACAAACTGTTGAAACCAATAATGTACTTGAAACATCTTTGTAATGACACATTATAAGCAATAAAATTTACTTTACTTTACTTTACGAAAAGGTTATTTTTTGTAGGTGTTACTGGAATTGGTGGAAATCACACCGGTATAATAAATAAATGTAAATTAAATGATTCTATTTTAGCTCATTCGTGATAGATTGCTTTAGTATTTATAGTTTAAAAATAGATTGATATTATTTATTATCGTATCGTCAACTTGATTGCAGTAATATGACGCAACCAGTGACCCTGGTAAATACCCACGCGTGAGATAAATATTATACAAGACGTCCTTTCTACAGTAGCGTAGCTCATAGGATATAAAGCCCGATTACAAAGGCGCTGTCGTAATTATAATAGCTAAATAGCATAGTTCTGTTTCTTTTTCACTTTAGGCATTCGATAAAGAGAACGCTTTTTACGTTGGTATTAAATTTACGCTGGCGCCTCTATAATCGTGCTTATTGTAACGTTAAATCGATAGAGGCAAGCCAATGGCCTTATTGAAAATCTATTTATAAGTATTGTTCTTTATTTCATTAATTACCGCATTAATAATAATTCTAAAAACTAAATGCAATATCTTATTGAGGAAGTACCACATGTCCTATAAGAATTTACTAGCAACCGAGCTCTTTTCTGTGCAAATAATAATAAAAACCTAATTATCGTGTGTATTCGAAAATACCCCATGTACAGATAAACTTAAAGCTGGCCGAGGACAGCAAGATGTGGAAGTTACTCCACCGACAGATGAGTGAATGAAAGAAACAAATAAATATACAAGAAT
This sequence comes from Hypomecis punctinalis, assembly GCA_949316475.1. Classification (NCBI taxonomy): domain Eukaryota; kingdom Metazoa; phylum Arthropoda; class Insecta; order Lepidoptera; family Geometridae; genus Hypomecis; species Hypomecis punctinalis. Next base: position 15,145,295 of record OX438814.1, on the reverse strand, counting down.
CGCTTGTTTAAAGGTAGGTACGGTAGGTACGGTAGGTACGGTAGGTACGGTAGGTACGGTAGGTACGGTAGGTACGGTAGGTACGGTACGTACGGTAGGTACGGTAGGTACGGTAGGTACGGTAGGTACGGTAGGTACGGTAGGTAAGGTAGGTGGGTACTTAGGTAAAAGATTTTATGAACAAAATTATCTATCTAGAGCAATAAATGAATTTTTAGGTGGGCTTAGGCTGTTATATTAAAAATAACAACATTATGACAACGACAGGCTTAGGCTGGTATACTAACATAACAATAACATTTCCTATGACTACAAAAAATGATTAATGACGTCAATACGAGACATTTGTATTCCCTTATTATTTTCCCTTATTCATTAAATATTACACACATTTTGACGTCATTTTAGTAGAAGGTACTATCATCATTAGTCGTTCATTGAAACAACTAAACTAGAAAACAATAAATAAAACGTCATAGTCACGTAGACATGCGTAGTGCATGCATATTACGCGTATAAACCTTTGATAAAACTCTAACTCGATATTGCCACAGAATAATAACTAGTAATATTGCATGACGTACATGCACCCTTTGAGGAAAAATTATATAGCTCGATGCATGCACCATGAAAATAATGGCTCATTTTCTGTGTTTTTTAGACGTCAGACATATTTTGTAAAAATATTTATTGTACTCATCATTAAGTAACTAAATTTTAGTACGAGACTCAGGAAAATGGGAAATCATAAAAAAGCAACCAGCGATTCAAAGACAAAGAACTCCATAATTTGCGATTTGGATCCAAAGCACTTCTAATCAGATCTTTGTCCGTCCTTTACGTGGAATACGCTACGTTTTCTGGCGTGGTCTCTATTAAATAACTCTTCGATCTATCTATCTACGGTTATCTAGTTACAGTTTTGCTTTAAGGGTGGGAAGCGATAGGCAGATGATGATACAATTTTATCGTTCTCGGTAATCCTCCAAAGGTATCAAAGATAATTTAGTTCAATGATGCAACTTCTACAGATTGAGTTCAGTGTCAACTTGCCTCTGAGTCACGACTAGTTAACCACCAGAAATTAATTAATTAAAGTTCATTCCCTTAATGTTTTAATGGTTAATAATCATTAAGAGCATAAACATGTGTTTTATTCCGGATTGTAGAGTTCTGAGGCCTCAGTATGAGATGTACGTATATACGTAAACTACTGTAGTTTCCGTGTACCTAAAATCATAAATACATTCTTGTAAAGGACCATTGGAGATCAATTTTTGAAAAGTTAGAATCATTTTGAACTTTCTCTGAAGATCGCATACTATGCTCTCCTATATACTCCTATGTACCTACAAACATTTTCAATGCTATCTCCTGGTTTCACTCGGTCTCGTATTCATTTACGCATACATTCAGCCGTTCTAATGATTCAATTATAAAACCTGGAGGAAGACTGGAAGAATATAAAACGGAACCTTATATAAGTTTTCGTTTACTATTTAAACTCATACTAAGGCCTGTGTTATTCTCATCCTCCATTAAATGACTGTCATTGTTTTTGGGTCAAGGTAATCTGACAAAACCTATTTTGATGAAAAAGATAATGTGTTTTTGGGCATAATACTTATGTGAGTAACTGTGTGTGGGCGAGTAGTCAAATCTGGAATCTACAGTTTGTTTTTCTAAACATAAGACACTGGTCATTATGACTAACTTCTGTTATGGTGCCAATCCCGAGACTGTGTAAAAAAATCACATAATCGCTGAACTGAACTAGTAGTAGTAGTATACTTAGATATAAGTAGTAGGTAGACTAGCAGGATTGATCAGAAATGAGAAATCGTTTATTGCAACACTATGTACAAAGATGTTAATAATAAATACCAATAGTGGACCCATTACGGGCGTGCAATATTAAAAAGATATAACTTGGCTTGATGCACCTAGCTAGTACAATAAAGTTGAACTGTGGCGGCCTAGTGGTCGTAACGGTCGCCTTATAATTGTAAGGGTTGGGGTTGGGTTCAAATCTCGGTTTCTTTGGAACCTATGTACGGATTTTCACATAAATGACTTTCCGGTGAAATACAACAATGTAAGGAAACTTGTATATGTGTATACGTCCGTGGTATAAATTCGATGGCGTATATGAATCCATCAAACCGCACTGAGCTAGGGTGGTGGTTATAGCCTAACCGCCTTTAGTGGGTAGGTCTATTTTTAAGTAATGGACTATTAAAAAGCCGGTAAGTAGGTTTGTCAAGTAAATTAAGTAGGTAAGTACAGCATGGTATGAAATTGCGATGATTTTTTTTAATTTAGCAGGACAAAATCTTGCCTTCTTACGTTAATTTTAACATGTCTCTCTTGTTAGTTTTGTTTATCTATTCTAGGTGTATTATATTTTTGATTATAAAAATCACTACTCCATTAGAATTCATCCAGTAATCCGCTCCGAATAGCGGAATGGATTCACCATTGAATCTGAAATCCCCAAAGCGTGCTTAAAGAGCTCGCAAATTAGTGGCGTAATTCGAATCAGTTTATGAACCAAAAGTGTCCGATAATGATTTTCAGTACGCATTCTCGTACGTATACGAGTATGTACGTATACGTACCGATTGTACCAGTGTTGCCGCACTGAACGAAATCCACTTCATTCTGCGGTCCCACCGTTCAGCGTTCCTAATTTTGCTCGCTCGGACATGAAATTAAAACCGGTTTTATGTTTAAATGAGATATGCAGTTAATAAATATTTAATTAGGTGTCTAAATAAAAGCTCGTTGTGGTTCGCGACATATTATCATGTAAAATTGTTGAGAGTCGGCGGGGAAACCGCGATTTGTACTGACGCGTTGACATCCAATTTGGTGATAAAATTCCGGCTATATTAATAAATTATGATATTTTTGTCCTAAACACTACACTATTCTAGTATCACTACATAGTATAAAACAAAGTCGCTTCACTGTCTGTCTGTCCTTATGTATGCTTATATCTTTAAATATACGCAACAGATTTTGATGCGGTTTTTTTAATAGATTAGAGTGATTCAATTCAAGAAGAAAGTTTATAATATGTATAATACACCTGTGCGAAGCCGGGGTGGGTTGCTAGTCTAAGTATTATACTAATATCTATTTATTGAAGATTTTATAAATTGCAAATTTAACGTTGTCTCTATATTTTATACAATATCTATTAAATTTATTTTTGATAGGTTACCTAACCCTCGCAAAACCCACCTATAATATGCGCTATCTCGGTATATTTCAAGCAGCAGTATTTGATTGATACTGTAGATACAATATATAGATAAATTTGTCAAATTCATTTCGTTTTGTCACTTAAATAACAATAAAATAGATATATAAAAAAATCTAGCTTTTTACAGTTCACTGTTTTAAGCTATCTCGGTCAAAATTCGGTAAAAATCGCGTAGTTTCATAGTAACAACGAGCATTTATGTTTTTACTATGGGGCCTAGTCTGAAATCACAAAAACATCCCTTAAAAATGTTTGTAGATTACAAATTGTAGGTACGATTTATTTAATGTTTGGTTTCGTGATTTATAAGATAAAAAATATTCAAATCGATGAATCTGACCTCTGAGAGTCCCTGCACTTTACAAAGCATTCCCTTGAATTTATACAATAAAAATGTCTCCAAAAAAATCTCCAGCTTTTCATAGCTCATCAAATAGAGCTATAAAGTAGCACCTACATATTTGCCCCTGTAGGTATAGGTGTAGGAGCAGCGTAGGCCCGGACAGGGCGCCTAGGCCTGCCGTTGACGCGGGATAATTACCAGCTCCTACCTTCCTCCTAGGATGCCCAACTCTTGTGTTCTTTGCAGGACTTCAAATATCACTATCAATATTAAACATTAACTTTGACTGTTGGTGCTTTGCTCTGGCAACTAGCTTATGACAGGTTGTTATAGCGTAACAAACAGTATTGTAAAGTAACACTTAGCTATTTACACCTATAGGTGTAGGAGCAGCGTAGGCACGGATAGGGCGCCTAGGCCTGCCGTTGACGTGGGATAATTACCAGCTCCTACCATTCTCCTAGGATGCGCATCTCTTGTGAATTTTGCAGGACTTCAAATATCACGTTTATAAAACTAAAACTTTGACAATTGACATCCTTGAATCATGAAATTAATGGCATATGACACGCTGCAGCTGCGTCTCTACCAAAAAAGCAACTCGCGTCAAAATTGCTCATTTAATTAAAAAAAAACTGAACCAAAAATTAAGATAGAGCTGAAATTAAAAACGAGTTTAGCATCTCAACATTAGCCCTTAAACTTTACCCACTTTACCCAACATTCGCATTTAAACGTGGTGGCAATAGCGTCTTGTTTTTTTTTCATCACGTGCCGGTTGTCTCTCCCTATACATAGATAGAGCTAGCAGAATATTACTTTATTCCTGCTTTCTTCTAACAGGAACTGATCTGAAGAATCTGACTCAATAAACTGTACTCGTTGTTCATCGTTTCAACTATTGGATTTCCATTGCTGGACATAGGCCTCCCCTATAGATCTCCAATAAGGGTTGGGAGCGGCTCGCATTCAGCGATAACCTGCGGTCTTGATGAGGTCGTCAGTCCATCTTGTAGGTGGACGTCCTACGCTGCGCTTGCCGGTACGTGATCTCCATCGGTCATCAGTTCTCCGTGCTATTTGTCCTGCCCACTGCCACTTGCCAATCCACTTGGTTATGTAGGTAACTTTGGTTCTTCTACTCAGTATACTAAGCACCACACAAATCGGCGGATGGGAAGTTATGCGCAGAACACTGCGCAAAAGCCGAAATATAGGTATACGTGGGAGCCAGAGAGACGAGACGCCGAGGCACACCCGCCCGCCAACCTCATGCCTTCCGCGCGCTCCCTTCGCACTACGACAAGCGGGGTCGGAATTGTGCACACATGCGCAATAATTAGCCAATCACGGCGAAGTGTCATCTGCGGCTAACTTCCCATCCATCTATTTGTGTGGCACTTAGTATACTCAGCTGTACTCGGTCTGACTTTATCAGAATGGTTGGGCACTCTACCTCCACCGTCCCACCCCCGCCCCCGGCTGGTAATGTCACATTACCTCCCCCTCACGACTGTCAAAACATCGCGAAATGTTTAACGAATATGAAGCAAATGAAAATAACTATTATTAAACGAATTTACGCGGAATCGTGTTTGAGTAATTGAATCGGATTTACGGACACACCTACCTACACTACACCTATTGCGCGTTCTGTTTTAAACTACTGGGAAATTCAATATCTGAGAATTGAACTCGGCTAATTAATTCAATATTAATTATTGTACGTACGGCAGTAGCGCCAAATATGGGTACGCATTTAATCTTTTTAGAAGTGTTTCAGTGTAGAACCCAAATAATTAGAAGTTATTTATTTTTAATTTCATTTAGGCTTTTCGTTTGACTACATACTGCCTAACTTGAAACAGATATACGGTCTAGGGTGTAGCCTGCTTATCTAGAAATACCAATTTACTCAATATTTGAAGACTCTTTGGCGCAGGAGGTCCTAGTCGGGGTGTTTCTAGGATAGTACTTGTTGTAGAATAATAAACATACCACTACTAGGCCTACTGGCCAATTTATAATTTCAATCGTAATTTAAAGTACATTTACGTGAAGAACCCGTTCGTTCAATCGCCGGGAGTAGATGAGTGAGTGAGTGATGTACCATATGAATGAATGTGAATCTTGCTTTCTGTGGTATTTTAGGGATACCTAGATCTACCGTACCGTACCGTACCAGCCTTTTTAATAGTCCACTTAAGGACGTAGGCCTATCCACGAAGGGTGATTGGGCCATATCCACCACGCGGGCCCAGTGCGGGTTGGTGGATTCACATTACGCCATCGAATTTCTTCTACGGACGCATGCAGGTTGCCTCACGATGTTTTCCTTCACCGAAAAGCCAGTGGTGTTAAATTCCGTACATAAATTCCAAAGAACTCATTGGTACGTGACCGGGGATTCGAACCCACGACATCACGATTGTAAGGCGGGTGACACTACCTCTTGATCACCACGGCTTTTAAGCGTAAAAGACTTTAAAACGTTTTTACACGTAAAAAATACTCCTATGTAAAGTTATTGTATACGTGAAATTGCTTTCTGTGGTATTTTAGGTATACCTAGATCTGAATCGTGCAAATTTGGTTTGTTTACTATGATGGAGATAATTTTATTTTCATCAGATAATCAGCTGTTACTTTTCTACGACATGCGACCGCCAGTCATATCAGTTCGGAATAAGCCTGTACATGTAGGTATACATGCTTTGTTTCCAAATATCTATATAACAATTTTTCGCAAAATTCGCAACATCGACTTCCACCGCATACAGAATTCGAATATTTTGCACGAATCGATGTGACTTACATTTATATTTTTGTTGATTTATTAAAAAACGGCTTAGCCTATTTCGATAATATTTAAGTGAGACTACCTTGAAAATATACTTTTTCGAATTAAAAAAGATTTTTTGAATAGTTTCAAAATTGGCGAAAATGAAAAAATTACTTATTCAATACCGGTCTTAATTGGAAATCATTAGGGGAGTCCTATGTCCAGCAGTGGACGTCCTATGGCTGAAATGATGAATGATGATGATGATGATGAAAAAATACATAGAGACGAACATCTTCCTCTTATTTGGAAGTCTGTAAAGTCTATTAGCGGCGCGGCGATAGTATAAATTCACTACTGTAGGTGCATGCAGTAAAGGTTTTTTAATAAAAGATACCAATCCCGTGAGTATATCCAAGGCAGATCGATTTAGTAACAATATCGTCAGGCTTCTTACAGCCTCCGAACACAGGATGTATCGAGTTTCGGCCCGTTGAAAGCGATCGCACTAAAACAAAACGAGTACGCCTGAGAATAGTGAGAATATTCTTATGGGATTTATAAAGCTTCCATAGAGAATTCTGGATATATCGTGATTTATGCATTTTAAATCGACTTCCAAAAAGGAGGTGGTTTTATTAAATATATATTTATACATACATAGTATGATGTAAGGTATCATATAAAAGAACTTCATTAGCACATGCTAAAACAGGTTTTTAATTATTTTAACAATGTGTAATTTTCGATGTATGACGAGAAAAGTGAAAATAAAAACTTGGTAAAAATTTGGTGGTGTCTGTATGTATAAATATATATTTTGTGTATGTTCATGATGCTGCTGGTGACAAGAAAGCTGGCTCATTCCTCGCGCAGGGAATTTCTCTAGCAGTTCAGCGCGGGAATGCACCCAGCGTTCTTGACACCCTTCCACAAGAACACAATTTTTTTTTCGATTCTTAGCCGTTGTTTTTGTTTAACTTTAAGTGGGTATTTTTTGTGTAAATTGTATTTTATTTTAGGTATTACATACAGAATGACAACCCCATGTTTCATAAGTTATGTAAATAGCGTTTTAATAATAAACATATTTATATATTTAGGTCTGCTATATCCTCACCAGCCGGTGCTCAATCCTGTTTATTGTTTTGTAATGAAATTAACTTTGTTGATAAAAACTAAAAAACACGCTTAGGAGTCTCATTTTTTTTTATAAATGCATTGTCATTGATCTTTGATAAGTGTGCAAAGTTTGAAAAAAATCTGATCGCTCAAAGTAGGTCAAAATCGAGCTCAAAGGGGTTGGTTACAAACAAGCAAACATACAGGTGAAACTAATAAAAGGGTGTTAAAAACTTTCAAGTTGTTAGATCTGAGCTAACAAAACATCGTTGGCTCTAAAAAACTCGTGGTACGATATACCTAACTATTCATATTCAACTAGATCTCTAAGAAGCTACACTTTTGAATCAGTGATGCTCAAAGTTTTTAAAATTACATACCATTAGGTAAGCAGTAGCGCTCGTAGCGTAGTTTGACTAGGTTTTCAGCGATCACCGAAATTAAGCAACGTTCCGCACGGTCAGTATTTAGATGGGTGACCGCGGGTGGCATTTTCCAACTGAGCGCTACCGTGGCTCGGATGAAATATGTTAAATTGTAGGTCCCGGTTGTTTTAACTGTTTAGTCATGTCAGAGGCCTCCAGGCGGCCTAAAAACTCTGACACCAGGGCTAGCCACCCAGCCTATACGAACTTACTTACTTACTTTATTAGGTAAGCATAATTTGCATTAAATTTAATTCACAAAAAAAATGCTTTCACCCGTTTTAGTAGTTTACGGTGACGTCACAAGCCACCACGTAGTTCCAGACCACGTGATTTAATCAAGGCGTTGATTAGGGCGTGATTAGCGCCTTTGATCAAACACCCCGTTCTTGTTACAATGTGTGCTGGTACTCACTGCTGTGTATTCTGTGCCACGTGATTTGTGTTGTAATTGATTGGCTTATTGTGTGCTTAGCACTTGCTTAGTGTTTACAATGTTGTTTGACAGTTTGTCTAAATCAGACGGTACAAAAACATACTTAAACTTTACCATTGCCAAGTAGGTACATAAATAATTACCTACTCGTAATCTATAATACCTACCTACGCAAGTACGCATACGAAATAAAATTAATTAGGTTCCTAACAAATATATCTAAAAAAACATTTATAATAAGTAAATACTTGGTAAAAACAATTTTTAACAATAAGTGAGGTATTTTAGGTGTCTCAGTGTCACATCACTACATAGTATAAAACAAAGTCGCTTCCCGCTGTCTGTCTGTCCCTATGTATACTTATAAGTGTAAAACTACTCAACTGATTTTGATGCGGTTTTTTTAATAGATAGAGTGATTCAAGAGAATGGTTTATATGTATAATTATAATTACACCTTTGCGATGCTGGGGCGAGTCGTTACCGCGAGTTTAAAAGACATAAACGGATATACAGACAGGCGACAGATACACAGAAAGAGCGACTTTGCTTCATAATATGTTGTGATATCGGAAAGGAAAAAAACCGGACAAGTGCGAGTCAGACTCGCACACCGAGGGTTCCGTACAAATCCAGAAAATTTCACAAAATTGGGAAGTTGTTAAAATCTCTGTAGGTACTCTAACCATCGACAAAAAGGTTTTTTTTTTTTCACTTTTCTCCTCATATATCGAAAATTACACAATGTTAAAATAATTAAAAACCTGTTTTAGCATGTGCTAATGAAGTTCTTTTATATGATACCTTAGATGATACTATTTACTCACTTTAAATTTTTAACCCATATTTTATGAATTTTGAGGTTTATTTTTTGTGATTTAAATAAAAATGTACAGTATTCAGATTTATTCCTATATGTGTACTCTGAGACAATGCTTCTCGCCAAATTTCATATTTCTATGTCAACTGGAAGTACCCTGTAGGTTTTGATTTTTGTGAGTGTCGAAATATGCGGTTTTTTACGACATAAACGGCTCTAACTTTTTTAAACGATAACTGAGAAGTTTTTCTTTAACACAACTGCAACACATCATAGATATACGTATACAGTTTAAATTTCAACTCGACATCTTTCCGAGTTCCCGAGATAAAGAGTCTTGACATACACACAGACGGACAACAAAGTGATCCTATAAGGGTTCCGTTTTTTCCGTTTGAGGTACGGAACCCTAAAAAACAGGCGAAATAATAATCTCCTCTTTTTTTGGAAGTCGGTTTAAAAGAACACAATAATCTGTTGCGGTGCAAACGGTAACATTGTTCAGTTCAGTGCGCCCGATGCTAGAGACACGTCCACTGTGCGCAATGTAAGACATCGGGATTACGTGTGGGGCCATTATAAACGCGGTTTTGTTAATATTTTTTGCACTAAATCTCTGTCGTATTCTGGGTAGGCTCTTGAAAGAACGGATGTAGTCATCACGTAGTATTATTTAGAGGAAGGGAAACTCTCTTCAAGATGTCTCGTTAACTCTTCTGCAGGTCTGTCAAGAACACTTATGCAGAAAACCGCCACGATACTTTATTTGGTCGGCGCATTTTATTTTATGTCCTTCCACGAAATCTCGCCATCCATTTTTTGTTTTCTTTTTTATCTACATTGCCTTGGACTAAAAAAATGCTCTATACCCCACATTGATGCTCTACTGTGGTTCTAAATATGTCCGATAAAAGTACCTATGCAAGACTGTACTAAATACTCGCTTGCGCTTGTGATTCCACTTACGTTTATAACTCTGCTTGTTCAAGACCACAACGAAGGTATTGTTACAGACTATATATCTCGCGTGACGCTCGCTAATACGGCCAGCCGCGTGTATCCAGACGTAACCCTATACAACATCACACATTACGGCAAACAAGCGCTACCTTATCACCAAACAGCTATTATTTACACTTTCCGTATAGAGTAACTACTACCTTTAAACGCTTGCGCTTGTGATTTCGCTTGCGCTTATAACTTCGCTGGTTCAAGAGCCCTAATGAAGGTATTGTTACAGGCAATGGATCTCGATTGACGCCCGTTGATACGGCCAGCCGCGCGTATACAGACGTAACCCTATCCGGCAACACGCGATATGGCGGGTAGCGTTACCTATCACATCGGCGCGTACGCAGCCCTGCCTATCTCATTTGTATTGACACTTGGAAATAATATTATATTCAATCAATGCATTCAATCGAGTAAGCTGGCATGTTGGGGAGTTATATCATTAAAACGTTACCAACAATGTTCGGTACGGTTAATGTTCGAAGGATGGACGTGGGTGCCCAACTGGAAGCTACTGTGGCTCGGATGATACGTTAAATTGTAGGTTTAGTCATGTCAGAAGCTTTCAGACGGCTTAGAAACTTTGATACCAGAGCTAGCCACCAGAATTAAAAATATAAGAAGCACTACCTTACATTTTATAATTATTTTTCATAAAAAATAGCATGACCGACTTCAACCTTGTATAGAATTCGCGATGTAGCATTTTTCACATTATTGTTGATTTATCAAAAATGGCTCAGTCAATTTCGATAAAATTTAAATGGCACCAATTTTCCAATAAAATAAGAAAACTATGAAAAAAGTTATACATAAAAAAATATATTCGCGTAGAATTGAGTACCTCCTCCAGTTCGTCGGTCAAAAAAGAGCATTAGTTCTGTTAACAGAAGCATTAGTCAACCGTTTCCATAAAATTTTCTGAGTAGGTATAACTCGAGTTATAATAAAATGTACTTACGATTATTATTTCATTTATTATTTTTACCTGTCAATTAAAAAATACCGCACATTATGTATGAAACTAGCAGTTTTTTACCTTAACTTATACCTTGTATGGCTAAGCTATAAAATGTATTTACCCAAACCGGAAAAATTAATTTTGATAAGAAAAATATATTTGAACACGAATAAACTTGCTTATTGTGAATCAATACAATGGTTTATTACAAAATTGAAATTAATTTTTATTGAAATTTAATTTATATAACTTTATTATAAAGGGAAATCACTCATTATGTGAAACCCGGATTATTTTAATAGTCATGGCGGTTATCGCGTTAGTTTTCATAAAAAAATACAAAGTTTCTCTGCCCTTAGTTATGTTCTGACTAACGATACTATTTTCTAATGTTACGTTGCTATTAACATTTATGTCTTTGTTCCAACTGTAACTTTAGGTATATTCATTTTTATTACATTCTGTATTATAGACATTCACAATTCTGCACAATGTAACCATGTTTGAAAAGTAAATTAAATGAAGTCCATAGCTTAATGTAAGGTATGCGCTTTGCTACTTTGGCCCGGGATCGTGCTCTCCCACCGGATAATCCAATCATTACCAGCTGACAGCACACTGCACTTATTTAGTCTAAACTTAAATAAGGTATCCGACAATCTCGCTCCATACCCTTTAACGAGAGCTCTTTGAGATAGCTGCTCTTTTACAAATTATACAGCTCGAAATTGGGACCCAGGATAAGCCGAAGTTTACGCAAATTACCGACACAATTTTTACAATATTTTTTGTTACAAATGTTAAACATATTACCGACAGGAGGCAGCCGTAACACGTAGAACAATAATTGATTGTATTGAGCTCGACCGACACCTCAAAATTGTATCAAGGAATATTAATTTTCCGTCTCGTTCGTTCTTCAGTCGAAAAGAGAGAGGTGAGCGTCGTGGCTATCTGATACGCGTTTTCCTTCGAAGGATGCGAGTACGTGATTCGGTATGTTTTTTTCGTGGGTTGAATTATTTGTAGGGCTTCTTTATGTGCTGCTCATTACTGTACAAGCGGGTATCCTGCCGGCAGCGACCGCAAATGCGAGACATTACGAGAGCCACCTGACCTAATGCAGCTCTGTAATGCTTCATTCGTGCTACGTGCCCGCGTTACACCGGCCGATCCATGAGTTTTGTAAAATAAGAGCGCGCTTCAAGTGCTACTTCGATTATGGCACAAAAGTGGGCAAAGATTGATAAATGCGAAGTGGAAAGAATTCGTTTGGTTGGTAAAGCTTAAAAAGTCTCTAAAAGTCTGATGGAAAAAGATTCGGAATATAAAATCATATAGGTATACCTAATCATATCGGAGTATCAAAAAATAAAAACCCGACAAGTGCGAGTCAGGCTCGCACACCGAGGGTTCCGTACAAATCCAGAAAATTTCACAAAATTGGGAACTAAGTTGTTAAAATATCTATACTATAACCATCGACAAAAAAGTTTTTTTTTTTTCACTTATCTCGTCTTACATCGAAAACTACACATTGTTAAAATAATAAAAAACTTGTTTTAGCATGTGCTAATGAAGTTCTTTTATATGATAACTTACATGATACTTACTATTTTCTAACTTTGAATTTTCAACCCATATTTTGTAAAGTTTTCAGATTTATTCCTAAATGTGTACTCTGAGACAATGCTTCTCGCCAAACATCATAGTTCTATGTCAACGGGAAGTAGGTACCCTGTAAGTTTTGATTTTTGTTAGTGGCGAAATATGCGGTTTTTTACGACATAAACGGCTCAACTTTTTTAAACGATAACTGAGAAGTTTTTCTTTTACTTGACTGCAAGAAACTGTAAATATACGTATACAGTTTAAATTTCAACTCGATATCTTTACGCGTTCCCGAGATAAAGAGTCTTGACAATACACAGACGGACAGACGGACAACAAAGTGATCCTATAAGGGTTCCGTTTTTTCTACTTGAGGTACGGAACTCTAACAAGACCTGTATAGAGAGACAACATAAAACGTATACACAAAGTCCATTCTTAAACGAAAAGTATAACAATAATTGATTGTTTAAACTCGGCCTAATTTTTAGAAGTATCCCAAAGCAATTTTAAGGGGCAATGTAGGAAAGCCTTACTTTCTACATACATAGGTAAGCACAGTGTAAAATTTTGGTCATAGCCTAGTTGTATGGTGTTATTTGCGAACATTTATCCCTAGGTTACCTTCAATACGTTTAGGTTTAGGTACGTATAGTAACCAAAAAGCTTCTTCAAACTACACTCTTCACAAGCCGCCGCAAACTCTTGAGGTTACAAGCTTATTTTAACACCAACTGAAAACCGTAAAACCATTGCGGTTTTCACATTTGACCATGCACTTATAGGTCCATTTGGAATGCTAGAAAATGCAGACAATGGAAAATACTGGCAATTGTAATGTGTTAGGGATAGGTGATGTGATGAATAATAGAAAAGCATTTGGCGGGAAAAGTTTCGCGTAACATTTCACTGCGGTTTTAGGACTTTTCAGCCGCTAATGAGCCGCTACAACGTGATGTCCAAACTAGCTCGATGCTTTAACAAATAATATTATAGCACAAAAAAGAAAATGAATAAGGCTTACTTACATTTTTTTGGACGAAATTATTTTACTAAAGAGTATGAATACGAGTTTCATTCAAATTGTTTTCTATTTACGTAAAACTAACAAATTACCCAATTTTTCAATATTTTAACCATGCACTTTTTACATAGGTATTTTCAAAAATTAACAGTCGATTATTTAGGCACTCGTTCGACCAAGCAAACATTAGTGAGTGAGCAAGTAACAGACACCTGCCTAGTTTTAAAAACAGTCAAATCGTTATTCGAAAATTTCATTTGCTTGTATACAAATACAAATTCAAAACCTATAGACTTATCTCCCACAAAAAGTGGAAAAATTAAGTAGCAAAATTTGGTGACTTTAAACTCCCTCTCTATAAAATTAAAAAAATATAAAATAAAAATTTAATCAAAGATTACAAGAGCTGGAGCTGTTTGGGTACTGAAAACGTAGCGACCGTAAGAACGGATCGTCAATAAACAAATGCCTTAATTTTTCACCGGATGGATGTCCGGCGCGTCAACACACGTTCATTATAAACAATACAGCGCCGCGAATACGATGAAAAAAACGGTGCGTTGTCCGGTGAAGAAAACGGCCAATGACGTAAAACGGCCGTGAACATGCGCTCTAAAAGTTGATTCCTCAAAATGACGGATGGTCGATGGATATCAACAAGTCGCGCTCGCATTATCTCGGACTACCGGTTAAAAATGATCCAATTATAAAATTGACGTATCGATAATCTTCCACATCGGCTAACTGTCCGGTCGATTCAGGAGTTGGAGCTGCGGTTTTGTGGCGGACGAGCTCAGGAACGCCCATCATACGTTTTAATAGTTTTAATGCCCCTAGAAAACATCTTCGGACTCTCGGTAGCTCGATTCTTGCACCGGCTACAAACAATTTATTTTTTTAACCCCAATTCTTTATAAAGACGTTATTTTTATGTCGTTTACGTGTCTAATCAGAGGATTTCGGCGCGATTGATGACGATTATTTTTGGAGTCGCGCGCTCATGATTTCTTATTTTAAGAATCCGTGAAATATAAACTTGATTATTACTTACTAAGTCAAGTAAGTCAACTAGGGTAACAGAAGTTTCAATCTCTAAAACCTAGCCGTGTTTATTTTGAATTCATGAAAGCTGACGGCCCGTGTAGAGTAGATAAATTTTGTGGTCGCTAAGTGTTCATTATTTATCCTATCCTATCCTACTAATATTATAAACCGCGAAAGTTTGTGAGGATGGATGGATGGATGTATAGATGTTTGTTACTCTTTCACGCAAAAACAACTGAACGGATTGAGATGAAACTGCGAAAATGTAGCTTATATATCAAAATAACACATAGGCTATAAATTATAATGATAATGCGTCAAAAATCAAAATATCATGCGGGCGAAGCCGCGGGTAAAAACTAGTGTTTTATATAAATGCACTAATACATATACCTACTTATTTTTCAAATATGTTTCGTAGGTATTTATGCTCTTAACTTAACTTTATTTATGTTTTATATAAATACACTAATATAGGTACCTATATACCTACTTATTTTTCAAATATGTTTTGTAGGTATTTATGCTCTTAACATAATCAGGGTAAACACATAAATCTAAATTTTTAAAAGAAAATTGAAAGTCAACTTCGGCTCTAGATGTGTAAATTTAAATATAGGTAAGTTTATAGAAACTATTTATTGTGTACACGTAAACTAATAACAAGAAGTATGACAAATAAAAAAAAGACGAAAAAGAAGTGCTATAAGAGGCTATTTGCTGAAAGCAATCACTTCTTGGCAACCAAGATGGAAAAATATTACCAAGGATATAATATGTGCGATGATAGAGTAACGGTCTAGCCTAAAATATGAAGCCTAGAAATGAAAACTTTGGAACTTGATTTAGTGTATTTAGCTTGACAGAGCAATCAGCTGGGTTCAAATCAAGGTCACCAAAACCAGGTGTGATTAAAATCAGCATGCGAGCACGCGGGCCAGGGCCGGAGCCAGGTGGTAATCCCGCCGCTTATTACATCCCACAGTAGCGCACCGATTGAAACCGCAGCCCAGCAGCCTGCAGATCGGTCGATCTATCGCCAGCTTTCGTTATCAAATTTTCACACGGACCCTCACTCGCACCAAGATTGACTTTATTTGAGCAAGTGTAACCGCAGGCTTACGCGACCCGATCGAACCATCCCAACTTCGCTATACATAGCTCACTGGATTCAGTCTATATAATTCAACGAAGAGCAATAAACGCATTGTAATGTGAAACGATCGAAAGTATCGGAGGCAGCCGGCCGGTAGCCAATCACGATCCGAGATTATTGATCATCGAAATTGATCAATCAAATCGAAAACGTACCGGAAATAAGGCGCTATAAGATTCGTAATGTTATCCATCGAATTGAATGTTTTAGAAAATTGAATTGACGATAATTTTTGTGAAGGTGTGAAAAATTGTTTTCCGGAATTCGATTAGGTATCGAGGTAATCGAATTTCTCCGTGGACTTGATTTATTTTCAGATGCATTGATAGATTAAAACTGATCATTTCCAACTCCAACTCCATGAGTACAATACACTATTCAAAATAGCACGAAATAATATTATTTTAGAGGTAATGAAGAAATATCTTGCACACTACGTTGTAAACGCGCAAGCAACACTTGATTTCAGCGTCAAGCCCATCGGTCTGATTACTTTGTATATAAATGGTGATAGGTAAGCACTTATGAATGCAGTAGAGGCGACAAATCGCGTTGAAAGCTTGGATACGTAACGGAAATAAATTGAACGAATAAAATTTTTAGAAAAGAGCTTTGTTTATGATGTTTTTTCTCACCGTAAAGTCATTGGTATAAAGTTCTAACATAAATTGAAAAGAAGTCATTGCTACGGGATCCTTATTTAAGCCCAAGACATCAAGACGAACATACCTCTGATATACAAGGCGTTGCTTTTCAAAATACAGGGATTTACAGGTAGGTACCCATAACTAACTACAATCATCATCATCCATCATCCACATTTTTTTTATCCCACCGCTGGCTATAGGCCTTTCTCTTATAGTGCCATCTGCCTCGGTCCTTTGCCAATCGTTTCCAGGTTTGACCCGCGATATTGACGATATCGTCGACCCACCTTGCTGCCGGACGATCCACACTAAACGTGAAAGTTTGTGAGGATGGATGGATGGATGTTTGTTACTCTTTCGCGCAAAAACTACTGAACGGATTGAGATGAAACTTTGCAATAATATAACTTCTATATCAGAATAACACATAGGCTATAAATTATAATGATATATTGCGTATGCGGGCGAAGCCGCGGGTAAAAACTAGTCATCGTATTAATTTTATAAATCCGAAAAGTTTGTTGGTTTATTCCTCTTTCACGCAGCAACGGAGCATAGGCTACTTTTTCTCCCGAAAAAATAAAAGGTTCCTGTGGGATAGCACAAAAGTAAAAAACCACGCGGGCGAAGCCGTGCGCAAAAGCTAGTACAATAATAATTATAATTTATAAACAACTCTCCAGTATACTGAGTGTGAGTTTTGTCGTAAACATGACGCGCTCCTCGGCGAGCGCGTAAGCATGTAATTTGTATGAACTTGTGTTTCAAAATCGCGCCGCTGGTGGCGCTGTACATTTTTTCATACAAATTACATGTTTACGCGCTCGCCGAGGAGCGCGTCATGTTTACGACAAAACTCACACTCAGCCTACTGGTTGTTGCTTAAATGAAAGTTGCTCCTAATTAGGTACACCTATATTAAGTAAGTTCGTATAAGCCGGGTGGCTAGCCCTGGTGTCAGAGTTTTTAAGCCGCCTGAAGCGTCTGACATGGCTAAACGGTTAAAACAACCTACCATTTAACGTGTCATCCGAGCCACGGTAGCGCTCAGTTGAAAGATGCCGCGGTCACCCTCTGAAAACCCTGATCCATATGTTATGCCATCTATATAGATACTTTATATAGATGACATGCCCTCTAGGTAAAGGTGCAATTATCACGCGTTTCTATGTGACTCTATGGACCTTTTCTATTTATATCTGTTAAAGTCTCGTAGAAATATAAATAATATTATATGTGTTCCCATGGCTTCATGTCTATTCCTTTGTAAGTCTACAGCTCACGAAGCTACGGCGTCCGTAATGACATTGTGCCGTCGGTTTTTTCTCGAGATCGCGTTTGAAGTTATTGTTATTTCTCTGGAGAGTATCAGAGGGCAGTGACCCCGCAGCTTCCATCAATGGGTTGAGAAGAAATGATTGGGGAAAGACCAGACAAGTTTGGAGTTCGATGGTTTGTGAATGAAATACGAAACTGTATGATTAGATGCTTATCGTTCGAACTATTACATTTTCTGTAAGATAAACGTAATTTAGGTGGTGGGCTCTTTAGTTTAGTAGAAAAATATTGTATAATTTACATTACAATCTAGATACCATAGGTATGTTACAAAACTTACTCAAAAATCGTCCATATTTAGTTACTGTTTTTACTGAACCCCCATAAAATGTCGAGGTTTAGAATAGTTATGTATGTCTTTGAATAAATTTGTTTATCAAATAATTATTTCGTTTTTTTTTACCTTAATAATTCTGAGAGTCAATCAGCCGATTCATACAACCGATTTTATTTATTGATCTAAGTACAAACTTTGTCTTATCTTACCTATCTTAGTTTAATTACTGCCTCGGTGGCTCAGTGGTTAGTGACTAACTTCTGGATCAAAGAGGCGTGGGTTCGATCCACACCCAGGGCAAATATTTATTTATAATGATGAACATAAGTGTTTGCTCTGTGTCTGGGTGTTATTTAGTTACCATCTATATACGAGTAAGTATGTATTTAAAAATAAGTGTATGTAGTATATATATATATCAGTCTCTGGCAGCCATATCACAAGCTTTGCTTAGTTTGCGGTCAGAGGCCGTGTGTAAGATGTCGCAAAAATATTTATTATTATTATTTATTAATTTTGTCTGTTAAATCTTCATCGCCTTATTACAAAACATAGAAAAACACTAAATGTTTTACTTTGCAAAAAAATTACAAAACAGGCAAATTACATTGTTGAGGTTTACACAAGTGCCAGAGGACTCTGAATTAGGAGGATCTGTATGTGTATAGGATCTATAGCTGTGTGTACCTGTGTGTGTGTGTGTGTGTGTGTGTGTGTGTGTGTGTGTGTGTGTGTGTGTGTGTGTGTGTGTGTGTGTGTGTGTGTGTGTGTGTGCGCGCGCGCGTGTGGGGGTGTGTGAGGTGTGTACAAAGTAAATAAAGTAGAGCTAAAGCGAGTAAGCAAAGTAGAGCAAAAGTAGAGATATTGGAGTCCCTATACTCTATAAAATATAGCTTGATCTCTGCGACAGCTGTCAGATAAATCACGCCTATGGAGCCCTGAATTTCTTAATGGTACATACAGTACCTGTCAATTATACACTTTATGAGCATGGCGATTAGTGCTAGGCGACGAATGATCGTGACCACAGAGTTTTAGATAGAGTTTTATTTAAAATATCGAAAGTTTATACTATCGATATTTTAATTTATCATTAATTTTACTGTATATTTTTTATATAATAACATTATTTACATTATATATTTGATTTCAAATATTAGTGAGTAAATTGAATCCAAATTCAATTGATTTGGGGTGTACTCCCATTAAGAGAATAAATGTATTTATTAAAATGTTCGTTTAATTTAGTAACGTTTGTAATTAGATTAAACCCAATTATATGTTACTTTAGCATCGATAATAGTGAAAAACGTCGATAAATACTATCGTAACATTATTATATTTTATTTAATTAATATCATAACATTATTTACATGTGTACCTACATACTTGATCTTAAATAATAGTAAGTAAATAAAACCCAATTTCTCAACTACAACTACTCATTCGATTTCATTACAACATTGTTTGATAATAGATTTTTTCCACCACTATCCCAACTCTAAAAATGTCAATCTTCTATGTCAATGTCACTGTGGCAGAGATCAAGCTATATTTTATGCAGTATAGTCTGTGATTTGTCATTTTCGTTTTTCGACAATTTTAATTCACATGTAAAAGACTACACACGGGACGTATGTATCGAGTGAGATGACTGCTTATCATTTTATCACTATGTTTATTTTTTATGTTGCAACAGTGCCACAATTCTTCATAACACAAACATCTATACCCGTTATTTACCCCACCGGCGGGCAATTTCGGTAGATGCGGGGACGACGGTCGGGCAATCGGAACTGGACAATTACCGGGCAAAACACCTTGCGAGCCGGCACGCGTCCAGTTATGCTATGAATATGCCCTTATGATGTGTGTCTGTGTTGTCAATAGTAGATAAACACTATCGATTGTGTATTCGGCTAACCTGATAACGTACATATAACTTTGGCTCTGTATGTAGTGTACTTAGTCTTTAATCG
Source organism: Hypomecis punctinalis (assembly GCA_949316475.1). NCBI lineage: Eukaryota > Metazoa > Arthropoda > Insecta > Lepidoptera > Geometridae > Hypomecis > Hypomecis punctinalis. The sequence goes on along the minus strand of OX438814.1, from coordinate 15,125,051 downwards.
ATGATAGAGTTAAGATGTGGCGGCTATGTTGTATTGGGTTTATTTCATCATGATTATTTCAGCCATTGTAACGTTTTCTGCTGTGCATATGCCTCATCTATACAGGGTTATTTCTAATCAATTAGCATTATTTTCAGGGCTTATTCTGTACTTTTTTTGTTTGGTAGATTCTAGTTCAAAAGCAGTCCCAATTAAATTTTATAGAAAGCTGAAAAAATCATCAATAACCAAAAAATTGGATACTTATGTACATGGATTCGAGCGTTCTACTCGAGTTCTGTACTAGATTGATATTGGTTGTGCCATTTTCGGCAAAAAATAATTTAATTTTTTGGAGTTATCTACTTGACCTACGTTAATGTATCCTCATAGTGGGATCAGTAGAGTGTCAGGAGACGCTAATAGCGGCGCGGGCGCAGATTGGCGCGCTGATGAAATTCGCGCTGAATTACCGCGTAAACGACGCACAGCGCATGAAATTAACCTTATAATGTATAGACAGGACAGTACGAAGTAATATTTTCCAAACAAGAACGGTTAGAAGTGTGACAACAAATTGGAGTAATAACTATCTATAAATTCAGTCGAGTTTTCTACTTGATCTAAGTAAATAATGCTTATTATAGTGAGAGCAGCAATGGTATGAGAAATTGGCTCACAAGGCCCAATTATGAAGGCACCATTACCATTATAATAGCTAATTAGACTATTTATGTATCTTTTTCACTTTAGGCATTCGATAGAGAGAACATTTTTTTACGTTGCTATAAAATGTATGATGACACCTTCATAATTGGGCCTATTGTACTGATAAAAATTTGCGCGTAGCTTATGAAATCAACTTTTTAATATGTGGACAGGACAGTACAAGATAATAATATTTAGGTACTTTACAACGCACTCACAATGTTTAACTGGAATGATTAATCTGATATATCTGATGGATCAGGATACCAAATAGTCAAACTTGTATTAGAAACCATAAAATTGGCTTTTTAGTTTGAGCACTGTTTGTATCACTGTGGTCACTGGCTCGTGGTTCTAATCAATTCATCAGTCCACAGTCCAATTTTTGGCTGAAAATCTTGCACATTTTTTCGTGATTTTTATCTAGGCCTGTCTAAATCGTCTATAAGCGCGTACGCAGAAGCTCGTCGGCAAATAAGCCAGCAGTTACAGCCCCTTGATTGTGAAGCTAGCAGTAGGCAGTAATGAGGCAGATTACTGCCTACTGCCGCCTATTCTGTGGCGAATATTAAATAATGTTAAAGCTGAGGCACGGACACTTTACAGTTATTTAGGGCGTAATTACGCGAATTAGTGTAGCAATCCGACTACTATGAAGACATTTCTTAATAACTTTTGCAGGTGAATCTGTTATAGTTTTCTTTGTGTTATTATTTTTATGAAATAGTGTGACGAAATGAGACCTTATACACTGGTACATGGTAGATCAGTGTCAAAAATGCGGTCAAAATTTTGAAGCCTTTGATGGTTCAGAAGGTTGCGGAGCGCAAACCTACAGTAGGCAGTAACGCGGTCACATTAACTCGACGCATCGCTGGAATTTTTAAGCAATTTTTACTCGATCTTAATAAACAGGTAGAAACTTATCTTTTATAGATGATGGTTCGGAACCTTTCGTGCGGGAGTCCGACTCGCATTTGGCCGGTTTTTTTTGCACACCGTAGTTGAGCGCCAAAATAACGTGACATTCTTTGACACGGTCAAGCGTCTAGGTAATGTGACCGCGTTGTACTTACGCTCCTCCTGAGGTATACATTTTTGAATCTTCTTTTACTAAAAAAATCCTTATTTAGTCAAAAATACAGTTACTTAACTTTACAACATGGCAGGTATGCCTTTATCTACTTGCCAGTAAGTACCTATTTCTTTTTGTTATCGTTTATGAGCATACATCTAAGCGAATCTTCATTCTTGTGTGAAAAGGACTCTGATATTAAGTAGAACAAAGAATAAAAATAAAATGAAATTACTTGTAATATTAATAGATAATTGATGAAATCTGACTTTTTTAACTTGATTATTATGTACTGGACATTTTTATTTATTTATATTATTCTGTGCAATTTGTTTTCATTTAAATTTACTGATCGTTTTTATTATTAATTGACACTGTCATTTATTTTCTTGTCATACGTTAAACTTTTATATATTTTTTTAGTAAATTTTATATTTTTTTCAACATTGACATCATTAGTGTATATTATCAGTTTTGTATTATATTTTCATTATAGTTTATATTTTTTTGCCAGACTGCTAAAATTTATATAATTATGATTTTCTTTTGATTGTAAATTTGACGTACCTTATGTAACACACGTAGTTATAAGGTCAATGAAGTATTCTATTCTATTTCTAACACGCGACATAATATTATAGGACAATAATTATTTTTTGCAAAAAATGGCATGACCGACTTCAACCGTGTACAGAATTCGCGAATATTTCGCATGGATCGGTGTAGCATTTTTCAGATTATTGTTGATTTATCAAAAATGGCTCAACCGATTTCAATAAAATTTTAATGGGACCAATTTCGAAGTAGATATACTCTCTCCAATAAAAAAAATAACTATCGACATCGGACCACAACGTTTAAAGTTATGCGTGGTAAGTAACTCCTCCGTTTCGTCGGTCAAAAATAAAACATGTAGGTATATATCAATCTGTAGGTACTTATTTGGTTCCGACCAAAGTTTAACATCAGTCTTAACCACTAAATTTTATTTTAGCACTGACTAGACTTGGTCCTTCATAAGAACCAATCGGAAACAGTAAGTAGGTATAGCTCTACTTACCTATGGTTGAACAATAGACGTCCACGCGTGTTGACGTACCTTTTTCTTTTTTTTTTTCTTTTGATATCTCTTACCTATTTCTTAAGTTACCTATTCCCCTGATATATAGATATTCAGGATTCAGGGTCTTTTTATAATTATTATTTAAATTGTTACTACAAACATTATATCTCAATGTTACAAATGATCAAGTTACAAATTTTAATTTTATACATTTAGATAGTTTTGTTATCTTAAATTGTCATAAAGAAAAATATGTCAATAGTGCCCAACTTCAAATATATTTTATAGTTATTTTTAAATTTGTACTTTAAGTATCAATATTTGTCGTGAATCGTGTTGCCGTAACTATGTACGATGCATTTTAAGAAAGGGAAAGAGCAAAGGACACTCACCATTAGCAGGCAACGTAGCATTAGTCTTGTACTCTCGCTCCTCATGCGACAAGGTCCGGAGACACCTCGGCGGGCTCTTGAACTCTTCCCGGAGCCCCAGCGAGGACTCGCAGGGGATCAGCCGGGGGTCGAAGGGCCGCGGCAGCCCGAACCGTATTTGGTGTGATTGAGCATTTGTACCTGGAAAGAAAGCTGCTGAAATAAATTGAATCTTATCATCATCGAGTTACGGTCGCTCCATTGCTTGGTATAAACCTCTTCTTCATTTGGACACTTTTTGTACAAGTAAATTCGTTTAGGCCGGGTGGCTAGCCCTGGTGTCAGAGTTTATAAGCTGCGTGAACCTGCAATTTAACGTGTCATTAGAGCCACGGTAGCGCTCAGTTGTAAATGCCACCCGCGGTCACCCATCAATTATATAATTATAGAATATTGAACCGTGCAGGAAATAGTTGCACTAATTACCATTTTCCTGGGACAACAGTCTAGCACCACTAACTAAAAATCAACTTGGTTGAGTAGCCAGCGGACACTTAGGTACCGCATACAGCTGCATACATTTTGTTAGAAACGCGATGAGAGTAGTGTCATTATGGTCTAAGATAGAGCCCCTAGTTAAAATACGGTTCCATAGATATTTTGTAGCTGCATACATTTTGTTAGAAACGCGATGAGAGTAGTGTCATTATGGTCTAAGATAGAGCCCCTAGTTAAAATACGGTTCCATAGATATTTTGTAGCTGCATACATTTTGTTAGAAACGCGATGAGAGTAGTGTCATTATGGTCTAAGATAGAGCCCCTAGTTAAAATACGGTTCCATAGATATTTTGTAGCTGCATACATTTTGTTAGAAACGCGATGAGAGTAGTGTCATTATGGTCTAAGATAGAGCCCCTAGTTAAAATACGGTTCCATAGATATTTTGTAGCTGCATACATTTTGTTAGAAACGCGATGAGAGTAGTGTCATTATGGTCTAAGATAGAGCCCCTAGTTAAAATACGGTTCCATAGATATTTTGTAGCTGCATACATTTTGTTAGAAACGCGATGAGAGTAGTGTCATTATGGTCTAAGATAGAGCCCCTAGTTAAAATACGGTTCCATAGATATTTTGTAGCTGCATACATTTTGTTAGAAACGCGATGAGAGTAGTGTCATTATGGTCTAAGATAGAGCCCCTAGTTAAAATACGGTTCCATAGATATTTTGTAGCTGCATACATTTTGTTAGAAACGCGATGAGAGTAGTGTCATTATGGTCTAAGATAGAGCCCCTAGTTAAAATACGGTTCCATAGATATTTTGTAGCTGCATACATTTTGTTAGAAACGCGATGAGAGTAGTGTCATTATGGTCTAAGATAGAGCCCCTAGTTAAAATACGGTTCTATAGCTATTTTGTAGTTTTATTATTATGTTATACGGGACTAATCGCGCACTAAAATTACGAGATAAATAAATATCCCATCATCCCGACGTATCGACTGAGTTGCATCGATCGTGGTCACGGGTAGACTGGTATTTATCTCGTGATTTTAGAGCGCGACTAATCGCGCTCTAAAATCACGAGAAAAATCACTAACACTTTATAATCACTATAAAAATCACTAAAATCCCGTTCATTCATTCATTCATTTCGTGTCAATGGCTAGACTATTTTAAAAAAAATTAAACTTTTATAATCAATTTTAATTTAATTAATTTTAGTCATAATAATAATGTGTTCAAATCGCGAAAGTTTAAAATCAACATTTCGTAGTTTGTCGCACCACTTTTTTCATCAGGCGAGTCGGTGGTTAAGCGTAGACTTATTAGTCATATTATATCTTTATTGCGTTTCGCTATATAAACAATTAGCTGATATAGGTACAATTTAAAAAAGCAAAGTCCCAAAAAATCCAAAATCCCAATTATTAACTATGCCGAAGACAAAGACGGTTAAATAACAATTATTTGTTGTCCATTTTAATTCTAACACTAATTTAATACAAAGAAAAGTAAATTAATTTCAAAATTTGTTTTTAAAAAGAAACTTCCTGTCCCAACTCTTCAATTATACCCAATGTGTCAATCATCCGATTAGAATAGGTGGTCTTTTTTATGCGAACCAAATTATCCATCCTCCTTTATTTGAAAGGGCGCCGCCACAATTGGTCTACCTTTTAGAAAAAACTTACAAAATTAGTTTATGAGCTTACACAATGCACGAAATGCCTATTCCGCAATTATATGAAATCTACGCAAACAAATGCAGTTTGTTAATTAACTGATGTTTTGCTTGCCTATTTTAATAGAGAATAGTGATGGGACATGATAACGCATAATCATAACCGCTATCGATAATTGCTTGGACATTATTCCCTCATTAACACTAATTATAGCCATCAATAGATGAATAAACCAATGATTGAGTGCTGAATTAAACCTAACTTTGTGTTGCAATTTTTCACTAATTGCATAATACCTAAGTATTGTTAGGTACACCCGTTTCCTGGAAGAATTTTTTGCATATTAAAATTAATTAAGGAAGATATAAATTTTTAATAGTTAGGTAACCTAATATAATATTATTATGTAGGTGAGTGCTATCAGTTGATGTTTAAATACTCTTGATTTTTATGTTTAAATTATAACAGTTTTGCTGTAATCTGAAATAGGAATTTCCAAGATGACGTATTTAATTAAACAGAAAGTTATTTAACAAATTGTGATAAACATATTATTGTACTTCAAAAATTTATTTTTTTAATAATAGGCTAACCCATTTTACAGTAGGTAGGTAATTTAATTAATATTTTTATCGTGTCAACAATGTATTGTTGCCTATGAACGTTATTTAAATGTGTTTATCTCTGTAGTGTTATTAATACCTAATGTACGTATACCTACTACCTAGTAAACATTCGAATACTACACCGGAGAGGGGCGTTTCAAACTATTATTTATTAAAAATAACTTTTGCTAAGGAGCTAGCTCAGAATTAAGAATAAAAAATCTTTTTCATCCCCCATCTCGGAAAGAGTATTTTTGCTCTTCGAAATCTGAATGCAAAAGCCGTTTTTATCCGCAAGGTAAAATTGAATTTAGAAAATCGTGTGCACTAAGTTTGTGAATACAAAACATTATTAAACCTATTTGCTTCTACTTCCATGGTGCCGTATTTATCATACAACCTTTTTTTAATATGTTCAAAACTAAGACACGGAACCTTCTTGCTGTATTTTTTTTAATTTGTTTTGCGCGCGCCATTTTCTTATCTTATAAAACTTTTAACATATGACATAAAGTTTTAACAAAGAAAGTTGAAACAAGTGAAAAACCTAAAATGAGTGATTCTAGCTACGAGGAAGTTGATTTGATGCCAAAATTGACCGAAACTGTTAATAGTGCGCAAATGAGCTTTCTTCCTCAACAATCACGTGAAAAATATATGAAACAGTGCGTTTTGTGGATGACTTTATTAATTTCCTAGCTGAGAGGGGATGAAAAGTTACGTGTTGCACTCGAGTGCAAAGATACACCTTGTGCTCTTTTGATTCCCTCGCTAACGCTCAGGATTCTAATTGTGGAATCACTCGCTACGCTCGTGATTCAATTTTGGAATCCTTTACTTGCTCGGTCATCAAAATTGAGCACGCGGTTAAACTCAACTTTGTATTCTTGTATAACAAATAAATAACTATTTCGATAGTTTTTTTAACCCCGCTTAAGATTCTGGATTATATTTGAAAACTGACCCGATGAACTCCATATCACTTTTTTGCACTATAAATGGCCAGATACGGTAACATTTATATAATGGGACAATAGCTTTAAGTTTATTTTTAAATAGTGCCACTTAGTATAATTTCGAAGGACTAGGAATGGTTGTGGCAACATTCCTGGGGTAACGCTTGTAACAAACGCTGCTGATTGGTTCCAAGGAGGTTTTCAAGTGATATCGCATGATCGGCCGATGGGCGGGAAAATGCGATGATGACTTGACAGATGTCACTTGAGAGTTGTAAGGGGAGCTAGTTCGGGGAGGTTATGTTGAAAATGTGGTTGAGAACGGCTCGAGTTGTGATTCTTGATAAAACAGTGGCAGCGTGCGTTACGCTGCGGAACGCCATGTCCTTCGCTTAAAGTTTTCACTATTAATTGTAGTCATGCGTAATCTTCTGTGAAATAAACTGATTGTTCGTGACGTCGCAATTTATCTCCTCGCCCGCTTAACCCACGCCACGCCACACTGAAGTATTGTTGGGTTAGATGGTATAAAATAATTACCACATTAAATCACCATAACTGATGCGGATCCTTTTATGGATTCGACATATATGTAGCAACATTTTTATGAGAAAATTAAATTGATTTTATTATTATTTTTCTAGCACCTTTTTTAATATTTTCTCACCGTTTTAAACTTTATATGGACTTCTACAAATAATTCAAATTATCAAAATTAGCAAATCGGTCCTGTCGTAATCGAGTTTTATCGAGACTAACAACCAACCTTAATTTTTAGGGTACCCAAAGGGTAAAAACGGAACCCTATTACTAAGATTTCGATTCCGCTGCCCGTCCGTCTGTCCGTCTGTTGAAATTTTCACAGATGACGTATATATGTTGCCGCTATAACAACAAAAACTAAAAACAGAAGTAAATAAACATTTAAGGGGGGCTCCCATACAACAAGCTTGAATTTTAAGTAGTTTTTCGCTCGTTATTAATAATGGTAACAGGTAGATGCTTGAAATATTCACAGAATATTAAGTTGTATATAGTCTTCAAAAATAACTAATTAAAATAAAATTTCATTATATTACGAGGGGGCTTCTATACACTGTTTTCTGTACGGAACCCTTCGTGCGCGAGTCCAACTAGTACCTAGCCGATTATTATATAATTTAGAAAATCATCGATAGTCGATGAACTGTAAGGGTCTAAAAGCGCATCCCCAGCGAGGGTCACTCCGAAGCGGCTTACGCCGGAGCACCTACAAATTAAGTCTATTAACTCACAAGTTTTAAGTCGCGGCGCACGCGAGATCTTCCTTTCTTGTCCCTCTGAGTTTGGGGCTTATTCGCTAAGTACTGCCTTTTGTTTGCCCTTCCACTCTTTGTTTTGATATCTGTCCTGTTTAATAAACGGGATTTTCGTTGTTATGCTTCGCTAAGAGCTCTGATGGACGTTCAAATTAGTGCGCATACTTTGAGAGCAAGATAAATAAATTTTCTGTTGACTCAAAATATGCAACTTTATTTAGAATCAGAATAACATTTATTGCTTGGACTGTGTACAATGTTTAGGTGTTACATTAAATTGTAGATCTAACAGTTTATCCTAATAACGGACTTGCAATTTATTTGGGATGGTATTAAGTAATATAGAGTATAAACTATACAGGGTTATTTCTAATCAATTAGCATCCCTTTAGGGGCCTATTCTGTACACCAAAGCTAACAACTTTTGTAAAAACTCAAAAAAAAAATGGTTGTTCCGTAGAAAAATATCGTTCACACGCGACAAAATGTATGGAACAGCTGATTTATTTTTTCGAGTCTTGAGAAAAGTAGCAGAAATAGTTGTTAGATTTGATGTACAGAATAAGCCCCTAAAAGGATACTAATTGATTAGAAATAACCCTGTATACCAATTATTATTAAAAATGTATGTTTAATTTAAACTTATTTTGTGTTGAAATATTTTTGGAGATAGTTAAGCCCAAACTACACTAAAGCGGAGTAGAAGAGCTAAGCAGAGCATAATAGCCCTAGGAACAAAACACAGTTGGGCGGAGCTGTGTTTTCTTTATCGCTAAGTGAATATAGCATTTCTGCATTATGGACTCCGCCTTGCTCCATTCATTTACAATTTGGTGGAGACTGCACCTGAACTTTAATACAAACAGTAAAAGTTAAAAAATAAACGGTAAGTAGCTTTGCCTTTTTTAATTTTATAGAGGACTGGTGTTTCCTTTATTTACAGATATTAGAATTAGCCAGTAAAATTAACCTATGCTCACTATTACCTACTAAAAGTTAAATATTAAACAATCAGTAACTCTTTTTCAATTTTATAAAGAACTAGCTTCTGCCCGCGGCTCCTCCCGCGTGGAATTTGACTTTTGTGCTATCTCAGAGGAACCTTTTATTTTTTCGGGATAAAAAGTAGCGTAAGTAGTGTCAGTTTCCGGCCCTCGCACTATATTCATGCCATCAAGTCGATCTGTTGCTCCGTTGCTGCGTGAAAGAGGAACAAACCAATAAACTTTTCGGATTTATAATATTAATTAGTATAGGTAGGTATATAAATAGGTATATAATATTAGTATGATGATATCCAAGGGCTGATCATCGATTGATTTGACAGTTATTCGATCGGCAGTTGTTTATTTTGACATTCTTGCAGCGCACGCTAGAGTACGAGTAGCTCGCAGATGGCAGAATTTTCCTACCTACTCAACATTTATCGTTATATTTTGAACAATTCACACAATTACTTTATAAATTGTAGCCTGTGTGTTATTCTGATGTATAAGCTATATTATTGCAAAGTTTCATTAAAATCCATTCAGTAGTTTTTACGTGAAAGAGTAACAAACATCCATCCATCCATCCATATATCCATACATTCTTACAAATTTTCGCGTTTATAATATTAGTAGGATTGGTGCTTCCTTTACTTATAGATATTAGAATTTGTAGCTAGTAAAATTTACCTATGCTCACTGTACACTTATTTATTTTGTATTACTCACTATAGAATATTAAATGGAATATTTACGTTAGACCACGTATTTAGTCAATCTCTGTGGTTGTAGATTAAAAACAAGTTATGGTTAGCACCTGCAGATAGAAGGCCCTATTTCTTAATTTACGCACATTTCCAAGAAGTAATTCTGAGATGTCTATAAAACAGCCAACTATTTACATTCACTGGGAAAAACTCTGAGTCACAACTCACAGCACAGCCTCGTTCTAGAATCAGCAGCAAGGTTTAGCAATCCATGCTGAGTTAACCTTTCAACAGGAACTGTGGCTCTTTTAGTGTTCCATGTCAAAATGTAAAAAGGAACCCTTATAAAATTACCCGGTTGTAACAGTTTTATTTAATTACGTAAATTAATTAGAAACTCAGTTTTTGGCAATAAAGAAATTCTGATTCTGATTTTAAAAAAACTTCTTTTTGAATGGACACAAAAACTTGATGGTACTGCCAAATCTTAAAACGCGATCTTGACATTCGAACACATTCGACATCTTGGGGTGAAATCGCGTGAAACTAGTGGTTTCTGTGTAATTGTATGAAAAATACATAGAAACCAGCACTCCCCGCAATGTTTCCGCGGCTAACTCATCATCGTTTACGTTATCTTTAATGCCTATCTTCAATAGACACCTCCAGGATCTAATAATAATGTTGTATAGATTCAAAATATCAGAGGTTCCCACATTGACTTCAACGCGGGCATAGAGCCCAGTGTGGGGTGGGACCATTGGCTAGACTTGATATGGATCTACAGTATCTATTTTGTATACGTATTGTAAAGAAAAGAAAAGTAAACAAACCAAGAAGTGCAGGACATTGTCAAGGAAAAAAGGAAGCTTATATCTTTAATCGAAAACAGAAGAGGAAAGATTGGTCACCTTGACATATCAAATTAATGAAAATCATAATAGAAGGAAAAATAAAAGGAAAGAGAGGAAGAAGAAGACCATGTAGAGTATTTCTAGACCAAATTATAGAAAAAGCAGACGTCATGTCGTACAGGGAGGTGAAAACACTAGCAGAAGAGCGCAAGACATGGAAGTTGCTCCACCTGCATTATTATAGAAAAAGCAGACGTCATGTCGTACAGGGAGGTGAAAACACTAGCAGAAGAGCGCAAGACATGGAAGTTGCTCCACCTGCAACGCACCTGCTTTATTAAGAATGAGAAATACCTATCGCATCCCTTTTTATATTGTCAAATTATATTGTCAAAGATAGTAAATTTTATTTTGCTTTAGTTTACTACGGAACTTTACCATGCTCAAGTAAAGTCAAGACACGCTCTTGACAACTTTTGTTTACCTCGTCAAAAGAGGAGACACAAAAGTGGTCCTTCCAGAGCAGTTGCAGTTGCGTGAGTGGGACTTATTACAGAAATAATTTCACTATTGTTCGCCGCCGGCTTGCCACTCCATATGGCGTAACGTAACGTGTTTTTTTCGCCTGTCAGCCAATTTTGTCGATAGTTCGAACGTCTTTTTGAAGGAAGTCATGCGGGTACTATCTATAGGCTGGTAAGATTTAGTTCATTGTAACAAAAATACATCTTTTTTTTTAACGGGAAAAAGTGCCTTTATCAACTACAATATGATACAATACTACTTTATATGCTACTAACTAACTACCTACATCTTACTTGTCTCTTGGAAATTCGTTGTCGTGGAGAGATTTTGTCGTGACTGTGGTGTCGGTAAAAAGTGAAGTAGACTGGTCAGAATTTACTTTTGCGTCAATGAGCGTCACATTCTGAGTTTAATTTACTGTAATAAGGAAACACCCTATTTGTTGTTTGCACAGCTTTTGTCAAAGATATGTACTTATTAGATACTAAAACTACTACTAGATACAAAAACTCAAGTAGAGTTATTCAGAATTAACTTTTGCGTCTATCAATGTCACATTCTGAGAAGTTGTTAGGCCCCAACTATAGTGCAAATTAAAGTTTATTATCACAATCCACAGAATCTCCACTCCAAGACAATTCTTATACTTTTCTAAAAAACATCGGTGTTTACAAATACTTCCTTAGGTCTAGAAATTATATATTACACTACCGTATTTTTTAATTTAACAAACAAACAATAACACTATTAGACAACCGCATTATATAGAAAACAAATTACAGGGACAAAACAGTACAATTTATAGGTTTCTAACTGGCGGCCTTATCGCTTTAAGCAATTTCTTCCAGGCAACCAAGTGAACCAAAGTGAGGTAAAAATGTCCACGCATTAGTAAGAGGTACCTACTCGATTCCTGGACACAGGCCGCTAAAAGTGTTCGAAACTACATGTGTAAACTGGTACAGATCAAGTAAAAAAAAAGAGTCAATTCCCGTAGCAAAATATCAGAAAATAATGGTCATAATATAATCTATTACTATTTATTTCAGCTATTTCATTATTTATAACTATTAATAAATGTCTATCCTTATTCATTGAGCTATTATTACTACGTACCTATAATAATTTTCAAAGTCCTTATCCTGACTCCCTTACTACGTCTATTTGTCGAGACGTTATTATAATAGTATAAATCCGAAACTGTATTCGTTGGTTTGTTCCTCTTTCACGCAGCAACGAACAGGTTGACTTGATTTTTGGCATGAACATAGTTTGAAAGACGGAAAAAACATAGGCTTCTTTTATTATTAAAAATTAAAATACCACGAGGGCAAATCCGCAGGCAGAAGCTTATAAAATTAAAATCAATGATTGAAAAAAATAGAATCGAAGATGAAGCAAAAGCTTATAGCCTATAGACGGGGCCCAAGTTTTGCGTGACTGAGCGAGCGTCGATTCCGGAAGACGATGTTTTATAACGCTAATTAGTCGACTGGAGTTGAAAACGGTTTCGAATATTGAAAGTTCATTCAAAATATAATCGTTCTGGGAATGTTAACCTCTAGAATTAATTACCATCTCCTAGTTTTACCTGATAAAGACGCTAAATGAACGCACAGTCTCTACCATAATGGAGTGAAGAAATGCAGAGGCACATGATTAAAAATTTTTGCTCCTATCATTTTGTCGAATATGACGTTTTTCGATAATAGAAAGATATAATTTTTTTTGCAAAGAATGGCTTGACCGACTTCAACCTTTTACAGAATCTGCAAAAAATTCGCACGGATCGATACAGCATTTTTCATATTATTCTTGATTTATCGAAAATGGCTCAGCCAATTTCGAAAGGGAAACATCATGAGTCAACCTGCATACGTCCGTAGAAGAAATTCGATGGCGTATGTGAATTTGCCAATCCGCACTGGGCCAGCGTGGTGGATATGGCCCAATCACCCTTCGTGGGTAGGCCTACATCCTGCAGTGGACTATTAAAAAGGCTGGTACAGTACAGTATTGAATTTTGATAAACAAAAAAGTCCCATGCATTCATTTACATAGATAGGTACATATTATTACACGAGCAGTAAATTTTGATAAACAAGTTGACCTCTAGGTATAATTATCTTCGCTATCAGCAGGTCCCGTGGGAAGAAGGGCTATCGGTATCGCGGTCGCACCACCGCACCCGTAGGTATCTCTCATATCGCACAATACAATTATATGGACGATAATAATAGAAATAACTCTTTGACCACTTGTTTTATGACATGTGGGACGAAAAAGTTTAGGTAAGTACGTTTTTGGTGCAAATCAGCTGTCTTGTTTATGTAGGCGTTAAAAAACTAATTTGAGGATTATAATTTCAGTTCTATTTGGAGACAACAACTTGTATTCTTCGTCTTGTCGTGTCATTGGTTTATGTGACATTTACTTAAATTATTGTCCGAGACCCCAATGCAAGAACATCCTGCTCATAGCGTATACGGTTCACACCCGTCGGTATCTCTCATATCGCACAATACAATTATAATGACGATAATTATAGAAATAACTCTTTGACCACTTGTTTTATGACATGTGGGACGAAAACGTTTAGGTACGTTTTTTTGGTGCAAGTCGACCGTGTTGTTTATATAGGCGGTAAATAATTAATTTAAGGGCTATAATTTTTAGTTATATTTGGAGATAAAATATTGTATTCTTCCTCTTATCGTGTCGTGGTTCATGTGGGTTCATGTGCTTAATTTATAGTCCGATATCCCACTGCAAGAACATCCCACTCATGGCGTACATGGCTATTTAAACAGGGATGCTTTGCAAAATGTAGCCGCAAGTATTTGAAATTTAATAATGTTTAATTAATTTATAGGGAAACATATCCTTAGTTTGTTTTTTAAATAAATGTAAATAATAGGAGAATATACATATACCAGGTTGCCTTGCGAAATGTGATCGCCAGTATTATTGATTAAAATAAGTTTGATTATTTTTTGACAAAACATTTCATTCATTTGTTTTTGAGATACATTACGAAGCTTAGAATCTATTGAAATTGCCTACCCTGTTCACATATAGGTATTTTCTTATTCATATTACCATAGACAAACCTATATTACGTAATAAATTGGTTTGCACCGTGTACGCTATAGCGGGATCTACTTGCGGTGGGATCCCGGGCTATTAGATTTAGTTAGTCCAGTAAGTGGAATATTGCATATTAATATATTATACTATATTAATACGGGACTTATCGCGCAATAAAACATGAGATATATTAATTAAATACCGTGGGTCCGTGGGGGCCGGGAGCTCATCTCGTTTTCAAAAGTCTTTCTGAGCGTCTGGTGGACGCGACGCGTGACCAAAATGCTGGTGTTTTTTGGCTCAACGTGCATTGCCATTCAGCGTGGCAATGCTGCCAGCATGCTGGGCACGCTGCCAACTGGCAGTGGGCTTGAGCACTTGGATTATCTTTAGACCTTCAAGGGTCTGTGGATGATCCAATTGCTTTCTATGTAGTAGTAGTGTAGTATTGTCATTAGTAAAAAAAAAAAAATAAAAAAAATTAAATACCTCTTATTCTTTTTCTCCCGACGTTTTGACCAAGTTGCATTGGTCAAAACGTATATTTTGTATATTGTTAACCATAAAATCCGTCAAACTGAAGGGAAAGTCCCACCGATTCTCGAAGCATGGTACCGTCAACAATAATAAATATTTTAATTATTTGCGTCCCTCATGCGGTTTGCGCCGTCGAATAATAACAAATTGTGCTCGTGACAAGGCGGAATTACGTGTCACATTAGTTTTATAATTATTTGTTAATTAGGCTTGTTTTTCTATCTTATCTATGGGAATACATACATCAGAGAAGTAAGTACTTATAACAAGAATATTTTTTGCAAAAATTAGCATGACCGACTTCACCCGTGTACAGAATTCGCGAATATTTCGCACGGATCGATGTAGCATTTTTCACATTATTGTTGATTTATCAAAAATGGCTCAGCCGATTTTGATAAAATTTAAATGGAACCAATTTCAAAGTATACTCTTTCCAATAAAAAAAGAATTATTGAAATCGGACCACTATGAAAAAAGTTATGCGTGGTTATACATAAAATATATATATAATAAAAAATTAGACAAAAGAATTCGATATATATATATAATTACGCGTCGAATTGTATACCTCCTCCGTCGGTCAAAAATAGAGACAAACTTAAGGCAGGGGACTAATTTTCAAGGGTACTAATAAATCATCAACAGTAGACTTTCGGGGCATTTCTCTGGACTAATCTAGCTAGACGAATGACATCCTACAACTATTATTCTAGTTCACATTGTAACTACGAATTCTTTTGTCTAATTTTGGGGACAAGACCCGAAATCGCGAAAGATATCTGATGTTCCATAAATTTTATCTAGAGTTTATGATTGTTTGGATGCAAGACCTGTATTTTTAGCGATTTCGACTATGGTTTCATACTAAACATTGTTCCTAAAGATGAGTAGGTATATGTATATAGGTACTTGTGAAAATCTATGCAAGGCAATAGCTCGAAAATCATCAAAAATAACATATACGACTGATATTATTATTCGCTGAGCCACCAGGCCGTAGACCGCGCAGTCTGGAAGGAGGGAAAGGAGGTCTTTGCCCAGCTGTGGGACAATACTGACTGAAAATAAATAATACGACAGATCGCAACTCACTGGTTTTAGATCTCGGTTCCCGAGGGCCGTCCACGGTCACCTTGATGGCTTTTTGGTAAGTCGTCACCTGCGGCGGGTTCGTCGACACGGTGATCGTCAGCGAGAAGCTTTTCCCTGAAACAATGCGTTAAGAAGAACGTTACACCTTTGGCTTTGTTACTGCTACATATTTAGATCGTTATTTCATTCACATTAAAAACCATCTACAAATAATTCTTACAAGCTCTTGGGTGACGCTTCCAATAAGGGTACCTACATAATAATATGAAGATATACATTATACAGTGTGTTTGGGTTCGAACTAGCGATATTCTAGGATGTCATTGTAATCATTATTGCAAGCAACTTTTACTAAGGGATTAACCTAGAAATTGCAAAAAAACAGCTGTTCCATACATTTTGTCGAGAGTCGATGAACTTTTTGTATGTAAGAGCTGATTTTTTTTTGCGATTTCAAGGTTTGCCCAGCGTAAAAGTTGGTCATAAGGGCGAGTACAATGACATCCTAGAAAGTCGCTAGTTCGAACCCAAACACCCTGTACACAAGGGAATAACCAACTGATACTGGTTTGTATTTCGTGATATAATTATTATAAAAATATTTTGCGCAAAAGATGGGAAAACCGACTTCACCGTCTACCAAATTCGAATAGTTCCCTCGAATGTACACCTGTTATGATGTTTATTTTAAGTGCTTTCCACACTAGATTAGACTAGATTGCGTTCGCTTCATATTTTTGAAATGCTTATCACAAAGATAACTCTTTGATATAAAAATCTAGTGCGGAAAGCACTTAAAATAAACATCATAACATTGATTAAGCAGTGTGTCATCTCTCGTCAATCTTTAGAAGTTCTAATAACTTCTAGTTGAGTGATAACCTGTCTAATACGGGTATCACAGGTGGCGCCACCAACGCTATAAGTTGGGAAATGTAAGCACTTCAGAAATTTGAAGCTTGCGTAGGAGGCGAGCTAGCTCAGTGGTTAGAGCGTCGGGCTAGTGATCCGAAGGGGCAAGGTTCGAATCCTGCGTTCGCTTCATATTTTTGAAATGCTTATCACAAAGATAACTCTTTGAGATAAAAATCTAGAGTGGAAAGCACTTAAAATAAACATCATAACATTGATTAAGCAGTGTGTCATCTCTCGTCAATTGTTAGAAGTTCTAATAACTTCTAGTTGAGTGATAACCTGTCTAATACGGGTATCACAGGTGGCGCCACCAACGCTATATAAGTTGGGAAATGTAAGCACTTCAGAAATTTGAAGCTTGCGTAGGAGGCGAGCTAGCTCAGTGGTTAGAGCGTCGGGCTAGTGATCCGAAGGGGCAAGGTTCGAATCCTGCGTTCGCTTCATATTTTTGAAATGCTTATCACAAAGATAACTCTTTGAGAATGTACACCTCATACAATTTACACATTATTGTTGATTTTTCAAATATGGCTCAGGCCATTTTGATTAAATTTAAATGATACCGCCTCGGAAGTATTATACCCTTTTAAACTAAAAACGATTTTTTTGATTCGGTTCACAATTGGCGAAAATATCGATGAACATACACAAAAAAAATATATACAGACGAAAATAGAACTTCCTCCTTTGTGGAAGTCGGTTAAAAATAAAATAAACTTTATCTCTAAAGCTTAGTGCACCCATAGCCAATTGATAAAACATCGTATAGCCCAATTCGAATCCATAGTAGGGCTCCCTGCACCCTAACTACTACCGATCCCGAATAACGGAAAATAGCGAGCTTTTTGGGCGCCGATTTGCGGTCGCCAATAATGAATGCACCGATAAATACCGAATAAAATTACAGTTAAAATGAGTGGATTAACATGTCTAATGCAGATAATTCGTGAGTAGAGTGCTCGCTGTATAAATGACTGATTACGGTCAATTTCGTTCATCAGTTTTGAACGTTTTAGAGCAGCTGGCATATTATAGCCTGTATTGCTTTGAATTGTGGACATATTTATAAACGTGTTACACATATTCTTCACTATCAATAGCTTTTACTATAGGATTTAACGTGAAATCATAGCTGTTCCATACAAATACCGCAATGACTCTTGTCAAAATGTTTTTAAATCAAGTGATTTTTCGATTTGAGGATTATAGAGTTTCTTAAACGTGGTCACCAAAGAATGCACCGATTTAGTCATTTAATAAAATTACAATTAAAATAAGTGGATTGACATGTCTAATGCAGATAATTGACATGTAGAGTGCGCGCTGTATAAATGACAGAACAGGGTAATTTTTACTCATCAGTTTGAACGTTTTAGAGTGACACATTTTAGGTAATGCGATGTATTGTTTTGAATTGTGGACACATTTATAAATGTAGAAACATATTTAAATCATCACTTTAAATAGCTTTTAGTATAGTATAAGATAAGCTTTAGCTTACAGTAATAAAAGTAAAATCACATAAAACAGTTGTTCCATACAAACACCGCAATGACTCTTGACAAATTTGTACTTATAAATCGAGTATTTTTTTTCGATTTGAGGATTGTAGAGTTCCTTAAATATGGTCACCAACACCGATAAATACCGAATAAAATTACAGTTAAAATGACTGGATTAACATGTCTAATGCAAAAAAATCGTGTGTAGAGTGCGCGCTGTATAAATGACTGATTTCGGTGAATTTCGTTCACCAGTTTCGAACGTGACTAAAATTAGTTTCGCTCTAAAATTTAGAAAGTATGGCATATTTTAGGTAATAAAATGAATTGTACTGTACTGTACTGTACCAGCCTTTTTAATTGTCCACTGCAGGACGTAGGCCTACCCACGAAGGGTGTTTGGGCCATATCCACCACGCTGGCCCAGTGCGGGTTGGTGGATTCACATACACCATCGAATTTCTTCTACGGACGTATGCAGGTTGCCTCACGATGTTTTCCTTCACCGAAAAGCCAGTGATGTGAAATTCCGTACATAAATTCCAAAGAACTCATTGGTACGGGACCGGGGATTTGAACCCACGACCTCACGATTGTAAGGCGGGTGTCATTACCTCTCGACCACCACGGCTATAAATGAAATAAAATATGATATAATAAAAATGAATTGTATTTAACTATAATTATGGTGTTTTGGATTACGAACACATTTTTATGTATACATAATTATTGAGTATATAGTTATTTCAGTATTATAACACGATATTTAAAATTAGTGGGTTAACATGTATAATGCAGAAAATTACTGTAAATAAAGTGTAGCCTATTATTTAGTATATTGATTATATTTTTTATCGATGGTTCGCCGAATTGATTAAATTAATTCTAAAAAATAATCAACCAATAAATAAAATACAATTTATCATGACTTCCTTATTATTTTCCTTTCACACGTAATAAAAAAACTTTTTACTGCGAAATATTTTTAAAGGTAAATAAAGTAACAACCAAGATAACTCAAAGTCAAAGTCAAAGTCAAATAATTTATTGCAACATATGAAACTCTATATCTACCTATTTTATAAATTAGTTCACAGAGTTATTAAATGCTATAAATAACATTTACAATTAATAAAATAAGTAGGTGCCGAAGCGTATAAAAATAATATGTTCTCACGTTTTGTGTTATCAAGGTAGGAAGTTGAAGTTGTACCAACTGTATGACATTATTTCGACGCATTATGTGTTTTACTACCGAAATGTGTAAAGTAAAAAGTAAAGTAAAAAAGTAGGTAGCTACTGGTATCAAAACGTGCATTATTTTATTGTTATGCACTTATAGCGTAGCTCGACTAGGGGTTCAAAATATATCACGGCTGGGTTGACTATGGCCGGCATTTAAAACTAAGAGTGCTGCCGTAGTACCGATGACACAATATGAACATTTCGATTACTTATATGATTTTATTTTTGTATTTTCAAACTATATTTGTAATGAAATCGTTACGAAAACAAAGGCTAACAATCTAACATAAGGATATAAATGGTAGATAAATATATTCTTTATTGTTAACAATGTTAACATAAAGAAAAATACAGAGATACAATTAAATGAAAACTATAGCGTGTAACAAGAGGCGGCCTTATCGCTAACAGCGATAAGTATAGGTTGATAGGCTGTCAGAGTCTGCACGGAAAAGGATGAAGAGGAACATATTACGGAAGTAGGTATTTTAACCATATATAATGGACCAGCAAATCACTAGAACACAATACAAAACATGATAATGTATTACCTAAGCAATATCGGTGTCGTTCTTGTCATAAAGAGAAATTATGCTCCACAATACGGAAACAAATCATCATAAACGTTGGTCACTAAACGCTAAAGGCGTGTCTCGAACGATGTGAAATATTGCTTTTAAAATCGCTATTAAACTTAATGCATTTCACATGATCACTCATCAGTAGTTTAGGACCTAACACAATACCTGGGGAGCTGTAAAATATACATTGTATCGCGCTCGGGAGGTGTTGAGTGGTACGCGTGAAATATTCAATTATTGTGCGCCGGCGCAGGTGGGTTCAGCAGGGAGGGGCGAGGGACGCCCGCCATCTTGATTTATGACTGAACGTAAATTCTCCGTGACAGTTGTGAGTGAAGACGAACCGTGCGTCGTGTCTTTGCAACACCATGACACGATTTTCAGGAAACTTCCTTGTGGTTACAGTTGTATTGCTGCGTCGGTATTCTAAATTTCCAGCCTGAGCCGTTTTGTACAGTCGATGGATTGGAAACATCAGTTTTGTACCGTTTTCAGAGGTGAATCCGATCATGGGTTCTCAATATTGTGCGTTCATAAACTTGTAATGTTATTAGCTTCATGATGTGCGAACGGTTACTCTGCAGCTTTGACTTTTATTTTAAGAAAATGATTGTGTATTTTACTCGATTGCTTAATAAACTTCAAGGCGTCAAGGCGTTGAAATCACAACCGAAAATGAATTACCAAACTGATAAAACTTTATACCTCCTAAACTATGAAAACGTCAAGCACCTAAGACGTTCAAGAGGTCTTCCAAGATTACTACCCTAACCTCAAGACCGCTAGCTTTTCATACGGGATAAAATCGCTAGAATCATACCCAAAGAAAGAGCAAACTCTTAAATACTTTACATTTACACTATCTTTAAGCTCTTAAGGCTCTTTTTTATAGAAAAATTAGCTAGCAAAACATTACATTAACATTTCAACCCAAAAACATTTTTGTGATTCAGATGTATAAATTATTATGATTCATATAATTATGTAGTACCTATAGACCTTCATATTCATATGGTGGTGGTGGTCAGTAAGATGTGAATAAAAAATATTGGACAAAACGTCCATGGATATACTTAATCATGGTAACATATTTTAATTTTTCATAAAACTAGACAATATCTAGATCTAAAGATACAATATACTTAATAGGATCTAAAAATATTGGCCGGCCTCTACCTAGGTATGTTATACAGTATACCTACACATCGAAGTCTTCAAACAAAACCTATAAAACTGGTATTTTATTACAAACCTTATGAAAGTGATATCTTCGCAGGTGCATCATAATGCAGAGCCTTCAAGAAGCCAAACAAGCGAACGCAATCTCGATAATATAAAAAAAAAAACGAAACAACGCGATAGTCTGATGAGCACTGGACGTGAAATCATTTGGTCACAGCACTCGGAGCCTGGTCGTTCCGTTTACGTACAAATAACGTGAATAAAGTTATAACTTACTCGTAATATCAAAATTTGAGGCAAGGTTCACGAGTCTTTGATAAGTTATCTGATAGATAAAATTACTCAAAATCGACTATAGTTACTTTTGATGGAACTTATTAAGACGCCGCTGCAGAAGCGATAGTATAAACGTTAATTATTTTTTTCATCACATCTATTCGAAAAGGACTACTTGGTTCGCCTTTAAGTGCGCCCAATGGTGGTGTTTTCTATTAGAAACTTTACAAGTGCGCCGTAATGATCTTTACCGCGCACTTTTTGAATTTGGAAGTATGTATTTGTAATGTTAGTGTTCAGCGCCAAGAAAATGAATGAAAAGAATGTAAATATAGGTTTTCATTTGTTTTATTATTAGATACCATTTAATTTCAATTTAGTTGTTACTCTACGTTTTATTAAATAATAATATTACAATAAAATATGAGGCGCCTGTTATTTTCTCATAGAGGTGATGAAAAGTGGCTCAGTGGTTAGGGACCCTAACTTCTGGATCAAAGAGGCGTGGGTTCGATCCCCACCCAGGGCAAATATTTATTGACGAACATAAGTGTTTGCTCTGTATCTGAGCGTTATTTAGTTACTGTGTATGAATGTATTTAAAAATAAGTATAATATGTAGTATATCAGTCTCTGGCAGCCATATCACAAGCTTTCCTTAGTTTGGGGTCAGAGGCCGTGTGTAAGATGTCCCAACAATAAAAAAAAAAAGTAGAGTGTACCACTCGGGCGCAAAATATACTTTTGGCTCGGGCGACGTACTTTGAATCCCTCGCTACGTTCAGGGTTCTACTAATGAATCCCTCGCTACGCTCGAGATTCTTCTCTAGAATCTCTCACTTTGCTCTGGATTCAAAAAAGCGCCCTCGCCGTAAAAATATTATTTTGCTCCCATATGATACAATCTACTATTATGTAATAGATTACGTTTTTACGGTTTGGGTAATTTTATCACATTTTAAAATTTTAGGCACCAACAATGTAGCATAACAAACCTCTGTGATATTCATGTTGCTATTGTAAATGTGTCCATAAGCTGGGTAGCGTAAGAAATTCAGTCACAAGCTAGAGCTAGAGCACACTCTACATTATTTAAGATAATGCTACAAACGTTATTTTGTTTATGTTATACTGCTCTTTAAGAAAAGCTTACTGTATGTATAAACGTCTCGAGGCTATGGAAGGAATTAGGAAAATTAATGGTTTTATTAATTTTGAGAGCGATGTTTGTACTGTACACCTAGTTAATATAGAACAATAAAGTCATTGTATTTGTAATTGTATCTTTTGGCTAAATCAAAAGATATCAAAGAATGGTGGAGCCGAGACGAAATCGAGAAATTAGATTGGTGGTAACTGTACTTCGCCCCTAATTATGTTCGAGTCGACGACAAGCTACGAAAGAGATGTCTTTCGACACAACTCGGATACATTAGAGCGGGCGTTAGTCACAGTCACTTACGAAATACTGGGGAATCTGAAGATTACCTGTGAATGTTGGATTGACAAAATGTTACTATATTATATTTTAGAAATTAGAATATACTACATTCGCATTCTCTCGATAGATGATTCAACGTAATTCTGGATCATAGCATTTTGCATCGCAAAAGCTCTCAAAAACGGTCAAAAAACATATTATAAGCGTTGACATTTCCCAAGGCGGAAAAACTGATACAATTACTGAATGTAATCAGTTTTTCCGCCAAAATGAGACGAATTTGACAGTTCAAATTCGTTTCATTTTAGCGGGATTGACCCGCAGATATACGTTGCGTACTCTTGCATACGCATTGCGTACACGTCGCTCAGAAGTACTTGGACTCTAAAGTTATATTTAATTTTCTAAGATAAATAATTAAGATATGATAAAATAAATTATTTTACCTCCTTATTCTAAGATATTTACGTAGACCAATTTTCTGTAAAATTAAGACCAGATTTATTTAGCATTAACATTTTTTGTAAATTAATATTAGGTAGTTGATGAGGTTCCTTATGTAGTAGTATATTTACTCCTTATAAATTCTGACACCAGGGCTAGCCACCCGGCCTATACGAACTTACTTTACTCCTTATCGTAACGACAAGCATTTAATATTTTTTTATTCGTTTTGACTTAGCATTCCTTTAAACTAGATAAACGAGTTGCATAATACCAAATATCACAGAATATATCGATCACGTTTCTTTATTGGTTACTTAGATGGGCATGTCACTACAGCTTATCCTACATTGATGTTCGAACTCGGTGCTCACTACCGGTATCGAGTTACTCGATATCATACTCATTCACTGGCTTGGAACTTTTTATTAGGTAATTATTTATTTATTAATAGGTCAGGTTTCATAGGAACTGGTCTGCTAGGTAAACCCCGCGGGGATTTAGATAGTTTGATTAGTTAAAAGGGATTTCACCAGAGTGATACAAGATTATTTTTTGCAAAAATTAGCATGACCGACTTCACCCGTGTACAGAATTCGCGAATATTTCGCAAGAATCGATGTAGCATTTTTCATATGAATGTTGATTTATCAAAAATGGCTCAGCCGATTTCGATAAAATTTAAATGAAACCAATTTCAAAGTATATTCTTTCCAATAAAAAAATAATTATTGAAATCGGACCACTACGAATTATGCGTGGTTATTGATAAAAAAAAAATATATACGCGTCGAATTGTATACCTTCTCCGGTGGTTCGTCGGCCAAAAATTTCTTGTGTTCGGTATTCAAATTAAAGCTAGTTGATTTGGGAAATATTTCATATGTCTTTAGTTCTATTATTCTTATTTGAACTGCGACACAGAGCATATTTTTTGTAGTAGAGTCAATTAGACTATATCTTCTGCTTCTAAATTCCTTTTTGTAACCCATTTACTGACCGCTCTTGATAGTAAGTAATTGACGAGATTGTTTGATACATACATTTTAACAAATTCAGCCTTATCGCTAGAAGCAATCTCTTCCAGACAACCTCAACGATCCCGTTACGAAAAGTACTCCTTGTCCTCTCATGAGATTTTGTATAATAAATAATAATAAATATTGGGGGACATCTCACACACGGTCTCTGACCCCAAACTAAGCAGAGCTTGTGGTATGGCTGCCAGAGACTGATATACTACATATACACATTTTAAATACATACTTATATAGATAGTACCTAAATAACACCCAGACACAGAGCAAACACCTATGTTCATCACAAAAATGCTTACCCTGGTGGGAATCGAACCCACGCCTCTTTGATCCAGAAGTCAGGGTCACTAACCACTGAGCCACCGAGGCAGTATGTAACAGTGTTTTTTTTTTTAAAACTAATACAATGCAAAAAGCTAGAGTTTCTAAGATTACAAATAATCAAGTACAGATCAGCAATAATTTCAATAAAAAGCTAGACGGCGAGCCCCAAACTAAGCTTGGCTTGTATCTTGGGGCTCATATGCGACGTTACCAGGATGCCAGGAATTGTTACAGATCATAGATTACAGATTAGAATTCTAGATCAAATTTGCGAAGACCAAAATTGCTCAGACAATCACACTCACGCGCACACACACACAAACACTCACACATATATTTACACCTTACTTGAAATTGGAAATTATGTTTGATCTATGTTGGATAAGATAAAATAACTATGTTTTAGTGTTCATGATAACTTATATACCTATTATTTAATTGTTTTTATGTACCTACCCACTAATAGGGGAAGACTCTGACTGCTACAACATAGATTAGGCTAAAGCTGCAAGTATGGTTTGTATATAATCATGTTACATGTATTATAAACCATATTTTTTTTGTATTTTTTATTTGTATTTGTATTTACCTACTCAAATGTGGAATTGTAAAGTGCTTTTCCTGAAAAAATACCGGTTCCTAAGGAATTACCCACTAGATTTCGTCCGCTAGTCAATTGCAATTATTAAACAACAACAATGACTAACCAAAACATTACATTATTTACATAACCGTAGTGTATAAAATTCATATCTTCTAGAGTTATTATTGGTCTCGGGATGGTCTGAATCTGCGGGAATACGGTCTAGTCATAGGTTTTTATCTTGTTTACTTCCACTAAAATAGTCACCAAGGGACTTCCAGTGAGGGTTTTATCTGTCGTTTGTTTAAAACAGACACAATAATAATATAATTGAATCATCATTATTTTCCAGTCAATCTGCCATTGGAAATTTTATGTCTAGAGAAGTAGCGCGTTGTTATTATGTATATTTAATAATACGAGTATGTTTAAAAATGTATACTTATACAGGGTTACAGGGTAAGTCGACTTATTCCCGTTAAGGGTGTGTAGTTTACTTTATTTCTGACTAATTTGACAATGAAATACACTATCCTAAATTTAAAAATAAAACAGATATTTGAAATTGGTATTCATAAAATTCCCGATTTTCGGCTATCAGCTCAGATATTTTAAAACGTGTAAGTCGTATTATTATTTTTATTTGATTTTTACATGTCAAATAATGTTTTATAACCACACTACCCAATATTATCCGTAAAATTAACCTTTTATAAAAAGTATTTGAATTCAAATATCTCGAAAACTGTGAGATTTAGGATATGGTGTTTCATAGTCAAATCAGTCAGAAACGTAGTAAACTACATACGCTTAACGGGAATAAGTAGGTCGATAACCCTGTATATAATAATATTGCATACCTATTTGATTTATCAACCGGCTGATAATGATGATTTGATTTATTTTGATAGGATAAAAATAAAACATGTAAATCGAATAATTCTACAGTAGACTTCATTGTGCCGGATTACTCTACTCTGACATTGTAACCCAGAAGTATGTTCGTTTAGGCCTGGTGGCTATACATAGTGCTAAAGTTCTTAAGCCGCCTGAATGTCTCTGACATAGACAAAGACTACAATTTAATCTGACATGTCATCTGAGCCACGGTAGTGCTCCATTGGAAATACCACCCGCGGTCACCGATCTGAAGATGAACCAAACGTTGCTTAACTTTGGTGATCGTTCATTTACTAGTCAAATTACATTATGAGCGTTACGCCTACTAAATGGAAAGCTTATAACCCGACATAGAATAAGGTACAGAGGGATTAGTATGAGATTCGTAAACGAAAGCTGCTGTTGTTTTCAAGTTCAAGTTGCTTCAAAAATTTTTGTGCAGCGCCCCTGCCGAAAACGAAGAGGAACAATTAATAAGAATGTACGAATCGAAACGGAAACTATACTAGTTTTCGTTTACTATGTAAACTCGTACTAACGTCAGACAACCACGTCTGCAGAATTCTTCGATTTACAGCATCCATCCATGAGGGCTTAAAATGGCGGCCGGCGCAACAATGGAACAGTAAAGTGCGAGACTCGTTTATGCCCTGCTGCGGTTTCGAAATTAAAATCAAAAGTCCGCGTCGATCCCATGGAATGTGACGAGAAAGCTTAGTGCAAATTATACCTAAGTTGCTGTATTATAAGTAAGTTCTTGTAACGGTGGATAGATGATAAAGTATGGGAGATGATGGCTAAGAAGCATCTTACACACGGCCTCTGACCCCAAACTAAGCAAAGCTTGTGATATGGCTGCCAAAGACTGATATACTACACATACTTATTTTTAAATACATACTTATATAGACAATAACTAAATAACACCCAGACACAGAGCAAACACTTATGTTCATCACATAAATGTTTGCCCTAGATGGGGATCGAACCCACGCCTCTTTGACCCAGAAATTAGGGTCACTAACCACTGAGCCACCGAGGCAGTCGTATGAATGGTACAAATATAGCTTTTGCTCCATTCTAAAGGCCGCGCCAACAAGTTTGGCGGATGTGAAGTTATATAGCTACTTACAAGCTGCGCAATATCCAATCCTGACTGAAGCGCACCTTGTAGCTAACTTCACATCCGTCTACTTGTGTGGCGCGGCCTATAGATTGTATTTAGTGCTGTTTAAAATACAGGGTAATCTGCTCACTCAGTAATAAGCCAAAAAAGGATGATTAAGATCGTATTATGAACAACAAAATGGAACAGCTAATTTTTTTAACGGCGAATCCCGGGTTGATCCCATAGTAAAAATTGTTCATAATCATGGCTTTAATCATCTACTTTTAGCTTAGTAAGTACATCAGTTCTGGTACAACCCTGTATAATCTCTGTTGTTTTGTAGGAAAATACCTATTTCCGATTGCATTATAACAGCTATTATTTTGTGCAAAAAATAGCATGATCAACTTCACCCGTGTACAGAATTCGCGAATATTTCGCACGGATCGATGTAACATTTTTCACATTATTATTGATTTATCGAAAATGGCTCAGCCGATTTCAATAAAATTTAAATGAGACCAATGTCGAAATATATTCTTTCCAATGAAAAAATAATTATTGTTATCGGACTACTACGAAAAAAGTTATGCGTGGGTACATAAAAAAAATATACGCGTCGAATTGTATACCTCCTCCGGTGGTAATATATGGTAGCCATCCAAAAATCAATTTCGAAAAAGTTACCAAGCAAGTCAACAAGTATTAAATGGCGATTTTTCACAATATTCTTTCGCTTACTTTGAAGCATAGTAGGTAAGTACAATGTTTGGGACACGGTAATGATATCATTACCGTGCCCGGGCTTACTTAATGTATATACTCTGCTTACTAGAAATATTGTAAACGACAAG
The DNA here is from genome assembly GCA_949316475.1 of Hypomecis punctinalis. Classification (NCBI taxonomy): domain Eukaryota; kingdom Metazoa; phylum Arthropoda; class Insecta; order Lepidoptera; family Geometridae; genus Hypomecis; species Hypomecis punctinalis. The sequence continues at coordinate 15,096,623 of OX438814.1, read as the reverse complement.
AGTTTACCGACGTGTGCAAAGGTGACAGATATATGCTTTATCATAACTCTGTCACGTTCTGACACGTCGATAGTATTATTTTATGGTCCGTATGCTAAGCCCGCAGGTGTCGAATGTAAATAATGGGATTTTTGCTTATAGTTAATCTGGTATCAAAATATGTAGTATATAAATATTCAATCAAAAAACATGTTCTTACCTAAACTAAAAAAGCCGATTAGTTTTAATGACCTTTAGCTTTAGCAAGACATTTTAAATTATTGCAAAAACGGAAATACCTACATTTATAGCAAGTTGGCGATATGAATCACGATATCTCACCTTGTTAATGACATTACACAACTATAAATACGTGGGTAGCTATTTTTATAAGGTAGTTAATCTATTAATAATCAACATGTTTAACTTGTTCTACTATTGTATGACGTCTGTTTTCCTCACTAATATTTAAAACCGGCATTTCAAAGAAGGACATTTACATTGATGACGTCAAAAAGCTGCTGTATTGAGGGATTTATTCCTAATTAAGTAGTGGAAAAATATGTGAAACTGATGTAGGAACAAGAATAGACAGTATGTTTTTTTTTATCGGACTAAAGTAAAATAAAATACTAGGTACTTTATATGCTAAAACTACATACATAAAAGGAAATTGGATCATCCACAGACTCAGAAGGACTAAAGATAATCCAAATGCTCAAGCCCACTGTCAGTTGGCAGCGTGCCCAGCATGCTGGCAGCATTGCCACGCTGTATGGCAATGCTTATACGTTGAGCCAAAGAGCGTCCACCAGACGCTCAGAAATACTTTTAAAAATAAGATGAGCTCCACGGTCACAATATGTCAACTCCAAATGGCTCAAATATATATGTTGTTGTTACGAACAGTCGCAATAAGTCAAAAGGAGGTTGTTCTGTACAGTAACCGTAGGTTTTACTGTAGTTATGGATGTAAGATTATATCGAACGGCTAAATATAAAGTCGAAAAGAGTTTGTCCTAAGTATTGACTAATGACTAAGGTAGGTCACCTAACTACTACACAAACTTATGCAGAGTTAATCAAAAAGGATGCACTAAATTGAAAGGAAAGAAATTAAAGACATATAAATAAAAAATTCCTTATTTATTTATATATCGTTATTATAAAATCAGTTATTTCGTATAAATACTTCGTCAAACCTCGACAAGGTGTATGGAACAGCTTCGCAATGTTAGGTTTGGTCCCATAGTGAAAGTTGGTCATAATGACAAGCACAGATACATAGAGTATACCGAATGGATTCGCAGTTACCCAGTCAGTTATTCAGATTTTTGTAAACAGTTATACTCGTAACACTTTTTACCGACCAAAAAGGAGGAGGTATTTTGCTCGTCTGCATGTATTTTTTTTTGTATGTTCATCGATATTTTCGCCTAAAACCTATTAAAAAAATATTGTTCCGTTCAAAAGAGTAAACTTCCGAGGTCTCTTTTAAATTTTATCGAAATCGGCTGAGCCGTTTATGATTAATCACCAAAAATGTACATAGATGTCACATCCATTCATGCAAATTATATTATTCGAAATCTGTACACGGTGGAAGTTAGTGTTGCGATTTTTGCGAAAAATAATAATTATTTTTCAAACTTTGATATTCATAGTAGGTAGTGGTCTTTCCAGATTTTGTTGAATGTCCCTATTCTGAATAACGCCGTCTATTTGTACCTACGTAGGTACAGTATTGGGTCAGTTTGTCCATCAAACGACCAGAAACGATGTCGGTCTTATACTAGAAAGCCTTAGAAAATTATTTATCGAATACATACTAATTTTCTTGCTCTTGACGAGCGCTGCGTGTGCTCAAAATATTAACAGTGCTGGGGCTCTACTTTTGACATACGATCGGCTCAGACGTACTCGTAGGTACTTAACTTTACGGAACACTTTTTTTGTTTACGAAAATTTAAAATTATTCATTTCACACACGGTAAACTGCAAAAGGGAAAATGGCGAAATGAAACGATAATTAAAAAAAATTAACATAACAAATAAGGCAAACTGTCAAATTTCGAATCTGTTAAAGTTCCAAATACGTTCCCAGCTATTCGAAGTTCAAAAATAGAATCCCTGGCCTAGCTTCTCTAATAATCATCAATATATTTAGGAAAGAAAAAATAAAGTCGATGCTAATAATGAAAAGAGACCCGTGCTCCGCCGATAGAGAGACAAAGTTATTTAGAAAAGGTGCACCTAACCGAAAGGGGGTGATTCTGGCCATCATCATGAACATACTATGAGGCCAACTTGGAATTCGTGAATAGAAACAAACAGCACTTTCATACAAAATCACAAGTCAAAATCGACAAAGTTAAAAGTTGATTTTCTTATGTTTTTGGCTGGCCCCATAGCAAATATTAGTTCCTACTCGGGGCAATAGTTGCCTTTATCTACGTGTGTTCCATGACACCCCATTTACAGGGGGTCTTAGTGGGGTTATAAGTTAAAGTGTGAATCGTTATTTATTTTTAACCGACTTCCAAAAAAGAGGCAGGTAAGGTAATATGTTCTAATTGTGACCCAATTAAAAAAATCTTTTTTAATTTCAAAGGGTATACTCTCGAGGTGGACCTATTTAAATTTTATCGAAATCGGTCAAGCCGTTTCAACAATAATGTAAAAAATCCATCCTATAAAGGAACACATCGATTCGTGCGAACTACTCGACTTCTGCACACGTCAGTTCACACGTTGAAGTCAGTTATGTCATATATGACATTTTATGACATATGTTATATTATTTATTACCTATCTGTCAAATCAGCTGCAAAAAATATTTGCTCAAACATCTTCCTTAAAATTTTAAATCTTAATGAAGGACGTACCTTCCTACCTATTTATATTATCAAAGAATGTGTGCAGTTTCCGTCGCTGAGACGAGACACTGTTGTTTTATGTTATTTTTAACGCATGTTTTATTTGGGTATTTAAATGCAATATAGCATTTGTACTAAATGTACGTTTTTAAATTTTTTTATGTGAATATTTGTGAAGAAAATGCTTTGAAAATGAGTACCTATACTGATGACATAGTCTTGCGAATTGGTAACTTGTAAGACAGACTTGCTATGTACGAAGTATTCTGCTTACTGCTATGGTACTGATAACTGATAAATATGCTGTATATGTTTTCCAATAGAAATTAAATAAATAAGTAGCTCGCGCAGTGCAGGACATCCAACCACAAAGTAGAAAATAGATACTTAGACTTTAAAAAGTTAAAATTCGTCTTTAAAAAGAATTAGTTTTCGTAATGTAGTAAGTATCGTTACTCCTTACTAAAGTACCTATAATAGCCCGGGAGGTAAGCACAAAAAATGCAACTACTTTCTAAAAGCTGAATTTTTGGTATTAGGTAGTCATGTACAACAATACCCTGGAGTCAGTCAACTGGGATGCTTAGCGTTAGGTGGGGCTACCCGTTTGAATTTTCAAAAATTTATATGTGTATCTTGCAACTACTTCTAAAAGCTGAAAATTGGTGTACGGGTAGATAAGTAATTAAAAAAGAGTTTAACCACGGCCGATCACCCAAAACCTGTAACAGAGCTTTTCAGTCCGGCTTTAAAGCGGCACTACTTTGAAGCCTGACTGACAGGCCTTGTTACTTATTTCAGATAATTTGCTTCGGTTAAACTTTTGTTTAGTTAGTTTCCTACTCGTACGCTAATTTTCAGCTTTTAAAAGTAGTCGCAAGATACTCAATTATTTAAAATAAAATCAAACTGGTATCCCCACCTAACGCTAAGCATTTCAGCTGACTGAATCCGGGTATTGTTGTACACCACCATGACTACCAAGTACCAAAAAATCAGCTTTTAGAAAGTAGTTGCACTTTTTGCGCTTACCTCCCGGACTATAAGTAGGTATACTTAACTTTAAAGAGTGATCTGTGTAATTTTGTATGTATAATAAATTCAATTCGATATGAAAAAATACCCGTATGTCTTATAGAGTTAGATAGTAGTTATAGTCACACGATTATTATTTCATTTGAGTAAACAATATAATATACAAAGTTTTTTTATAATAATGACAATATAATTTTACTATGTTGCGATTTATATTATTACATTTATGTATGTTAGTGCTCATCCTAAGTACGCAGTAATCAAGTAGGTAATGATTACAGACTCATCATGTTTATTACAGTTATTTTTGCCATATTTTAATACGTATTTATATTGTATAGGCGTATAATAATAAATGAAACAATAATTTTCCAGAATGCTCTATCAATTTTTCAATTAGGTACTTCTATAGTCAATAACCTATACGCAAATGGCAATACAAATACAAAAGCCATATATACTCTACCTACTCATAGTCCGTGTGAGTTGGTGGATTCACTTACGGCATCAAAAGAGATAATGCAAAAATATATCGAGCTTAGGCCATTTTCTTGTACAATTGTTTGCTTGATTTGTTTTGGAAAATGATTTTCCTATTATTTTATTTAATAACAATCTTCATTTAAAGGAATTTCATATATTTCGATATTTTGACATTGCTTGTAAAATATGGCGGCGTGATGGCGGCCTTAAACAAAAATCAAATTAGAAAATCAAATTTCACCAAAGCTTGTTGACGCTGCTGGTGACAAGAGAGCTGGCTCATTCTTCGCACAGATAATCTTTAGCCGTTCAGCGTGGGAATGCAGCCAGCGTTCTTGGTATCCCTACCACACGGACACAGTATTTCGATTTTTAGCCTTTTTTTGTATATGGGTAGGATGTATTTATATAGGTATAAGGAAGTTAAGAATTACATTTCAATGTTTTTTAAGTTATAAAAAAATTTAGAAAATATGAAATGAAATTATATTTAATATAATTAATTTAAGCAATTAATGCGGTTATTTTACACTGTGAATTTATTTTTCACATTATAATGGATTTTTTGTCCTACTGTACACAGTCTGGTCCCACTTTACATGATTTTCTTTTTTCTAAGTATCAACATACAGATTTGCAGGTTGCTTAAAGATGTTAATGATGTTGTTTCACACAGATTTCCTTCACCGAAAAGCCAGCGGTGAAAGACGGTGGTATGAAAATCCGTACATACACATCATAATATATTTTATGAACTACTAATATACATAAGAAGTGTATTAAATTAATTTTGACTTTTGATTTAGATAAATTCCAAAGAACTCATGAGTACGAGACCGAGTTTGAACCTATGCCTCGTGTACAGTCAAAAATATACCTCTTTTGACCCAAGTATATCCTTCATGGATACCACCAGCCTGGGGAGACCGGTGGTTATGTGGGAGTCCCCATCAACTCTAGTCGGCGGTATACCCACTAAAATTATGAGGTGTTTCCGCCATACGAATATGTCAGGGCTACAGTCACGCTTCCGCACTTCTCTGCGGCAGTCGAAAATATACCTAGCTGTTTTACAGTACCTAACTGTTTCTAGAACGCCCATTCAATTTTCAATCAGGTAACAAATGATCACTTAGCAACTCGACGCCACGGCGTAACGGAGTGGCAAATGCATTTTCACATTCGTGATTTAGAAAATGCGCGTTCCCTCACCGCAAACTATTATTTTGTTTATAAAGGGGACTGGTGGAACGGGCCTTAATCGCGTGATCGTTTAGTTTTCTTTTCATTTTATTTTTGCTTATTTCAGTTCCGTGCCGGTGAAGGTTTTAAGAAAAATAAATAAGAACAGATAAATTATAATATAGCTTGTAATATTAAATGAATGAGGTTAATTAAAAATGATGGAAGAGGTTACTTTATCAACATTTTGACACGGAAAAAATATCGATAAGAAAAAACAGTGGTAGTTTAGTTCATAATTTTTTTTTTGTGTAGAAATTAATCGAGCGAGATAAATAAAAAGTACTTTAATGCCTAAATTTGTCATGTGGTCGGACGCCTTTGAAAGAACTTATTTTGGAAATATACTTTTGAATATTTCTTGTAGATTATACTATTATTATTGGTAGCTACCCGAGTTCGAAAAATTGGCCTGCTTCTGTTCTACCATAAGCAAAAAAACTGTTTCTGTAGGACGTACGAGTCAAAAGTTACAGCGGTTTTACTGTTTTGTGCTAAAAATCCACGCAGTAAACGTTATTTATAACTTTATACGCTTTTAAGTATAGTAAGGAAAATTCGTTGAAATTCAATACTATTATTGTTTTTAAAATAACAAAATGTAATTTCCATTAAAACGGAAATTCCATGATGTAGCTACTTCCTTCCGGATTAAATCACAGTGGCGCTATGTAATATTCCTTATTAGTCTATTTATTACATAGAATATATAAATTTTCCAAAAATATATTTCAAAATGGCAAAATAAAACGCCCCAATGAGTAATTCTATAATATATGTGTATTTCCTTCCGGGCTGAAACTGTGTTGTTAAATTTTATTAGTATGGAAAATTCAGTATAGGTACATAATATAGGCTACTCATTATACAGGGTTATTTCTAATCAATTAGCATCCTCTTAGGGGCATTTATATACACCAAAACTAACAACGTTTGTTCTGCGACTTTTGTCAAAACTCAAAAAAAATTTTGTTGCTCCATAGAAAAATATCGTTTACCCGCGACAAAATGTATGGAACTGCTTATTTTTTTTGAGTTTTGACAAAAAATGTAGAACAAAAGTTGTTAGTTTTGATATACAGATTAAACCCCTTAAAGGATGCTAATTGATTAGAAATAACCCTGTATAAGCAACGTGTAAGTAAATTTATATTTAGAAAATAATATTAGTATGAAAAATGATAGTCATATTTCCAGGAGGCATTTTAAAATAGTATGAAATATTACTCGTAGCTATTGTAAACAAAGACATTTTTGAGGAGAACTAAAGTTGTTTTAAAAAAAAAGGAACTTGAAAAAAAATTGCTTAAGTTTAGTACAGTCAGATTATTATATTATTTTTCTGCACTTTGTTGTTGTATTGTACTAAAGCCGCTTTTTGACCGACGAACCACCGGAGGAGGTACGAGTATACAATTTGACGCGTATATATCTTTTTTTTTATGTATAACCATGCATAACTTTTTTCATAGTAGTCCGATTTCAATATTTCTTTTTTTATTGAAAAGAGTATACTTCGAAATTGGTCCCATTTAAATTTTATTGAAATTGGCTGAGCCATTTTTGATAAATCAACAATAAAGTGAAAAATGTCACATCGATCCGTGCATAATATTTGCGTTCTAGCGATGCGCCCCGGCTTCGCACAGGTGTATTATACATTCACACGATTCTCTTGAATTACTCAATTTATTAAAACAAACTGCATCAAAATCCGTTGGGTAGTTTTAAAGATATAAGCCTACATGGGGACAGACGGCAGAAAGCAACTTTGTTTTATACTATGTAATGATTCTGTACACGGGTGAAGTCGGTCATGCTATTTTTTGCAAAAAATAATTATCTCTACTAGCACTTTTCATCTGAAAATTCTCAACATCAATAAGTGGGCGTTGCGCTCACCTTGAGAAACTCTGTATAAAATGGAATAAAAAAAATGTACGATTTAAAAAAAAAACGAAAACTGTGCACAGTATAGGTATCATATCTTCTCATAAATATTATTTAAAATTACTTTATTCTTATCTTTTATGCAACACAATGTTCACAGACATAATATTGAATTGTTCGTTTGTTTTAGCCATAGGACGTCTGCTGGATATAGGCCTCCCTTAAAGATCTCCAATAAGATCGGTTAGTAGCGGCTTGCATCCAGCGCGATCCTGCAGTCAATGAGGTCATCCGTCCACCTTGTGGGCGGACGTTCTACGCTGCGCTTGCCGGTACGTGGTCTCCACTCGAGAAATTTTCGACCCCATCGGTCATCAGTCCTCCGAACTATGTGCCCTGTCCATTGCCATTTCAACTTGCCAATCCGCTGGGCTATGTCGGTAACTTTGGTTCTTCTACGGATCTCCTCATACTCAATAAGTATAATAATTTGATTTTGTAAAGTAGTAATAAGTCATAAAAAACTATAAATTAATCATCGTTGATAGGTATTAATATTAGTCGTACCTATTATGGCAATAAAAGCAAAAAAAACTAAACCTTATTTCGAAAATCCATAATCAAATTAAACAAATGAACTTACCTGAACTTCGACTCTAATTATTAATCGTATTCTATCGACTATCAAGAACTAATAGAGTAAACCATAAGCATAAAACCCCGCAAAAACAGCGTATCATTGTATGAATATTCAATATAAAACCACGAGCTTAGTAACATTACTACGATACGGAAAACCAGTTTGTGATCTAGCGTCCTCGATAACATTATACCGTCATCGAATACGATTCAAACTGAATGCGTCACCGATCCTTCATGTTTTCCACTTTTTTGTGACGTGTACTAGGACTTTGGTAATTTTTTGCAGGGTCATAATGTATTCCCCGCGCTTTTTTAAACGATTTGCTAGAAATGGCACTTACTGTTGCTAGCGCTCGGCAAATAGGGTTACCCGCTGTGGGAATTTGTTTTTAAATATACGAAAAAGCTTTACATCCGGGGTCTGGATTTTATGTTAACTAAAAAAAACGTCCTAATACATGCGCAGTTTTTAGAACTGGTAATTTTTGTAGCGTAGGGTTTTTGCAGAGTACCAGACTTATGTCAGTTTTTTGCCAGTCAAAACCAACATTTGGATAGACGGAAGCAAAATCGCCGTGCTTAAAACGGAGACCTTCGCTTTCGCTTCGGTCAATAAGGCTACTTTTTGTTTCAAGTTCGAGTAACTTATTTTTAGGCCGCAAAAAACTTAATGGCGTCTATGAAGTTAGCTGCAAGCTGCGCAAATCCCGACTTTTTGCGCCGCTGACATGAATAAATTATTACTGCGCAATGACTCGCCTCGTATTCACAGAATCTATTAAGTTTTATTCAGCCTATAACAAAAAAAATGTGTATTTCAATATCTAGGTATATTATTGTTAGGACTATTCCCATCGTGGTGACCCTAACATTAGAGGTCAAGTGTTTAAGCAAAAAGCTCGTTGATGCTGATATTATGTTAAAAGGTGATGATAGCGGTTCAAAAACCCCAAAAAAGTACCTGCCAGGCACGAGTATGTTGAATTAGGCCTTGAAAGCCTAATTTTATATCGTTTTTTCTATCATAACAAAAAACGGTTTATTAACAGTTATCATATTTTTGGAGCAATAAAGTGAAAAGGTGGCGACTTGGCGAGTTTTAGTCAGTATAGTTAAGTTTTCTATATAAGCAAAGTGGTGGTAAAATACGTTATATTATAACAAGTTATTATTAATTACTTAACAATTAGTAGTTCACGTTCGCGACTGATAAGACCGTTTTATTAATTACATGTGTTTTAGCTATAGGTATGTTCAAGTTTAATCATTACTTCCCGATTTATTTAGGTTATCAATAAGAATATCTAACTTACTTATGTTTAAAAATCCTATTTGTATGGCATTACTAAGTATCTTGTCGCAGAAAGCCGTGGTGGCTTAGAGGTAGTGACACCCGCCTTACAATTGTGAGGCGGGTTCAAATCCCCAATCCCGTACCAATGAGTTCTTTGGAATTTATGTACGGAATTTCACACCACTGGCTTTTCGGTGAAGGAAAACATCGTGAGGCAACCTGCATATGTAGAAGAAATTCGATGGCGTATGTGAATCCACCAACCCGCACTGGACCAACGTAGTGGAAATGACCCAATTACCCTTCGTGGGTAGGCCTACGTCCTGCAGTGGACTTTTAAAAAAGGCTGATATATAGGCTAAGTATCTTGTAACACCAGAACAGTAAGCTCAGTTAGCCATTACTTTGAAGTACGATAATTGGCTCATCTGCTCCCGGGGTGATTTGTGTGTACAAAGCCTAATGACTGGATTACTACTACATCATCTGAACACCCTGAGGTAGCTAGTTTGGTTCATTTTGTCACAGTGTCTATGAAAGCGACAAAGTATCTTACAATGAGATGTCGTAGTTCATAGAGTCATTAACTAATCTGTGATTTTGAAAATGTATTTAAATACATACTTCATGCTTCATTATCTGTAATGTAATGTACGTTTTTACCTGCGGCTTCGACTGCATACGCAATATATCATTATAATTTATAGCCTATGTGTTATTCTGATATATAAGCTTTATGATTGCAAAGTTTCATCTCAACCCGTTCAGTGGTTTTTGCGTGAAAGAGTAACAAACATCCATCCATCCATCCTCACAAACTTTCGCGTTTATAATATTAAGTACGAGTAGGATATAGATTAAGATGGCATTAAAAATTTAGCGATTGTCTTTTAATGAATTTGTCCATTCAAATGTCAATGTTGTTTATGACTTTAAAACTTTAATATTATGTTTTGATTGTATGATGTATTGACATTCTAAATTAACTTTATTATTTATTTGTTGTGTGTAAGTAATTTGATATTCATTGACATTTTTTACCATTTAAACTATCTTTATCCATTGTATTCGGATTTTTTAACTATGCTTGATTATTTTAAGATTAATTTAAGTTTAAGTATGGAATCTGTTCTGTTCTGAAAAAAATCTGTTCTGCACGGATCGGTGTAGCATTTTTCGTATTATTCTCTCTTTCCATTAAAAAAATAATTATCCAAATCGGACTACTACGTAAAAAGTTACGCGTGGTTATACATAAAAAAAAAATTACGCGTCGAATTGAGTACTTACCTCCTCAGTTTCATCGGTCGAAAAACAACATGCTATCTACGGAGACAACATATGAATATAGGCAGTGTGGAAATATGAATTAAATTAGAAAATATGAATAAAATTCAGAATCGAAAAATGTTATGTTGAAGGAAAGAGAGTGCACCAGTCAATAAAGGCTAAAATGTCATTTTACGTGGAAACTGTTGGAGGAAAGTAAGGACATGCTGTTGAATGTGTCAAGGTAAACGCAGTAATTGAAATAGTTGAACGGAAATAGGTAAAATGACCATTCATGGAACTGTTCCAATGAGGATAAGTAACAACAAATATGTACGTATTAGGAAATTAAATTATTGTGTCTGATGTACACATACATAATTATTTATATTGTACAATGAGTTATCGAAATATGTAGATAGATATATTATAGTAAGGCTTTATATTGCTAAAACGTGATATCCACACCGTAAATTAATTAACCGACAACTACTACTACTGAAAGTTCGGAAAAACACTTCGACTGATTAGTCGAAGTGTTTTCCGAACTTTCAGTCATCATACCTACATAGGTACATACTCGATTTGGTTGACTAACTGTCTGCCGGTTTTTTCATCGTCATTGTCTTCTTCTTCTTCTTAGTTTTGGCGTCGCATTATTGTGCATTTGCCAGTGTCAAGTATTAAGTTTTAAAAATTTTTGATAATATTTTATCAAAATAGTCACTGTCGTAGTCTCGTCATAGTCCAATAAAGTCGCTGTCAAGTCCAATCATAGTCCAAGTCATACCTCAGTAACGCAGTGGAGACTTTACTAGAGGCGTCTATGGAGTTTTGGTAACAACATGATACGTCACATTATGTCACTTGCCTACACTCATGCACGTAAATCAGCTCATAATCAACGAAATACCACCATTTCTCACTAATTAATACAATGAGGCGACATGATTTTCCGCGTTCCCGCCAAAACTCATCGTCTTTGTCATACATGTATATTTTTTTAACTGTATACACTTTTTAACATGTGTATATAGGTACCTATATTATAAATATTTGTAAAAGCTTGAGCCTCTTGCATCATAATGGAACATTCTGTGGTAGGTTTTTACAAAATGTTGCACCACAGTGTTGTTGGCTGTTTCAGGAGGGACACGACTAGGCGGGTGTTGCAATATCCTCCTGGGTATCTCATCAAAGAGTCTGTCCAGGTAATTGGCCCCAGATTATCCCACCTGGCGTGATTTGTGGGCGCATGACCTAATCACAGAGGTGCCTATTTTATAGGCCGTGGTACGACAGCCCACCCTGGGTAGTGACTCATGGAGAGATCTAAATTCAATACAGAATTGCCCGGTTAGTGTTTGTTGCCGTATTGTACTTGGAATATCGTGTTATACGTCACTTGTAATGCATAGTCATAATGATATAGTAGGAAATTAAATACGTGTACATATGGCAGTAAAATTATTGTCTCATGCATCGACACTTATAGACTTGAGTTACAAAATACGTAACGACGTTGTTCTGGTCATCATAATTTTATATTGAACTGAAATTGCTTGAAGAAATGATAAGCCTTGTGCGTGTTTTAAATCGAAGGTCAAACATGCAGTTTTACAATACCAATTTTAAACCACCCGCAATGATATACCCTGCCTACTAAGTATTAATATAAAGGTACTCACGATAGATCCCAGTAAAAGCGTCATATTGTAAAATTTCGTCATTAATTTTGTACGAATAGCCACGAAAAGAACTAATTTCGACGTGTGTAAAAGTGACAGATATATTATTATGCCATGACGCTGTCTCGTTCTGACACTACGAACGAAATAATTCGTGGCGCGCATACTAGCCCGGCACGGGCCTAATTCTCTATCGACAAAACGTAACCTGTGACGTAACGTAACGCGGTAAGTAATTATTTTATTTCAGTGAATTTAATATGGAGAAATGTTTGATAAATGTAAATTTACGTTAAAATAAATTAAAAACCGAATTTAAGTTATGTTATTTGAAAATAAATATTTTTCACGCGAATATCATGAAAACAAATAGCATGTTAGAGCGCGTTACATGCTTGTTTTCATACAGAATCACCCACCAAAGTGTTTTACTATTTGCTGACATATACCTAAGAAATAACTCTTCATTTAATTGTATCGCCACCATTCTGTATCATAATTTAACAAGTTCAAAAGTGGTAAAACACGATGTGAATGGTTGATCTTAAAGAAACACAGCAATGACATTGTCGACTTATCTCCTGACTATCATGTAGCAGCAGAGTGCTAGCCAAGACAAGTAAAACGAACCCAAACACGACGGGTCTATATTGTTTAGTACAGGAGTTCCTATAGCCATTTCGACTCCATCATCAGATCAGCTCTATGGTACCATATTATTGCATTGTCACGCGATACACAAATGCGTTCAAATCAGCTCAATCGGAAACCAGAAAGTTGGTCAAAGGAGTTGTACCTGATTTACAAGGAACTCGGTATTAAAATTCTAACCAAGATCATTTAATTTTTCTACGAATGTACTTAAATTTGAAAGCTCCATGGAGTAATAAAAAATAATATGTAGCCCTGCATTTTTTTTTCAATTGTTATTTTATAAAATTATATTGGAAATTCAAAATAATATTTTCTAGGAAAATAAATAGGGCAAATAAGCGCTAGATAGCCCTTTCCGGGCTAAATCATTACACTAATGAATAAACAAATACAAATACAATACTACAGTAAACAGTGCTAGATCTAGCTCCAAAAGGGCTAAGGTGGCAACACTGATCGAAAATCAAATTAATATTCAATTTCCTTTGACATTGACATTTCTATTATACTTTTTTTTTAAATTGGCTTTGAGTTTTTTCAGATTAGCGTGTTTCTTTACGAGATATCCGTTCCGTTTCACGTTACATACCCCAAATATATATTATCGATTTTCTAAATATTGCAGGGCTTTAAAAATATGTTTTTGGGCCATTCTCTACTAACTGGAAACTTGTCTATTAAAAGTTGTCCTAACCCTATTTTTCTACAAAATTAAAAATATCATTATGTTAGTCGATAGCTAGTTATAACATAAATATATATAAACAAGAAACCATCGTAATTTTGCCTTATTTTTCGAATTATAGGCGATTTTGTGAAAAAATGCGGCAGAGGACTTTTTTTTCCCCTCAGAGAACTGTTTATGTCAAGGTTTATATGAAGAAAAAAATACAATATTAGTGATTAAATGTAATCAAATAAATTCAATTTTTTATTAAATAAATACTTTATCACATACAGAATTACGCCATCGGTGATTACGTGTTGGTTAAATTTCTAGTAAGAAACACTGAAATATGCTGCAGAAATCAACAAGATAGACACAGAAGGAGGCGAACTAACAGTAACGTCAAATAAAACAGTCCTATATCACATTGAGCAGACTTCTGTGTTATAAAATTCCAGAGGACTGTTGCACAGAGGACTGTTATTTTTACGTAAAAATGACGTACCACATATCAGTTTAAATATTACTTAATAAAACAGAAACAGCTATAAATTATCACCCTGAGCAATTTTTTTGTTATATAAATATAATTATAGCACATAAAACACCGTAAAATAGACTTATCAGGGGAATGTTCATTCAACACTACAGAAGCGTGGCTCCCACACAGACGCAGAGTTGTCACTGCGCAAAATGACGGTGACTTGTTTAGCAACAGTGAGTGTCCACCACTACTAGTCCAGTTACCTTGCGGCAGCGATATGAGCAAGTTTAAGCAAATAAAATATATCTTGAATTGTGTGATCGGTGTAGAAAAATTCAAACCGAACACTAAGGTCGGCACCCAGTGTTTCCGGTGCCAAGGATTTGGACACGCATCCAAAAATTGCAACAGGTCACATAGGTGCGTTAAATGTGCCCTGGCACATCCTACCTGGGAATGCCAGAAAAAAGATAGAGAGGAGCCAGCCCTCTGTTGCAACTGTCAGCAAAACCACCCAGCAAACTACGGACAATGTGCGGCAAGGTTAAAATATCTGGAACGCATTCAGTTGAAGCGCGTGTCTTCAAATAAAACTCAAGTCGCTAGGATTGAAGCTACACTGCCCTTTCATAAATCTAAATCTGTTTGGCCTGAAATTTCCAGCAAGACCAAGCGACAAACACAAACCCAGACACAAAAAGAAGAATCTCAAGATTCCATGGTTTCCAAAGAGCCTAATACGAGTAAATATCAGAATCCGTTACCAATCAAGAAAGATACGACCCATACCGAAGAGTCATCTAAAAGCAAAACTGTGGAGAACACACAGGACTTGGCCACAGCCGAAATGTTGGAAATATTAAATACCATCAAGTCGCTCAAAGAAGAATTCTCAAGATGTAAAACTTTTATGGATAAAGTTATTCTCATTCTCACACACTTGGGCCATTATGTCTAGCAACCCTACTGGATTCCGAGTGCTTTATTGGAACGCGGATGGCGTTCGTAACAAACTGCAGGAACTTAACATGTTGGTAAGGGAGCAAAGCATTGATGTTATAGCTGTTTCTGAAACCAAATTGTCTAATCGCGCTAATTTCAATATTGCGGGTTTTGCATGCTATCGCAAAGATAAGCGGACAAACGGCACTGGACAGGGAGTGGCTATCTTAGTCAGGTCAGATCTAGTCCACAGCTTTATTCCTACCCCAGCCACCACAAATCTTGAAATAGTGGGTGTCTGTATTAAACTATTCAATACTAATACACTTATTTATGCTGTCTATCAGTCACCAAACATTCCTCTTTCAATAAATGATCTCAATTTGGTAATGGCTACAGGTAACTCGGTGATAGCGATGGGCGACCTAAACGCTAAGCATCCATACTGGTCACCTGGGCATCCAAATGAACATGGAAAACGCCTATATGAACATATGTTAAACAGTGAATACTTTGTCCATGGTCCACAAAATCCAACTCTAGTTCACTATTGTCCTAATTTTAAACCATCTACCCCTGACCTTTTACTAACAAAAAATGTTCACACTTTAAATCAGATTCTAACGGTAAAAGCTTTATCATCCAACCACCTACCAGTTCTTGCTAATTTTGAAGTAGCAATCAAACGAAAACCGATTACCAAATTTAATTACTCTAAGGCTAATTGGGTAAAATACAGGCAAGACATGAATAATCGCATCTGTCTTACAACTCAAACCTACAACACCAAAGATGCTATTGACTCGGCTGTTGCTTGCCTTCAAAGTTCTATACTGGAGTGCAGAAACGCGTGTATTCCTATATCAGAACTAAAACCCTGGAATGCATCTTTACCCCGTCGTATTAAGAGATTAATTAAAAGTAAAAATCAACTTAGGCGATATGCTGCCACTGAACCAGTATACGTGATACGTAAGCAACTAAATCAAAAAGTTCATAAATTGCAAGCCGAGATTAACTCAGCCGTCAAATCAAATAACGACAAAAAATGGAATTCTAAATTAAAGAAAGTTGACAACCCTAGTGCTGACCTGTGGCGGACGGTAAAAGGGCTGCAATCTGTTCCCTCAACTACCATACCTCCTCTCAAAACTAGCGATGGAGTCCCAACTACTACAATACAGGAACAATGCGATAGTCTCGCCAACGCATTCCTGGATAATATGCTCCTGACACAGCAATGTAACAGTGATGAGAGGGAAGTAGTCAAGTGCTCACTGGCAGCCTTAGAAACTGACACTAGCGAAGAAAGTGATTCGTCTTTGTTAGTCCGACCAGCCGAAGTCAAAAAAGTCATTAATAGTTTGAAAATTCGCAAAGCTCCCGGAGATGACCAAATTTCTAACCTACTTATTAGAAACCTACCTCAAAAGGGAATAATTACGATAACAAAAATATTTAATGCTTGCCTAACCTTAAATTACTTCCCTGCCGCCTGGAAAATTGCTAAAGTGATCCCCATACTCAAACCCGGCAAAGATCCCACAGACCCTAAATCTTATCGCCCTATTAGCTTACTCCCATGCTTGGGAAAACTATTTGAAAAGATTATATACATACGATTGGCGCGTTTCTCTGATGATACCTTGATTGATGAACAGTTCGGTTTTCGAGCAGGGCATTCCACTGTACAGCAATTAGCTAGAGTCGCTGAAGCAGTGTTGCACAATCTGAACCTGAAACGATCTACTGGTATGTTCCTGCTCGATATCGAAAAAGCATTCGATACAGTATGGCATGATGCGTTACTACACAAAATGATGCTCTCAACCACCCCGATAAAGTTAGTTAAAATTGTAAGATCTTACATTTCTGATCGACCTTTCCAAGTCCATATAAACAATTGCTGTTCGTCCCCAATAATCATGCCTGCAGGAGTACCCCAAGGTTCTATCCTTGGGCCCCGCCTGTTTTTGTACTACATTAACGACATCCCAATACAACCACGTACAAATATCGCTTGTTTCGCAGACGATACTGCGTCGTTTACATCCTCAGAAGATACTGATTTGATAATAGGAAGGCTACAGTTATCCATCGAACTTCTCTTATCATATTTCCAAAAATGGAAACTAAAAATCAATTCGTCCAAAACTGAAGCAATATTATTTTCTAGGCAGCGCTCGTTACCAACTCGAAAACTACAAATAGACGGCTATTATATCCCATGGAGCCGGTCGATTAAATATTTAGGCTTAACGTTAGACAACAAACTCAACTGGTCAGAAAATACTGATAAGCTGCGACTAAAAGGCACAAAGGCACTTAATGCACTAAGTCCAGTCCTTAACAGAAAATCTTGCCTCAGCAACATGACCAAACTAAATATTTATCGCACCCTTATCAGACCGTGCATAACTTACGCGTGTCCCGTCTGGAGTAGCACCTGTCCTTCAAATATAAACAAACTTCAAGTTCTCCAAAACAAAGCTGTAAAATGTTCATTTAATACTCCCTTGTACACCAACCTCAGTAAAATTCATTCAAATATAGGACTACCTAACATAAAACAATATCTATATAAATTATCTAAATTATTCTATTTATATAAAAATCCTGTGAATAAAAACATTATAGTTAAAAACATTTGCAAAACCCGCAAAAAAGATCTAAGTTATATCGATAAATACAACCGCTACAAATTACCACATCACTGGTTCCTCGACTGCGATGAATAGGTACAGCGTGCCGCGCAGGCGCGCACCTCCACTGGCCACAGCCGTGCGCGCCACTATCGCCCGTATTGTTTTAGGCATGCGGAGCGGAGTGGCGCGCGCGGTCCGACTCGGGCGACGCGCGCTTGTGCGTCACACAATTCATGCTTTGCTCGCCTGCCGCGCTGTTTGTTTACTTTGAGTTGAGCTCAGTATGCGATTTCCTACCCTCATTATTTAGTTTTATAGTTGTAATTCTGAATTATCCTAGTAATATTCAGTTATTAAAAAATGTAGTCCTCCTACTAAAGGTTACATACATATCTTAACTCATTATGAAACAACTCTGATTAATATATTTTATAGAATCATGTAATTAAATATCTACTAATAATTTATTTACCTGCAATAAGTTTATATAAGTGCCTAAATTTGAAAACGTTAATTTAATTTATTTTCTTGTCGCCTCTAGGATTATAACGTACACTAGAGATGATCAATGTTTTATAAGTTTAATGTGCAATAAAGATATTTTGAAATTGAATTGAAATTGGTGACTTGTTTAGCATGGTGACCAAGCAAACTTCACACTGTTAACTTTCCGTTTCAGGCGAATGTAACCTCAATAGTGCTTAATATTTTTGTGGTGCGATATATTCAAAATGCGACAGGGGACTGTTCAAAAAATGTATGGACGAAATTCGAACACTAGTTTTTAGTACTAAAAAATATTCTAAAATTATAATTGCTGTTTGTTCACATGCATTCAATATTCCTTATGTTTATAGAGTTATAAGATTTTATTTTTTGTAAATACAACTAATAAAAATCGAACCGAATTATACTCGATCCGGAATTGGGACATACAGAAGACTGTTTTTAGTGGCCTTTAGACCGAATTTATGAAATGATTATGATTCTAAATATTAAATAAGTTTGGGCTCCTTAAATAACAGGTAGTATTATGTGTTTTAATACACAAAACTATGCATTAATATAGCCAAAAAGTTAAAAAAAATTGCTTGGACAATGATTTTCCTGTTAGTAGAGAATGGCCCTTTTATCAGATAATAATTACAATTTGAATGCTCTTTATAAAACAGCAATCATTGATCTGGTTAGAATTTTTATTTATTTTAATACCGGTAACGGAACAAATCCTTTAACTTGCAAGATTCCACCCGAACTTACCAAACAGGTAAATAGGAAGGTACATCCATGGCAACCTAAATAAAAGATTGTAAAAACAAATCTCTCACCTCTCCCGCTTCTCCCGACGAACCTCAAGTCATTAAACTTGGCAACCCTATTCTTCATCACCGCGGAGTTGTTCCGGAGTTCAGCGGAGCAGTTCTCATCGTTCCCCGCTCGGACGGTGACCAGGGTCCCGTCGAGCACCTCTCCCAGGGCCACCACCTTGAACCCGCCCGGGAGAGTCTTGTTGGACCGCCAGTGCACTGGCAATATTGAACACATGTAGTCTGGGCTGCCCGTTCTTACTGTCGACAAAATAATGCTGTGTTAGAGAGATATTCTGAAAGCTGTTGCTATATTAGAAAAACTGTAAAGCGCAACTTCTGTTTTTCAGCACTATAGATTTCAAATTTCAAATTCATTTATTGCCAAAACAATATGTCTCTCTATAAACTATGGCATTTAAGGGTATAGAACTATAGATTAGTAAATTTTAATTTTTAAATGAATTCTACTCGTTAATTTTAGTAATTATCGTTACGAGTGTTGGAGTTCTAAACGAAACCTTAGATTATAGGTAAATAATAATCATCAGACAGATAGACAAAAATATCAAGAGCGTTCATGTACTTTTTAATATCTATTTTGATTATTTGACTGACTTTAAATTTAAATTATATGATTTGCAGCCTATATAATAACCAGAGCTTAAAATAGGCTTTTCTTATACATTTCTAATACTCATTGGATGCAAGAATTTTATCATACTAATATTATAAATCCGAAAAGTTTGTTGGTTTGTTCCTCTTTCGCGCAGCAACGGAGCGACTTGATTTTGGCATGGATATAGTTCAATGGCCGGAAAGTGCTTTGGCTACTTTTTATCCCGAAAAAATAAAAGAATCCTGTGGGATAGCACAAAAGTCAAATTCCACGCGGGCGGAGCCGCGAGCAAAAGCTAGTAATCTTTATACCAAAGTCATACGCTCAGAGCAGCGTGTTGATCTGCATCTGCACTTAAAGTTAAACTCTCCGTCCGCTTGCACTAATTCAAGTAAAATGTCACCGAAACCGAACAGCAATGAAAAAAATATCTCATATCAAAGTACAACAATCTAAATTTCGTACATTCGAATAAATCAAAAAGTGTCAATCCGATTACACAACAAGCCAAACCCGAACTCTTCCCGCAATTAAAGATGCGGTTACACGATTTAACAGCGGGATTTGAGAACCACGTAACGGTCGGTGAAATCGTAAAAAGTTAAATAGTGAATGTGGTTTCTCTATTTACGGAAGTTGAGGCTACAAATTGTGGGGCGGCCGTGTGGTCGGCGGCTGGAGAGGACCGAGCCGCGAGGGCTTCGTGGCTAAGTTCAGGTTGACCTTGAAGGCTTTATCGCACAAATAATACAATACATGCACTCATAGTCTATACTTTGATCTCTGCGACAGCTGTCAGAAAAATTACGCCTATGAAGTCCTGCATTTCTTAATAGTACAGACAGTATCTGTCAATGACATACTTTATGGGCATGCCGATTAGTGATGGGCGACGAATGATCGTGCACAAAGAGTTTTAGATAGAGTTTTAATTAAAATATCGATAGTTTATACTGACGATATTTTAAATAAAACTTAATTTATCATTAATTTTATTGTTTACTAGCGGACCCGGCGAACTTCGTTTCGCTTTCCGTAAGAACCTTGTACAGAGTATTAAAAAACTTCAAAAAAAAAATAAGCCAAATCGGTCAAGCCGTTTTCATGTTATGTCGTGACAACGGAAAACGGGTTTCATTTTTATATATATAAATTTAAATATCATAACATTTTTTACATGTGTAATTAAATTAAACCCAATTATATGTTACATTAGCATCGATAATAGTGAAAAACGTCGATAAATACTATCGTTACATTATTATGATTATTTAATTAATATCATAACATTATTTATATGTGTACATATTTGATCTTAAATAATAGTAAGTAAATGAAATCCAATTTCTCACCTTCAACTACTCATTCGATTTCATTACAACATTGTTTGAAAATCGATTTTTTCCACCACTATCTCAACACTAAAAATGTCAATCTTCTATGTCAATGTCCGCAGAGATCAAGTTAAATTTTATAGAGTATATATTAAAATGTATCAAGTGTTAGCGATCACTGAAATTAAGCAACGTTCGGCCACGTCAGTATTCGGATGGGTGACCGCCGGTGATTTACAACTGAGCACTGCTATGGCTCGTATTACGTTTGATTGTGGGTCCTGATTGTTTTAACCGTTTAGCCAGGTAGAGGCTTTCAGGCGGCTTAAAAAGTGTGACACGAGACTATGGTTTAATACAAACTACTTACACGAGTAATAATTTGAGCTACTATTACACACTTCAATTTTTTCAGCACAATATGTTGAATTAGAACATTTCTAAATAGATATACCTGTTAAAGGCATGATGATGAGAAAATATTGCTCGTTTTGTTCAGTAGCATGAAATAATAATATTACTTTAGAATAATACAATATTAAGTTTTAGCATAGACGTATATGGTTCGTCTATGGTTGATTAGGTAAAATTAACGATAAAATGTTTTAAGAATCTGACCAAACTATCAACATGTCAATGTGAACTTTATCTTAAACATAGTATTACGTATGTAGCAAACGCAAAGCTATACGAAATAAAAAATGCTTCTGTATACCCATATGTAGTTCCGCACTAAGCCAATATTGCCTTCAGTGATTAGTGTTTTAGCCAAATATTTCGGCATTATTTCCAACACGCCTCGGTCTTTCCCGTTGTCCAAATATTATCAAGGTCTTATTAACAAAATCTACATCTATGACTCTAGACTCTATCTTTGTATATCGGCCGACCTGTTCGATGCGTGAATCATCTTCGGTTATCCAATTTGTTACGTTAAGCAAGTCTCACACGAGACAACCGAGGCTTATTGTTTTTTCACAATAAACAATTAATGTGAAAAAAAACAAAGAGCAAACCACTAACTTTAAATAGAACTCTAATGTTAAATAAAACCCACTTATAAGTTTTATTGTAGTTTGCATAACTGATGATTAGCGAAGTCAAAAAATATGTTACACAATAAATTGTGAGTCCCGGTTGTTTTGACTATGAATTAACTTTTTTGCATTAACACTACCCATTGCCTTAGTTCTGCCATACTGAGACTATTAACAGTCTCAAAAAAGGGTCTCCCATTTTTATTGACAGTCTCAAAAAAGGGTCTCCCATTTTTGAGACTGTCAATGACTGAGACCAAGGAATTTTATTTTTAATACAAGAAAAACAGTAGAAAATAGGTACATAATATTATTTTGCTGGTTTAGATGAAAGTTATATCATCCTTTAATTTGATATTTATTCCGAACTTTATATTTATTAAAAAAAAAGAAATTTAATAGATATTTTATACAAGATATTTTATATGTGTGAGTCTCGGCAAAACGCAATTTTGCATGCGCAAACAAAAATCACGACAACCAGTTATAGATCACTCGCAGCGGAGATTGATCAGGCGCTGTTACCAACTACTTTAGATACAGTTGCTGTTGTCACGTGTAAGAACGGCGTTATCAAAAACGAACTTTGATGCTCGCGGACGGATCTTTCTTGCGGAACTGTAGATTTTTTGTGAACAAGTATGGGTTTCTTTGGACACCTTTGTTACTGGTTGGAATATTATTGCAAAATTTGTAAATGTTTTTCATAATTTCTAGTTTTAGAACATTTTATTTATTGAATATAATATGTTATGAACTATAACTAAAATATTAAAATCCGAATCTTACAACTATGTGATTTTTAAATGTTCATTTTGGTATTTCTAGCCAATTCAAACTTAATGGCGTTTGTGAAAACGAGGCGACTTGTTACGCGACGCCAAATTTTTAAGTCACCGTGGGTGAGGGCTCGAGATTTGCGCAGTTCGTAGGTAGAGTCTGGCCAACGAAAGCTGTCCACGTATTATTTTCAGAAGTTTTGAAATGGCAATAATTTAAGACTGTCAAAATTGACACTTTGACGTTTCGTACTACTGAAAACGAACTTGAACCATTCATAATACATGTTGGGGACAGTAGCAGTAGCAGCGAAGAAAGCAATGAAGCTGATTCAATATCAGATGTAGAGTTTTTGGAATCCGATTTTAACTATGACTCATTGCTCCTATATTTGTACGGCTCCTCGGGGTCCTCGACTGTACATAAATAATGGATTATTTGAAAATAGTAAAAAGACAGAATTAAAAGTAATCTTTTATTTGATATTCTTCATAATACATTCGAAAATTTCAACAACAGTTGCTAACAAAACAAAATTTTTACAACTCGAAAAATATGTACTTGCTGAAAAATAAATAGTATCAACTCCGTTTATGCAGTGTATAGCCAGGGGTAACAGCTCTTGATTTTTTAAAATTCCCGCCTTTTTTCTTGGACATCTTTCGTTGGTCAGACTCTTACTTTGTTCATACAGTTGATTTTGTGACACAATGAAATCCACTTGGCTTAGGATTAGTTATAGGACTATTTTAAAAGTCGTCAATATAAAATGAATATACCCTCATCCCATTAATGCGTATGTTCTACAGATCTCGAACACGACAATATTATAAAATTGACAAAAAACTTGTTCCATAATGAACGGAGTTACATCAGTTAAAGAAGAACTATTATTTGCAGTTATAATTTGATTTTAATTATACCGCTACTGCATTCCATTGCGTTAACCATAATTACTTGAAATTTTGTTGACATTTTTAACTCTTGTATTCTTCTTTTATTTTATTTTCTGTGTTATTAAGCTGTTACTAGCGAGCCGCCCCGGTTTTGCACAAATGTATTATATAAATCTTTCTCTTGAATCACTAATATCTATTAAAAAAAACGCATCAAAATCCGTTGCGTAGTTTTAAAGATATAAGCATACTCGTACATAGGGGCAGACAGTGGGAAGCGATTTTGTTTTTTATTATGTACTAGTGATTATGTTTTTAAAAATTGGCTCTCACTTGGCAATCACGGCAAGTCTAGGTATAAGATGGGTGTATTATCCAAGCGTTGTTAGGTAAATACCACTTATATGGAAGTACATAATCGGCCAAGTGCGAATCAGGCTCGCGCATCAAGTGTTCCATACCGTGTGTAAGCCACCCTTAATGTATTTTATTTTAATTTAGTTATTTATTTTTGACGGAACTTACAACTGAATATTCTATAAATATTTCAAGTATCTTCATGCTGCCGTTATTAATATCGAGCAAAAAAATCACGATACCTGTATGGGTGCCCCCCTTAAATATTTATTTTATTTTAATTTAAATATTTATTTTCAAAGTTCATATTTAATCACATATTCTGTGAATATTTCAAGTATTGTTATTGCCGTTATTCATATCGAGCGAACGGCTAAACATTCAGATTGGTAATATGGGAGCCCGCCTTATTTTTTTTCTTCTTTAGTATTTGTTGTTATAGCGGCAACACAAATACATTATCTGTGAAAAATTAAACGTACTAGCTATCGTACGGTTTATGAGATACAGCCTGCTGACAGATAGACAAACGTACGACCAGCGGATTCGAGTTTATTATAATGATTAGTAATAGGGTCCCGTTTTTACCTTTTGGGTACGGAACCCTAAAAATCATCTGGTTAACAACGTTGATCGGTTAGAAACACCTCACATGAGCGCTATAATAATAATTTAAGTAAACAAAAATAAGGAAATCTCGCGTTTTTTCCGCCGGTTAGCGAAAGTGTTAACACTTTGACAATACATTTTTTGTTGAAGTTCATGTAACTTGATAATTTAAACGCGTTAATAAATTAAAGTCGTAGGCAAAAACTTGATCGAAATATCGGAATAATAAGGTATTTATTTATCTCATATTTTCGATGCGCGATTATTCCCGTAGTATTAGAAAAACTTATGTTTTGTCAATAAAAAAATGGTAATGTTAAAGCGCATCAAGTCGTGACATCGCGCCGAATCAAACTTTGACAGATTCCTTTATCATTTTTTGTTTTGAGAAATAAAAAAATATACGATTCCAATACGAGTATTTTTCTGATAAACTAATTATATTTATTAGACATCTAGCCTTATAGACCCGTGACTTAAGATAGTTATTGAGTGTTTATGAATAAAATACCTAAGCAATTACTTAATTGCTTTATAAGGCCTACTGTCATGATGGTAGTGTCAGTAAATAAATAGGTAATATGAATATTGTCCAGTCACGCATGTTTGGAATAACAATAGTAGTGTCATCGACACGCTTACATTTCTATCATCTAAATGATTGTTTACTTATTAGCATCTACTCTTCAAATTGAACCATTTAAATCTTTTAGAATTGGTTGTAGGCATGTCTAGTGCTGTACTATTTTTTATAAATACCGAAGATTATCGTAGTAATAGAGAGTGGTTGCTACGCTATAAAAAGTATAATAGATAAAGACAAAAGACTAAGACAAACCGATCAAATTGTTCTAATTACTACGTATGGAGTTTTCTGTTACACATTAAAAACTGGTCTACAATGTAGTATGATGATCTAAAAGACTAAAAAGTACCTCTTTCTCTAGATGCAAAAACACTTGACTGCCTCGATGGCTCAGGGGTTGGTAACCCAGACTTCTAGATCAAAAAGGCGTCGGTTTGATCCCCACCCAGCGCAAGCATTTATGTGATGAACATAGGTGATTGCTCCATGTCTGGGTGTTATTTAGGTACTATCTATATAAGTAGGTATGTATTTAAAATATGTATAATATGTCGTAAATCAGTCTCTGGCAGCCATATTACAAGCTTTGCTTAGTTTGGGGTCAGAGGCCGTGTGTAAGATGTCCCCTAATATTTTTATTTTTACTTCAGTGCATTTTACTTTACGGGAAACAATAGCTTGCAGAATTATTATTGTAAGCATAAAATATGGGAAGGAAATCAAAACGTTAGGCGTGTATATACATATACGTACAAAATATGTGAAATTTTGAGCTGATCATGAAAGTATGTGTGTGGTTGATTTAATTTTTTTAATGTATTTTCATAAACTGTAACACAACTTTCTCCGTGAACGCGTTGAAGTCTTTTATTAGGAGAGTTTCTATCAGACGTTTCGGTTCTTTCTTGTCTATTAAATTAAATTTTGACAGGTTACATCATCTTCATTCTTGTTAGTGGTTGTGTAATTTCGATTACGTTTAATTATAGGGGGAGAGACGTGGAAGAACGACCTTCACCCACCTGATAACCAGATGAGACATACTGTACTGTATCAGCCTTTTTTTAATAGTCGACTACAGGACGTAGGCCTACCCACGAAGGGTGATTGGGCCATATCCACCACGCTGGCCCAGTGCGGGTTGGTGGATTCACATACGTCATCGACTTTCTTCTACGGACATATGCAGGTTGCCTCACGATGTTTTCCTTCACCGAAAAGCCAATGGTGTGAAATTCCGTACATAAATTTCAAAGAACTCATTGGTACGGGACCCGGGATTTGAACCCACGACCTCACGATTGTAAGGCGGGTGTCACTACCTCTAAGCCACCACGGCTTCAGATGAGACATACTTTTTATGAAATGTTATTTCCATACAAATAGGCCTATGATAGTTTGCCTATCGAAAAGTGTTCATTACTACACTATATTTATTTCGATTTTTTTTAAATGATTTATATACCTTCACTCTTTTGATAGCCGGTATTTTTTATTCCTAGTTTTTAATTTAGAAAATATACCTTGGTAGGTTTTCTTACTTAATATTATTCATTCTACCTGGCAAGCAACTATGAACAAATATGTCAATATAAGTACGAAATTGATCTTATAACCAGTCAAAATTGGTATCATAAGAAAGATGATTTAATTACAAAATTAATCAAACAGGCTTGCCTTCAAAAAATTGTTCAGTATATATTTTAAATATAATAAAAAAATAGCCATGAACACTTTACGATAGAGGAGCTATCATAGGCGTGTTTATAAATGAATTATATAATATGAATGATGATTTTAAAAAAAAATCGTTTCATCTGGTTATCACGTGGGTGAAGGTCGATCTTCAGCGGCTCTTAGGCTATTAAAGCTCCATTGTGACTGCAAATTTTATTTATGTTTAGTCAAAATCATTTATTTTGTAAGTGTCAGTAGGTTTTATAGCACTAAATGTACAATAAATATATAGGTATATTTAGTTGACAACAACAAAATGACGTTGGAACATCAAAATTAATTAAATAAATAGATTATAAAAAGATAATAGTACTATTACTACTAATAATATTAAAATTTGTATAAGTACTTAAAATCTAACTAAGCATCCTAAGTTTAATGTTGAATAGGAATTTATGAACTTAGAATTATGTATACACAAATATATTAATCACAGTAACTAAGTTCAAAGCAAGTCTACATTGAAGCATATTTACATATTTATTGAATAATTATAATTCAAGCTAGACTTAAAAATAGCAATTTAATATATCAATATTCCTGTCACGTGTCTAATTAAACTTGTAAACATACACAATGTTTTTGGTCTTCTCATATTAGCTTCCACAGCCTTTTGGAATCAGTGTTTGGTTAATGTTTTATTGAGTTTAATGGTAGTAAGTAGTAATGTAAGTTTGCTTTGTAGGTTTGGAATTCCAACCCGAGTTTTATATTTTCCCTTTAAGATTTCATTTTATATTTTTTAAACTAAATTGCTTGTTAATGTATTACCTACCCTATAAAGGGAGATGAGTATAATTGTAAATCAAACGAACATGTGATGTTCGATGTCAATTATGTGAGCAGCTTCATTCGAAGCGATTTATTGTTTACATACAGTAGATGCGTTCCAGCCTAGACCTTGCACGGATTTTTTAGAGTGGTATATTTTTTTTTTTTTTTTTTTTTTTTTGTCTTTGGTTATGTCCTGCCCCCTCTACAAATTACACTCTTATAAGTCGGCTTCTAATTTCGAATCATTTTGTTTAGAGCTTACAAATTCACATTTTACTTTCTAGGGATGGGTGTAGAATTCTGTGCGCGTCTTAGCTGTACACAGGGAGGGTATGGATAAATCGCTTCGAATGAAGCTGCTCACATAATTGACATCGAACATCACATGTTCGTTTGATTTACAATTATGTTTCGCAGCTTCATTCTTCGCGATTTATTGTTTACATACAGTAGATGTTCAGAGTAGGTAAAATGTGAAGAAATACACCTTAGTACCTATCTATAATCAGTCTTTATTTGCATATGATTGTCGTTTTACAGCTTAGCTTAGAATTCACAGGTACTAATATTGTAATAATATATACCTATATAATTTGGTATCATGAAGATGAATCGTTGTAACAGATTTCCACCAAAAGACAATACAGTTGTGTCAAATAAATTTGAATTGCTGATGATAGGTCCGTTATAAAATTTAGTAAAGACTGAGGAGGGATCTATCCATCCTGTTGTTTTTTGCATGATGTCAATGTTGACTCGGTCTTCTGACTGTGGATGTAGCAGTATGTCAGGTACTATCTTCATTATAAATTGATGTATCTGTACCACTTTTAAATATAATTCATCCATTTTCCCAGAGTGCAAAGATATTTTTGAGTGTGGTTTCTTGTAACTAACAAATAATTAATTTGTTTCTCGATGTGTACTTGTTTTACTAATTGAAGCTTCTAGGTATACCCACCTGCCGGGCTAGGATGCACGCCACGAAATATTCCTTTACAAAACAGCATTATGGCAAAGTATATATCTGTCACTTTTTTACACGTCGAAAAAAGTTCTTTTGGTAGCTTTTCGTGGCCGCATGCTTGACTGGCTTGATGGCCGGGCAAACTTCAGGCCGATTATTTTAAAATAAAGTAGTTAAATAACCTCAAGACTGGTTGAGTAGAATTTGATACTGAGATGTTTATTATATTAGGTATTATAATTATTATATCTCGAGACGACTGTATTTCGATATCTTTAATTGTATTAATTACTACGTTGGAATACGATGTGCACTTGTGCAGTAACCCAAGGGACAGGGCTAGGGTTACAATCTTTTTTGATATAGTTTTGAAGTCAATACCTTCATTTGATACCTATTGTGCTAAATAAATAGACTACAATTGGATCCCTTGTTAAACTATGTTTAGTGTTGGCAGATTTTAGCTTGAAAACACCTTTCATAAATCGCTTAAATCATCATCTGAATTTTCTAGTAATAATAATAAAGCAGATCTGTAAAAGTTAGCCGTATCATAATTCGCTCAATGTAATATTAGTATAATTATAACTGTGGGTTTACAATAGTCTCTCCATGTCTGTATACAATCAGTGTATAGCTTATAAGTTGAATCAGATAGTGAGGATACCATAATTTCTACCATATTGAAGGACAAGTATTTCTTCTATAATGCTTCCCTGAATGCCTTGCGGCTACCAACTCCAGAGTTCGGTGCAAGTTGTGATTTATCCTAAGAGGAGAGGTTAACAATTTTAAACTCGGTTCAAATATATGGGATCCGAAATGATTAATTTATAAAACAGTGGGAATCATGTCTGGGTAGGTCAATATGGTACTAAAATTATACCATCTGTTTTTTCTATAAGTAATAATTTTTTGAAGTAAGTACTCTTGAAATAAGAGAAAATGGTGGAAATACGTAGAAGAACTTGTTCTTCCAAGAAATGGTAAATGCTTCTACAGCTCATGCTTCTGGATAATTATGTCAAGTTACATACAAAGGGCATTTTGATTTTTGATTGTATCTACCTACATAGTATTAGGTACTTGCAAATAGATTAATCTCTGGTAACCCATTATCTTTCCCTATTCTCTTTTGTATTTATATAAGATGCGAAAACTGATAATTTACCCATTTACTAACATTGCTATATTTCGCCAGAGATTATATTCAAATTTTCATATTAAACACTTCTCCTTCTATTTATACATACATGATATAACTGTTACGTTGTCATTTGACGACACAGTATATTTAAGTCGACAATATTTTTTGTGAAACATTGAAATGCGTAGAAAGCTGCCCTTAATTCTAATCCATTTATACGTAATGTTTTTTCCTTCCAATATCCAGAACATTCCTGTTACACTATGCACCGTACAATATGCACCGTAACCTGCGAATGATGCATCAGAATAATATTTCTTTTTATGAAGCTGTAAACTGTACTCTATATAACTTAACTACTAAGCAAGTTATCTTTTAAACTTTCATGAATGTTCACTACTTATTCATATCTGGGGTTATGTAAAAAGCAAGAATATTTAAACTGTTCGAAGCATTTGGTGTACAACCATGAATATTGAACCGCAGGGCACGCTGAAATTAATAACTGTACAAACCGAGCAAAGTCCCGTAATTTACAAGTACGTGTTTACGTGTTTTTTATTATAACGGATAACTTGTATCCTTATTATTATTATTTTTTCAGCGGGTAGTTATAAAAGCATGTTTATTGAGTCAAAAGTAAAGCCTGTAAATTACATTGTGAGTTTTCGGTAAAGGGCAGCTTTTTTCGGAGTTAATGAGAAAACCCTAATTTTTCAAACAAAGATTTGGTCAAGGTAAGTTTAGTTTTACATTTTGTTCTACGGATTCACAAAACGTCGCCTGAGTACACAGCATACATTAAATTATGTGTTTTTATTAGAAATTCTATTACAGGTTTGAACAATTTGTTGAAAACTAATGGCACAGTGCATAAGCCGAAAGGTAAACAATAAATTCATAAAGAACACCATTTGAAACGTAGGTAGGTACCTACGTTCTATAGGATTTTTGCACAGAAATAAAGAACACCATTGTTCCCATTAAGCAATGTGAATGTGTTGAATTTTTGTTGTTAATTTTGATGCCGAGCGATAATATTCTATTTTGAAATATTTTATATCCACAACTTTGTTGTATATTTTGTCACCATCATAGACCTTTTTCAGTCTTTTTGGACTAACACAGTGTTAGGATATGTAGGTACCTACTAAGCTTATCATTTCTATAGGGGGTAGATAAATGGTATAGCCCCATATCCAAGAAATTAATTTATTCAATTCAAAATTCAAACAATTAGTAAATTCAACCCAATTGTTGAGAAAATACTGAAGTAGGTAGTCCAACATATTGTATCTGGCTCCGCGGCGGAGCTGTTTTTTTTTCGCTGTCTGCGAGCTATCGGTAGGCATTTCTGCTCGTTGACTGTCGTTACGGGTAGTTGCTTGGTCGTCGAACGTTGCTTGGTTTGTAGTCCGTCTTGCGGTGTTGAGGTACGTAGTTTAAACGGGCGCTAATGCTTCCGCTTTTGAAAGCTATATTTGGGCGCTGAAATTTAGTATTCGGTG
This sequence comes from Hypomecis punctinalis, assembly GCA_949316475.1. Classification (NCBI taxonomy): domain Eukaryota; kingdom Metazoa; phylum Arthropoda; class Insecta; order Lepidoptera; family Geometridae; genus Hypomecis; species Hypomecis punctinalis. The sequence goes on along the minus strand of OX438814.1, from coordinate 15,065,175 downwards.
CGTTTTTCAGGACATCACCGGATTGATGAGTACTTATAGCTGATATTCATTTTTCACCCAAATTTTCACCAAACAGGAATTACTCTCTTATCGACTCGATGAGCATGTCTCTTAATTTAGTGTTTCTTTCCGATATAGCGAAGCCTCTGCGAGTTTTCGGGTCTAAATAGTGAATGTCAGATAATGGGCGACAGACATCGCTTATTGGTTTTATAACGCTTTTGTTTCGAGATCTCATTTATTAAATCGGTCACTGATGGCAGCGGGTACAGGGCGGCGCCAAATTGATTTTGCTTGTGGCCGAGAGGTGTTCCGCTTCACTGAAGAATCAGGTAAGGCCGCCTTTACTTCTGGATTTAGGGTATCCGTATCCGGTAATAAGCGCCCGAGATTGTCGAGAATGACAAATTCTTTCAACAAATTGTCTTCGATTTCTTTAGGCAGCTTCTGGTTCAGAATGTCTTACCGTCGTCGGTAGGCAATGCCAGCAATATGTATGGGCGGACCCAAAAACAATTTATCTTGAAGGTATCATCCAGCAGCTGTCTCCAGGCGGGCCGTTCTCTGCTTCTTTAGCAGGTTGTGGAGGTGGTGGTGGGGTCTGCTACGGCAACACCTGGCTTGTAGCCGAGTGTGTAGGTGCCGAAGTTAGGGCACGGGGTGATGGCGGTTGTGACGACGGCGACACGCAAATTCGTCGTCATACAGGATTGTATCCTGAATCGGCGTCTCGTATATGAGCTCCATTTCTTATGTATCCATGGTGGATCCGTGATACCAATGTTCTTATTAGAACATGTTTTTTAACACAATAGTGACAGTAACAGCCCAAGTATAGCAGTACGCATCACTTTTACACGTGACAGAGGTAGCCCAGGTATGGTATCCTCGCATCACTTAACAAGTTGTTAGCAAAATAGTGACAGTAACAGCCCAAGTATAGCAGTACGCATCACCTTTGCACGTGACAGAGGTAACCCAGGTATGGTATCCTCGCATCACTTAACAAGTTGTCACTTGCTGTTCAAAATTTCATCGATTTCCACTTTTGTATCTTCCGACGCATTTCTTTTTCGTTGTTTTCCTTTCTTCTTTCCCCAAGTTCAGAGTCCGGAATACTGGTTGCTTGAAACTTTGGCGTGATTTGTAGGTTGACGTGCGAAGGCTTGAGCACGGAAACGCAGAATGATTCGAAATTAGAAGCCGACTTATAAGAGTGTAATTTGTAGAGGGGGCAGGACATAACCAAAGACAAAAAAAAAAAAAAAAAAAAATATACCACTCTAAAAAATCCGTGCAAGGTCTAGGCTGGAACGCATCTACTGTATGTAAACAATAAATCGCGAAGAATGAAGCTGCGAAACATAATTGGCGTCGTCCGAGATATGTATAAAAAATCGAATTTTGTTGTAGGTCAAAGTTCACCATGCCTTAAGCAATAACGATATATACATCCATTATTCTACATACCATATCTGTAGATACCCACGTATCTATAGATATGGTATGTAGAATGCCAGGAAAATATAACTGCCCCAAATGTTTTACAACAATTCATTGTCATTTGTCATGACATGTGTTGTCGTTCCTAACATTTTTATAAATACCTACCTACATTTAGCGGTATATAACATTAATTACACCGATGTCACTGGCTGAAGTATCTGTCATTGTAAAGAAATTAAAGGATGATTGCGCCGAAATAAGAGTATATAATAATTTACTTAATATATTATTCACGTTAGTTTTTGTTCCTTGCTTGAATTAAAATTACCTACATTAAATTGCATTTATTGGACTATTAGAACAGTCATGCCAATTATATTACAGCTGTAAATGTAAAAATAGCTATTTTTTGAGGGTACTACTAAAAATTGATGATAATAGTAGCCTTTATGGGGGGCCCATTTAGTGGATGGCAAGTCACCACCCGCCTAAATATTTTGAAATGAGGCATTACTTGGCGGGTGCCGCACCTCATACCTATTCTCCGTCTTTACAATAGTTTCCCTTTTCCTATCACACAAAAAATGTATTTTTTTACTTAATGATTGTAAAAGGGCCTCTTGATGTTGGTTTCGGCCCCATCAATGCCCTTCAAAGATCCGGGGCAACCCGGGGTGAGTTGTAAAACAAATGAACATACAACGTACATAACAATAATTGTATAATAGTATTATTATAGTCAATGTTGTTTTTCTATTCAAATAAAAAGGGTAGCACTAGTTCACACTATAACTGATACTAAGCAGACATATGGCGTATCATGTAGCATTTTGGTCTATCAGGTATCTGGGAAGTAACTAATGAAGTATTTACCAAGATCCGGTCCGAACTCCTGCAAGGTTTCCTCGATCAAGGATTGCTGCCACCACGGCTCCAGCTCTGCCATCTCCCGTCGGCGTCGGCCCCGGGACTCGTACGGCAAATGCATCCTTCACACCATCACACGACGGCTGAGACCTCACCACTTGGCGACCCGCCTCACTCAGCCTTCAATGGACACGTCACTCGATAGAACTGTCGCCCCAACCCGGGTCAAGGTCAAGTGGTTTCTTGTTTGGGTCGAGATCGCAGAAGGTGCTGCTGGCACGCTTCCAATTCTTATCGCTTCAAGTTTACCGAACCTTGTTATCGTCACGCTAATTATATATTAGCTACTGATACCGATCTTTGGACTTATATTACTGGTATTATATCTCAGTCAATCTCTTATTTTTTTTTTAAAGTTAGTAAACAAACTAAAAAATAACCGAACACAATAATATCACTTGAAACGTCCGTGAGTGTCACATTCGTATTAAATAAACTTTTTCCTTATTTCGAACTTCACTTGTTCTAACTCAGTATAAAGTTAGAGGCCTCGGCGATTTCTTCAACTTCACTTTCGACATTTTAGATGAGTCACGAAGTCTTGGTCGTTTAATTTTTCGCGATCAGAGTTCCGGTGTATTTACGGGGAATGAGGTTTGGAGGCGCGAACGGTGTGTCAACATCAGCTGAGTTTGTTTAAATGAGATGTTTCCCCGCGCGTCAGCGGGTGACGGAGCCGGTGATTATGTAAAGCGGTTTTTTTCGAGTCTGTTGTGTTTGTAGCGTAATGCCCCGCGTCGAGTCGCGGCGTGCGTGAGTCAGCGCTCGGAGGCTCGCGTGCTCGCTGCCCGCGCGTCTGTCTACTACTGAACCGCCGCCATGCTGTCACTCGCTGCCTCCATTCCCTGCGGTCAATCTGCGGTTTGGCCACGCTTCATTTGTCGGGAAAATGCGCGAGGTCCCGCTCCTGCTCTCCCACTCGTACTCTCTAGTAGTGCGAGCGAGACGCGCGCAAGTTTTGTGTCGTCATTTTTGTTTAGGTCCATTGTTCAAAAGAAAATATGATGACGTTTTCATGTTAGCGCATCTTACTATGCGTGCGCTGGAGCTCACTGCTCACATCGAGAAAGATCTATGTGGGTTTATGTTGTTTGAAAAATCAAAGACTTCTTTTATTTTAAATGAGGTTAATGTAAAAGTATTAAATGTCTTAGTCAATAATAATACGAGCTACCGTGAGTACAGAGACAAATTAAAAATTCAGTACGTTATGAAACCGCAAAAGTAATTTAAATATTACATAATATTGTTTGACAGCAGCGGTTAATGTCCGTCCAAATTAGTGTTGCTAATGAGGTTTGATTGCCACCGAAATAATAAATGTTATTTGATATGTCATTTGAGCTTATCAACTGCAAGTTTATTGGATTAAAATTACAATTTGTAGCTAAAATGTATTTTTACAGATAAGCGACACAATTGTTGCTTAAGTGAGAGTTTATCTCAAGAAGCGGTGGGCGTGTGCTGAGCTGGGCGGGGCGTTCCGCCCTCTGTCGCGAAGACGCGTTCCCGCGCTTGGAAAAATGCTGCGTCGCGTCGTAGCGTCGTGTCGCTGCATCGTGTCGTCGTGTCGTGTCGCGTCGCACCGCAGTCGCGGCGCTACGCACGCCGCGTTCGTAGCACTTGTTGCTCTACGCTTGTTATCTTTGAAGATTTCAACGAGTATTTTGTAAACAGTACACATTGTTTTTCAAGCTTTGATGCGCTTTGGTAGTGTGTATTTATTTTGTTTGTTTAAAATCAATAGTTATTGCGTTATAAACGAAATATCTCTAGCTAAATTATCACAATAAATCTTCGAGCAAATATCTACAGAGCCACAGTCCCTAAGTGAAAGTAGTAAAAGAATGTCCGAGCGCCATCATACATACCTACCGACTTTCAATAATTTACAATGACCCGTTTTCTTGAATCTCGTCGTTTTGTAATAGTAATTAGTGCTTGTAATCGAGCATTTTAACATAGCACGACGTTGTAGTCGGATTGCAATCGCCTTACCACTAACTAAAAAATCTGCCCGCTACGTAGCTTGGGCAGGGTTTTGGCTCGGACACTTTTTTTGCACGATTGTGACTCTATAAAAATTTGCACGAAACAATAAATAGAGAATTTGGAGAAGTAGATCAAGGACATGGCAATTTATTTTTTCCTTACTATGCTAAAAGAGAGTCATTTTCACTCATCATAGTAAAAAAAAATACTGAAAAAAGCAATTGTCAATTGTTTCAATAAATTCACACTACGACAAAGTTACCTACGTGAATTACGAGAATGAATGAATATGTATGTCAAAAGAGTATGACGATATGTTCATTTGATTGCTTTGTAAGTAGTTAATAGATTAACGTGTACATATTTACGTTTTACAGACGGTTCATTGACGGCAACATGACGGTGGGAAAAGATTGCGGTTAACCATCTATTTATCAACAAAACCCAAGAAATCGTACATAATTTGTAATTACTAACCGACCTGACCCAATATTAACCTCGTTCAGCCTAGGCCAGTGTTTCCCAAACATTGTTATACCATGATCCGGTTTTTTAACACATCTGTATGTTTGTGACCAACCCCTTTGAGCTCGATTTCAACCTACTTTGAGCGATCAGATTTTCTTCAAACTTTGCGCACCTATCAATGACCGACGACAATGCATTTAGAAAAAAAAAAAATTATTTCATGCATAGGTTCGCGTGTTACCGAATTTTGGTTGATGTTTTAAAGGGAGACGGAATTAGACAGGTAAATCAGTCACGCATTCGTCACATTTCAAATGACACAAAACTATCGGAAAATATTTTTTCATCACATCTATTCGAAAAGGACTACATGGTTCGCCTTTAAGTGCGCCCAAAGGTGGTGTTTTCTATAAGGAAATTTTTAAGTGCGCCAGAATTATCTTTGTCGCGCACTTTTTGAATTTGGAAGTATTTGTAATGTTAGTGTTCAGCGTTAAGAAAATGAATGAAAAGAATGTAAATATAAGTTTTCATTTGTTTTATTATTAGATACCATTTAATTTCAATTTAGTTGTTACATTAACAATAATATTACCTACAATAAAATATGAGGCGCCTTTTATTTTATTATAAAGGTGATGAAAAGTAGAGAGTGCCACTCGGGCGCAAAATATATTTTTGGCTCGGGCGACGTACTTTGAATCCCTCGCTACGCTCGGGATTCTACTCTAGAATACTCTACTATTCGCTCTGGACTCAAAAAAGCGCCCTCGCCATAAAAATATTATTTTGCTTCTATATGATTCAAATTAATATTTGTAAAAATATCATCATCAGCCTGATTTTATCCATCGCTTGAGGCTTTCTCTCCCTTGGGCCATTTTTCCATGTGTCCAATGTGACCAGAATCAGTAGGTATTTTAATACTTTTTCGGTATAGTTTATGGATTTTTCGAAAATCAGTATTTTATAGGTATATTTTCGGAGGTCAGTATTTTTGAGAAGATATATTTTGGACAACATTTTAGCAATAAATATTTTTTGATTTTGATTTGGTAATTGAGAGTAATTTAGTGTAATTTGCGATTTCAACGAGGAATTTTTGGTAAAAAATACTACTTAAATATAAATATGCCGTTAGTATATGTAGTATAGTATAGTATATGTTAGTATTCTTTAAGATGCTTCCGTATTTTAGAAAAATTTAATCTGTATTGCTTCTTTCAAGCTAATCTCATCTACGCATGTTCTGCGATAGATTAATACCACATAGATTAATTAATTAATTAATCTATGTTATGATTAATGAATTAATTAATCTATGTTTATCTACAGGATTTTTTTTAGTTAGTATTTTTAAGATGCTACGGTATTTTTGAAAAATTTATCTGTATTGCTTCTTTCGAGCTAATCTCATCTACGCATGTTCTGCGATAGATTAATTAATATATGTTATGATTAGTGAATTAATTAATCTATGTTTATCTACAGGATTTTTTTTGTGAATAATCATCGTTATTTTTGCCAATAGTGAACTGATTCAAAGAAATATTTTTTAGGTCAAAAGAATATACCTGTAGAGCCGGTAGAGCCGTTTTTGATAAATCATCAATAATGAACATAGATGTCATCGATTCGTGCAAACTATTTGAATTCTGTACAAGTTGGTGTTGCGATTTTTTGCGAAAAATATATATTTTTTTGATGACCCAGAGACAGATCACGACCCGCTAAATGAGAAACGCTGGTCTACAAGACCAAAAGAAACCACGTGACGTAATTGCACGAGTAGCGTGTCATTCAATAACCGCAACTGTAACCATCCCGCAACCCGCAACCGGGCCGTAACCGTCGATTTTTGCGGGCGCCGGGCGCAAGGAAACCGACCGCAAGGCACCCTCGGATCAATTAGTAACTATTCGGTCTATCTGTGGTCGCTATCAATTTTTAAACTTGGAAAACAATTGGTTAGGGTTGGTTTACATTTTTAAGCTTTTGAAAAAGTTTTTTCAAAACTTGGGCTCTGTCTAAAACATAATGGCGGCACAACTCTGATCGCAATTGCTACCAACAAAATGTATGTTGTATGCAACTGTAAATCAGGATGATACTGACTTGTCTAGCATACGAACCAATACATAATTTGTTATAAATAAATACTAGTTTGGGGCCCACTGACAACTATTTCTATTTGTGAATAGTAATACATGCACAGTGCACACATTCCTGCCAATAGTCATTAATTCGTAATATTTTTTTTTGTTTGTAATGCATGCAATGTACATTATAAGATAAATTGATTGTTGTTTTGTAAATCTATCTTGGAAATAAACGATTTATTTATTATTTTAGTCATTGTGTTAAAGAGTGACAAACTATAATATATACACATCCATGTGAAGTATATATGTATACTTCACATGGATGTGTTTGAGTAAAACATCCTTGACACTGTACTTATAACTGTAGTCATGTCAGAGGCTTTCAGGCGGCTTAAAAACTCTGACGCCAAGTCTAGCCCTTCGGGCTCTAGGCTCCATCACGATTTGACACGTAAAATTATATCGTGGTGCGTATGCTAGCCCGGTTGATATTCATTGGTTGATATGCGCAGCTAAGTTGATTATATTACCTATTAACTGGTGCAGGAGCCATCCTGGTGTTCCTGCGAGATATGGCTCAGATTACGGTCAAGAAAACTATTAGGTATTTAATTTTATAAGGTTTTATTAATATAAGCTAATAAATAATTATTTTATTTACATGTATAAAACATTTTGGGTCTAATTCCAGCCTAAGACATAGGATTGATCTTGGTTAGGCAAATGAGTGTATGTTTTCTATTTAAGTGTTTTTACTGTTTACATATATAGGTGGTATTCATGTTTATACTTAATAGTAAATTATGGTACAACTGTGTTATGTTGTTGATTACCGCTGAGGCGCCATTGAGAGCCGAAGTCGGTCTTAAGAGAGCCGAGGACGGCACACACACGTGTAGTATACGACGTTTTTCAACACACTTGTGAATAAAATAATACTAAAATAATATTTTCAACAGTGAAAACGAGTTGTGAAAAATGTTACGAAATGGCGGGAAAAATTAATCAGTTTTCCTATGCGCGCGCAATGGCAATCGATCATAAACTAAAAGAATGAGGTCTTACATTAATTTATTTGTAGGTACCTACTGTTGAACATGATCCTTTTTGTATCGACTTTTGTTAAGAACAAAGCACAACTCAACCAATAAATAAAAATAAAAATCTATAACTCACTTGTGAATAATAGCAATGAAAAAGTCAAAGTTTGATTACAGATGTGCCTAATTGCGGTGAAATTAGAGTCACTATATGAGCAACTGTGTTGAAAAACATTTTATTTTTAAATAGGTGTTCTATAGCATGATTTCACAAGCGAATGTATGACTTTGGTGTACCTTTTCAGGTTGATGATGCTATCAAAATGGTCATATAGTAGTTTTTTTAAATTTAGCATTATATTTATTATCGGTCGCTAATATTTTCCGCTTTGCTGAAGTAAGTATAAAAGAAATTGCATCAATTGATTGTATTAAGTACCAGTGTTACAATAAAACTGTATCTTAACCACTAAACCTTGAATAAAGTACAAAATACCTACAAAATCATTACCCCAGACCTTTAACCACACGACACAATCGTATTTGCGTCATTTAATGGTCAGTATGAGAAAATTTACGCCGGATCACACGGGGAATGGGGTGACTACGGCCGTCACTGTGACGTGGACAAACTAAGTAAGTAAGCGATAAATTAATATCCTGTCTGGCAATGTTATGTAATGTACTGTACCAGCCTTTTTAATAGTCTTCTGCAGGACGTAGGCCTACCCACGACAGGTGTTTGGGCCATATTCACCACGCTGGCCCAGTGCGGGTTGGTGGATTTACATACGCCATCGAATTTCTTCTACGGACGTATGCAGGTTGCTTCACGATGTTTTTCTTCACCGAAAAGGCAGTGGTGTGAAATTCCGTACAAAATTTAAAAAAACTCATTGGTACGGGGCCGGGATTTGAACCCACGACCTCACGATTGTAAGGTGGGTGTCACTACCTCTATACCACCACGGCTTCAAAAAAAAATATTACGAATTAATGACTATTGGCAGGAATGTGTGCACTGTGCATGTATTACTATTCACAAATAGAAATAGTTGTCAGTGGGCCCCAAACTAGTATTTATTTATAACAAATTATGTATTGGTTCGTATGCTAGACTAGCAAGTCAGCATCATCCTTACTTTCAGTTGCATACAACATACATTTTGTTGATAGCAATTGCGATCAGAGTTGTGTCGCCATTATGTTTTAGACAGAGCCCAAGAGTATGAAAAAACTTTTTCAAAAGTTTAAAAATGTTAACCAACCCTATTGGGTACTATATAGTACCTATTTACTCATGTATTTTTGACTAAGTAGGTTTATAAACCTAGGGACCTGCATGCGCCTAGGAGTTGCACAATCTGGCCCCCCCTGCCCTTTTCGTCGATCGTACGGCTAGACAGACGCGACCAAAGCGCCACCCTTTTATGGTGGACATTCCGCGCGTTAGAACCAAGCGTTTCGAATCCTCATTCCTTATACGAACAGCCGGAATGTGGAACGCTTTGCCTGGGTCTGTCTTTTCGTTAAAGTACAACGTGGGTGTCTTCAAATCCCGAGTAAATAGGTATCTTCTAGGGAAGCGTGCTACACCCTAGACCGCACATCTGCTTAACATCAGGCAGTGTGTAGCCAAACGCGAACCTATTCGAGAAAAAAGAGAAAAAACAAGTATCAAACACTTTTAGTTATACTAGCAATGAGAGAAATGTTGTCAATGCAACAAAATTGGTAAAATGGCACACGGGCGACCTCACCTACAACGCTTTTCTTTTTGCACAAACTCTAGCCGACTTCATACAATCAGCTTCAAAACTTAAAAAACTTCAAGCGAAAGTAGTAGTTTTGCTATTCGACTCCTGCAGGCGTTACAATATATTTTCTGGATTGCATAAATCAGATGAACGCGCATTAAGTGACAAAAAAATATACTTATCTACCTACAAATACTAGAGGCTGAGTAAAATAAATATTTTTGGGACATCTTATACAGGGTTATTTCTAATCAATTAGCATCCTTCTAAGGGCTTATTCTGTACATCAAAATTAACAAATTTTTGTTCTACGACTTTAGTCAAAAGTAAAAAAAAAAATTATTGTTCCATAGAAAGATTTAGTTCACCCGCGACAAAATGTCCATACATTGCTAACAGCTGTTTTTTTGAGATTTGACGAAAGTCGTAGAACAAAAGTTGTTAGTTTTGATGTACAGAATAAGCCCCTAGAAGGATGCCAATTGATTAGAAATAACCCTGTATGGATAGTAACTAAATAACACCCAGACACAGAGCAAATACTTATGTATATCACATAAATACTTGCTCTGGGTGGGGATCTAATCCACGCCTCTTTGATCCAGAGGTTAGGGTCGAGTCAAAGTAAATATTTTGCTCTGCTGTAAAAATAGTTAGTTACCTATGTACATATTTTAGTTACTTTTCCAACCAGTGTTCGTGTGGAGGTATCTACAAATTGTTGTCTTGCAAGGTGTAGGGCAGTGCCGGATTAACCATATCAGGGGCCCCTAGGCAGTGCAATTCTCGCTTTACAGCCATGGAGTAGGCGAGCCTGAGTCGCTCTTGTCCAGTTTTTATCATTATTATTATATACTACGGGACTAATCATGCACTAAAATTACGAGATAAATAAATACCTCCTCATCCCAACGTTTCGGCCGCGTTGCATCGACCGTGGTCACGGGTAGATTAGAATGTGGAACAGCTGGTACCGCCAATTCAATTTGAATTGAAAAATTGTCACTACGTAACTTTTGGTGTTGTGCAACTCGGCCGAAACGTCGGGATGAGGAGGTATTTATTTATCTCGTAATTTTAGTGCGCGATTAGTCCCGTAGTATATAATAATAATGTGTTCAAATCGCGAAAGATTAAAAACAAAAGTTTTTTATCGTTTTTATTGATTGGGCGGGTATTTTTTCCAAAAGGGGGGTTATTTATCAGCCAATTATGATATTATCTTTTTTTTTTTTTTTTTTTTTTTTTTTATTTATTTAATATAATGACAATACTACATTACTACTACATAGAAAGCAATTGGATCATCCACAGACCCTTGAAGGTCTAAAGATAATCCAAGTGCTCAAGCCCACTGCCAGTTGGCAGCGTGCCCAGCATGCTGGCAGCATTGCCACGCTGAATGGCAATGCTTATACGTTGAGCCAAATAAACACCAGCATTTTGGTCACGCGTCGCGTCCACCAGACGCTCAGAAAGACTTTTGAAAACGAGATGAGCTCCCGGCCCCCACGGACCCAAAGTCTCAACTCCAAATGGCTCAAATATGTAACCACTGCCGAGGTTAGCATATTTGCGCCGCTTGTGCTGCTCAGCCGAATTGGCCGCCGCTCCAGCCCTACTCTGAGTCTCAGGAAGATGTGACGGTGCCAAAGTATCGACGCAAGTTGCGTCCCATACTAAGGGCCGTCCACACTTCCATGGGACCAGCGTCATGCCGTCAGGCCTTTTGCCATCACCACGCGCCAACCCACTCGGTTCGAGTACGGCTGCGATATTGGCGGTGACAAAAGCCCTGCGTATGACATCGTTAAGGCTGGCGTGGCGTCCAATCCGACCAGCGCTTCTTGAGCAAGAGAGACCGTGGTGACCGAGCTGGTCAACTGCAGTACCACACTGACAGCGATGGGCTTCACAACACCTTGCACCCAAGCGTAAGCTGACAGCTAGACGAAATGCAGTTGGGTCTAAAAGGTTACCAGTATTGAAAGAGGGCAATGCTTGCAACCAAAGACCGGACTCCCATACAGAGACTGCAAGGATACGAGCGCGATCCGCGACGCTAGGACACGTGTCTAGAAGAGATTTCCGTGCTAGTTCGCAGATCGGCCGATCCCACAGTCTCTGCGACGATAAAGTCTTTGGAAGCTCGGTATTTGGGCAAGCGACCCTCCAAGCATTCGTTGCCTCATTCAAATGAGCTACATCTACGCCAGAATGGCCTAAAGAAGGTGCGAGGATTTTTTCAATCAAGTTCTGAGTACTATGAATGGAGGACAAGAAAGCTGGTAAAGCAACACTTGAAATTTGGCGGACCCCTAACCCTCCAAGCCTAACAGGCAAGGAGGCTTGTAGCCACGCCCTTTCACTCATGTCAATATTCAAAACCGATACTAGGGACTGCTTTACAACATCGTCTAAGCTCAAAAGGAGCTCATTGTGTTTCCACAATGGACTACATCGTAAAGCGTACATAAATTTTGGAACAAACAGACAACATCTTATAATGGTAAAAGCCATGTGGGCGTTAATTTTGAGTAGCCTATCAGAGGCACTCAAAAAATTTTGAATTTTTTCTTGAACGAAAGGCGGAAAAGACTCATCTAATATCGGCGAACCTAGAAGGCGAAGAGAACACTTGTCTACCGATTTGATGTTAGGTGCCAAATCATTAAATTTGTTAAGTATCAAATCTTTATCCGGACATGAGTCGCAAACGAAAAGTTCGCATTTCGAAAAATTTAGCTCCAAACCAATTTGACGAAACTCGTCAATAAGAATTTCCAAATCACGTAGGACTGTGCTCGCATCGCCACCCAAAGTCCCGTCATCCAGATACCAAACGTTGAGTTTAGATTGGAGACGTTGAACAATTGGATGAATGGCCAGGCTGAAAATGGCTGGTCCGAGAGGGTCACCTTGTTGACAGCCAACGGAAGATAGCAAAACATCATTTTTGTAAATTAATTTAGTGGGTTTGCCGTAGCATTGCCAAAGAAAATTGAAAAGATCGGGAATTTTGTCTTTGACCTGTGCCAACAAGGCGTCTCGATTAACCGAATTGAAAGCATTTTTGACATCCACCTTAAGCAACACCTCTCCACAATTTTGACCGAGAAAAGTACGAAGCGAATGAACAGCAGCCTCACATCCACCCCGCGAACCAAAGCCAAGCTGTATTGGTTGAAAAAGGCTACTCAAAAGAGCAACCTTTTTTCCACAACCGGCTTTGGCTGCGAGACGACGATATGTGGCGCCAACAGCAATAGGTCTGATGCCACCATCTTTTTTGACAAGTGCGCATAGGTTAGCGCCATACTAGACTTCGATAACGTCATCATTGACCTGCCCAGATAACATGAGATTTGCCAAACCCGTTAATTCTCTCAAGAGAGACTCAGCCACCTCACCAGAGCTAAAAGATAGAAGATCTTTTAGATGTTGAGGCGAGAGACCATCTAGGCCTCCGGCTGAGCCGCTCCGAAAAGAAGAAACGGCCGCTGCAATCTCCTGAGCTGACACTTCAATGACAACGTCATCAGGGTGTGGTGGCTCAGGCAGGTGGAGACATGCTGCCGGCGGATGCTTGTCACGGAGTGACTGGACCGTATCGGGTGTGTGGGGGGCAATAGTGTCGCTGGAGAACAGGACTCGTGCGGCGCCTTTGATATCGCCATCACTAATTTTGCTCTCTACTATTTTAATGGTAACCGAATCGTCTGTTTTTTTAGAATTTGGTTTATTCTGCCTTGTTGGCGGAATAATGCTTTCAAAATCTAAAGAGTTCTCTTCCAATGCGCTGTACTTTACGCAATTTTCCTTTACCCTAGTGGTAAGGGATTTTTTGTTTGTTGGGTCCGAATGTACGTAAAGCACAACGTAGGGAAAAGTCAAGAGGTGTTCCCAGGCGACTAAAGAATTTTTAGAAATAACATTCCGAATAGCAGCAGATAAACACTGCGCAACCGAAAAACGTGCACCACGCGGGATGCGTTTTAAAACAGGAAAAGAACTTTTGAGTGAGCTAAGAACCTCCCAAAGCGGTTTGGAAGGAGCAGCAGCGCTCACGGGACTGCTGCTGGCTCCATCAGAGCCTGCAATAGGGGCCGAAAGTGTAATTTGGCTATTTTTATGGCACCGCGTACGGTGAATTTTGAGGCCTTTCTGTCCTTTAAATAATCGCACTTGGGAACACTCTAGGCACTGAATCATGTCCCCCTGCGACACATTAACGTATTGGGAAACTGCATTTGGCCCGGCCGGGGCGCAAAATGCCATGAATAACAAGAATTATACTACAAATATAAATAAAAATAAACTTAGGTTCTATAAGTGGAGACGTCAGGACGTCAGACCGTGACGTGGGCGGTCTGCGCAGACTCGGATGGCGTTGACATGGAAACAAGAAAACAACAATGAGCCGCGACTGTCAAAAACCTACCGAATATTACAACCATGGATTTATCATATAAACAGGATTGAGTACTGGCAAAGAAAAACGTGCCGACAAGGATACCACATCAGATGATTGTGTCTCTTTTCCAAGTAGGATGACCAAAACATCTCGATCATCTTGGGATATAATTTTTCTTTGGAATGTTACTGCACGCAGGAATCGCAGTAATCTTACCCCTAACTCGTCGTCCTTCGTCATCGTCGTCGCTTTAGCAATAAGACGCCTACTGCTGGGCATAGGCCTTCCTTGAAGATCTCTATAAAACCAATCCCCATAAAAACAATGGTCTAGAATTAATATACACGGAGATAATTCAGTTTCAAGTTTGACAGCTGTTATCGGAAATGTAGATCTTGAAGAGTTATTTCACCTTTGTTAAGACAGCAATGGTCTAGAATTAATAATGACGGAGATAAACCACTTTTAAGTTTGACAGCTGTCATCGGAAATGTAGATCTCGATGAGTTCCTTCACTTTTGTGACGACAGTAACGGTCTGGAATCCATATTTACGGTGTTGAACAACGTTTAAATTTCATAGATGTAATCTTGACACATATTACGCAACCCGTGTCAGTACTTAACCACGAAAAATGTTAACACAAAAACTTTTTCACGGAAAACTTTGTCACAAATAGACTTTATCACGAAAAATCTTAATCACGAAAACTTGTCCACGAATAGACTTCCGTAGTTAACAGAATTTTAAGGCTTCCGTAGTAAACACGGCATCCATTTTGAAATAAAAAATAGCGGACTCACTTTTTTGAAAAAGTCGTCATGGGTGTAGTTTTAGAGGTTTTTGGTGGTGTATATTTCAAAATTGGCATCCATTTTGAAGTAATGTTCGCCATCTTCAATTCCAAAATGAATGCCAATTTTGAAATATAAACCTCCGAATTTTCAAAAAATAACACTTATGACGGCTTTTTCAAAAAAGCAACATCTGCTATCTCTAATTCCAAAATAGATGTCATTTTTAAAATCTACACCCCCAAAAACCTCGAAAACTACGCCCATGACGATTTTATCAAAAAAGTGACGTCCACCATCTTTAATTCCAAAATGGACGCTAGTTTTGAAATCTACACCCCCGAAAACCTATTAAACGACACCCATGACGACTTTCTCAAAATAGTGACGTCCGCCATCTTTAATTTCAAAATGGATGCCATTTTTGAAATCAACACCCCCAAAAACCTATTAAACGACACCCATGACGACTTTTTCAAAATAGTGACGGCCGCCATCTTTAATTTCAAAATGGATGCCATTTTTGAAATCTACACCCCCAAAAACCTATTAAACGACACCCATGACGACTTTTTCAAAACAGTGACGGCCGCCATCTTTAATTTCAAAATGGATGCCATTTTTGAAATCAACACCCCCAAAAACCTATTAAACGACACCCATGACGACTTTTTCAAAATAGTGACGTCCGCCATCTTTAATTTCAAAATGGATGCCATTTTTGAAATCTACACCCCCAAAAACCTCAAAAGCGACACCCATCGCGACTTTTAGCAAAAAGTGACGTCTGTCGTTTTTAATTCCAAAATGGATGCCAATTTTGAAATCTACACCCCAAAAAACCTCGAAAACACACCCATGATTTTTTCAAAAAAGTGACGTCTGCCGTTTTTAATTCCAATATGGATGCCAATTTTGAAATCTACAACCAAAAAAATTAAAAATGACAACCACGACTATACACCAATTGTACACCCAGCATGTTTAAAAAATCTGTCCAGCATAGTCACCCTACTACACTTCTTTGTATACACCATAGTACGCCATTTGCAATCGACGGTGATACTCTAGTCAAAAATAAAAAATAACCGTTAATCATAAAGACGTAGGTATATTCATACAAAATAAATATCAAACTCTGTTTTATTGGCATCTATTCGCAATTATAACTAAGATCTTATCAAACTACATTGTTAAAAAAACTAAGAAATGGTTAAGACAGTCGCGGCTTTACAGGTAATAATTCTACCATTTATAAGTGTCGTTCCGAAATGGCAATAGTGCGAGCGGGACAACTTCATCACTCTGGGAAGTCTCACTCGGCACAGCGTCTCTCTTATACCATTTCAAAGGAATATATGTTTTGTTCCAACGCATTAAGGTTGAATTTTCCTAAACTAACTTTGAGCCAAATTTCGTCTGTGCGCAGTCCAGATAGTATACAAAGTCCTTGATTATAACACAATAGAAAACAATTATTTGACTATCTCTAGCTCTACAAATATTACCTCGAAAGAAAATAAGAAAAAAAAGGAAAGATTGGAGTAGAATTTGGCCCGCTAGAGCAGAAAAATCTGAAAAATAAGGGCCGAGAAAAATCCTGCCAACATGCGTTGACAGCAACTTTTTTTTTTTTTTTAATTGATATTATCTGGAAAGATTGTTTAGTCCCAAATCCAAACAATCCAAATCCCAACAAGATCTATCGAGAGCCAGTCGAGTTATACGCTTATGAAATGTGTCGCGACTAGTCGCGAGGTCTACTGTTTGGACACCTACTTGTAATATTTAGATAAACGAGGGGTTTCTAGATATTCTATAACTGATAGGTTCTAGGTAACCAGGATTTGAAACTCCAATTGCGTACGTCAGCAAATAAGTACATATTCGAAAGTCAAATGATTTCTATAGAGTTCAAACAATGAATTAAAAGGATGATTCACATTTCCCTAAAAGGCTTGACGTTACCCAGTATTCCTCATCGACCATGATTCATTTGACGTGTACATATAGTACATCAATGTATTTACCAGCTTTTGTGTCTAATATCAATTTATTATTGCAATTAATTTATTGTTATAGTTATTGATGTGGTTTGTAATAATTTTATTATGCGCCATACATGCGCCTTTGTTATCTCAAATTTTACGTCACAAAGGCAAATGCTCACATATAGGTATATAGTCACAACTACTGACGGGTTATACCTACCTAAGTTTCCTACGTACCTACTTAGCCGAAGCAATACCTCGACTGAAATGAAATGATCGCTTGAGATTATGAAAGTAACAGGTAGACGCTTGAAATGTTCACAAAATATTGAATTGTACATTTACTTCAAAAACAAAATAAAATAAATATTTAAAAAAATCGCGTTGTATGGGGGCCATACAACAAACGTGATTTTAGTGCTCGATATTAATAACGGCAATAGTAAGACACTTGAACATCGATTTGTATTTTTTTCTTAAAACGTTTGAAATATTCACAGAATATTTAGATATACCTACAATTCAAAAACTGTTCAACTTGCACATGGCCATTTTTAGGGTTCCTTACCTCAAAAGGAAAAAAGGGAACCCTTATAGGATCACTTTGTTGTCCGTCTGTCCGTGTTTCCGTCTGTGTGTATGTCAAGACTCTTTATCTCGGGAACGCGTAGAGATATCGAGTTGAAATTTAAACTGTATACGTATGTCTATAGTCTCTTGCAGTTGTGTAAAAGAAAAACTTCTCAGTTATCGTTAAAATAAGTAAGAAACCGCATATTTCGCACACACAAAAATCAAAACTTACAGGGTACTTACGTTGACATAGAACTATTATATAATTTGGCGAGAAGCATTGTGTCAGAGTACACATATAGGAATAAATCTGAAAACTACATTTTTCTTTAAATCACAAAAAATAGGGCCTCAAAATTTACAAAATATGGGTTGAAAATTCAAAGTGAGAAAATCGTATCATTTAAGGTATCATATAAAAGAACTTCATTAGCACATGCTAAAACAGGTTTTTATTATTTTAACAATGTGTAATTTTCGATGTATGACGAGATAAGTGAAAAAAAAAACTTTTTTGTCGATGGTTATGGTATAGAGATTTTAACAACTTACTTCCCAATTTTGTGAAATTTTCTGGATTTGTACGGAACCCTCAGTGTGCGAGCCTGACTCGCACTTGTCCGGTCTTTTTAATAAAAATTTTAATTTTTCATTTTATTTAATATTATTCAATTCAATTCACAGGCTTAGCCTGGTCCTTTATTAGGCATCAATGGAGCCTAAGCCAACATTGAGAGGCCCTTTTTACAATTATGAAATATAAAACAGCAGTAGGTATAAAATTGATAGCGTGAAATGGAAACTATGGCATATAAAAAGACTTGAAATATTGAAATCGGGCTATTGTGGTGAAATTTTAAATGTTATGTAAAATTGGACTATGGAATGAGGTTCGGCACCCGCTATTTATGCCCCATTTCAAAATGTCGTAGCGGGTGGTGACTTGCCATCCACTAAATGGGCCCCCCATAAAGGCTACCGTAAGTTGGCGCCGGAAGGGCAACATTGGTGTGGACGGCTTAGGGTGTCGAGAGGTGTGCTGCGCTTTAACTAGACGCTACTCGCGGCGTTATGCCCTCTAACACTTCCACCCTGGAGCTTAGGTTCTTAGCTCTTGCGGTTTCCACTCCAAACCGGCCGGTTAAGGCAAGAGAGGAGTCAGGGGTCTCATTTAGCCCCAGGGAATCAGGGTTCGCGGTGTCGCCACTCACCTATATTATTACGACCCTCAAAAATGGTCTGAATGGCTTCAACAAAAGGATCCTAGCAAGGTTGTGCGGCTCTATTTGTTGGGTGCAATGTAATTATGGTTCCTTGTTTTACTATAGAATCTGATAAACCATAATATACCTACTTAGGTACCAAGATAATTTTATTACAAACTGTACTACTAAAGTCTGTCACTCGATAAATATACCTCGTATTAGGTACCAAGTGAAGTGACTTTATAAAGGTGATTTCCTCATATTAACGTATTAAGTTCATTATGTTCACTCTTTATACAGGGTTACTTGAAAAACTCACAGTACTATAAAGATAGCTAACATCCAAAACAACAATGCTTGTTCTATGCGTTTTGATACAGGTATCTAAATCAATGGATACCATTAGTAAAATAATTTTCAAGTTTTTATTGTACCTAATGTCGTGACATTAAATTTGTAGGTCTACGTTTACAGTACTCCGTTGCGCGCCGCACCCGCCGTTGGTTGCAAGCGGCGCGCGCAGAGTTAACAATATTCAGAAGACAATAAATTATTATTTATTTTTGTATGAATGTAAAATCTAACAAATTACCAAAAGTCGTAGAACAAACATTTTTTAAGATGTTCGCTATCTAGTCCTGCGAATTTGTTGGTGTATTTCAAGTAACCCTGTATAGTAACAGTAGGTATTGTATCGGTTTTTAATACTTCATAGGTCTACCTACGAAGGGTGACTGAAATAAGCGATTGAAGCCGGAAATATACTATCGGACGCGGCTTTAGGCCGATTCACACATACGGCGGGCGCGGGTCGGGCGCGGTGCGGGGCGGGAGTACGGCGTGTCTTTTAGTACCTATTTTAATGGACGACAACACACACAACGCGCCCGCCCCGCGCCCGACCCGCGCCCGCTGTATTTGTGAATCGGCCTTTACGGACGCGACTGACAGCTGCGACTGATAGGTATCTAGATAATGAATGTACACTGAGCCGTGCACACTATCAGACATCAGTCGCGGACGTCACCTTGGGCTGACCTTAGCGTTCGGACGTCCGAGAGCGATCCGGCGCGCCGGATGTTTTAATGCGAGCCACTAGTGAAGAAGCGGAGAAAAACGTTTTGCTAGATCAAATTATTTAGGTATTTACTACTAAATATCGGTCTTGCAAAAAATATACGATATACTTAAGGATATTGTCTAAGAAATGTGCTAATTTGTTACACGATAGGGTGTACTTTACTCGATCATAAAAAAAACAAAAACAGCTTAATGTAAAAGTCTAAATCGAATTACCTACTCAATAATGAAATTTCTGACTTTCCACATCATTTTTATATGGAAATGTTTCTCTTTAAATACTACAGAGAACCTGCTAAAATTTGGGTTCCAACTAAATTCCTATATTTTTGAGTTAAATATTTATCTTCCCAGCGGTTTGAGAAGACGCCGCGCCGCCCGCTACCCCGTCAGATGCAATCGGGCGCTTGCCAACGCAAGACCTTTGCCAAATTTTCCCCACCCGTTCATACATGCACGCGCGTGAGACGCGCGGGCGGCCCCCCACACCTCACCTCCTAAAATCCTAGTTCGCGCGAAAATGCCTCGCCTTAAGACGTGCACACTGCTAAGTCGCGTCCGTCAGCCGCGTCCGATAGTATGTTTCCAGCTTTACGGAGTTACGCGAATCAAACTTCATGGCGGCAATGTTAGCTAAGCTATAGTTAGCGCCACCCAAGTCGGCGGATGAGAGATTAGTGCAGATAACACTTCGCTGTGATTCGCTGATTATTACGCATGTATGCACAATGCGGACGCCGCGTAGTGGTGAGCGTAGGCGTAGGGAGCGCGCAGGAAGCTTGAGGCTGCGTTTCCACCAGAGATGTGCGATGGAAATGTGTCGTGCGAGGATGTCTAGCTATGCTCTGAAAATGTGTGGGGGTTTCCACCAAAGCTGTTCGATGAAATGTGCCTACGAGGATGCGTTGCGAAGCTGTGAAATGTGTCGATTTCTTTAATTTCTTCATCGCAAATTGTTAAATATAAAAGTATTTTCTTTTTCCAATTATCCATATATATTTTGCGCATTTCTACTTCCAACAAACTCCATCTATGGACTGGCTGGTACAGAATACGCAAACCTCGCAAGACTCGCAACACATCCTTCTCAACACACATTCCTGGCAACACATCCCTCGCACACATCCCTCGCTTATTTTGTATGCCCAAAAATCTAGCTCCGCTGAGCCGTTTCCACCAGAGCTGTGCTGACCGAGGCGAGGTAAATGAAGCGATTCTATTGGTTCTTTGCAAACACATCCCTCGCTCCGCATCCTCGCACATCTCTGGTGGAAACTCAGCCTGAGGTTGGCGGGCGGAAGTACCCTGCGTCTCGTCTCGCTGGCTCCCGCGCATACCTATATTTTGCCTTTTGCGCAGCGGTCTGCTCCTAACTTCCCATCCGCCGACTTGTATGGCGCGGATTATGGCAAGCTGCGCAAAGCCCAATCTTGACTGCTGCGCGAGAAATGGATTTCACGCAGTTTGTTGTTAACTCACAGCCGCAGTTTAGTTCGGCCTATACTTTCACCGAAAAGCCGGCGGCGGGCGGGCGGGCAGAAAAATTGAATAAGAGTTCAAA
Source organism: Hypomecis punctinalis (assembly GCA_949316475.1). Taxonomy (NCBI): domain Eukaryota; kingdom Metazoa; phylum Arthropoda; class Insecta; order Lepidoptera; family Geometridae; genus Hypomecis; species Hypomecis punctinalis. Next base: position 15,043,825 of record OX438814.1, on the reverse strand, counting down.
ACATTACCTGCACTACAGGACTAAAATTTGATCCCACGACCTCGCAATTTATTATTATTTCTTTTATTCAAGTATAAATCACAAGCATAGCTTGGTCCTTTAGCAGACATCAGTGGAGTGGAGTGGACATTGACAGGCCCTTTTACATTAAATGTTAAAACTCATCTGTTCAGTGCATAGAGTAGGATGATAATAACTATTGCTAGATATGATTTACAGTATTTCGGGTTATTGTGATGTGGTGATAGATGACTTACAAAGATGGGCTATAAGATGAGGTACGGCACCCGCCAAATAATGCCTCATTTCACAATATTTAGGCGGGTGGTGACTTGCCATCCACTAAATGGGCCCCCCATAAAGGCTGCCGTAACTACGGGCAACATCGGTGTGGACGACTTAGGGTGTCGCTAGGTGTGCTGCGCTTTCACTAGACGCTACTCGCGGCGTTATGCCCTTTAACACTTCCACTCTGGAACTTAGGTTCTTAGCTCTTGCGGTTTCCACTCCAAGCCGGCCGGTAAAGGCAAGAGAGGAGTCAGGGATCTCATTTAGCCCCAGGGAATCAGGGTTCGCGGTGTCGCCACTTAGCCGCCCCTGCGCGTATTGTTATTATTATTATTTTGAGCCTGTATTGTCCCACTGCTGGGCAAAGGCCTCCTTTCCCTCCGTTCCTTTCCAGACTGCGTGATTTATAGGCTAGTGTTAGGTACCTAGACAAGACCACCACGGTCCCGTGAATGCTGAATTTAGTAGATACTTACGAAGTAAGGAAAAGTTAAACGTTTTTTGTGGTTGCCTGTGCATTCGATAAATCATGCTGTTTCACAATCTTTTAGAATATTTCTTCCTTAAGGTTTGTTTATATTAATAACTAGTTTATCGTGAACAATACCGAGTTGTTTATTGAGTACCTACCAACACATAAAGCCCGATAACAGAGGCGCCATCGTAATTAGCATAGTTCATCTTTTTCACTTAAGGCATTCGATAGAGAGGACGCTTTTTACGTTGCTATTAAATTTACGCTGGCGCCTCTATACTCAGGCTTATACTAAGGTGATGAGTATGATAGTGTTTAACATTATTAAAATTCCTGGGCTTTTATTTTTTCACAGGAGTTATAAAAAGTAGAGTATGTCTTGGGCGGCTTAATCACCTAGCTTCACTCAGGACTCTATCCATCTTACTTACCTCAAAAGTTTTACGCATGCCTTAGACAGTACAAATTGCACGGCTATACAGGGTTTAAAACGTGTTTAATTTTTTTGTGGTAAAGCTATATAATTATAATTACCTTGCTTCGTTTGGATTTAACTTAACACTACTTAGTAGCTTTTATAGTAGTAAAGCCGGGACAGGCAGCCAGTAAACTAAGTTATATGAATTAGATTTATTACTATAGGTATATCTGCGTAGGTACCTAAAACTTATTGATAGATACTAGTTGTAGGTACTTATGTATAAATTGTAACTTACTTACCTATTGTGTAAAGTATGACTCTACATTAGGTGTACCTAAGTAATATTTTTTCCTCTATGACTATTGACTAGGTACTAAGGTACCTTTTGATGAAACATGTGACATGACATTGTAAAATTTCCGTAATTTTTCGATCCGTGTCTAATATTCCATAACTAAATCCTACTAATATTATAAACGCGAAAGTTTGTGAGGATGGATGGATGGATGGATGTTTGTTACTCTTTCACGCAAAAACTACTGAACGGATTGAGATGAAACTTTGCAATAATATAACACATAGGCTATAAATTATAATGATATTCATATTGCGTCAAAAATAAAATATCATCCGAGCGAAGCCGCGGGTAAAAACTATTATAGTAATTGTATATTTTTGTCATCATCTTATCAGCCGTATGATGTCAACCGGTATACATAAGCCGCGCCTATAAGATTCCAATAAGTACATACTAGCGCGCCATTTTCGGTTTGCAAAAAAAAACCACTAATAAAGATACCTATTAATAGTTGCCTTAGTCTGTCTTTCCGCTAGAGTACCTACAACATAGGTAGGTGTCTTCAAATCTCGAGTAAATAAATATTATATGCTACAGGTAAGCCTGCTACACCCTAGACCACATCGCACCACGAACTTCTATTTGGAATTAAAAAAACATTCCTATAAGACCGGTGACTAAAGATACTCTAGATAACTATAATACAACTACCACTCTAGCTAATCCTGTGGTTTTAATAATATCGTCTTGCTACCTAAGCGATAGACGTCCTGCCTTGAGTTAGTCGGTATATATGTGGTCTCCATTCGAGAACTTTACTGCTTTATGAGTTCTTTGGAACTTATGTAGGTACGGATTTTCAAACCAGTAGTGTTTCGGTAAAGGAAAACCCGTGAGGCAACTTCCATACGTACGTAGAAGAAATTGCCATTGAGCGTGGCAATGCTGCCAGCATGCTGGGCACGCTGCCAACTGGCAGTGGGCTTGAGCATTGGATTGTCTTTAGACCTTCAAGGGTCTGTGGATGATCCAATTGCTTTCTATGTAGTAGTAGTGTAGGTAGTTTTAGCACATAAAGTAGTATTGTATCTTATTAATATACTACGGGACTAATCGCGCACTAAAATTACGAGATAAATAAATACCTCATCATCCCGACGTTTCGGCCGAGTTGCATCGACCGTGGTCACTGGGCCAAGTCAGAACGCCGAAGGATGTCATTCCGTTTCAGACTCCTGGTGTATATAAGGTGGAAAACAGCTGCGGTAGTTCTTACATAGGTCAAACGAAGCGTACTATTGCTGAACGGATCAAAAAAACGGAGGTACTGGTCATTGGATCGAGCTCCACGACCCAAAAGTCCTCTCCACGGATCGACACTATTTTTCAAGAATAGTTCGTGAAGCGGTGGAAATCAAGAAACATAACAATTTCAACCGGGAGGATGGATTTAAATTATCAGCGTCGTGGAATCCTGTCGTCAACAAATGTAAATCGCGTAGTGTAGGTAGAAGGACATTATTAGATACCGTCGTCAGTGTTGTGTGTCGTGGTGACAATTTTTCAAGTTCAAGTTGAATTGGCGGTACCAGCTGTTCCATACTCCAGTCTACCCGTGACCACGGTCGATGCAACTCGGCCGAAACGTCGGGATGATGAGGTATTTATTTATCTCGTAATTTTAGTGCGCGATTAGTCCCGTAGTATATTATAATAATGTGTTCAAATCGCGATAGTTTAAAAACAACAAGAAATTAGTTAGCGTATATAATCCACCAACCCGCACTGGGCCAGCGTGGTGGATAATATTCACTCTTCGTGGGTAGCCTTGTTTAGTAGTGGACTATTACAAAGGCCGGTACAGTACGGTGCAGTTCTCTGTTCTATATGCCCTACCCACTGCTACTTGAACATACTAATTAGCATTAATAATTTAAGTTGAGAATAAAATAATGTATCTAGGACTACAACTACTAAGTAGTATTTATTTTATTTTGTGATATTACATATTTGAAGTATAAACTTTGTTTCAGTTTTCTAGGAATAAAATAACAAGTCCTGCCATCTATAAAATATTGTAAGAACTATTACAGTACGAGCAATGAGTTTATACGAAAAGGTAGGTGGCTATGACGACAGTTTTTGAAAAGTAATAAGCTCAAGTGTTAGCAGTTTTGTAGGTGAATTGATAGATGGCGCTTAGCGTAAAAGTTCAGCCCATATTCGATAGATGACGCTATACGTCTTTTGAAAGAGTTTGAAACTTATTATTTTTCAGGTTTTCGTACCTAACTGGTAATTTCGAATCCGAAGATCCATAAAAATACTGATTGTTTAATTAATAGGCAAGTCAACAACAATAAAGAAAAAACTTTACTTTTCTATTATTTGAATGTCATTTTGGTATTTTCAGGGACAGAGTGAATAAGTCGTTGTCGCTTGGGTAGGTACCAATTACCATGGATGTATGTACCATGGATGTATAATACGTAAGTGCAATCAAGTGAGATATCGAATCAGACGCGGAGTTGTAGAAAGAAAGATTATTACACTTGAATAGTTTGCCTACTTGTGTACTTAATCCTTCGAAAAATGAGGTTACCACAAAATTAGCCATTCCTCAAAAATTATTCATCGACTTGAGGTCCCTACCTACCTACTCAAAAAATGTGTACCTACCTATGACCCACGATTGACTGTTGTACTGATTTTCTTTTCGCAATTATTGTGGGCTATAGGCAGGGAGTAGGTATAAGAACAGCAGAACATAACGTTACGGTAGGTACCTACACTTCACAGAGCCAGCCTGTTGGCGCATAGTCGTCTTGTGAGTCTACAACGTCTAACCATCCACCACCATCAGTCACTGCTGGATATAAGCCTCCCCTATGGATCTCCAATATAACCGGTTGGTAGCAGCTTGCATCTAGCGCGATCCTGCGATCTTGATAAGGTCATCTCGTCCAACTCGCGGGAGGACATCCTACGCTGCGCTTGCCGGTACGCGGTATCCACTCTAATACTTTTCGACCCTGTCGGTCATCAGTCTTCCGTGCTATGTGCGCCCTGTACCTGTACCGGCCGTTTTGACCGACGAACCACCGGAGGAGGTATACAATTCGACGCGTATATATTTTTTTATGTATAACCACGCATACTTAACTTTATTTATAGTCGTCCGATTTCAATAATTCTTTTTTATTGAAAAAAGTATACTTCGAAATTGGTCCCATTTAAATTTTATCGAAATCAGTGAGCCATTTTTGATAAATCAACAATAATGTGAAAAATGTTACATCGATCTGTGCATAATATTTGCGTTCTAGCGATGCGCCCCGGCTTCGCACATATGAAGTATAACATAAATAAACATTTATCTTGAATTACTCTATCTATTAAAACAAATTGCATCAAAATCCGTTGCGTAGTTTTAAAGATATAAGATGTCCCCATGTATGGGGAGAGACAGCAACTTTGTTTTATACTATGTAATGATTCTGTACATGGGTGAAGTTGGTCATGCTATTTTTTGCAAAAAAATATTATTTAATAGCCCACTTCAGGACGTAGGCCTAGGTACACATGTATAGGGTGATTGAGCTATATCCCCCACGCTAACCCAGTGTGGTTTGGTGGATTCACATACGCCATCGAATTTCTTCTTCGGTAGTATGCATGTTGTAATTTTCCTGCACCGAAAAACCAGTAATGTGAAATTCCGTACATAAGTTCCAAAGAAACTCTTTGGTACGGGATTTGAACCTGAAACCTTGTAAATGCAGTGCGCGTGTACTACTACTAGACCGCCACGGCTTGTCAGACCTGCCATATCGACTAGCCATTCGGTTGAGCTATGTCGGTAGGTACCTTTGGTTCTTCTACATATCTTCTCATTTCTGATTCCACCAGCCATATAATTATTTAATTTATTGTTGTATTAATCACTGTTACTCACTTTCTAATACTTATGACATTTGTTTTTTAATTTATTGTAATTTTCTATCATCCTATTGTACTTGATTTTTTACGTATACTGTTGTATAAATAAAGGATTATGAATATATGCCAGCAATATGCCCAGAAGAGAACGCTCCACAAATGATGTGGTTGTCAGGGCTTTCTTTGCAGAACACTATCGATATGATACCGTGTGCAAAATACCTTTTCTCAAACAGCTTGGATATGTGAACATTATTTTGACAACCTACTTCGAGATAAATCAACATTGCAGTAGATAGTGGCCATATACATGTGTGTAATTAAAAAAATCAGCAAGTGCGAGTCGAACTCGCGCACGAAGGGTTCCGTACTGTGCTGGAGCCCCCCTTAAATACATATTTTATTTTGTTTTTAGTATTTTTTGTTGTTATTATAAATACAGCATCTGTGAAAATTTGAACTGTCTGGCTATCACGGTTCATGATATATATCCTGGTGACAGACCCTTTGGGTACGGAACCCTAAAAATGGAACGACTTTTTTGTCTAACAACAACTGACTTCAATCGCGTACATAATTCGAATATGTAGTTCACTGGAATTGGTGCATACAATTTTGGATTATTGTTTATTTCTCCAAAACGGCTCAGCTGATTTCGATAAAATTTAAATGGGACCACCTTAGAAATATGACCAATCAAACAAATAAGTTAAAAATCAAATCACATTCAAAATAAGCTTATTTTTACAAAATAAGAGAAGAAATGCAAGATTATAGTACCAGAAGAAAACAGAGCTTACCTACCTTTTCAATAGTGTAGGCTACGTTCTCATCGATAGGTCCAGAGTATTTAAGAAAAGTACCATACAAGCCTTGGCCACTACTAGGCGTTGATGGATTCACGTATGTGGCTTCGCCTTGACCACCAACCTCCAACTCACGCACGTCAATCAACGCCTCTGTTGCTGGCCGCTGCAGTAGTGAATTAATGCGCCAGGGCCGCGAGGAATAACTTCTTATCCAGATAAAATATAATATTTTATACATATTACATATGTATTTCAATTCTATAGCTAGTCAATCAACTAAGTGCTATATTTCCTAGTAAACAATAATTTGTATTTTTGTATGTTTCCAAATATATTACTAGATACTCGTGCATACTCGTACTTAGTATAAAACAAAGTCGCTTCTCGCTGTCTGTCTGTCGCTATGTATGCTTATATCTTTAAAACTACGCAACGAATTTTGATGCAGTTTTGTTTAGTAGATAGAGTGATTCAAGAGAAAAGTTTATATGTATAATACACCTGTGCGAAGCCGGGGCGTGTCGCTAGTTACATAATATGGATAACCTAACAGTAGATCCTGAGCCGTGGTGGTCAAGAGGTAGTGACACCCGCCTTACAATCGTGAGGTCGTGGGTTCGAATGCTCGGTCCCATACCAATGAGTTCTTTAGAATTTATGTACGGAATTTCACACCACTAGCTTTTTCGGTGAAGGAAAACATCGTGAGGCAACCTGCATACGTTCGTAGAAGAAATTCGATGGCGTATGTGAATCCACCAACCCGCACTGGGCCAGCGTGGTGGATATGGGCCAATCACCCTTCATGGGTAGGCCTACGTCCTGCAGTGGACTACTAAAAAGGCTGGTACGACAGTAGATCCTTATGTATCTATGTATCTCCTCTTTTCATGTGAGAAAAATGTTTTTTTTTCTTCACAATCTATCTAATCCACTTAGTTACTTAGTATTTGATTATCTATTTTTACGGAAATCATAGTAAACCTAATAAGTTCAAAACCCGAAAGCAAAATTGAAAAATCTGCTTACACAAGATTAAATTTTCAGGTCTGCTCATTGTTTGATTTTATTCAACTTTTGATTTCATTTTCAGCAAAAACACCAACCAGCCAATAAATAAAGAGACTTAGCCCAAGTAAATATTTGGATAGTGCTTTCACAATATTTTTGAATAGATTTTTTCTCCAGCGGTCACGCCCTCTACATCGCACAATAAAAACCCTGGAACATACCCAAAACCTTTGATTAAAGTAAAAAGAAACCAGAACTGCAAATTGTTATTTCCGCACCATAAACTTTTCTAAAAGTTTGTCTTTAATAATAAAAAGAAGGCAGAAGCCAGTTTGCTCTACGACTATTAATCTTTCTTCTATGAATGAGTTTTACTTGCTTTTATAGCTCATGGCAAAAAGTTGATGTCTTTTTCGGAATTTTATGTAGAGATATGACAACTTTGTGTTTTTTATACCAGAAATAGCAGACAGGCTGTCGTCTCAATGTGACTTTGGTACCTATTTCACCTAAATAATATATGTATACAAATACATCTACTTGATTAGTGGGTCAGTAAATATTTTTTTATAAACTTATGTATTTTTAGGTGTTGCTATAGAACGTTTTGTTTGAATTGAGTATTTTTGAGACATTTTTACAAATGAGAGAGCCCCGACACAAATAACGAAGCTACAAGGTGATTCCATTCATTAGCCATAGAACCTCTATTGACGAACATACGCCTCCCCTATATGTAGGTCTTCAATAAGAACGATTAGTAACAGCTTGCATCGACCGCGATCCTATAATGATCCTGTACGAACTTAATGATATTTAGCTAAGTACTTACGTGACTTACGTCTACCTTGTGTGGTGATTAATAAAATAAATTCTACAATTTATGTAATGAAAATTTTGCAGAACACTGTCGTTATGGTATCTAGTGCCGGTTGTAAATAACCAGCAATATGCTGGTTATATATAAAATTTTCTGTAATGTAATGTAATGTAATGAAAAGCAAGTGCATCAAGGTATCTTGGACTATTTTTAAAAGATACATCAAATAAAATAAATATCTTATTATTATATACTACGGGACTAATCGCGCACAAAAATTACGAGATAAATAAATACCTCCTCATCCCGACGTTTCATCGTTCGCATCGACCGTGGTCACGGTCGTCGGGATGAGGAAGTAGGTAGGTATTTATTTATCTCGTAATTTTAGTACGCGATTAGTCCCGTAGTATATAATAATAATGTGTTCAAATCGCGAAAGTTTAAAAACAACAAAATAAATATCTACTTATATCACTTTATTTGACAATGAGCTTTTAACATTTTCTGACCTTTGAAATAAAAAAGTAAAAAAACTTTAAAAAGTCGATCCGTCGTTCCGTTGCTGTGTGAAAGAGTAACAAATCAACGAACACTCTCTTGGATCTAGAATTTAAAATCTAAGACAATATAGTAACTACTTAATAAGATAATATGGTATGGTACCATTATTTGGTACCTACCTAAGGATATTTCGAACAGAAGTAGTTGGAATCATTGAACCAAAATAACACGATCTTTCTTTCAGACTTGCTGGAATCCAAACAAATCCATTTACCAATTTCAAAGTGAAATTCACACGTACCAATTTAGAACAATATTTATCTGCACCACGCCCTCAGAATAGGTAGGTACGTACTTCCATTGTAGATAGAATCTACCGACCGAAGCGGTTCTACCAACATTTGCCATTTATTATCTACTATCAATAGCTTGTCGCATCGCGCCCAAACAAAGCTTTCTGAGGTATCTGCCACCACCTCACCCTGACCTCTTCATTTCTATTAGCAACATACGAAAAAGTTCTCTCGACTGCGGTGAGATGGGTCTAAAGTAGCTGGTCAGTGGATTATAATGCGTTTAATGGCTTGTAATGAATGGCATAACATCCATAAAGCACAATACGGCCACTCGAACATGCCCTTTTATAATAATACGTGATTTATAGCGAGCCGCGAAATGTGTTTGTTTTGCACGTGAAGGAACGCCTTCGATCGAAGGCTGCAGTTCTGATAGAACAGAACCATGAATCAAGTGGGATGAATGAATCGTTTGGTTTACCTTTGCGTCTTTTGATGTAAAAAATGATTTATTTGGTGGCAAAAAATCAGCTCTAGATTATTTACACTCATGAAAAGATTCTGCTTGCTTGATATTAAGCGTTCATAGCGAAAAGTAAAAGCCTCATATGGGCCCACTGATCACGAATCGCAGCCCTATATAGGAGTAAGACGGCGGATAAACTATTACTTAGGAACATAGACGAATTAGGTATTCATTAATCTATGGTAGGATAGGAATCCATAATTTTATGCATATCTCCTGGTCGCAGAAGATTTTTTGCTAGCCTGATCAATTTACACTCAACATTTTGTCACCTAGAAAAGAGTCATCGGGGGGCCCCCGCCAAGTCGAGAGCGAAGCAAACACTGCCGTATCATCCTTTACTGGAACGATTTTGCCGCATTTTCAGGCCCCTATTTGAGGACCTCTGGATAAGACCAGAACGCAGAAATTTTCGTCATCAAGTAGGCTACAAAATTTCAAGTAAAATAAAAAAAATCAAGTCTGTAGGTAATTTAGTTCCGAAGTTAAGCGAAAGCAAAGTTTCGCATTTATGACACTGACTCACTCACTCATGATCATAAGAATAGAACTAGTACTTCCCATAAACTCAGAGAGCTGAAATTTGGCACAGAGTTAGGGTGGCCATTAACCACATAAAGGAAAACTATAAAAAAACAGGATAATCAAGCATTTCCATCGAGACTTGGCAAGTTTTTTACAGAATCTTTTGGTGGGATTAATTTATACTATTAGGTTTCTGTCGTTCTTGAGATGAAAATCATACTATTGTTTTTGTTTGTTTTTTTCCTCACTCAATGTTACGAACACTCTCTTTATAATAATGTAAAATGCTCGACACCTTGAGCTTTGTTGTAGAGAATTTACACAGTAATTACTCGTACTTACTTTTACAAGGCTATCTGTTTTACCTACTAACCTACAGACAAAAGAGGGTCAATTCTCAGAGCAAATAAAAAAATCAGAAGAGAATGTTATGAACAAACAAGTGAAGCCAACCAAAACTACGCCTCGCCGTGTACAGATAATTACACACACATCCACGTACAACGAAACTACGCCTTGGTTTGTCAGTCGAACTATGGCGGCGCAAAACCGACGCACTCACACATGTTTAAAAAAACCGGCCTCACTTGACTGTTCAACGACGTTCTCTCTTGATTTTTTTATTTGCTCTAAGGGTCAATTTGACGAATCAAATATTTGACGACTGCCTTATGCGTAATGTTATGACTATCATTATGAACAACTTTTACTACGGGGCAAACCCGGTATTCGAGAAAAAATCTGCTATTTTATACAAATTGTAACTTGAAATTGAAAAAATAGATACCTAGTCAGTCTATTCTAGTAAGTACACCTACAGTTCTTTATATCTTAAAGGAACTGGAAAAAAACAAAGTCGTATAATGTACATCCGAATAAAAAAGTTAGCTCTTTTTACGTCTCTTGAGAGATAAAGATCCTTTCAGCCGCGGATTCCACAAACGACAGATGTCCAAATCTTTATCTTTTTTAAAAGCTTCTTAGGATAAAAAGTTTACTTATTCATTGTAACAACACCTACGTAACGATGCATTGTAGACAATAGTGGGATAAATGTGACGTAAAATCAGTTTTATGCGAAGGCATAATCCACTTAGAGGCATGTCGTGTTCTTTTGTCAAAATACGAATAAAAAATGGATCTGGTTCATTGATTTGTAAAAAATAACACCACGGGGTGCCGTGTGTGCAAACAGTGCAGGGCTCCTGCAGTTGAGGTGCAGATGGCGGGGGCTTTGTTTCTTTTGGGTAGAGTACGAGTCAATCAGCTTGATTCTAATGTTCTGCTCGATGACGTGGTGAAAAGATATGTTTTTAACATAAGTAAAATACGTACCTATACTCTATAAAATTTAAGTTGATCTCTGCGACAGTGACATTGACATAAAAGATTGACATTTTTAGAGTTGAGATAGTGGTGGAAAAAATCGATTTTCAAACTATGTTGTAATGAAATCGAATGAGCAGTTGTAGGTGTGAAATTGGATTTTATTTACTTACTGTTATTTAAGATCAAGTATGTACACATGTAAATAATGTTATGATATTAATTAAATACTCATAACAATATTACGACAGTATTTATCGATGTTTTTCACTATTATCGATGCTAATGTAACAAATAACATAAAAATGTTATGATATTAAAATATACAATAAAATGAATGATACATTGTTTTATTTCAAATATCGTTAGAATAAACTATCGATATTTTAAATAAAACTCTATCTAAAACTCTGTAGTCACGATCATTCGTCGTCCATCACTAATCGGCATGCCCATAAAGTATGTCATTGACTGGTTGATTAGCGAAATCATTCCATAGAAAAAGTTCATTGAAAATGTATGGAACAATTTTATCGTGATTTCACTGATGATACCACAGCAAAAGTTGGTCATAATTAATGTATTATAAATTGTTTATAAGCGAATTTCTTCTTTCTGTTAAGGCCACGTTTTTTTGCCAACTTCTTTTTTTTACTTAGTTGCCTGGAAGAAATTAGAAACCTATAAATTATGTTGTTTTGTCCCTGTAATTTGTTTTTCATGTAATGTAGTTATCTATAAAGTGTTATTGTTTATTTGTTTGTTTGTATTAAAACAGCAACTTGTATAATAACAAATACAATATGAACTCCGTCCTGGAGTAGAGGTGCTGATGGCGCGGCTTCTTTTTATTTGCGTGGAGAGTACGAGTCAATAAGTTTGATTTTAATGCGAATGGATGAAACAATTAGAAAGCGCGGTAATAAAACTCATTGTGAGAAGGTATGTTTTTAACATGAGTGAGTAACGAGATTTACGAGATGCATTTGGAATTGAAAGTCTTTGCGAAAACCAGCGCTACGAAAACTGCTAAACGTATCCCTGTGATTGAGGACTTTTTATCTCTTTTGATCTTTTTTTTTAATGTTATGCAAGCAATGTTTCTGTAGCAGCACTTTCTTGGACAGACAGATAATTTCCTCATAATAATTACTTATTTGTTGCTTATATTTTTTGTTGCTCATGTTTTTTATACATTTAATGATCTACTTCGATTATGTTTGTCTCTTATATTTAACACTAGATTTTACCCGCGGCTTCGCCCGCTTACGCAATATATCATTATAATTTATAACCTATGTGTTATTTTGATATATAAGCTATATCGTTGCAAAGTTTCATCTCTATCCGTTCAGTGGTTTTTGCGTGAAAGAGTAACAAACATCCATCCATCCATCCCTCCATTCATCCTAGCAAACTTTCGCGTTTTTAATATTAAGTAGGATGTTAAGGGCAACATCAGCTTAGTTAGAACTGTAATGGTGCTGTAACCTGTGATGAATAAAATAAATAAATAAGTAAAATGATTTTTTCCCTATTTTATGCCTCAAGGAAAGGAGGATTTTGTTGTTTCTAACTTGTTATCGAGTTAATTGCTTTTATCTAATGTTGAATGTCCACGATTGCCTAAGATGATTTCGTAAAAATTATAACATAATCACAATTAATGATACGAGTAGATTTCGGCCTTAAAATTCCAATTTAGAATTTACTTCTACCGTGATCATATAATTAATAAATAGCTGTTACCGTATCTTCAGGGAATCGCAAGTAACTAACCAAAGTTTTTGATAGTAAAATTGTACCTATCTAAACCTATCATTTTATTTTAGCACATATTCAAAAAAACATTAGTATAAACTACTAAGTTGCGGGATGTGGTGTCCATGTTTCATGCATACCATGTCAAACAACAAAATTTACAGTACTTACTGAAAGTATTTCAATAATCCTCCCACATAATATGCATGAGTAGGTAATAGCAAAAGGCAAACCTATGCGCATTGGCCATCTAATATGAAAAATAAATATCGACAAAATTCTCAATAGTTTTTGCTACCTCGACCGTCGCCTTTGATATCTCTTTCAACTTTGATTTATACGTCCACACTTTTATATCATACTCTACCAAAAAAAAAGTTAAAATCGTGTGAACATAATTGTTTAGATTTCCGAATTTCACGCTGTCAATAAAGGAATTGTGGGCATTTATGGGGTATTTAGAAACCTAAACGGGACGTTTGATAAATGACGTGTTATGCTTGTGCTTACGTGCCAAAGTGGTTCAATAGTTGATTAACGATCATGTTCTTTGTTAACGCTACTAGGTGCTAAAATATGTAGCTTGTCCAAATGGATTGCAATGTATCATATTAAAAGCACTTATAAATACCACATTGTGATAATAAGACGGGCTGGAGCAATATTTACTTGGTACATTTTCGTGATTTAATCATAATTGACTGTTCCACGTTTTATACGCTATCGAATAAATTTGAGATCAAAGGGTTTCTAATTTTTTTCAAACATTAGCATTAATTAATTTATCTATAATAACGTCGATGTAACATAATTTTAAACTCACTGACATAATTATGTGTTAGCGGTAGTGTTGTCAAAGTTTGAAGAAATAACTAGAATGCCCGTATTATTTACTAACGTAATGTCGAAATTATGTAGAGTCTATAAGTTCAAAGCTGTGAATTCTGACTGAGTAGTCTGCTATAAACTGCTATTCTGGGTTATTCCTAATTATTAATTATAATTATTAGCATCATTTTAGGGGCTTATTCTGTACATCAAAACTTTTGTCAAAACTAAAAAAATATCAGCTGTTCCATACATTTTGTGGGGGTGAACGACATTTTTCTATGAACAATTTTTTTTTGAGATTTGACAAAAGTATGCCAATTGATTAGAAATAACCCTGTATATGTCAAACTTAATTATAATTATATTGTGTACATGTATATACCTAAGTGAACAGTATTATCAGCGCGCTACTTACTTACTTATGAATGTACTTAGTTTTCTCGTAAGTTTGTTCAGTTGACGTTTTGAGATTTATTTTAGCAACAGTTATCCTTTTATCGCTATTCTGTACTAATCTCACCCTGGTTACATTATGAAATGAACAGGTACATAGGTAAATATGCAGATGTTGTTTTTAAACTTTCGCGATTTGAACACATTATTGTTATATACTACGGGACTAATCGCGCACTAAAATTACGAGATAAATAAATACCTCCTCATCCCGACGTTTCGGCCGACTTAATGAGGAGGTATTTATTTATCTCGTAATTTTAGTGCGCGATTAATAGTCCCGTAGTATATAACAATAAAATGTGCAGATATCGCTAAAATATATTTTCACGCTAAACAATTTCATAATCCGTCTGCGTATGCACGATTAGTACTATCACCGCCCCGTACCGCACCACCGGTGTAGCCGCTGCGCGTCACACATCGAATTCCGCGTTATTGCATTCCAAATAAACCCCGTACAAATCTCGCGCAGCCAATAAGCCTTGCCTAAGTTTATGTCGCGTGGAATATCAGTTTTCCGACTTTACCCAATAAAGGGTAGCCCCTGATCCGTTAAGTAAACAGAAAAAAAGGAAGGCTGGCGGGCCGCGAGGCGACGTAACGAGTAAATCACGGGTAAGCCCCAATACGAGACGCGCGCGCGGCGCGGGCGGCTCTCGTAAGCCCCGTAACCCCTTTAAGTTCCACCAGCTCACCTTCCGATACCGTATGTGCTAAATAAACGAGTCGTACGCTTTCTCGCCTCTTTTTCCAGAGCGTTTTTTATGAGCCCATGTGGCGAACTCGCTTGTAGGCGAATGTCTAGGTGCGCCTAATTTGCATTTTAGATTTTATCCGGTAATGCTATACGCGATTAGCGCTGCTCTATGTTCGGATAAAGCAGCGGATTCTGTAGCGAATTCTCTTTTTTATTTGCGAGTAGAGTTGCTGCTAGATATCTGTATCTAGCTAAAGCTATGTAAAGCTTGGAATTTTCGTATACTTTTTAATACATAAATCTTGCGAATCAGACGAACTTGTCGACCAACTCTCCTTAAATCCTCGTACGGGCGATATCTCAAAATCGTATTGGCATATAAAGTTTTCCATAGCTACCATAATCTGGGACCTTTCGATTCTTAGGCGATATCGTAACAATGTAGGCAACAAAGGGCAGTATCGAGGCAATTGGCCCAGCGCGTGACCGAGGCGCGGCGAGCGGGCGGCCGCGGTGACCCGCCTCGCCTCGCCAACTACTTTGCCCCGACACCCTTTACACAAATTGATTTTAAATGGCGATTTATTTCCGCCTCATATCGCCGATCCGATCTTCCTATGAGTTTTACGGGCGGCTTTACGTGGGGTTAAGAAAGTCCCAGTTATAAAACGGTTTATTTCTTTTCATGGCGGCACTTAGCCGCCCTCTAATTACTTCGGATTAACCCGCCGAATACCTTCATTAAACGGCATAAAACGCTTCTCAACTTTATCGCTGCGATCGAGTTTGAAACTCTTTGTAAGGACAGAGTCCTTTACCCAGAAACGAAGGCTAAACGAGTTGTAAAACTGAAGTCTAACGGTAACTACGTTTTTTATCCCGCATCTATACAAATAACGTTTTGTGATGAAAGTTGAGATGTTGCAGAATTTCTACCGTTTTGCGAATTTGCGCAAATTACTTTATGATCGGGTTTTCAATGGCTTTTTTGTTGAAATAGTTTATAACTGTGATGGAACTTGGAAGTCTGTGGAGTAGAACCCAGCTATGTTCTGGAGGGGTCTGAGTTTTACGAGTCCCGCGATCCGACGCGTACAACACTAAACCGTCGTATAATAGAAAATAAATAGTAACCCTTCGGTGGCGGCGCGTTTGCTGCCGAAAGGTTTACTTTTATTGCCGGTGACTTTCTTTTACTGAACCCCTTCATAATTGCCAGGGTTGAGGGTAAAAAATAGAAATCGTTGTTTCTTTGCGAAAACCCTTTTGTTTATGTTTTGGCAAATTGCGTTTGTATTGTTTGAAATTTGCAATAACTGCAAACTGAGCATTAGCGAGACTAAACATTTATTGCGAGTTTTTTGAGCAACGGTCATTAAATTTTTTGCTAGTCGTTTTTAAGAAATCTCAATTAAGATTTGGTGAAAGAGCGTAGTTTTATTAATGTGTCTTCTCAGCGGGTATTTTACCTGCAACGGGAATGCAAAGTGAACTATAAATATTTTTTTTTGTAATGGTCGTAGCGAGATTGAGACATTTTGCGACCGCAAAGGCTTTTTCAGCGGGGGGTGGCACCGACTGACGGGTTTTTTTCTTTTCCCTGGTAGCTGTCAGAGGTGACAAAGCGAATAAGCACGCACTGAGTTACGATGTGAGAGCAATAGAGATATATCAGTGAGAATTCGTCATTGAAAAGGTACTTGTTAGTAGAAATTTTGCGGTCGTAATGTCAGAAAGTGATGCCGATTGTATGCACTGTGCACTTGATTTTTTGTTAGAATTCCATATATACAATTGTGAATTGTGAAACTGTTACACTTTAGTCGTATTTTTGTACTTTGTCTTTTTATCGTAAAGTAGTTTTTCTGTACTGTACTGTACCAGCCTTTTTAATAGTCCACTGCAGGACGTAAGCCTACCCACGAAGGGTGATTGGGCCATATCCACCACGCGGGCCCAGTGCGGGTTGGTGGAGTCACATACGCCATCGAATTTCTTCTAAGGACGTACGCAGATTGCCTCACGATGTTTTCCTTCACCGAAAAGCCAGTGGTGTGAAATTCCGTATATTAATTCCAAAGAACTCATTGGTACGGGACCGGGGATTCGAACCCACGACCTCACGATTGTAAGGCAGGTGTCACTGCCTCTTGACCACCACGGCTTCTTTCTGAATGTACTGTAAGTTTTTCTGAATGTACTGCATATCTGAGATACTTAGAGTAAAAATATTTTTTATTACTTTTTTACCTACTCGTTTTTACTGTAATACGTTTTCGGAGTATTTTCAACTTAATTATGACTGATTTTTTTTTTAAATTCACCCAAACGAGAACGAGCGTATAAATCCCACGAGTAAAGTGCGACATATCTTTCCACGCGAACGTTTTTGTCACACAAATATAACACCGTAATATTTATAGTTAAAAGATCATTTTGTTGAAATGGAGCCAAATTTCCGGCGCGGAGCTTTCAACGGAATTTACAAAAAGCGCCATAAATTGGCAAATAATCCCCCGCATAACGCAACCTTTGTTTGGCCACACGTGCTTTTAATATCTCTTCCACATCCGAACAATGGCCGGATTTAGTCTTTGTGCGTCTGCCTGAAGTAAACACTTATAAACAGGAAAAAACTTGGAATGTACGCTGCGAATCGATACGTTGCGTTCGATGTCGGATATGTCTTTGATTATTTGGAAGAGGATTTGGCTTACTGACAGTGTCTCTTCTGCCGATGCCGTAGCAAAAAATATTACACGCTCTATGCCAGTCTAAGTTGTGTATGGCTAAAAGTAGCTCGTTTCTCAACGAATTTAACCCAGATCTTTTGATAGATTGGTTTTCCCAATATTTTTTCATCAGCTAGAAGCGGTTTGTGTCCGTGTTTTTGCGATTAATCATACCTACCCACGCTGTGATCATTTGCATTTGCTCTGCTTGGCGGTGCTTGGTTAAAAAGCCGTGGTGGTCTAGAGGTAGTGACACCCGCCTTACAATCGTGAGATCGTGGGTTCAAATCCCGATCCCGTACCAATAAGTTCCTAGGAATTTATGTACGGAATTTCACACCACTGGCTTTTCGGTGAAGTAAAACATCGTGAGGCAACCTGCATGAGTCCGTAGAAGAAATTCGATGGAGTATTGTGAATCCACCAACCTACACTGGGCTAGCGTGGTGAAAATGGCCCAATCATCCTTCGTGGGTAAGCCTACATTCTGTAGTGGACTATTAAAAAGGCTGGTACAGTACAGTTCAAGGAATCAAAAACTCACTCAAAGTATGAAATATTTATCAGTCCTGATACAAATTTCGATTTTTTTTCGATCGAAAGTTTGTAAGAAAATGGGAGAGTAGACCGCCTGCACGGCGAAGGAAAGGAAGTAATATCCCCCTCTCTTTCTACCGCGCAACGAACTACCTAGGTAATACCATGCATCGTATTTCTAATTTTATGTAAATACGCGTTAAATTTCTAACTCCGCGGATTTTTTCCGCAGTCGTTGGCATCGTGTACCTCATCCCTAACTAAACATCCAAAGGAAAATATCTGTTAATAAATTTTATTAAATGATATTCGGACAAAGCGTCTATGATTGAAAGGGACGACAATCGGCCGTGTCGAATTTGTCATGAAACTGCTCTTTGTTCGCGATAAATGTGTGAGAAGGAAGAGCTTCCGGTGCAGTGGCAGGATCTGCCGGGTATGGGTATCAGAGCCCGCGGTGATACCTTGCCATCGATATCCTGTATTGTTATTTTTTGCGTTGAAAGTACTGCCTAGGATGTTCTTTTTATGGAGAGTTATTGTACGGTGCGCTGTTACTAATGGTGTACTTTGGTCAGCGAATAGAAGTACGAGTATAAAGAATAATATGTACTTTGGTCGGTGATTTGTGTACAGGAACTCAACGATTTAATTAGTATATCTAAATAACCTGAAATCTTTATTGTTACTATGTTTAAAGTTTATGACTGACATAGGCAATGAGCCGCGTCAAATTTTTCCTGAAACTCATTTCATTTCTTTGTTTGGGTTTTTTACGTTAGAAGTACTGTCTAGTACGAGTATGTTATTTTTATACAGAAAGTTGTTGAATGGTTTGCTGTCACTTTGTCATTTTGGTCCGCAATTTAACTCACTTATACCTCAGATCCTTTATGGGATTAATTTCACAATTTATAGATTGGGTAAGTTCCCGTAATTGGCCCGCCCTGATCTGTAAGGGTTGTTTCGGGTTATTCTACTAAGCAATAGGTACGCCGTACGGTGAAAAATAGGTATGCGGGTAAATTAATTACGAGTACTTTTGCTATAAAATAATTACAGACGTTTTAAGTAGAGTCCGGTTCCATTTTGCGATGCGCATAGTATCATTTTATCATATAGTCTCACTTTTTTCAAACTTTCTATTTTATTTTTGATATATATTTTCTTTAGCCTATTGCAAAATTCCTGAATAAATATTTTGCTGATCAAAATTTTAGGGCTGATCAAAGTTTTTTGTTGCTGACCGTTTCTTTTTCATTCCGTTTAAATCACACTCTTTTTATATTCATACAGGAAACTATTCTGTTTTACTGCGTGGGAGAAAATCTTGAAACATTGACAATGTTGGCAAGCTTTCACCCATACGAGTAATGAGTATACATTTGGCCGTTTTTGTAATGCATCCGTCTTTTATAGTTGTTATATAGAGGTAAAATAACAACTAGGTATGCATTAAAAAAAGTTGGGTGCATTATGACGACTAATTTATGACGAACGTAAAAAGTCAACATAATATTTTGTTAATAATATACCTATTTATTATATACAGGGTTATTTCTGATCAATTAGCATCCTTCTAAGGGCTTATTCTGTACATCAAAACTAACATCTTTTGTTCTACGACTTTCGTCAAAACTCAAAAAAATCCTGTTCCATACATTTTGTCGCGGGTGAACTAAATTTTTCTATGAAACAACAAAAAAAAATTTCTCTGTTTGTTTTGACGAAAGTCGTAGAACAATAGTTGTTAATTTTTATGTACAGAATAAGCCCCTTAAAGGATGCTAACTGATTAGAAATAACCCTGTATATACTCGTAGGTATGCATACGTGTAACAATGTAATGAAATGTATGTACATCTTTGGATGTTGAATAAAATTTGATGTCGGGAATTAGTTTCAAAAAATTTGCTACACTCACAACATCTTTTTTTAGACAGCATGGCTTTATTTTATTAAGATAAGTTCGCATTTGAACTCTTAAAAGAACTAATATGCGAGATTAGGATGTAGCACGCTTACCAAAAAAGTTGTAAGACGTTTTGGTTTACTTATGTCGTACAAATTTAGACATTTTGATAATCAACACTAAATGATTTTAAGCCAATATTGTAAACATTTATTGAATCTATAAATACAAATCTGGATTTATTTCAGTATTATATGATTGAAATGGTTACCTATTTCAATTTTCAGAAGCATATACGCCAATAAGATATTAAGAAAAAAATATTCAGAAGCATATAGCGTATACGCTTCTGAAAATTGAAATTTGTAACCATTTCAATCATATAATACTGGAATTTTGGATCATATAATATTGGCGTACCTCAAGGAGCATATCCTCCATGGCGTACCTAAATGCTTCTCAAAATTGAAATGGTTACTTTAGGTAGGTATTCAAAAATGTAAATTACTTATACCTAATATACCTATAGATAATAAGGTAGGTAACGATTTAAATATTGCTTAGAAATGAGCACAACCAAATAGCTCAAATCAAAATGAACCTTCAATGACGTCACATTCCCCCGTTCCCCGTCCATAAAGATCGTATAACAAACAATTCCGGCATTTTAAAACAGGAAAAAATCCGGCCATGTGTCTGCGGACGCATCGAACGCTGTATGATACGGATACGCGAAAAACGATAAAAAGAGAAAAAAGCCAAAACCGCGTCGGAACAATCGAAGCTAACTTATAAAATATGTATCCTGCTAGCTTTTGAAACTTGCACTGGAGCTCTATTTTTAAAATTCGAACGCTTAGGAACGTATACGGAACTGTGAAAATGACAGTTTGAAAACCATTCGCCTTATTTGTTTTACTGACCGACGGAACGGAGGAGGTACTCAATTCTGACTGCCTCGGTGGCTCAGTGGTTAGTGACCCTGACTTCTGGATTAAAGAGGCGTGGGTACGATCTCCACCCAGGTCAAATATTTATGTGTTTGCTCTGTGTCTGGTTGTTATTTAGTTACTATCTATATAAGTATGTATTAAAAAAATAAGTATATGTAGTATATCAGTCTCTGGCAGCCATATCACAAGCTTTGCTTAGTTTGCGGTCAGAGGCCCCAAACTAAGCGAAGCTAAGCAAGTGTGTGTGTGTGTAAGATGTCCCAAAATATTTATTAAATATTTGTTTAAAAAAATTCAATGCGTATATATTTTTTATGTGTGTGTTTCAATAATTATTTTTGTATTGGATAGATATACATTGAAGTTGGTCCTATTTAAATATTATCGAAATCAACCTAGCCATTTTTGTTGAATCAACATAATGTAAAGAATGCTACATCGATCAGTGCAAAATATTTGCGAATTCTGTATACGGTTGAAGTTGGTCATAACCATACATCCATCAGCCATAGGACGTCTAATGCTGGACATAGGCCTCCCCTATAGGTATCGGTCATAACATTTTTTGCAGAAAATAATTATCCTCTTTGCAGTCTACGGTTTGGATGGTGAAATGGATAAATTTTAAATAAACGAGAAAAAAAATCGTCTGTAAAGATACGTATATCGTATACGTTACTAGGCGTCCGAATTTTTTAAAATAGAGCCCCTAGTCCTGGTACTATTTTGACCGCGATTGGGATTTTACGGACAAGAGAATGCGATCATAAAGCCGCCCTCCATCGCTCGTTTTTGCTAGTTGTGAATTATCTAACGCTCGTACGGAATAGGTAAAACTGCTTTGTTAACTTTCGACGTTTTGATCGTTGGACGAAATTTTTTATTAGAGATTTTTGTTGTACCCTGTTTTCTTTTGTCAATTTAGTTTAATGATTTACTGACTAGGGTAAGTGTAATGTAAAAGTTTAGTGTTGTTGAAATGTGAAGTGGAAAAACAGTTCACTAATTTTACTTCGGAAAAACTTCATTTTTTGCATTTTTTACAGAAAATATCTAGATGCATAAGCTATGAAGAGGGCACTATCGTTATTATGCGTGAGCGCAGCGAGCGCGAAATCTTTTCAAGTGCAATAAGTGCGAATTTTCGCGCTTATTACTCTTGTATTTGAAAAATTAAAATTAAAGAAAAACGAATTATGAAAAATAAATTATATTACATAGCACTATATCTCCTTTGGAAAAAAAATCCGCTTATTTTTTCACAAAAACCACCCTTGAGCTGTCTGATCCTAGTTCCACTACAAAATATCAACAATTTTCAACAAGCATTTCATTCAAATTACAAAATGATCTCTTCTAAATTCAGGTATGAGTAAGCAAAAAAAGGTAAAAAATACTTCCGTACACAGGAGATGACAGCAGACATCCATAAGATGGCGCGCGCTGATGTCTGGTAGCTATCAGCGTGCGATCAGCACAAAAACATGTCATTAATTAAGTGTACCTTTGGGAGTGGCGGGTGTTTAGATTTACGTTTTGCGGGACACTCTGTGTACGGTTGTTGTTTATGTCCATTTGGTGAAGAGTGCCTTTAGTTTTTTACGTGTCAGAAGCGATACGATTATTATTTTAATGTTACTTTATAATATGGCGAGATCTGTTGCTGGCGATAGTACAAATTATTTATAGGAAATATTGGCGTCTAGGAACACGAGGTGAGTCATTTGGCATTTTTAGGATTCCGTACCTACCCAAAGGGTAAAAACGGGACTCTATTACTTAGACTCCGCTGTCCATCTGCCTGTCTGTCTGTTTGTCACAGGCTGTACCTCATAAACCGATGCAGCTAGAAAGCTGAAATTTTCACAGATGATGTGTTTCTGTTGCCACTTTAACAACAAATACTAAAAACGGAATAAAATTAATATTTAAGAGGGGCTTCCATATAACAAACCTGATTTTTTAGCCGTTCCTCGATGGTAACAGATTGATGCTTGAAATATTCACAAAATATTTAGTTTTATATTCACATCAATAATAAATAATTAAATTAAAACACATATTTATTTACAAATTTACAAGACTTAGATAGTAAAGTTTATTAAATATAAATAACAACAATAACAGAAAATAAAATATACATACCTACTTAGAAAATTAATCAAATAACCCGTCCCTGATCGTTCCTGGTGCAAAGGTGCCCATAACGCTTGCTGCATTGCCGCGTTGGATAGCGATGGACATACTTTGCACCAGAAACGAGGTAGAACGGGAGTCACCTCCTCTTTCCCGAATCCTGGGACCTATTTCAAAAGTTAACAGTTTGGCTTCAGCGCAAATTAAATTAAAATAAAATAAATATTTAAGGAGGGACCATCCGTGCGCGAGTGTGACTCGTCTTGGCCGATTATTTCTGATCTAAATTCCATATTGATGGTCATTTTATAGTGGCAAATTATAGTACTAAATGTTTTTATAACTCTACTTTATGTACCTTCTCTTTAATTATAAGTAGGAAAATATAGGAATGTAAGGGATGCTAAGACGTCTTTTAAATTAGGTAAAATTATTTATTTACTATATCCGCCTCTTCCAACCCAGGCTATTTGGAAATCCATAGAGGAGACCTATGTCAAGCAGTGGACGTCCTACGGCTGAGGGATGGATGGATGGATGACTTATTTACTAGGTTACCTATTCAGTGTTTTCGTTTTTAGGATGGATTCTATTTTAATTTTGTACCATATATTGGGGCATCCATACGAAATGGTATTCAAATTTTATCTGAGACGAAATCTTCACATAATAGCAAAAATATGCCAAATGTCCAGTGGACTTGTAAATAATTAATGAACGTTTTGGTGTCGTCGTCTCCGGATACTATTTACTGAGCCAAGTTTCAAAAAATACCAATAAAATAATTTATATCGACTTTTGTCACCCTCATACATATGCGCATAGAAATAGGACTGACAAGGATAGATACAATTTCGATATCTCTCAATGTGGCCTGCCTTCGGTCAAAGTTAGCGTCATTTTTACCCGTCAACACTAATTTGCCATTGTTTTCCCCTGACGCCAGCTTTTTGCTAAAAACCATAAAATAGATAAGGTTTTTGTTATTTTGGGCAACCTTAATTGATTATAAACGTTAGAGGTGATGTCTGATCGCATATTCTGGGTAGGACAAGGTGAGGACCATTTATCATTAGCATTTCGGTCTGCGAAGGTGCTAATGAAGTCTGCATTGTTTTTGTTACGGATCTGCAATAAAAATTGGACATGCTGGTAACATTATCTGGCCTATTGATTTAAATGATTTTGTTGAGATTTTACATATACGACTTATAGTCAGAGTCACTGTCATATATCCTACTAATATTATAAACGCGAAAGTTTGTGAGGATGGATGGATGGATGGATGTTTGTTACTCTTTCACGCAAAAACTACTGAACGGATTGAGATGAAACTTTGCAATAATATAGCTTATATATCAAAATAACATAAAGGCTATAAATTATAATGATATTGCGTCACAAATCAAAATATCATGCGGCCGAAGCCGCGGGTAAAAACTAGTAATAAATAAGTTATGGAGTTACTAAATATATAATATTTTTGTCTTATGTGATGCTCGTGTACTGTTGGTATTTTTCAGTAGGTACTAAATATACTTTTTGTTAAGATTTAAGATGCTTTTGAAAAGTTTCATTGTCAAACCTTAAAGGACCAATATGCAAAATGCTTCACCCAATTTCTGTGCCATATTCCATGTATAAATAAATTAATGTATTCTAAATATGAAGATTATGTTTAAGAAAATAGCTCTGACAATGGGACTGCCATGTATTTTATATAAAATCCCAAAAATATATAATTAAAAAAAAATCTTAAATTATACACCGTATTTACTGAGCAACAATTATTTATAATCTCTGTATCTGAAACAAAAAATAATGTTTTAGAGACAGTTATTTTGTTACTGTAAACACTATGTGTTTATCGGTATGTTTCGGCAAACATCTACGTGATGTTTCAGAAACTATTTATCCGAAACACTGTTGTTCAGTTTAATTATTTTGTATATTGCATAAGGATGCGAAAATGTAGATCATAGCGAAAACATAAATCTTTAAACGGAACATGCATAGTGTCCAGCTATTTGGTCCGATTCACGTCCCACCTACCGGAATCTTTTCCAACCGAAGCGTTTGCAATATTGAGTAAGCGAGTGCATCTGCTATCTCCCCGGGCGGCATCGGCGATACGTTAGGCGGCTGAGTACCGCGCGTCAAGGCGACAGCACAGCTCCGGTCGCTATAAAGCACGGTGCAATAAAGAGAATGGATGCCGCCCATCGCCAGGCACCGGCCGCCGGGAGGATTACCCGAATCGCCACTATTTATCGCTCGAGCCTTGCGCCCAGGTGCCATCAATCTATTTAATGATCGGGTCAGCACATACTCTTGTCCTTTTTGCAGGCACCCGACGCCCGGCGCGACAAAACGAAGACGCGCAGAGATGGACGTTTGATGAGGCGCTTTTGTGTCGATCGGAGTTAAAAGGCTTTCGAACGCACTATCAGCATTATGACGGTTTTGTTTGTTTTACAGGGCTGATATTGGTTCCGGGGAGTGCATTTTAAATTTTTGATCACGGGCTCATACAAACTAAGCGCTAGATTTCGTTGCAAAAGCACATCAGTCGCGTTTGATTTACGATCTAAAAAGTAGAGACGTCTATCGCAATCTATATTTTTAATTTTCTAATTACAATGTAAGCTTACATGAAATTTTAACAAAATGCTCGTACCTATATGAATTTTTAATAGTCGTTTACCTACTCAACTTCACGAACCCAACCCCTTTTACCCTTCATGGGTAGGCCTATATTTCATTAGTGGACTATTAAAAGAGGTTAAAGTACAGTAAAGACCAAATGACCATGGAATACCAGCCTTTAAACTAAGACCTCACACAAAAGCTTAATAATTATTTTTTGCAAAAAATAGCATGACCGACTTCACCCGTGCACAGAATCATTACATAGTATAAAACAAAATCGCTTTCCGCTGTCTGTCCCCATGTATGCTTATATCTTTAAAACTACGCAACTAAACTATGAAAAAAGTTATACGTGGTTATACATAAAAATATATATATATATATATATATATATATATATATATATTTTATGTATTATAAAATATATATATATATATATATATATATATATATATATATATATATATATTTTATGTATAACCACGTATAACTTTTTTCATAGTAGTCCGATTTCAATGTTTTTTTTTTATTGGAAAGAGTATACTTCGAAATTGGTCCCATTTAAATTTTATCGAAATCGGCTGAGCCATTTTTGATAAATCAACAATAATGTGAAAAATGTTATATTTGCGTTCTAGCGATGCGCCCCAGCTTCGCACAGGTATATTATACATATAAACATTCCTCTTAAATTACTCTATCTATTAAAATAAACTGCATCAAAATCCGTTGCGTAGTTTTAAAGATATAAGCATACATGGGGACAGACAGCGAACCAACGGAGGAGGTATACAATTTGACGCGTATATATATATATATATATATATATATATATATATATACGCGTCAAATTGTATACCTCCTCCGTTGGTTCATCGGTCAAAAAGACCCAAGATCTTAAACTCAAGCGTCTCATCACCCTAAATACCTTTGACATGCGCCTACTTAAACTCGGTATAAATCAAG
The DNA here is from genome assembly GCA_949316475.1 of Hypomecis punctinalis. Classification (NCBI taxonomy): domain Eukaryota; kingdom Metazoa; phylum Arthropoda; class Insecta; order Lepidoptera; family Geometridae; genus Hypomecis; species Hypomecis punctinalis. The sequence continues at coordinate 15,016,957 of OX438814.1, read as the reverse complement.
CTTAGCTGAGGGTCGCCACCACTCGTTTGACGGTCAATGGCTCAAGATAGCCGTACAAAAGGCCATTCGGACGACGCGGCCATACATCTGGGAGGATCGTGTGCGGAGCAATGGATGCAGGGATTTGACGGCCGTTTACTCACGCAGAGTCACGGCTAAGCTTTGTTTAAACGGCCCTTGTTCTGTTTGAATTCGGAAGTCATTTTCGGGTGGACACGCGTAAGTAAAGGATTGAGAGGGACGCGGTGAACGGGGACAGTTACGGGCGATGAGTACTTACTTGCTTCTATAATATGAGTACTTAGCTGGACCCAGAAGTCTTGGGACTTTTTATACGAATTGTGAAATAGAGAATTGTTAATTAGGGTTTCGTACCTCAAACGGAAAAAAACGGAACCCTTATAGGATCACTTTGTTGTCCGTCTGTCTGTCTGTCCGTCTGTGTGTATGTCAAGACTCTTTATCTCGGGAACGCGTAAAGATAGGTATCGAGTTGAAATTTAAACTGTATACGTATATCAATGGTTTCTCGCAGTTGTGTAAAAGAAAAACTTCTCAGTTATCGTTTAAAAAAGTTATAGCCATTTATGTCGTAAAAAACAGCATATTTCGACACTCACAAAAATCAAAACCTACAGGGTACTTCCCGTTGACATAGAACTATAAAATTTGGCGAAAAGCATTGTCTCAGAGTAAGTATATAAGAATAAATCTGAAAACTGTAAATTTTTATTTAAATCACAAAAAAATTCAAAGTGAGTATGTCGTATCATATTTCTTTCCAATTTTGTGAAATTTTCTGGATTTGTACGGAACCCTCGGTGTGCGAGCCTGACTCGCACTTGTCCGCTTTTTTTCGTGATTCATTTGATTCTATTTTTGTCTGTTTACCTATCTTTGTCAAATCATCAAAACAGCTGTAAAGACGACTGGCCGAAATACTCGTAAGTATCTACTCGATTTTATACTGCGATAGAAACAAATATTACCTACCTACTGCAAAGTAAGATGTCTAATACAACAAATACATTTTCTTATTATATACTACGGGACTAATCGCGCACTAAAAGTCTACCCGTCGCTGCAACTCGGCCGAAACGTCGGGATTAGGAGGTATTTGTTTATCTCGTAATTTTAGTGCGCGATTAGTCCCGTAGTATATAATAATAATGTGTTCAAATCGCGAAAGTTTAAAAACAACAATTATATTTTCATTTATTTTAATACACTTCCATCGCTTAATTCAGTGGGCGTTTCTAATAATAGGTATGTAAACCACGTGAAAACAAATGTAATCAAAACTTCAGCGGAACATTTAGTTTAGGTAAACTAACACGAGTAAATGAAACGAGGCTGGTCAGAAATGGCCCAAATCAGGCCTGATGATGCGATTAGAGTGCCCTACCTCAATAAGCCGGGTCTTGTCTGGTGTAAACTCGCTTACTTCACCTGCGCAAACTGCCTCCCGAGTACTCCCGACAGGGTGTGGAGTGTGTTTTCATGATACCACGGTTTTCTTCTGAAATACAATAATTATGTAATCAGACCACAAGACGGATAGAGAGGGCAAAAGGACTAAAGCGGCCAAATATTGGTGGTGCAGAGAGACGAATACCAGTTGACAGGGACCAATGACATCGCTAGCACGGAAAAGGACAAGAGCAATAAAATTCGCACAGGATCGGAAGAAAAGAAGAGGCTTATGTCCAGCAGTGGGCTGATAGCGACTGCAATGGTGACAATGATGACGGTTTTTTTAATATTTCAGTTTTATGTTTTTTTTCTCTCTGTGCAAATTTTTAAAAATTAGGCGATTCAAGATGAAAGTTGGTTGGCCAGTAACGGTCCAAATCAGGACTGGTGCAGCGATTAGATCCCCTTAACTCAATTAGCTTTTTAAAAAATAGAAGAGCACAGTATATAGACGGACAGAGAACTTTGTGAACAAAGAGTTTGTACGGAGGCAGTCAAAAGCTGGTGACACAGAGAAATAGAAATATATCTCTAGAGTCGACCGGAGGTGATGATAATATCTATAGAGAGGAAATTAATAACTTTTGTGCAGGATCAAAACGAATATTGTAACAAGAGATGTTTGTGTCTCTTTACAACCAACTACCAAAAAGTTATTTTCAATTAAATAGGTGTTCCATGGTAGATATTATATTATGAACGTGCTACTTAACAATCTAGCTTTATTTTTATATTTACGAAACTCTTATCTCTAATGTCAGCGCTCTCAACAACCATCGTCCAATCATTAATCATTGTCACCGTTTCGGCTATGATGTTAACTATTGTCGAATTTGTTTTAAATTTGTGCGTATAGTAACTGTTTTTTAGGGTTCCGTACCTCAAACGCAAAAAACGGAACCCTTATATGATCACTTTGTTGTTCCTGTGTGTATGTCAATATATCTATGGTCTCTTGCAGTTGCGTAAAAGAAAAGCTTCTCAGTTATCGTTTAAAAAAGTTAAAGCCGTTTATGTCGTAAAAAACCGCATATTTCGACACTCACAAAAATCAAAACCTAATTGACATAGAACTATGAAATTTGGTGAGAAGCATTGTCTTAGAGTACACGTGTAAGAATAAATCTGAACACTGTACATTTTTATTTAAATCACAAAAAATAGGGCCTCAAAATTCACAAAATATGGGTTCAAAATTCAAAGTAAGTAAATCGTATCATATAAAAGAACTTCCTTAACACATGCTAAAACAGGTTTTTAATTATTTTAATAATGTGTTTTCGATGTATAACGAGAAAAGTGAAAAAAAAAAATTGTCGATGGTTTGGTATAGTAGTATAGAGATTTTAACAACTTACTTCCCAATTTTGTGTAATTTTCTGGATTTGTACGGAACCCTCGATGTGCGAGCCTGACTCGCACTTGTCCTTTTTAATCAGAATTAAATCTAAGTATCAAATGATTTTTGTTGATAATAATTTTAATAAAAAAAAATAAAAAAACCGGACCAACAAGTTATCACATCCAAAGGTACAATGGAAACAGCTCGCAAGGCGGGTAAGGTCGTGGGCGGGCGGCGCAGTTCCGGTCAAGTCGCGGGCGGCTCTCGGCTTCCGGTCTTCCAATTTGGCCACATTCACGCAGTGGAAGGGGCAAGACGTTGATACCCCCCACCACCCCTCACCTCCCCCCTCCCGCCTCAAACGTGCCGCCTTAAGGTTCAGCTTTATTACCTTGTGTGACCTGCTTGACCTGAAATTGAATTTGGGTTGGTTCAGTCATGTAAATAGCGGGCTAAATTTAGTGGTTTGGGTAAGTTTATTTGTTATTATGAGGAGAAGTGTTTAGTTAAAGAATTTTAGTATGTTAATGGTAATATTAATTTAAACCAAACATTGAGCATCTTACCGTCCTCTTCTCTATACCTACCTCGAAGTTAAAATTATTTTTCGAGTACAGTTTGAACACTTAATAATGACCTTAAAATCTCTGCTTATTAGTAGAACAAAGAAAAAAGACTATTTTTTTTAAACCAGTTACAATAAACCTCAGACAACCTAAGCCGTGGTGGTCTAGTTAAGCCGTGGTGGTCTAGTTAAGCCGCGGTGGTCTAGTAAGCCATGGTGGTCTATTGGTAGTAACACCTGACCTGCAATCGTGAGGTCGTGGGTTCAAACCCCGATCCCGTACCAATGAGTTTCTTTGGAACTTATGTACGAAATTTCACTTCATTGGCTTTTAGGTGAAGGAAAACATCGTGAGACAACATCCATACGTCCGAAGAAGAAATTCGATGGCGTATGTGAATCCACCAACCCGCACTGGGCCAACGTGGCCCAATCACCATTCGTGGATAGGCCTAAGTCCTGCAGTGGACTATTAAAAGAAGGCTGGTACAGTACAATAAACCTCTGTTGCAATTTTTCACTATTTGACTTTATTTGTAAATACATCATTAGAAAAGTAGTATTTATGCGGTTTTTGAGTAGGTAACAAAGTCTGTGTAGTACCTACACATGACTATAAGAGTTAGGAGACCATCGGCAATACTGGTCGCCGCGACGTCGCCGCAGCATCGCGTCGCGGCGGCAACGCCCGTGTGGCACCAGTATAACATAGTTATTAACGAATCATTAAAAAATCTGTTCTAAAATATTTGGAAGTATTATGCGTAGGCTATGTATCGAATATTACTTACATGTCTACTAAAGAAATGACTTATTATTATGAAAAAAGCCAAATCAGAAAAATATTGACAAGTCACTGGCTTAAAATAAAAATTGTAAACTCCTCCTAAGTATAAAAATATTATTTTAGTACCTAAATTATAATTGTTGAATTACTCATCTCATCATCCTAAAATAAATTTCATCCACAATCTAACGATACAAAAAGGATTTAGAGCATTTTCGGCTCTCATAGTATACCTACCTAAAATAAACCTTTATGTTATGTCTTCCTTGTCCCGTGGCCGCCGCCGTCGCCGTCAAAGGGGCTTCTGTTTGGCTTTGGCCCCAGATCAGTTTAATTGCAGCGGCCAGGCCCCTCCCAGGTTGGTCAAGCCCAAAGTGGCCGGCTCAGCGTCTAAGTCTGTTGGATTACCTTGGACACGACATGTAATTAGACGTTTTAGGACTTGGCGTTGAAATGATTTGTTGTTATCACACACCGCTTGGAGAAACAGCTTTGTCTGTGAATTAACCACATGATTACAGATTTTGAGACAATAAGTTCTTTCTAATTGAACTTAACTGCCTATTAACAATAGAGTACATTCAATTGAAATATGCGACCCTTGGTCACCAATCCAAACACTAACCGTGCGGAACGTTGCCTAATTTCGGTGATCGCTGACAAACATCTAGTCAAACTACGCTACGAGCGCTACTCGGGTGGAATTTGCCAACTGAGCGCTACCGTGGCTCGGATGACACGTTAAATTGTAGGTCCCGGTTTTTTTAATCATCTAGCCATGTCAGAGGCCTTAAAGCGGCTCAAAAACTTTAACACCAGGGCTAGCCAACATAAAGTTAGAGATTTTAACAACTTATTTTGACAACCAATTTTGTGAAATTTTCTGCATTTGTACGGAACCCTCGATATGCGAGCCTGACTCGCACTTGTCCGGTTTTTTTAACCTGTAACCTGTTTGCTGTTGTTTAATGCAGGTAATGTGGGTAGCATTACATCCTGTCTTCTCCGCACATAATAATTGCAAAAATGTTGGCTACCTCTTACCGCATGTTATCAAAACAAAGGTCCTGTGAGACCCGCACTACGTACAATGTAAAAATATACATACAGTTAAATAGGTAATGCAAAAAATACTACAGGATATAAAGAAATATGGTAAGTATTTTTAATTGTATTTTTATTATATTGTATCAAGAATATTTAAATCGATGGCCTAGTACTCATGTAGTCAGTAAAAATAGGTTGTTTCTGATAAGATCTATAACTGTCTATCCATCCATCCATTAGCCATATGACATCCACTGCTGGACACAGGCTTCCTCTATGAATCTCTAATAAGACCGGTCGGAAGCGGCTTGCATCCAGCTTGCATGCTGCGGTCTTGATGAGATCATCTGTCCACCTCGTAGGTGGACGTCCTACGCTGCGCTTGCCGGTACGTGGTCTCCACTCGATAACTCTTTGACCCCACTGGTCATCAGTCTTCCGGACAAATGTGCCCTACCCACTGCCACTTCAACATACAATGTACCTCAATACAATGTCTGTCCCCTGTATACTTAGATCAAAATACGTCCTCCGCAAACGTCGCGTAACGATAGATGTACATGTATATGTACGTGAAATTTTGTGCTAGATTTATGCTTTGAAATTTATTGTCCTATTGTCGTATTGTAGTAATGTATTATTGTAACCGTAGCTAGAGTTTTTATCGTTGAACGGTAGACAAAGTTGTGTAACTGTAAACCTCATACATTCTAGTAGGTGACCGGCAACAGCTCATTAAGGAGTCAGAAGGGTAAAAAGTAGAGACCCTCCGTATCAAGCTTTTTGTAAAAAGAGGCTTAATTAGGCCTCATGCGGCTTCCCTACCCCTGTAACTTTTAATAAATGTTCGGGAGCACACCCGGTCCGCTGCACAGTGGTTATATTCTGAAAAATAGTCGACTAAGGAATCAAGAAAAAAAGATGTGAATAAGTTGGTGAATTTTGTTATTATGGGAAACGTATTTTTTCTCGGATTACGGCACTAGTGTAAAGTAACGATTGTTTTATTATTTTGGTATTTACAAGTAGTTGTGGACGCAAAAATGTCATGAAGTGTCTTTCGATTACGATGTCTACTATATATGGAGTTATAATAATATGTAACAGTACCTTACAGATTCGATCTGCAAAAACAAAAATAAAATCTAAGTATTTCAAAAGGAAGTTATTTCAAATTAAATAACTCACTATAATATTGACTAACAAACTGTTACGAATACAATAAAATGCAAATTTTTCTGGAATATAGGCGAAAATTGGTTTCTCTGTTACGAAATTTTTTTACCCTTTAACTTTAATAAGCTGGATTATTTTTTGTTTCACTATTCGAATACCAATCACATTTTTTTGCTAATTGCTAATTTTATATTTTTATAAATAGAACGCTAATCAAATAGATCTATCCTATTGAGACAATTACCATGAAAATAAATCAGGACGAAATTTGAACTTAGTTTTTTATGTCCACCAATTTTCAAAATGCAACCACTGTGCGCCGTGTTGGTGGATTACGGTATAATGCGGTGTAATGGTCTTCATTTTGTAGATGCTTTGATGTTCGCCTTTTTACCGGCCATCGGCGGTCGCTTCTTTACATGTGAAAGGCATATTTTTCGCTTTGAATTTAAGTAGCGAAAACCTATGTGGTGCGTACAGACCAATGTTCATGAAACATTTAAAAGTTAGAGTTTAAAACGTATATAACTGGGATATTTTATCGTTATCATATTCTGTTGCTTTTCTCTCTCTCTAAGGAACAAAATCTAAGATTTAGAACTACACACACTTTGTAGATACTTAGTGTGATGTAAAATTCGTAACCACAGATCTTGTGGGTGATGCATGTTGCTCGATCTAGCTACGGAACTCTGTGCTCATAGTCACAAATGTGCATCACGCCGATGAAAGGACATGCCCACAAAATGTATGGAGGCTGGTATAATAATAATCAAAAATTCTAACCACAACACTCGTTACATTTCGAGAAAGTTCATATTTTTCTGAGTCTACAACAACAGTTAAAAACAAAAAGAGCCCTCCGATTTTTTTTAAATTAATTTTGAATTTATTATGATAAATAAATATATTTGGCTCGATAGGTAGTTTATCTCTGGCAACCTTGATTAAGTAACCTCCAAATTGTTAAATAAAAGTATTTTTACCAATTAGAAAAACACTTTTAAAGTGTTTTTTTTTCACATTGTACCTACTAACTGGTCACACTGGTAGGTTATAATTTTTAATTTTAGCAAAGTAAGTGAGTAAGTGATGAATGTAAAAGAATCAGCTACGAATGCAAGTAAAATAACGGTAGAAGCACTTTATTATTACTAAACTAGAAAAAGTAATAAGCTGTATTGTTATTTTTCATACAAATTATATTTCACATTTAAAAAAAAATGGAGGGTCGAAAAAATCTCAATGAAATATTTTTGGGAAGCCCATAAAAAAGCTTTCAAATGATGTATATATCATCTTGGTTCGATTTTTCTCTAAATAATATACCACTTGTGGACGTCACCTTTACACAATCAATCATCATAACCTACAACAAAATATATCACCTATTCATTTGCATAACATACAAATGTAATTATAATCTAGATTCTGCAATATATGCATGCACTGTAAATACCCATGCATTTTGCAGCGAATGAAGAAGCAAATAAGTACTCGTACCTCGCGAGCTGAGTAAAAGGCCTCTTTGTAGATCTCTATGAAGCGTGTATGGGTATAAGAGGGTTGCTATTAGTGCGAAATAAAATTATTAAGCATGGTGCACAACGTAAATGTAACCAGACAGGTAGGTATACACTTCCCACGTTATTCCTCGCGCGTGTGCCCACAGCTAGTACTCGTGGGAAGGTATTAAATATCTCGAATCAGTGCACATCTCTGTTTCTCAATGAAACCCCTAGATTCGAGCGGCGATTGCTATTACATACATCGGCGACCAGCATAACTTGAACTGTACTCCCCTAACAAATCTAAACTTGTGTTACATAAATAGATAAGCTAGTCAATTTCGGTGGGTCAGCGTATACTGGCTGTATTATTTTAATAAAGCGATGCGCGTACTTATCAGCGCCATCTGTGTGCCGTGGGCACAATGACGGATCATCCCATAATGCGGACGTAAAAAAATACACATTGTAATATTTTTTGTCAGCGCTATTCCGGGTCATTGTTGCGTTGTTTAATTTTATGGGGTATTTTAAGCAAATGATACGGTTTTATCTTTGTGAAAATCTGGCGATGGGAGATAGGCGGATGGTGAATGGACGGACTTGGTTTAGTTCGTAATGGATCTGTTTACAGATTTTAGATATGCGGATGTATCGGATTTGAAATTGGTAGCTTAAGTATGTAGAATTGCGTAAAAAATACTAAGGCTTTATCTTCCATACCATGATTAGTTGTTTAGATGTGAGTTTTAAACGTAAAAAGACGACCTGATATAAAAAATCGTTACACTTACTTATTACTTACTTACTTACTTATTCTTAGCGATCAACGAAGTTGAGCAACAATTGGCATGGACAGTTTTCGAATGGATGATAGTTGGCATTTACAACTGAGCGCTGCCGTGGTTTGGATGGCACGTTGAATTGTGGGTCCCAATTGAAGCAACCGTTTACTACGTCAGTGCCTACGTTAGCCACGTCAGTGGCTTTTAAGCGGCTTAAAAACTCTGACACCAGCTGGACATAAACAACACGACATAATTAATTATCGACGCGTGAAAAATAGACAGATATTTATGCATTATACTCGTATTTAACCATAATTTTGTCTCGTCTAGACTCGTCGATAAAATTATGTCGTGGTGCGTACCCTAGACTAGCGCTAATGCAGAAATAGTAACAATCCGTCTAGAACACACGGCTTTATTACCATCGCAGTAAAACCCTAACAAAGTCAAAAGGAACCGTCATGGATCTACATTATCGATGCTTACGTCCCTACACATATCAATGCTTTATAGTCCCGAGGGACAATAAGAGCACCATAAAGGCGCTGCCACATCGGCGGCGTATCTGCGATCTGTGTCTCAATGGAGGTTATTTACATAGCAATAAGGAGATAGAATCGCGTCTCCGCAGCCGGCACCTTATCTCTGTTATTGCCAGTGTGCACGCGGCTTATGGTCGGGAGGAATTGGCTAGGGTTGTGTAGAGGTAGTAAGGACAGTATCTTTTATTTTACCAAGGATTTTTTTATGGATACCTCCACACCTGGCGGGTGGTTATATGGGAGTACTGCCGACTGGTCGGTATACCCACTAAAATCCTGGGTGTTCCACCACTGCACTTGGTGTTAGGGCTACGGGCACGCTTCCGCACGTTTCCGTGGCAACCGACAGCTCTGTCCCAACTCGGACCTCACCACGGAGCTTGCGCTCCTCTCCGCCTCGACGACGAGGTGTCGGAGCACCAAACACACCGTCATCCATCACTCGGGACCAACCAGCACTGGGCGTCGAACAACAGCTACAACTGCAGAGAATAGGGCGAACAGCCGACGAGATACCTACACACCCCTTGCAGCCCCACCGTCTCCGCCAACACGTTGCCGGTACCCATTAAGGCTGCGGCAGGTAGAATAAGCAGCGGTACACACTGCCCGTTCCATTCCGTCGCAGCTTCCGCTCGACGAGATCGGTGGTCTCGCAAGCGTGAAGTCTCAGACTACGGCCTACTGGCCAACCTCTACATGGGCTTGGGGAAAAATCCCGGAGACGCGGCCCTTTCAAGGATTCCTCTTATCTTCACAAGATTTGCTCTAGACCTAGCTACCGAGCAGCAGATTTAGAAGCATCCTATACACCTATCCAGAACACAAAAGATAGTATTATACAAGAGGTGAGCCAACAAAATAATGCATTCTAGTGTGTCACCAAAACGTCGTCTAAGTCGGATTTTTGAAAATAACTACTAGGATTATCACCGAATTCACGACAAAAGAATCAGATAATTTGCACTACCATATACTTACTATTTTTTAGTGCCATTAAAACAGTTTTGATCACTTTTTGTAATCCAAAACAACAGATTTTAATGAAGAGTGAAGTTGTCACATGCCCTTACTGTTATTAGCGTAGCAACAGAGTGTAAGGAGTTTTTAAACAACTGGCGTAGATTTATCTGTTAGTGGAAATGAGATTGCAGACGCAACCATGTCTACACATCGACTTCAAACGTAGATGGAAGGTTAAAAAGCAAAAAAGCCTCTTGGTTAGTATTTTGTTGATGGAAGTAACTACCGATCTTTTTAAGCCTTTTCGGTCTTATTAGAAATACATTGGAGAGGCGTACGGCTGACATGATGATGATAGGTATAAGCTTCCCTTATGGATTTCCAATAATTGGAACCAGCCTGCTTTCAGCGTGTTCCTGTCATCTGAATTATATCGCCAGCCGAGATTATTAAAATAAGTATAGGTATACAAAAAGTAATTAAGTTCTTATAGGGTAGCTAGCCCTGGTGTCCGAGTTTTTGGGCCACCAGAAGGCCTCTGACATAGCTAAACGGTTAGTATACCTATTTATACGTACATATACATTTTAAATTCTCAAGCAATTGGGTAAAAAATATAATTCGTATAATAGTTTTAGATAGAAGCGCATAACACAGACTTACCCAAAGGTCCGCTAACTATTGACGACTTCGCAGAAACCTGGACGTTTTAATTAAAACTTTGCCGATTAAAAATTCTATTGAATTTCCATATCGCGCACGACCCTAGTTAATTATGTCATCTATCCACGTTTATTGGCCATCAAACAAACGTTTTCACGACAATTTTGGCCCGACAATACAGGGGGTAAATATTAAAATCGGAATTTATGAAGTGTGACTCCCGTCGAAGGCACCGTGGCGAACCGATTTGTATGGAAATTTGGTCGATGTCGTCGTTTGGACGGTGTCGGGAGCTATCGCCCGGAGGTGCCATTTGATGGCATAATTTGGACGACGAACGTAAACCCGACCAGATTTATGTGTGTTTGTGCTCCTTTATTGAATGTTGTGGAGTGCGACACGCTTTTATTGTACTGATTCGTCTGATATGTCTTTGTCAATGCTGATACCTACCTATTGTTGCTGGAGGGTTGATTGGGAAATTGGAGAACTGTATGTCGTAAATATGTATTGTATGTAACGTAGCTATGGCTAACTTAACCTTTATTACTTAACTTAAATCTAAGGTTTTATTTGTAAGGGTTACAATAATTTAAAACTGTGACTGTAAAATAATGTACCTACCATTTTTTATACCATAATTATTTATCGCAAAAAATAGCATGACCGACTTCAACCGTGCATAGAATTCGAAATTTTTCACACGGATCGACGTAGCATTTTTCACATTATTGTTGATTTATCAAAAATGGCTCAGCCGATTTCGATAAAACTTAAATGAGACTAATTTCAAAGCATACTCTTTCCAGTAAAAAAAGAATTATTGAAAGCGGGCTACTGTGTTAAAAGTTACGCGTGGTAAAAAAATATACGTTTCGAATTGATTACCAACCTCCTCCGTTTCGTCGGTCAAAAAATGCCTAAAGAAAGGCGGAGAAGGTAATAGGTTACCAAGGTAATATGGAGCCTGTCCAGGCCTACTGTACAACATCAGGTTATATGTGTGCAATGTAACAAATAGCCCGCGGTCACCCATCCCAACTGACTGTACTGATGATTTTGAGGCAACATGGTATACGTAATGCCATGCAGGGTTTTGTAATGAAATGGTCCAAAACTCTTGATGTCGGAGACCTATTACGAGTTTTAGGCAAACGCACAACTCATTTCGTCACTCAATCATTAAAATATAGCGCTTATAGCGTGGTTTGGGGTTTCTTAGCGATAACTGAATTTAAGCAACGTTAGGCATGGTGAATCTTCAAATAGGTAACCGCACGTGGTATAAATAATAATAAACGGTACCGTGATTGCTGAGAAATATCCAGTTAAGCTTCACACTAGGTTTCACTCCACTGGTTTTTCGGTGAAAGAAAACATCGTCAGGTAACCTGCAAACATCCCTACTTAGAATAAATTCGATGGCGTATGTGAAGTGACCAACCCATACTGATCCAGCGCAAGCTCCCTTCGTGGGTAGGCCTACTTCTTGCAGTGGACTATTTAAAAGGCTTGTACAGTAGCCAGTCAAGTTGTGCCATGAATGAATGATATGAACAATAAAGACAAAAGCTCACTGGTGCTTTATGGTCAATCCGTCGCGCTCCGCAGCACAGCCGCCATATTTCTGGGTGACGGAACCGCGCTTCGATCGCACTGCTCCGATTATCGCAATGATATCGCGATCAATCGAACGAGGGGGCACGGGGGGCAGAGGGCAGAATGGCGCAAATAAATGTATCTGCCGGCCGGCGGGCGGATAAATACGCAAATAATACGAAACTACAAAAATCAAAACCCATCCGCCACTCCGATACAGTGGCGATGGCTGGTCTGATGCTCTACTTGGATATTATTAATTATTTATCAACACTGAATTATGGCTCCTGGTATGATACTTGGTGTATTCTGAAGATAGTGTAGTGTGTGTCCAAGCGGTGTCAATAAGTACTCTGAAGTGGGTAACTAAGAACTGACATTCTGCTAATTATGCCAAGGACAAGCCTATTTTACTATTCTTCACTGATTTTTCAACAATAGATGTCCGATGAGCAATTTATTCCTATTAAGTAGGTACAACAACGTTCAAATCATTTTTTTTGAATTGCAGTGTAGGTTGTATGTTGCAAGGCACATTTTGGGTTGCTGCGCCAACATGGCAGGTACCTAAGTAGGTTAGTTATTTCTCCATAAAATTAGCAAAAGTAGATCCAAGGTATTAAAATATGTATGGCATATTGAAGAAAATATGTTTCAATTTAAGACATACAGAAAGGGACAGTCAGAACCCTACTAAATCTATCTTATTATTTCCAAAAAAAGAGTTCCCCTTCTGACACTTCTCATCTTCACTTTTGTGGCGCTTTTTATGTTCTGCTCACAAGAAATAATTTGTAAAAAAAGCTTTCGCGCTTGATATTACAAATGAGTTGGTAAATAAAATAAAAAACAGACTCGTTTGGAATACTTAATACAATAACTTTGGCCACGTAAGTGACACTAATATTTGCGTCCTTCCCCAAATAATATTGAAGTCAATGTAAAAAGTATTGGCCTTAAAAAAAGAAAGAAAGCAAGAATTAAACTCTGCTTAACAAACCTCAACAAGGCATTACGCCATAAAAAAAAATACTTATATTGTAGAGCATCCTCGACACCGTTCCGTTGACCCGCGAGGCCATTATCAAGCCTATAGCTATTTGCCCCGAAAAACAAACTCTCGCGGGATGTGTCCGTGCACCGGGGTAGGGGAGGGGAGGGCACACAATGCAGCCAACTGCGCGTTCACACACCCCACCCCCCACGGCATTTGCATCAGAGCTTCGGAGCTACGCGGACGTTGATTTTGAATATAAACTTTGTAATAACGTGCAACGAAGTGACAAGCAAATTGCTTGCTATAATCCTACCGCTTAACTTAGTCCTCGCCTGCACGGTACAGGGTCGCCGGGGGAGACCGCGACCTGCCGCCCGCACCTGTCTCAGTCCCCTTTAACTTCTCCCCCGGCGCCCCTGTACCGCGCAGTCGTGGACTAAGTTAAGCGGTAGGATTATAGCGATAACGTTAGGTTTTTTTCTTCTCCAGTTTGGTAATGTCTGGGGTAGGACGATGCAACACTCAAAATTGTGGCTCAAATCTGCGCGGGCGTAGCATTCTTTTGACCACTTTAAGGTGCTGAGTTTGAAGTCTTAGTCTAAGCTATAGTTAGCTAGTTGATTGAATCAGGCGTTATTTTGCGGAAAATCATCTTAAAATCTTTGTTTTGAATAAATAATATAATAAATGCCCTTAAACTTTTTGCCTACAACAAGATAGCGTAAATACACTAAATATTTATTCAAAACAAAGATTTATAGTTAGCTAGTTTTTTTGATAAAATTATCTGTCACTGTGCTATGCTACCTCTACTTATTTTAAGTAGATTACTACCCAACTAGCAAAAAGTTGTGCTATAACAGTCGCGGCGACGTTTTGGTTTTACTGTTTAGTTCTATAAAAATCCCATAATTAGTGCTATAAACATCGAGTCAACGTTTATACAACGCGAAAAAGGCGCAGATTATAGCACTAAAAAATGCTGTAGAAGTGCAGTAACTGTGTAAATAGGACGAATGATTTGTGGAATAAACATCGAATAAAAGCAAAACGATCTCAGTTTAGTGCAGTAAAAGCAATATAGCTGCAACTGTACCGCTTATTGATAGAGTTGAAGTGTTTACGTTGCCACTAATCAGCAATAAAGTGAAGTAAACGCTGCAACCCAGGTAGCATTTATACGTTATTATGACGTCCGTTTACGGTACTGCTCGACGTAAGAGACGTCATTATCATGACGTCGGTAGTTTCTTCAGATGACGACAATTTGTCACAGCCTCATGACGTAAGTTGGAGGACGTTGGAGTGACGCCATATACTGACGTTGGAGTGACGTCATATACTGACGTTGGAGTGACGTCATATACTGACGTTGGAGTGACGTCATATGCTGACTTTGGAGTGACGCCATATACTGACGTTGGAGTGACGCCATATACTGACGTTGGAGTGACGTCATATGCTGACGTTGAAGTGACGCCAGATACTGACGTTGGAGTGACGTCATATGCTGACGTTGGAGTGACGCCATATACTGACATTGGAGTGACGTCATATACTGACGTTGGAGTGACGCCATATACTGACGTTGGAGCGACGTCATTCACTATATTCAAAAGGACGTCACTAGGCCGTAAATATTAGGGCAGCCACTGACGTTAGAGCGACGTTATTCACTGTATTCATAAGGACGTCACTAGGCCGTACATATTAGAGCAGCCACTGACGTTGGAGCGACGTTATTCACTGTATTCATAAGGACGTCACTAGGCCGTACATATTAGAGCAGCCACTGACGTTGGAGTGACGTCATTTACTGTATTCATAAAGACGTCACTAAGCCGCACATATTAGGGCAGCCACTTACGTTGGAGAGACGTCATTTACTGTACTCATAGGGACGTTACTGGGCCGTACATATTAAGGTAGACACTAACGTTGGAGTGACGTCATAAATGACGATACTCCAACGACGATGGCTGCCCTAATATGTACAGCCCAGTCACTTTCCTGTGAACAAAGTAAATGACGAAAAGAATTTAGAATTTAGTTTGCGATAGCAGGCATCCTATATTATACACGTACCCTGAACAGACTCTTAGGACTATGGATGAAACCAAACAAAACAATGTAAGTAGCATAATAGATTTATATTCAAGAAGTATATACATACATAGACTGTTATATATAATCAACAATTGTTATGAATCCATAGTCTTAAAATTACAATGTCGATCCCATAGCAATTTTATGACCATGGCACATTTAGATTAACTATTTATTCTCTCTTGGAGAAATTACTAATGCACTGTTATCACTAATCAGGTTGGTGTTAACTTGTTTCTGCACCTGCATCGGACTATTGCTGACACTTGAAATTATTTGATTTGTTTGTGCATTACATTATAATGACTCGATGCGCTGGTTGCAGTCGCAAAGCATTTTAACCCTTCAACTGTCCAGTCACCAGATTCTGGTGACGAACAATTTGTCCCATTTCGCCCAGCCGCCAGAATCTGGTTAATTGCCCGTTTTTTCTTTAGCAATTTTTTGGACGTCTGCCTATTGTGCTGTCACGTTTTAACTTATACCAATTAGTAATAGGAAAAACAGAGAAGAATATAGTGTCGTGACTTTTTATTCGATTCCTACTTCGACCTCGTCTAATTTCGCCGACAAGTCGTCACACGTGCTCGGACGCGCATCGGAGTTTTCCAACCGTCTGCGTTTGTGATAAAAATGGTCAATTTGTTGGTGCGAAAGTGGCTTTGGTGCCCATTTTTCTAATTAAATGATGGAAGGGTAAGGGGAGAGTAAGTTATTTATACTTTTAATGCATTGGCAATAGATTATTGAGGTATTTTGCAAAAAAATCAAATTTTTGAGAGAGGAGATTTTTTTTTCAACTTCCTACTTTCCTAAAGATAACGTGAAATAAAATTTACACATTCTATAAATAGATTCTAATAGCTGAATTCAAGACAATTCCTATGATGTAAAGTTTATTGGGACTATTCATACAAAAATTACGAGAAATCGTGATTTTAGAAGGTAGCGGCGGAAATTAAAAAAAATCGCGCGTGGCTGGACAAGATAGCGTTTTTGCCGTAAAGCGCTGGGACAGCTGAAGGGTTAAGTAGGTATCTATTGAGGTCAAATCGCACGAACATCGCCTATATTTTATAACGGTCTTTAGTACCTGAATTTCGTCATTAGTAGCTGAACATACATTTTGAATTTGTAAAATATGTTGGTCTTGCGTATGTAATCTTTTTCTAAGTTCCCGACGAAATTCTTGGAATTTTGATAACAAACCGCCGTCATTCTCCAGCACGGAAACTTCCATTTGACTGCACTTGCTACCCCGTTGGTTATTGACATAATTAGGGCTCGCTATTGTTGGTAACTTCCTATGTTCTGGAGTGCGAACTGGCGTGTCATTCCCAGCACGTTTTCTTTTTGTGCTGTCACACATCGGGCAAATCCATTGGCGAACATAGTCCGTAGAAAAAGACTTGAAATCTCGTCTTTTAATACCGAGACACAATATATGATACACTTTTTCACAGTTTGATAGTGTACACTTCATTATAAGTTCACCGGTAACGTCTTTTTTACAAGCCCGGCAAAACGTAAACATTGCGATCGAACTAAATAGAAATAATTGCTGCGACAAAAAGTAAACACGTCCGCACCGATGCAAGCGCGCGTGCAAACAATATGGTACAATATGGTACGTCCTAATATTGACCCTAAATAGAGGTCAATAAAACGCCCCCTTTGTGGCGAATATGGTACGTCCTGATATTGACCCTAAATGGACGTCAGTAAAACGTCCACCAGAGACGAATATGATACGTCTTAATAATAACCCTGAAGAGACGTCAGTAAATCTTCCACTTTGTGGCGAATTTGGTACGTCCTAATATTGACCCTAAATAGAGGTCAATAAAACGCCCCTTTTGTGGCGAATATGGTACGTCCTGATATTGACCCTAAATGGACGTCAGTAAAACGTCCACTAGAGACGAATATGATACGTCCTAATAATGACCCCAAATAGACGTCAGTAAATCATCCACTTTGTGGCGAATATGGTACGTCCTAATATTGACCCTAAATAGAGGTCAATAAAACGTCCACCTTGTGGCGAATATGGTACGTCCTGATATTGACCCTAAATGGACGTCAGTAAAACGTCCACCAGAGACGAATATGATACGTCCTAATAATGACCCTGAATAGACGTCAGTAAATCGTCCACTTTGTGACGAATATGGTACGTCCTGATATTGACCCTAGATGAACGTCAGTAAAACGTACACTTTGTGGCGAATATGGTACGTCCTGATATTGACCCTAGATGGACGTCAGTAAAACGTACACTTTGTGGCGAATATGGTACGTCCTAATATTGACCCTAAATAGAGGTTAATAAAACGTCCCCTTTGTGGCGCATATGGCACGTCCTGATATGGACCCTAAACGGACGTCAGTAAAACGTCCACTAGAGACGAATATGATACGTCCTAATAATGACCCTAAATAGACGTCAGTAAATCATCCACTTTGTGGCGAATATGGTACGTCCTAATATTGACCCTAAATAGAGGTCAATAAAACGTCCCCTTTGTGGCGAATATGGTACGTCCTGATATTGACCCTAAATGGACGTCAGTAAAACGTCCACCAGAGACGAATATGATACGTCCTAATAATGACCCTGAATAGACGTCAGTAAATCGTCCACTTTGTGACGAATATGGTACGTCCTGATATTGACCCTAGATGGACGTCAGTAAAACGTACACTTTGTGGCGAATATGGTACGTCCTGATATTGACCCTACATGGACGTCAGTAAAACGTCTACTTTGTGGCGAATATAGTACGTCCTGATATTGACC
The DNA here is from genome assembly GCA_949316475.1 of Hypomecis punctinalis. Lineage (NCBI taxonomy): Eukaryota > Metazoa > Arthropoda > Insecta > Lepidoptera > Geometridae > Hypomecis > Hypomecis punctinalis. Next base: position 14,998,601 of record OX438814.1, on the reverse strand, counting down.
CTAAATGGACGTCAATAAAACGTCAATTTTATGGTGAATATGAGACGTCGAAATAATGACTTTTAATTGACGTACATTATGACGTCATCGACGACGCATTAACGACCGACCCTATTATGACCTAAGAGTGACGTCGTTTATGCGTCACTGACGTCACTTTGCTACCTGGGAAATTTGCTACAATTCGACATTTTTGTTCGTTAAACGCCAAATTTGCACTGTTATTCCTTTTTAAAATTAGAACGATTGCGTATTCTGTGCCGTTATGGAAATGCACCAGTCTTTGTGTGTGTTGACAATTAAAATATTATAAAAGACAGAGGTCATCCATTTAGTAATTATTAAAAAGAATACAGTTTCTATATCTAAATGCTTCTATTTAAGCATAATTATATAGGAAAAATTACTGGCAATTAAACTTTGTCGATAAACTGTTATGCATTATTTAACATATATGTGTGGGCCACGCGTCTTTTGCAATAATTTTGTAGATATATGTTATAAATTCCATTTAATTTTATTAATATGCTACTAGGGAGCCATTACGCGAACACTAGTAAATTTGTTGCTGTTATATCATACTAACTTCAACTTAATAAATGTGACTGCGTTGCATTCATATGCAGCCATGTTTTGGGTTCTTTTTTATTTTAGGGTTCTTTCTTAAAAAACATATAATTTATTCAATGGTTTTTAATGGTTTTATTTGAAACACTAGTTATTTTTTCAAAGCTTTATTAAATAGAATAGATAGTTCTTTATAAAATCCACATGAAAACACATTAATAAATAGGTAGTTAATATATTATTAAAAGGCTGATGTGCTAAACTGCAAAACCGGTCTTTTATTTTAAACCAACAATTATTATTAAATGATTGATTTTGTTCAGTGTCAGATTGCACATTTTTTATTTTCTGAAATTTTAATATATATTTCGGATTTCTCCTTAGATTCATCACTATCCTATTCAAACAGATTGTCAGTTTCATGTATAAAACTGATACTGGGTTATATGATTGGATCTTGTTTATCTAATACGGAAAAATATGAAAGAAAAATATGAGCAGAACCACCATATGTTATTACGGTTATAACTTTTTTGACGGATTTTCAAGAGTTTTAGCGACTGTTATTGCTCTAATGAGCAATAAAAGTACCAAAAACTCTTTTACTCAATATTTTATCGAATAAAGGTGCTATAATAAAATTGTTACACTTGAGGTTCTGTAACTGTAATTGGAAAACTATAATTCGACTTGTGTTTTTACCGCGTTATAAAAGAAACTACGTTGCTATTTAATCACCAGGTAGCTAGTATTCGACAAATTTGCTGAATAAAAAGAATGTCAGGTAATTGTCGTATAAAAGCTTTTTTTACACATTAAATAGTAAATCAAACACTATTATAGCCCTCGTATAGCATTTATTTGTGATATAAGCCAGATACGGGCACGTCTATACGATTTGCACTAAAAGACATAACATAAACACGTTTACTGCACAATTTTGTACTTATGTAGCTACTATTCAACAACTATTCGATGTTTAGTCGAGTAAATGTTTCCTTATTCGACTATTTTGCTTGTTGGGTAGGTACGGTTAATGCCATTAATCTCTTACAACAATATATAATAAAAAATTAAACTCCGAATCATATAAGTTGGCGGATGTGAAGTTATCTACAAGCTGCGCAATATCCAATCCTGACTGAAGCTAACATAAAGCTGTGCGTTGAATGGATATTTTGAATTTTGAAAGACTTTCGGCCTCTAACTGATGAAAAGAGAATAATATAATTATTTGTGCAATATACACGTACATTTAAATATTTTTATTTGCTAACTTTCACAAAAGCATCTCACAGTATAGAAAATATTAATGCACCAAACTAAACTATTTATAACTTAACTACTAATTTTGAACCTAATCAATTCAGCCGCGATAGAGACTAAAAGCACAAACACTGACTACGTTAGTGCTTCGTTTGGGTGATTAATGGGATTTTCCCAGGAGCCTTTTCACGTAATGTTATATTTTAAAAGAACACTAGAATAGCAGTTCGCGTGAATAAATGAAACAACTAGTGCCCGATATAGCCCTAATTGACATACGACTAGTCGCAGTGACGTGCGACGAGTCGGAGGGAGGAACTGTGTCGTATTTGTTGTACATACCTATATACTTTTATTTCTAGTGCATAAAAATACATTTAAATTAAATAGTAACTTATTTCGACTCGTATTTTTGTTATTGTGGTTATTGTAATGCAGCTAATAGATATTACTGTGAGAATTATAAAAATAGGATCAAAAGCATTAACATATCGTTTTCGTGTGATTCCATAATATATTTTCATTCGTTATTTTTTGTTTCTGCCGGCACTTTACAAAAAAGTATCGAGCCACAAGAAAACTACTGTAATTTTCTGTAGGAAATAGTCTCATACTACAGCCTCAGTACCTTTGAAGAGAAAATTCGTCTAAAATATCTTTTATCTACTGCACGAAACTTTTCTTTTTAAATTAGCGTGCCTTTTTTATAATTATCTTTGTATCTAGAATATACTGTCGTACTTGCGGTAGGTGTAGGTAAGTGTTTCGCAATATATTTTTTAGGGACTTAGTAGATACATACAAAAAATACATATACGTTTTAGGTATACTTGCCTTGTCTATCTGGAAGAGATTATGCTAAAGCTGTCAGGTCTTGCATAATTTTTTAAGCCACTTTTTATTAGGCTCTATTTATTTTGTATTGTTGAAATGGACAAAAAATAATCTATAGAATAATAATCTAAAGAAGATGATTACTGAAGCTAATTAAAATAACTATTATTCGCAAAAAATAGCAACACCGACTTCCACCGTGTACAGAATTTGAATAATTTGTACGAATCGATGTGACATCCATGTACATTTTTGTTGATTTATCAAAAACGGCTCGGCCGATTTCGATAAAATTTTAATGGGACCACCTCAGAAGTATATTCTTTTGAACTGAAAATGTTTTTTAAATCGGTTCACAATTTTCGCAAATCACAAAAAAATACATACAGACGAACATAGTAAGTACCTCCTCTTTTTTGGAAGTCTGCAATAAAAAGATCGCAAACACATCATCACTGTATTGAATCGCAAAGAGAAGTGAAAAAAAGAAATTTTCTACTTATTAAAAAAGGCATTAAAAACATAGGGTTTTCGGAAAAGTATTTAGAGTGCTTCCACTTTGCCCCACCAAAGCGCCCCACTGGTGGGGCAGATTCCACTCCATCATTTTTTGGAGTGGAATCTGCCCCACTCGTCTCATCTTGGTGGGGCAAATTCCACTCACTTTTTAGACCAGTGGAATCTGCCCCACCAGGGGTGTCGCGCGATTTTAAATTAAATTGGTAATGCCATGAAGTGCAAATTTTACTGCAAAATTTTAATCATTATAGCGCCCCACCAAATGAACAGATAAGTGGAGACATTTAATGCAAAATAATTAAGAAGATTGTAAACTAAACTCACATTTACTTAAAGTCATAAATTACGGATTGTATGCGGTTATAGTATTTATGTAGCAAATATTTTCGAAGCCATCATAAAGTAAAAGAAAATTATAAATTGAATATTGTCATTCATCGTAATAATCTTTAATAATCTTTTCGAGATTTAATCTCAGTCAGCAAATTACTTAAATGGTAATTAAAATATGGACCTATTACAAATAATGAACATGTCCATCTTGATTGTAACAGTCTTTCTTATGTGAATTAATTATATTTTCTACATTAATACGTTATCCCGACTTATGTTTGTAGTATACGTATTGGAGAGCTGACACCGACATTAAATGACCCATAAGTAGTACTAGTAACCCGCAATTATAAAAGCAATACGAAAAAAGTAATAAGACATCATACGTAACTCATTCAAGATATTTTGACATTAGACTAGTCAAAATAGTTAGGTATTCAAACTATGATGTCATTGATGATTAATGTTGAAATCGCTCAAATTGTTGTATCGTTACACTAAAATAATGTTTTAGAAAATTAAACATAACTAAGTAAATATGTTATTTTTTTAATTCATATTATGTTGACTTTATATTTAAAAAGCCAAATATGTCATTTTATTTTGTGCTGGCGTCAGCTCTCCGCCCAGTAAACAACGTAAGGAAAACTGAAAATAATGGAGGAAAGAACGGTACGTAAATTAAAAAACTGTTACATCTTCACAGAAAGAAATTTCTACGTTCGCCATTAAAATTAATTATCTGTTACGTAGCTTGATAAAATTCTTATTTTCTTATTCTTAACTTGTTATAAATTATGTAAGTGATTTTTATAAATTATTCAACCATGTCAAAAATTTGGGTATTATTTTTAAAGATTCAAACAGATAGCGCGCAGCATAAAGCTCATTCAGGTAAGTATGAATCATCACAAGACATTTTAATACACGGATTTATTTATTCACACATAATATCGCTCATATAACTCTGAATTGTGCATTGAAATTTTTATAAATACTTCTATGGTTGTTTGTTTCGCAGACCAGGATTATAAAAATAAGTACACCTATCAACGGCTTCGTTCTATCCTGCTGTGATCAAGCCACTCATATTATACGATCGAGTGAGATAGAAAACGATTATTGCTACCAGCAACTATGCGTTAGGTAGGGCTTTTCTTTCTTATATGATATTTAAAACAATTGATTCCAAAAAAAAGTTTGGCTTTTTAAATATTTAGTCAACTTAGAATTTTAGTCAATTATGTGCTGTGGTGCGGAAATCTGTGTAGTCAACTATCCTGTGATGATTTATAGTTACCTGAACGGTCTTTATGCTGCGCGCTATCTGTTTCAATCTTTAAAAACAAATAATCAAGTTTTAGACATGATGAAATAATTTAAAAAAATCACTCACTAAATTGATCACTAGTAAATATTAGTAGCTAAGTTATAGATAATCACTTTTAATAGCGACTGTAGAAATTTCTTTCTGTGAAGATGTAACAGTTTTTTAACTTACGTACCGTTTTTCCTTCCTTATTTTCAGTTTTCCTTACGTTGTTTACTGGGTGGAGAGCTGACGCCAGCACTAAATAAAATGACATATTTGGCTTTCTAAATATAAAGTCGTCGACTTAATTTTAATTTTAAAAAATAACATATTTACTTATTACAATACAGTAGTTATGCACAATTTAATTTTCTAAAACATCATTTTAGTATAACGTTATAACAATTTGAGCGATTTTGACATTAATCATCAATGTCATCATGGTTTGAATACCTATCTATTTTGACTAGTCTAATGTCAAAATATCTTGAATGAATTCCTAATAATTGTATGATGTAGTCTTTTTTCTTATTGCTTTTATAATTACAGGTTACTAGTATTACTTGTACATTTAATGTCGGCGTCAGTTCTCCAATACGTATACTACAAACATAAGTCGGGATAACGTATTAATGTAGAAAATATAATTAATTCACATAAGAAAGACTGTTACAATCAAGATGGACATGTTCATTATTTGTAATAGATCCATATTTTAATTACCATTTAAGTAATTTGCTGACTGAGATTAAATCTCGAAAAGATTATTAAAGATTATTACGATGAATGACAATATTCAATTTATAATTTTCTTTTACTTTATGATGGCTTCGAAAATATTTGCTACATAAATACTATAACCGCATACAATCCGTAATTTATGACTTTAAGTAAATGTGAGTTTAGTTTACAATCTTCTTAATTATTTTGCATTATATGTCTCCACTTATCTGTTCATTTGGTGGGGCGCTATAATGATTAAAATTTTGCAGTAAAATTTGCACTTCATGGCATTACCAATTTAATTTAAAATCGCGCGACACCCCTGGTGGGGCAGATTCCACTGGTCTAAAAAGTGAGTGGAATTTGCCCCACCAAGATGAGACGAGTGGGGCAGATTCCACTCCAAAAAATGATGGAGTGGAATCTGCCCCACCAGTGGGGCGCTTTGGTGGGGCAAAGTGGAAGCACTCAGTATTTACCTACATGAATAAAACTGCTAAAAAAGGTCGCCAACATATCCATATAATGGAACAAAAGTTGATAAGAAAATTATTACAAAACGTGAAGATATGTAGGTACCCGTATGTAATGAAATAATGAAAAGAACCCTTTACAGCATCATAGTTTCACAGGGCATTGAACCAAAATGCGTATTTTCCGCTGGTCCTCGCCGGCCGTTGTCGGATAGTTTTAATCATCGTGCTTTCTGTTCCACGTACGGTTAATAATTATGGTAATGAGTACTGTATTTCCTCGTAATTTTAACACATCAATATTTTTTGGCCAAAAATGGAACCACTTCAAATAGATGTATACCTATATACAGGGTCATTGGTAATCATATTAGCATCCTTTTTGGGGCTTATTCTTATACATCTAAACTAATACCTCAGAGCAAATAAAAAAATCCAGAGGGAACGTCGTTGAACAGTCAAGTGAAGCCGGTTTTTTATACATGTGTGAGTGCGTCGCTTTTGCGCCGCCATAGTTTGACTGACAAGCCAAGGCGTAGTTTCATAGTTACCTGGATGTGTTTGTAATTGTCTGCACTGTCGGCGAGGCCTAGTTTTGGTTGGCTTCACTTGTTTGTTCACAACATTCTCTCTTGATTTTTTTATTTGCTCTGAGACTAATACATTTAGTTTTGCGACTTTTGTCAAAACTAAAAAAACAGCTGTTCTATACATTTTGTCGATGATGAACGATATTATTCTATGTAACAGCATTTTTTTTGACTTGATAATAGTTGTTGAACAAAAGTTGTTACTTTTAATATAGGTACAGAATAAGCCCATAAAAGGATGCTAATTGATTACGAGTAACCCTGTATATAGATACCTTGAATCATGATGATGAATCAATATTTTTTATATAACATAACGTATTACACTTATACATACTTATGTATTTATTATTTCATCATCATCACATCAACCATAGGAAGTCCGCTGTTGAACATAAGCCGGTACTTACTATGTTCGTCTGTATGTATTTTTTTGTGAATTGTGAACCGAATTAAAAAACATTTTCAGTTCAAAAGAGTATACTTCTGAGGTAGTCCCATTTAAATTTTATCGAAATCGGCCGAGCCGTTTTTGATAAATCAACAAAAATGTACATGGATGTCGCATTGATTCGTACAAATTATTCAAATTCTGTACACGGTGGAAGTCAGTGTTGCTATTTTTTGCGAATAATAGTTATTTTAATTAGCTTCAGTAATCGTCTTCTTTATATACATAGATTCTTTTTTGTCCATTTCAATCATACAAAATACATAGAGCCTAATAAAAAGTGGCTTAAAAAATTGTGAAAGACCTGACAGCTTTAGCATAATCTCTTCCAGATAGACAGGGCAAGCATACCTAAAAATAGATCGAGCTCATAGTTCTCGAATGGAACCGGTTGGAAGCTCCTTGCATCCAACGTGATGCTGCGGTTATATTATGTACTAAAGTCCAGAGCTGGTTGCAAGATGTAGTCAAATAAGGAACTAAGTTTGAAAAAAAGTTAACTATAGAATACATATAGAACGATAAGATAGGGAACGACTTGAGGCGTTCGAGATGTGGTGTTGGAGAAGAATGGAAAAAATCAGTTGGACTGAAAAGAAAACAAACCAAGAGGTGCTCGACATGGTAAAAGAGAAAAGAAAAATTTTGACAACAGTTGAAAATAGAAGCGGAAAGATGTTTGGCTACCTTGTACGACATGACAATCTAATGAAAACCATAATAGAAGGAAAAGTAGAAGGAAAGAGAGGGAGAGGAAGACCACGGAGAGCGTTCCTAGATCAGATCAAAGAGAAGGTAGAGGTCATGTCGTACAGGGAGGTGAAGACACTGGCGGAAGACCGCAAGACGTGGAAGTTGCTCCACCGACAAGAGCAGTGCTCTTAAATCCGAATGAATGAATAGAATACATCAGCAGTTAATAGCCTTTTCAGTATCAATATTGGCGTTGTCATCCCATCCCACCCTTTCAGTCTATTTTACAACGCCTCACCGCCGCACACTAAAAGAGAAATCCGATTTTTATGAAGTGCGAAATGCTACGCTAACTGCCTATCAATCATAGTAAAACAACTTCTGGGTAAGTCGGTGGCACAAACAAACATTATCTCACAAAACATGCAAATCATTCCTCGCACAATAGACGCCGAACCCGCCGGAGAAGTATGTAAATTAGCATTCAGAAATGTCGCCTTTAAATGACGATACGGTTAAACTTTTAACCAAACATTCGTCAAAGCGTTTAAGAATTTAAAAAAGTAAAAAAATTGTGCGTGTCGAGATTGCGTGTGTTAGGTTCTGTAGACGTCACGTTTTCTCGACGCGGGTTAGAACGATGGACACGCTTAAAAATAGTTGTTAATTTTGGTCTAAGTGAACTTAGAAAGACTAGAAAGTCTCAGATTAACTAGAAAGTTTTCTAAAACATGCGTAGCCTGGTAGAGAATTGGAATTTCGCGGTTAAAAGTTACAAGTGTTATCGTTCATGTCACAGAATCCTGAAAAGTGACAGCTCTTATGTGTGCTCATACGCATTCGTTTATCAAAATAAAAGTAGGACACTTGTAGAGAATTAGAATTCTACGGTCCAAAAATTACCAGTTTTTGTTCGTCCCACAGATCCCTAAAAAGTGGAGTATTTGTCATGTGAGCGCATACGCATTCGGTTATCAATATAAAAGTCGGCATTACGCGAGCTGGGGCACGGAATAAAACATTTCAATTTAGAGATCCGGTTGCGACCCCCGTTTCGAATCTGCATTGTGGGCCTGCGGAGCCCCATATAGTAGTAGTTTTGGGGACGCTCACGTACACATTCTATTGTGATTTTCAATCATGAATTGAGCAAATTTTATAGCTACAGATAAAGTATTTGTTCGCTAAACATTTCTATAGTATGTTTGTGTATTTAACGCACAAGTATGAGTATGTAAGAGCACGTTCATGTTATTGATAGTTTTGCACTAATGGGACTTCTTAAGATGAGACAAGTACCTAATGATGAAACCAAGTGTGTCAAAAAAGTTTTAAAATCACTTTTTTGAGACTATGTTTTCTTTAGGTAACAAAGACATGCAAACACAATAAGTAGGTACTAATCACCCATAAACAGTGACTAAGTAGCGTAATTTTCAGGGTATTTTAATTAAAAAGTCAACATTGGAAAGACTCAGCGGTTAAAACAATATTAAAAACCAATTTTTTGCTCTAAAACAGCTTCAACGCTTAAAATATATCACTTAAAAAGTTGAAAACTTGTAGAAAAATAGTAGATTGTATCATATGGAAGCAAAATAATATTTTTACGGCGAGAGTGCTTTTTTGAATCCAGAGCGAACAGAGGGATTCTTTAGTAGAATCCTGAACGTAGCGAGGGATTCAAAGTACGTCGCCCGAGCCAAATATATGTTTTGCGCCCGAGTGGTACACTCTACTTTTCATCACCTCTATTAGGAAACAAAAGGCGCCTCATATTTTACTACAATATTATTATTTAATAAAAAGTAGAGTAACAACTAAATTGAAATTAAATGGTATCTAATAATAATACAAATGAAAACTTATATTTACATTCTTTTCATTCATTTTCTTGGCGCTGAACACTAACATTACAAATACTTCCAAATTCAAAAAGTGCACGGCAAAGATCATTCCGTCGCACTTATTTGTTCCAAATTCAAAAAGTGCGCGGCAAAGATAATTCCGTCGCACTTATAAAGTTCCTTATAGAAAACACCTCTTTTGGGCGCACTTAAAGGCGAACGAAGTAGTCTTTTTCGAATAGATGTGATGAAAAAAATCTAAGTACTTACCTAATAAAAATCTCGTATTATAGTGTTCAATCTTAAGTGTGCGATTAATCCCATATTACGAGACTGTACTCAAAGTTGCAAAAGTTTAGCATTAAAACAGATATAAAAAAATGTATTAAACATGCGAAAGTCCAGATTTATTTTGAAATTCACCTCTGGGCACGGCAGTCCCCACTGCGGGCACCCCAAAACGCAGTGTGCGCTTGGTTAGGCCCGCGCCTCCCGGCCGTTACAAGAAAGGGGTAGTTAGCCGCTATTGTCTCACACCCCTAACTGCACGGCTCTACTGTAGAACGCGGTAAACGATACTTTCTGATACGATTTGTTGATAATAATCTAGATTTAAATGTAAATTAGTTGTGTAGAGTTGAAAGGATGTGGATAGTTTTGGGTTTAGTTCTTTTCTTTTTTATTGTTCTAGTAGGTTCGCGTTTGGCCACATCCTTACGTTATTGTGCTGTGTTGGTCTATTTATCTTATTGCTAAACACAAGCGTAACAACGGAGAACAATCTTGTTCTTGATTGTTTTTTTTTCATCTGCGAGTATTTCAAAATGTAATTGACTATGGAACATTTTGATACTAACTCATATACTGAATATTAGTATATTATTTTTTTTTTTTTTACCACGTTGCTAAGATGAACAAAAATAATAAAATAACAAAAAAGTGATGTGTTGTGTCATGCATTTGGAAGCCTAAAAATTTACAGGCATTCTTATTAAACTTATTGATGATCTATACGTTACCAAAAATTTGTCCATTTATTTTAATAACCTAGGTATTTATTTTAACATTTTTTCCTTTCAAACTCTTTTGAACTAATTCCTCAAACACCAAATTATCAAATCAAAATAGAGGTACTTTGGTACAGCCAAATACTCTGTTCCTACGGACGCCACTGGGCTGCATCTCCCCACAAAGACACGGGAAACACTAAGCAATGTTGACACTACACTTTACTGCCGATTCTGCTTGCGATTCACTATCATTTGCGCTTAACAATTGCACTAAAAATGGCGATTGTGCTTATGTAAATAGCGTTTAAGGTTAAAATGTACTTTGCCGTCTTGTACATAGGTTTATCATTAGATTTGTGGTTGATTTTGGTTTGATAGATGCACTAAATGCAATCACAGCGGATTGGGGCGAATACGCATTTTGCATGTCCAAATAGTTGTGCGAAAGTAGTTGGTCCACGAGGAACTCCTCAAACGGCAGTGGACAGTGGGCACGGCACATACCGTGGAAGAGATAAGACATCCACCCACAAGGTGGATGGACGACAGGATTATTGCGGATGTAAGGAGTTTGCAACATATATTGTCCTATTAGATATCTATAAGGGAGGCCATGTTCAGTAGTGGACGTCCTTCAAGCCCATGATTATGGAGAAGGTTACTTTTGGAGTTGTTTATGGTATCTATGTGAATAAACTTTATGGTTTGTTTGTTTGGGTCCAATATTTTAATTGAATTTTGACTCTTTTGCCAATGATTAACTGAGCAGAAACTTTGCATACCACCCTTTGCATACTTTGCACCCATCCATCCATCCATCCGATGATGGATCAGCCAAAGGACGTCCACTGCTGGACACAGGCCTCCCTTATGGATCTCCAACAAGACCGGTTGGAAGCGGTTTGCATCCTGCGGTCTTAATGAGGTCATCCGTCCACCTTGTGGGTGGACGTCCTACGCTGTGCCCTGCCCATTGCCATTTCAACTTGCTAATCTGTTGGGCTATGTTGGTAACTTTGGATCTTCTACGGATCTAGGATCTCCTCATTCCTGATTCGATCCTGCAGAGAGACTCCGTGCATAGCCCTCTCCATAGCTCGTTGGACTACTTGGAGCTTACTAATAAGGCCCATAGTGAGAGACCACGTTTCTCACTATGGGCCATTGACATACATTGCTATAGGTAGAATCATTTCTGATAATAAAGCCAGATTGTTTAAACCATAATTTTAAACGCCACAAAATAACTGTGGTATATTGAGCTGCTTGGATTTTCCTGCCGGTTTGAGCACATTATAGTAGAAGTACTTTATATACTTAAAAGCGTAATAAAAAAATGGTTTTAAAAAGTTTACAGATACGGATACACCAAATACCTACACTAAAATTTGCTTTCAAATGCGCTAAAAAAACATGTAACTTCAATATATCTGATTTTACATAATTTTGGTACTTCATTCCCATGTTAACGTTTTTGAAACGTGCCCGTAAAAGTTAATTGTGGACATAGCTTTCAACGACCGGATTACAATCGCTTCAATGGCGCATGACCTCTCACCTATCATTACAAAACTAACAATCCAAACCAAATCACATCTGCCATCGCTAATCCTGCAAACTATACCTATAACAATAAAACTGTAAAGTTCACGTCAAACAGTAGTGCGAACGTAATGAATGGGCCCGGCATTATAACCGGACTGCAAATCTAGTTTGTAGGGGAGTGCGGCTGCTTCGGTGAGCCTCCATGGCCAGACGCTCACCACACTCCGGCGTGTTCTGTTCCCGCAATACACACTTCCAAAACAATCTATCCGCCTCTTCAAATTGGAAACAAGTTAAAAACTTAGCTGTAATGACAAAGAGTTCAATCTGCGCTGCTAGAGATTTGACAGTTCCAACGTTTCGTGTTTCGGATTGGTGGCCGATCGCTATAACGTGTTCTTTGTCGCTTTAGCCGCGTCCCTCTCACACAATGGCATACTTATTAGGGATTTAGTCCAGATATTAGTTGGGGATGCGAGTATTGTTTGGATTTTAATAGAATTCGGCTGCGCCCCGGGCGGTTGTACTCACGGACAGGGGTGCCGCATGCCGCGTTGATGTTAGCAGGATTAGCGGGACTAAGTTTGATTTTCTTGCGATAAGAGTGATTTGACAGCCCTGGGTGATCTCTCAGAGATCACAATATGATTGATTCTAATGTCATCTATCCACCTATCAGTTAGAAGACGTCTACTGCTGGACATAAGCCTCCCCTTTGGATCTCCAATACGACCGGTTGGAAGCGGTTCGCATCCAGCGCAATCCTGCGATCTTAATGTGGTTATCCGTTCATCTTGTGGATGGACGACCTTCGCTGCGTTTGCCAGTAGGTACATGGTCTCTACTCTAGAACTTTTCGATCAGCCATTTCAGATTGCCAATACCCTAAGCTCTGTCAGTAACTTTGGTTTTTCTACGGATCTCATAATATTTGATTCGATCTCGCAGAGAAACTCCAAGCATTGCTTCCTCTATAGATGCTAATGTGAATTGAAACAACGGTATATCTTGTAGGTATGATTATAATAAATTATCGATATACGAGTCTGCATTGTACCGTATCGTTTTTTTTAGTAAGTAATCTTTAGCTGAACCAACCCACAAAGGGCGATTGAGCCGTTGCAGTGCGAGTTGCACAACACGCACCACTCGCAGTCAGTACCTAGAGACTTCAACAAATTCTTTCTACTCATTATACGTCACGATGTTAAGAGTACGTATAATACTAACAATAAGTTGGTGACGGATCAGTGTATTTTACAGTTGAAAGTTTGAGATTAACAGCCAATTAATTAATTGATATGTCAACTACTCCTCAGTAGAGTTCGCTGGAAACTTCTGTAATCGAAACGAAAAAATCATATAGCACACACAAGCTAAAACTACCTCTATTCTAATGAAAGGTCAAACACTTATATCTATTAGGTATCTACGTGTAAATATGATGAGTTTACTGTATTCGACTTCAGATCTAGTCAACTAACTACTACTAGTAGTCTCTTTACCATGATGCTAATTTGCCTTTATAGCGCCATACATATGTAGCCCATAGGTTTTGAATTATTCCATCATACACTCGTACTACCTGTACTATGGTTGGAAAAAACTATGTATCTGCAACAAGTATGATCTATAAAAGTGTTATCGTTAGTATGAACAACTCAGCAAAAAATTTCACATTGAAATACTTCAAACAGTTACCATCAAAACTGGCGCCGAGAGTTCGGCGGATATTTATAGTTGGATGCACACCGCAAGGATGCTGCACCGAGCCCCCAGCGCCCCAAGTAGTAGCGGATCGATGCCCCCTCTACGTCGCCCCTTATTGAAAATTATAACAATGGCACACCGCGCGCACGCCGCCCTCTTAACACTCACTGATTTCGGTAATCATAACTGGATATGACTTCTACATATTATAGTTGCATGTAACAAAATATTTGTGAAATAATAATAATAAATAAAGGGCCTCTCAATTTTGGCTACGGCTCCATTGATGCCCTTCAAAAGCCCGGGCCTAGTTTGTGATGTGGACACTGAATAAAGTAATACAAACGTAGTCTAGGCTCTTACTATGGTCCTTAGCGTAGCCCAGCGAGCTATGGAGGGCTATACTCGGAGTCTCTCTACGAGATCGAATTAGGAATGAGGAGATCTGTAGTAGATCCATAGTTAAAATGGCAGTGGACAGAGAGTCAAAAAGTTCTCGAGTGGAGACCATGTACCGGCGAGAGCGTGCTATAGCCTAGAGCAACCTAAACTGTATGTGTGTAGTGTCAAAAAAGGATGTAATCAAATCAACGATTATCTTGAATTAACACAAGGACAATAACCTGAATATGATAGAAAGCTACAGGATAGCGCTGAATACAGCTTGCTTAGGATCTTCTCTACTGGCTGTGCACATCCTACATGGCTAAAATAAATGATCATGAAAAGAACGTATCCACGAAGTCGAACATCGTGCATGGACGTGTTAATATATCGGTCGAATCGCAGGCGGGGCGCGGGCGGCGCGGCGTGATGCAGGGATTATAATGAGGCACGACCCCACTAAGTATTTTCGACATGCGTCGCCGGCGCCCGCCAAACATTCGGGGTAACGAGAACGAAGCAAATTGCGATCCGGCCAGGCCCAGGGTAAAAAGTGAGCTTTGCATGACGAGACACTTTAAACATCGAATAATCTATCAAAAACGGCAATAGACATGATGACTAAAAAATGTAAATAGTCCGTCAGATAGACTATCAAAAACATACAGCCTTGGCCAAAAGTATTAGGTACCCTGAATTTTTATCTATTTTCTAAACTTATTTCACTCCTTTTTGGCATTTTTGACACAATTAGGTGTCAATTTAATCACGTCAACAGAAATGAAAGCTTGTTTACTTGTTAGAGTCCAGAATACAAGTGACCAAACATTGACTGATAAGAACCGATAAAAACCGAGTCCTTTGTTTTCGGTCACCAGGTGTTTTATGACCTTAACAAAGAGCCGCTTAATTTTCTAAGAAGTTATTTATGACCCCGGTAAGTAATTTAAGATAAGCAGTCAGTTATTGGTTAAGTAGTAAACATGAATTTTGATTTTTTCAAGGTGCCTAATACTTTAGGCCAAGGCTGTATTTTCAAATCACGTATTTTTTCTGTGGTCAATTAAAAATATAGCCCAATTGATAAATATATAGCCCATCAAAGTTCCGCGTGACGTCACAAGTGCCATACAAATGTATAGACTCCCAAACTTTGACAAAGGATATGGAAAAGATGCGGTTTTTGAAATCTTGCAGAAACAAAATATATACCAATAGAAAGCTTATATAATTATCTTTTCAAACACATATTTTTTAGAATTTTTTTCATCGCCATTTAATTTTTAAATTGGTTCTAAAACATTAGAAAAATGAACTATGTGCTACACCAAATAACTGCATTAAGCCTAAATTGAAAAAAAAACCTGACAGTGACATTATGAAACAGCAAAAGGAAATGACATTGTCAATATTGAACAACCAATAGAGGGCTGGTCGCCATGTTTTAAAAAATAAATAAATGTCAAACTCTAAAATACCACCCCGCTATTGGTTGTTTGAAGATTCCTGTCTGATACGTAGACTACGTAGACCTCCTCTTAGTATTACCAGTTCAGTCTAAATATTTTCTACTTAGTGAAATAAAAAAGAGATATTATAATAAAACGGCGATACACAAAAATATGTTTTTGCGTGAAATAATATTCTTAAATGTGGCACTAAACATTAATACAGCTCGCATCGCTGCCGGTTTTCAAGGACCGCCTCCCATATAAAAAGTTTACCAACTCCTTTTATCTTTGTCATCTGTTGTTTGAGTGACAAAAAAATTACGTGTCTAATATTTTTTGAAAATCTAACTCACGAATTAATTATATATTGATTTTTATGCTCAGTCATCTTGCCTATTGTTGTGAATTTGCGATCTTATGATTATCTTGACTCCACATTTCTCTCAAATGCGTCACCAGAATGTATGCAGAAAGCTTATTTGGTTTGCTATAATTTATCTTTACTGCCTAAAAGCGTTTTTTTCTAAAAGAGAAGTAGTAGCTGTTCTATACATCTATTTAATAACAGTAAGTTGCAAATAAAAAAAATTGACTATTTTTTCCCAATTTCGGTGTCGGCCCCATAGCAAAAGAAAGCTTAATAATGAATTCAATAACATTTTTTTTGACTTGGACGACCGTGGAACGGCTTGGTCATTTTATAAGGAG
The DNA here is from genome assembly GCA_949316475.1 of Hypomecis punctinalis. Classification (NCBI taxonomy): domain Eukaryota; kingdom Metazoa; phylum Arthropoda; class Insecta; order Lepidoptera; family Geometridae; genus Hypomecis; species Hypomecis punctinalis. The sequence continues at coordinate 14,982,185 of OX438814.1, read as the reverse complement.
CACACTAAATCTATGTCGCTTAGTCTATCTTATAAAATCTTATATTTTTAGTACACTTACCTATGTTAAAGCGATTTCTACTATTCAGCGATTTCAATGATTTCTACAACGTTAATCGACTGACCAACACCACGTCTTTCACCATCGTTTCAAAAATGGGTCAATATTATAATGGCTCTACCATTTTCTCGGACATATAAATAATAGAAGACTCCACAGGATACACGATAAAGGTGATGACTAATAACACAGTGGACACCTCAATCGCAACGACAGGTCCCGTCGACTCTCATAAACGTCTTTTCTAAGCTTCTACAGAACCCAAAGACCTCACGTAGCTCCGTGAAATCCAACACAAAGCTGACAATGGACTTAACTACATTTAACTTCCTAACAATCACACAAAGAGGACAAAACACTAAAAACAATAACACAATACATGTATTGGAGTGGAACAATGACTGATTTTTTTTACGTTCCTGGTATAGTTGGAAGAAAAGATTCGTTGGGCTAATGACAGATCGCAGACTGGCCGCATTGTGGGCCATTTATGGCACCCACGCGACAAAATAATAGAATTCGTTCCAGTATTTTGCCAACAGTCCTGGTTCTTCGAAGGGGCTAGAAATTGGGACAGAAATGCGAGTTAAAAAATTGAGTGCGCGTGCCTTCGGGTTACTTCTTGCTACTACTGATGCTGAAAAAATAAAGGTAAAAACTGCAACAAAGCATAAATCATTATTATGTCTGACAAGCCAAGAGACAATTTTAATACTGCTTTAATATTTACGTTTTGGAGAGATTTTCCAAACTGTTAAAACGACTGAACCATAATATACCACACAAGCGGACTGAGTTTGACTGATTGCCTCGGTGGCTCAGTGGTTAGTGAACCTGACTTCTGGATCAAAGAAGCGTGGGTTCGATCCCCACCCAGGGCAAGCATTTATGTGGTGAACATAGATGTTTGTTCTGTGTCTGGGTGTATTTAGATACTATCTATATAAGTATGTATCTAAAATATGTATATGTAGTATATCAGTCTCTGGCAACCATATCACAAGCTTTGCTTAGTTTGGGGTCAGAGACCGTGTGTAAAATGTCAAAAAAAAGTCTTAAAGATAGGTTCTTAATCTTTAAAATATATATTTTAAAGATTAATAACCTATCTACAAGACCACTAAGGATAATTATTTTTCGCAAATAATGGCAAACCAACTTCCATCGTGTACAAAATTTAAGTAGTTACGAGTAGCTCGAATTGATGTATACAATTTTTACATAATTTTTGATTTTTCTAAAACTACACAGCCCATTTCTATAAAATTTAATGAGACCACCTCGGAAGTATAAACAATATACATACATACCTACCCTTTTGAAATGAAAAAGAAAATTTTGATTCTGTTTACATTTGACGAAAATATCGCTGATCATACAATAAAAAATATACAGACTAACACAGAACCTCCTCCGCTTTGGAAGTCGGTTAAAAATGAGTTGTTGAACACAAAAAAAGTTTCCTCTCTTCCATTCCCTTTTTGAAATGGGAGTGTTTCCTTTCCACCTGACAAGTAGGTATTTAGTTTAAGCCAAATCCTTGACTCCAAAGCGGTAAACCAATTTGGGCCTATAACAGATCGTTTCATATGTATGAGCCAAGGTAGCGATCAGTTGTAAATACCACCTTCGGTCACCCATCTGCAGATTGACAACGCTAACAGTTGTATAAATTCGGTGACACTGATAGCTTTGTAACAGCTATAGTTAAACTACGCTATGAGAACTAGGGCATCAATAGATTTGAAACTATAAAACTTTTAAATGGATATCATTTTTTCGTCTTTCAAGCTTAATACGAAAGTTTACCAAACATAAGAACATTTGGCCTTCCTTTTAAACAATAGTCAATGCCTCAAAGGTCCATGTTTTTACACCCAAGCGGCATTGCCAATATGACAATGAGACAAACAGCTCAAGTAACACCGGTGGCAGTTTAAAGACAATATTTTATTTATGACAACAGAAGCTGTTTGACAATAAAATTATGAGCACAAAAAGTCTAGCTCAGAAATCGTCACGCACAATATCTCAATTGGTTTCAATAAACATAGGTACCTGTACTAAGGTATTTTTAGCGCTATTATCTTAATATAAAGCCTAAAATAAGTATTCCGGAAAAACTTTCACTTTTTTCAAGAAGCTTATGAATCTAGTAAATTGTGAGAGAACACGAAAAAAGGATCTGTATAGGAAATATTTTTTTATGTCGAGAAACTCGAGCTTAAGCTCGAGTTTGGTGTCGTGTAGAAAATCTATAGAGAGTGTCTAGTATCTTTAGACACTGAGCCACAATCATAATAACAGATAAAATATGACACCTCAAAAACAAGACAACCAAACATAACGGATCAACCCTTTCTTCTCATTATACAAAACTGTAACTGTTTACTTTTCTTTCATAACTTTAAACGGTACCAAACTACGTCACAAGAGTCGCGGCCTCCCAATCCCGTTAGCCTCATAAACCATCAAATAACGGGTTAACTGGTCCATTTTACCCTTTCACGTCATGAATAATTATACAAGACACCGTAATGGAATTACTGTTGGTTATACAAAAGCAGTTATACAAAGAATAACGTTATTCGTCCTTGGAATGGAAAGTACAATGGATGGACTTTCTCTGTGAAAGGGTATTTCACTTCCTAGTTCTGTGTGACGAATCTGGTGCACCGTTGCTTGAAATTGTAGCATTTTGTTTGAAAGTGATGCGGTATTAAGGACCACCACAAAGCGGATTTTCTAAAATTAGATTACATATTTCACTACACAGGGTTATTTCTAATCAATTAGCATCCTTTTAGGGGCTTATTCTGTACATCAAAACTAACAACTGCTCTGCGTTCTGCGACTTTTGTCAAAACTAAAAAAAAAATATTGTTGTTCCATAGAAAAATATCAAATGCTTTCTTCGGTAATTTCAGGAAGCTCAACAAAATAATGGTACCATTTACTGGACATACTTGTGCCTTCTCTATAGATTTACAATAAAACCATTTAGAAGTGGCTTGCATCCAGCGCAATCATAACCAGGTTTTTCTATCCACATTGCGAGAGCCTGCTGATAGTTATTGCATTCTATACCTATGTACCTACGAGTACTTATTATCTAGACACGCGGAAGCGTGTCCAGCCATTACGTGTGAAATATTACACGAACCATTTCGAGCCACTTTTAACCCCTTCATGACTCAAAAACGATTTAACCTAAATATATGAAATTTAGCTTATTTATTAAAGTTGTTTAGCTAGCCTAGAATACAAAATTTCGTTTATTTGCTTCATCAGTTATTGATATATTAACGTTTAAAAGCCGAGGATTCATTGACTGATTCACTGACTCACTGACTGACTTATAGATCAAAAACCTAACCCACTTCCAGATGACCTAGAAACTTGATATTTGGCATCAAGGTAGACTATTACGCGTATACAAAGGAAAAATTCTATAACTTCGAACTTTTACCCCCCAACCCCCTAATACTGGGGGATGAAACTTGTATGCGACTTTCACTAAATTTCATGCTAGAAGTCTAAAAATTGATATGAAGGCTCTTTGTTATAAATAATAAAATACGTATTTCAAGGTTTTTAATAAATCAACCCAACCCCTTTTCTTTTTTTTATTAATTAATTGGGGGATGAAAGCTTCTAATAGACATTCACTAATTTTCATGCTAAAAGCCTAAAAATTTTGTGAATGCTCTTCGTTATAAACAATGAAATACATATTTTGGGGTTTTTCATAAATCACCCTCCAACGCCTAAAACTGGGGGATGAAAACTTGTATGAGACTTTCACTAATTTTCATGCTAGAAGTTTAACAATTGACATGAAGGCTCTTTGTTTTAAATAAAACACGTACTTCAGGATTTTCAATAAATCACCTCCAACCCTTCAAACTGGGGAATTATAGTTAGTATAAGACTTCTGCAAGTTTTGAAGCTAGGAACCTGAAAATCAATAAAAGTACTTCTTGTTATAAATAATCCACAAAAAGAAGTGAAATCCAACAAAAACATTTTCATGTGAAATATAGCCAGGACCACAGTTTGCACTTTCAAAAAGTTGTCAGATCTTATGTAGAACCAAGCTTCTAACTCTACACGTCTTAACTCTACAAGTCCTTAATTTTCAAACTCTACACCTTATTCAATTTATGCGGCTAATTAATCTTCACTTTACGCCCATGCGTAAAGTGAAGATTAATTAATTATTCACTGTTCACTTTGTTCTTGATGTAACGAAACGGCCAAGTCACATATATTGAATAAAGTGTAGAGTTTGTGGAGTAAGGACTTGTAGAGTTAAGACGTGAAGATATAGAAGCTTGGCTCTGCATAAGATCTGACAACTTTTTGAAAGTGCGAACTGTGGTCTTGGCTATATTTCACATGGAAATGTTTCGTTGGATCTATATATACTTACAGATAGGTATCGAGCATAGTTTGTATTCGAGATTAGTACGGATTAGTTCGTCTGTTAGTACAGCCTCGATAGCATTAGACAAGATGTCAGATGGCGCCACTAGTCTTGATGAAGTGCGGGTAATATTGTCGGTACGATTACGGATTACGCGGTAATAACGCTCGGATTCATTTCATGGTTCATGGTTGCAGCTGTAAATGTATCAAAATTGCATTTAATTGTACCCGCTTGTAATGAGTACAAAAATTTGCCCAACAACTTTATCTTTATTGTAAATTTTCATTAGTTTCCACCAATTAGTTTAGTTATTAGTTAGGTACCTTAAGTTACAATATTCCATCTGTAGGTTTATTTCTTAGGTAGCCGTATTACCTACGTGTGTACCTCTAGAATATTATCCTTAAGACCATCATGACCAACTCTTTGTATCGGGCCAACTCTGATGATAATAATTATTTTTTGCAAAAAATAGCATGACCGACTTCACCCGTGTACAGAATCATTACATAGTATAAACCAAAGTCGCTTTCCACTGTCTGTCCCCACGTATGCTTATATCTTTAAAACTACGCAACGGATTTTGATGCAGTTTGTTTCAATAGATAGAGTAAGTCGAGAGAAATATTTATATGTATAATACACCTGTGCGAAACCGGGGCGCATCGCTAGAACGCAAATATTATGCACGGATCGATGTAGCATTTTTCGCATTATTGTTGATTTATCAAAAATGTCTCAGCCGATTTCGATAAAATTTAAAAGGGATCAATTTCAAAGTATACTATTATCAAAAAAAATAATTATTGAAATTGGACTACTATGAAAAAAGTTATGCGTGGTTACACATAAAATATATATATACGCGTCGAATTGTATACCTCCTTCGGTGGTTAGTCGGTCAAAAATCAGCTGTTATGTACAACACTTTTAATGAGCTTCGACAACATGTCCCTGCCTACTTACTTTAAAACAAGCTGTTCCGTTCCATAGAGACTCTATTTTATTGCGCGATTGCCAACATGGTCTCAAATAATAGTAAAGTTGTCACAATAATAAGTGCAATAGTATATATGTGCTTGAACTTGTACGACGTCGAAAAATATTTTACAATAGGCTTGATGACTAAAAAAATATAATTAGTCCGTCAGTCTTTTTTTTTTAATATTGGGGGACATCTTACACACGATCGCTGACTCCAAACTAAGCAAAGATTGTGATATGGCTGCCAGAGACTGATATACTACATATACATATTTTAAATACATACTTATATAAATAGTACCTAAATAACACCCAGACACAGAGCAAACACCTATGTTCATCACATAAATACTTGGCCTGGGTGGGGATCAAACCCACGCCTCTTTGATCCAGAAGCTAGGTTCACTAACCAATGAGCCAACGAGGCTGTCTATACGATAGACTATCAAAAAATATTAGATGTTAATTTTTCGTTTGTCAATTAAATAAAAAAAATATGAAGATACAGCCCGTCAAAGTTCCGTGTGATGTCACATGTGCCATGCAAATGTATATGTTACGGTAAGAGTGAATAATTGAAGATTATTAATAATTATCTATTATTATTAATAATTACCGAAAGTCGAGGTTAAAGTGATAAATTAATCACATTTATCGGTTTTCATTAATAATTTAACCCTAGTAGTGATAAATGTAATAAGTAGCCAAGGGTTGGAGAGCGGGGCGGTGTGTGCGACGTGCGAGAGGTGCGGGGGGGAATGTTTTAGTTAGCGTGATATTCATTTAGTTGTTTACCAATTGTTATATCAAATAGGGTTTCGTTTTGTTAGGTTTTTATACAAAGCAATTCGTTTCTGGCACTTCGCCGGCCGCTGCCGCGGCACGCTCGCTTCGCTCGCTCGGCTCGTGCGTTGTTTGTCATGTTCTACCTAACCTAACCTATTTTTTGTTTCACACCTAATCTATCATGGCGGCTTTCTTGCTTGGTTGTTGACTTAGTTTGCAAGTACAAGTAACCTTGTTTGTGTGATCTCTAATTAATATAATTGTAAGACTGTGTTTAATATTATAAATAAATAACTGCTGGTCAAAAACATTGTATTGGGTTTTTATTTATTTTATAACTTTTACCAATATCTGTCGTGAATTATTAATAATTACTACTAAAAGTAATAAATTTCGATCGTTTATTCACATTTACCAAAACATGTGGTTATTATTAATAATTTTGTAAAAATATTAATAATTTTCAATTAATCAGATTTACCGTAACATATAGACTTCTGTGAGAGAAGTGACGTCATGACCACCACTCCCAAACTTTGGTAAGGTTTGTCTTTGTCATTTTTGTTGTTTGATTGCCGAAAGAAAAATACGTTTTATTAACCAGTCATCATGCCTCTTACAAAATATTTTTGCTTTTTTTTTAAAGTTTGGAAATGAATAAATATTGTATAATCAATTTATTTTTCAATTAACACATTACATCAAAAATAAATAATAAATGAATAATTCATTCATTCATTTCGTGTCAATGGCTAGACATTTTTAATTTTTTTTTAAACTTTTATAATCAATCTTTTTTTTGATATTTTTATTATTTTTTTTACATATATCAAAGTAATTCTGATAGTATATACAATATTTACATGGGTTTATGGACTTTAGATATATTGGGACCAGAAACTGGCGACCTCCATGGCGTCTTCGGTAGCCAGGTTCAAGTCATTTTGTGTGCATTGTTTTGGACAAAGCGGGCACGCTAAAAGGTGTGCCATGGTTTGAACGGCAGCACCACATGCACACTGTTCTTGATCTGAAATGATGATCTGATCTTTCAGATCAAATGAATAATTGAACAAACCTATAATTTCCTGACCTAACAACTACAAATAATAATTTTAACTCTACGTGTATCACATATTTTAAATGACTTACAGAAGCAAATGTTTTTCAGCCCATTTTGGCTAAACGCTAAGCCGTTGAGTAAGACAAGTCGACATAATCCGCCGTCTTTATTCCTCTTGTCGGATCCGACTATTTGGGGACGGATTTACTTGGGATTAACTAAGTACTTTGTTGCATCATTGTACGACTCTGATTGATAGTGCGATTTTAGGATGAAATTTCCACGCAACCTTACCTTATTGTTCTGCACTGGTGTTTCTATTAGTTCTCTGTTGACTTCGAGCGAATATCAATAGAGTCACAATCGTGCAAAAAAAGTGTCCGAGCCAAAACCCTGCCCAAACTACGTAGTGGGCAGGCTTTATTGTTAGTCGTAAGGCGATTGCAAGCCGACTACAACGCTGCGCGATGCCAAAGTGCTCGGTTACAAGCACTAATTAGGTGACATAACGTCGAGATCCGAGAAAACTTGTCATTGTGAATTATTTAATGTAAATATCTAAGACGTTAAAGGTATATGATGGCGACATTTTTTTACTACTTTAATTTAGGGACTGTGGCTCTGTAGATATTAGTTCGAAGTCTGTTGACCATTAATGGTGGGCCTACACTGAAAGGGCGATTGGGTAAATACGAACCAGGCTTTCCCAGAGCGGGATGCTGACCGTAACCTAACTAACCGTATAAAAATACAAAAATCAGGTAGCTACTTAAAACCAATACTCTGGTATATTGAGCATAATAATACATCTCATTAGGTACTAACAATAAATGTAAAGATAAAATAGATACATATTATTCAAAACATGATCAAACTATACAAATAAAAAGCTTAAGCAGACAGCAGACTTTTGACAGAATTGAGGTTGTTAGATTACACGTAATAAATTATCTACTTATATGGATAAACTTTACTGTTCACACCAAAAAATATAGGACGTTGATGCTCTAAAAAAATAAAACAATGTTTCTAACGGAATCTTTGGCACGTATCTATCGTATAAACCAAGTTACCGCGAAACCTACAAAACTGTCAGTTTGTAAAGCCCGGGTCAAATATCGGTAGTCGGCACAAAAGGCTTGTTTACTTTAAAAAATATAGTCTGTCAAATAGATTATCAAAAAATATTAGACTCGTATTTTTTCTTTTGTCAATTTAACTAACATTTATGAAGATATAGCCCGTTAAAGTTCCGCATGACGTCACTAACCTACTACAAATGTAACGGCTAGTGACGTCACGAGCCCCCACTCTTAAACTTTAACAAGGTCTATCTTTGTCATAAATTGTTTGATTGACAAAAGAAAAAAATACATGTGCAATATTTTTTAATAATCCAACTAATGGACTAATTATAATATTTTCATTTATTTATTTAAATAGATACACCAACAGCAAACATATTGAATACAATCTTAAACTATTCCATTGGTAAGTATACAAAGATCTGATATGATCACCTTTAATAGGTGTATACAGCATTTTAAAAAAAAGTACTTAATGCTTAGACAAATTTAGTTGTTACAAACTATTATCACGATTAAGAAATATAAAAAAAATGTTATGTTATTGAAAATCAAACATTGAACGTCTCAAGTTGAGACTTGAGTAGGTATCTTATTTTTGAAAGCGGTGAGAGAATCATAAAAGATATCGATGTCATCCAACGTAGCTTTAAAATCATTATAGGTACGACTCGGAGAATTAGTTGTAAATCTATTTTATACTGTATCATTTGTACGAGCACATACCTACCACACCAAGCTTCAATCTAGGGAAGGCTATTCATCAAAATACAGCTGTGAACTCACCTAGTTTGCATGGCTATGGCTGCACTTTGCATGTTTGTACAAATTTTTGAAATACATAAATGATTTTTCTATTCAGTAAACATGCCTATTTTATCAGCTACGAATATGTATTTTTTTTATTTACATTTAATAAAAAGTAAGAATATAAAATAAGGAGATAATTCAATCAAATTATAAGACCATAATTTAAGTAAATTTTTAAACCAACGTATAAAAAGCGCTCTCAGATTGTAAAGTTGGCAGAATTTAGTCACGCGGATTGTTAGATCTCATTGTAAATATCTATTTGGATAAATTATATTCATTGTTCACACCAAAAATGATTTTGGTGCTCTCAAAAATAGAAAACTGTGTTTCTAAACTGGAAGCTTTGGCACATATCTATCGGATAAACTAAGTGACCGCCAGCCTATAAAACCGTCAGTTTGTAAAGTCCGGTGGTCAAATATAGCGGTAGTCGGCGCAATTGCGAGCTACGCTCGATTCGCAGCTCAGGCCGTGTTGCCAGAACTAAACGTCAAAATTTACTAAACATGAGTATAATTGTATAATTATCCCATTACCGCCCACTGTACCCGTACTTGTACAGTGTTTTTATAGATGATTTTATATAAATAATTAGTTATAATTATAATAAATTAAATTGCTGAAAAATGCTATGCCCGCGCCTAGTAAAAATGTACACGCACCAGTACGGAGGGAGCTAATGGGTTAATCGCGAAAATCTGGATTTTTCTTACACATGATCAAAATTATATAGTGATTATAAGTGAGTTTCGTATCTATAATTTATCTAGTAGAGTTAAGTATAGTTTAAACTTTTACGTTAAAAAAAATGTTGTCATTTCCAAACATGATGGCAATTCACTTGAAGAAAATGAAAGACGTAGTCCAAAATGCAGACAACAATTTCTGAGTTATTTGCATCAGTTAACAGATTTTTTTTCTCAAAGTACAGTTCCAATATTGTCTTATAAATTATGTGTTTTTTGGTCGCCACTATTTTTGGCCAAATGAACAGGTTAAGGCATTGAAGCTGTAGCTTTGCTGTTTCTCTAACTTTTTAAAGATTAACTATCTATCCTACTGTTGGGTACCTACAAGCGTAGCTCTTTTTTATTATGTCATCTACCTCTCTCCTGGGCCAAAACACAAAACGGGAGACATTTCCTCCAATCGGTATACCTCCCGAAAAAGCCAGCTACCTGGCAAGCCCCGCTCAGTGCTCTCTGTGCCATTTCAAAAAACTGTCGCGGATTGGCCGCTATCGATCCGCGCCGTCTCGCTGCCGACCACTGCAGCTGTATGTGGGTGTTAATTCATATATGCCTCGTTAATTCTCCTTAACGCCCGCCGAACTCGCGGACGACTAATGAATTTCAATTTGTTGACGGCGCCCGAAAAAACGGGCAGCATTAGAGAGCGCTTTTTGGAGGCGCTGTCAATTTAGCACCGATATGGGTTCGGCGGATGGTGGATGGTGTCTTAATTGACGTTGTTAACAGCGCTGGATGTAGATGTTTGTGGTTGTTTAACTAATGAATTGGAAGAATTTTGCATGTTGAAACATTATAATAATGATTTTTTGTGATGAATAGACGCTTTTCACATAATTATGTTTTGAGTAAACCAGTGTCTTAGTATGAGTTTGATTAGTAAACAAAATCTATTACCTATATAATTTCCGTGTGATTCTGTGCATGTTTGTAGGTTCTTGCACGTTACTAAGTACACTGGAACATAAACAATTGTCATTTTCGTTTACGTATAAACTCATCCAAGTAAAGCTATGACGCAATTTTATCGTTATTTTTAAAAATACTGTTTGCATAATGTACATAAACTAAAATTAACAAGGACAGTAAAAGTAACAGAATACAACTTTAGGTTTAAAGATATTTATTCTCATTATAAGATGTACATCGCTTCTATGAGAACACTACTAATTATAAAAAAAAAAAAAATTAAATAACAATTCGTCGTCGTTGAATAAACAATAATTACAATATTATGTGCATGACAACATTTTTTAAAATACCTAGGTAGGTAGGTACATCACACGCGTATACGAGTACCTATGTAGGTACGTACCACAAAACAAAAACAAAACTCGCTCAATGCATAATATGACGATGCTAGATTTACCTGCGTAACAATTGTTACCTATAATGAATTGTCGGCAATAATGTATTCTGCAAGTTTCTTTTTAAATACATTGAACGAGCTTATATTTTTAATATCCGAGGGTATATTATTGTAAAGGCGCGCACCGTCAAATGTTATCGAAGTTTTACCATAGTTAGTACGGATCTTTGGCAAGACGATGAAGCTACCACGGCGAGTGCTGGGGTACGCAACATTTTGTTTGCGTTTGGTGAATAGCAAATTTGTATGAACTTTGTTGTTCATAGTTTTCCTTATAAAAATGCAAATGTTATAATTGTGTAGTTGTTTTATGGTCATTAATTTTGTTTCTCTGTATATTTTTTTAGTTTCTGTTAGGTAATGGTAGTTAAAGAGTAGTTTGATGATTTTATTTTGCAATACTTGTAGTTCAGCTAATCTTGTTTTAACCGCAGTTCCCCAAACTTCAACAAGATATAACAAGTGTGGTTTCACAAGTGTGTTGTAGATTGTAAAACGAAGCTTAAGGGGGATGCATCGCACTATGTTTCGAAGTGAACCGCGCAATGAGACGAGTTTAGTTTTTACATGATCGATGTGGATTTTCCAAGTTAAATTTGAGTCTAAGTGTAAGCCAAGATACTTTTCATTGAGTTTTTCTTTTAAGGGAGTGTCATTAATTTTGAGAGGTATGTGTGTAGGTAATTGTTTGTTCTTTGCTTTAAATATTATATAACATGTTTTGCTGATATTGATAGTCAAAAGATTATAATTTAGCCAACTATAGATAGTATTAAGATCGTGTTGGGCTAGAGAAAGTATGTTACTAAGTGAGGGGCCGAAATAGAACAAGCAAGTGTCGTCTGCGTACAGAGTAATATGCCCGTTAAGTCCTAATTCGTGCATGTTGTTTATGTAGATTAGAAAAAGCAAAGGACCCAAGATTGAACCTTGTGGAACTCCACACGTTATTGGTTGTGGATCACTTTGGACTTTGTTATCAATTTTTACAATTTGTGATCTTGTTGCTAGGTAGGACTCAAACATCTTCAACGCCTGACCCGTAATTCCAATTGCCTTAAGTTTTTTCAGAAGCAGCTTATGACTCACGGTGTCGAAGGCTTTTTTCAAGTCGATGAAAATGCCTAAAGCTACGTTTTTATTGTCTATGTTATGTTTTATTTTAGTGATAAGATCTATTGTTGCAGTGAGAGTGTTACTCTTAGATCTAAAACCGTACTGCTGTTCAAAAATGAAATTAATGGAGCCCAAATAGTTATCTAATCTTGTATAAAGAACCTTTTCCACGATTTTAGATAACACTGGCAACACAGAAATAGGCCGGTAATTGCCAGGGTCGATTTTTGATCCAGATTTGTGAATTGGGCTGATTTTTGCTATCTTTAGAGAATCTGGGAAAATGCCATCAAGTAAAAGCTTGTTGATGCAAATTGTTAATTTGTTTACTATTAGGTCCTTTATGCATTTAATTACTTTTGTACTTATGCCGTCTAGTCCAGTGCTGCAATTAATGTCGAGGTCGCTGATTATGTCTGAAATTTCTTTATCAGTGCAAGGCTCGAAATTTTGAAGTTGTGTATTTTGTGATGAGGATTTAGGTAAAATATGATCATAATTATTGTGATTATGAAACTCTTTTGGTATTTCACTTGCCAATCTTGATCCAATAGTAGAAAAATAGTTGTTAAATACTTGAGCGATATCATACGGATTGGTAATTTCATTCGAATCTACTAAAACTTTTGAGGGAGCGCACCCTTGTTTAATTTTGTTGTTAGCAAGATTGTTCACTAGATTCCACATTTTCTTTGGTTTCGTACTACATTTCTCAAATTCTCTGTTGTAGTAAGATGCCTTCGTGTCTTGAATAAGTTTAGATACTTCATTTCTTTTTGATCTGAATTTTTCTTTTAAATTATTGTCATCTGGGGTTTCTTTTAGTTCTTTCCATAATATGTTTCTTTGGTTTATTTCATGTAAGACGTCTTTATTAATCCAATCTTGTTGTGGCTGATTCATAATTTTGGTTTTTATTATTTTGCTATCTTGTGTAGACTTTTTGATAGTATCTTCTAATATCGTAAAATCATTGTCTAGGCTGCATAATTCTGCTTGTTTTACTGTTTGATATAATTTATCGTAATTTATAGCTTCGTATTTGGAATATATCTTTGGTGGGGATTTCATTTTCTTTATTTCTAAGTATATTTGCTTATGGTCAGATAACGATGAATTAATAGTTATCATATGAAAATTATCATTCTTTAGATTAGTGCTGACGTGGTCCAAAATAGATTTTTTGGTATCACCTTCTCTTGTACAGTATTTTCTATTAATTTTGTTTAAGATTTTATGACCAGATTCCTTTAAAAGCTGTTTATACAGTTCAGATTTTCGGTTTTTCGTTAGTAAATCAATATTAAAGTCACCAAAAACAATCGCTCTGTTTCGGTGGGCTAATTGGGACTCGTATTCTTCAACAAATTCTTTGACATTTGTGTGCCCAGGATTATACACTACACCCACGTCAAGTCCATATTTCTCAATTTTTATCCATAAGAAATTGTTACCGCCGATGTATTTAGAATCTGACAAATTATGTTGAAGATTATTGTGGACATATGCTGACACTCCGCCTCCACTAGCATCAGTTCTATAGTTATAGTAGTGTGTGTAATTGGGCAGTTGGAATTGTTGTGCTTGGGTTTCTGACCGGATCCAAGTTTCTGTTAATAAAATTACGTGGACTGTGTTTGGTATTGCTCGGATAATACATTGCAGTTCGTCAAATTTGCCTTTTTTACAAATACTTCGAGCGTTGAGGTAAAGAAATGTGAAACGTGATTTGTTGATTGGAAAGTTTTGGTAATTGTCAAGTAAATCGTAGGTATTACGAGCATCGTTTCTGGGAGTTGTGTATAGCGTTTCTAGTTTTTTGGAGTTAGTTTTACGATAGTTGGTGTTCCATTGACATATTTGATGGTAATGTCTTTCTCACCATTACTCTCACGTTGCTTCAGCTCATCCTTTAAAGTTTTGAGATAGTGTTGTTGTGCTGGAGTTTGGTCTGAGTAAATCTTTATTCCATCTGGTAATTTATTTTTGCTGCGTAGTAATTGCTTGGCAGGTTGAGTTGACTCAAAGCATACTTTAACACTGCGGTTTTTGCTAGGAGAGTATTTGCCAATCCTGAATATTTTGATTGGTTTTGAGGTTTCCTTAGTTAGTAGAGAGATGATATTCAAGACACTAGCTTCATCTTGTGCTGCTCTTTCTTCTGCTCGAAGGGAGGTTGTTTCAGGAATACCAGTAATAATTATATTTTTCTCCCTGTTAGCACGGTACTGCAATTCTTGTATTACTTTCTCTCCTAAGCTTAATTGGTTTGCTGCGTTGAGATAAGTGGCTTGAGTGGAATGTTTTATCGTGTTAAGATCCGATTCTATAGCCATGATTTTGTTTTCACCGAGTCTGATCGACTCTTCAAGTTTGGCAACATGGTGTTTAATGTCTTTTTGCTCTGACAGCATGCTATTCGTTGATGACTTAATATCGTTCATCTGTGTAACGACTCCATCTATTTTGCTATGCATAGTGACTATTGTTAGTTCGTTAGAAGATTTGAAATCAGTAATTTGGGATTTTATTTCAGAAATGTTAGCTTGCATTTGTTGCATGATTTGTACATTAGACCCAACATATGTTTCTAATAGCGAACTGATGCGTGTCATTTCAGACCGCATCTCCGTTAATTCACTATGACATTGACAGTCGTCTGCCCACTTACGCTTGATGCGCTGGGTTATATTTGTAATATTTTCATCCACATTATACTGACTTAATTTAGACAAGTCCGGCTGTGAACCTCCGGCTATCGGACGGATTGGCGACCTCTGGACGTTCATGTTTAGATGCAATACAAAACAGTGATCCGCGCAAGTTCAGTTGCACTTACTGTATGCTAGTTGCGATTCGGCGATAAACTTCACTGCACGACTGTACGCCACACACACTGCAGCGCTAGGCGACCGCGAGTGGGAGAGGGACCAAAAATGGCAGCCGATCGTTCTCGCAGAGGTGAAGGCGGGCTGAGAGCGGGGTAGCACGCAGTGCACAAGCGATGCACAAGCGATGCGCAGGACCAAAATGATCTATTTTAATTACTCACTGTTTTTAAATATTTTACTTAATTTCGTAAGTAGTACTGGTTAACTTTGACTGTTGCACATTTACTATTTTATTTTGCAAAATTGATACACGTCTACTCAAGGCGACTGACGAACAGTGACTCGTATATAATTGAAAAATAAATAACATAGATGAAACAATATTTTTATATGTATTTCACAGCGCTTAAGTAAATTTGACTGCTTCGATGGCTCAGTGGTTAGTGACCCTATCTTCTGGGTCAAAGAAGCGTGGGTTCGATCCCCACCCAGCGCAAATATTTATGTGATGAACATAAGTGTTTGCTCTGTGTCTGGGTGTTATTTAGTTACTATCTATATAAGTATGTATTTAAAAATAAGTTTATTATGTAGTATATCAGTCTCTGGCAGCCATATCACAAGCTTTGCTTAGTTTGGGGTCAGAGGCCGTGTGTAAGATGTACCCAAATATTAAAAAAAAAAAAAAAAAAAAATATATAATCCGCACTTGCGGCCGGCATAAATACGAATGGTGCAACGCTATTCATCATGAAGCTAGAAAAATATTATCTCATCTCCCTAAAGGATCCTGCATTATAGCTTTACTGGCGCTAATTGGGCGCGTTTTAAACTTACTAAAACTATATTGTTAGGTATACTACTGGATAAAAAAAACATATAATTATTCCATGATATTATTATCAAAAAATGTTGGACAAGTATTTTATCAATCAAACACAACAATTGACAAAGATAAACCTCTTTTGTATGGCACTTATTACGTCACGCGAAACTTTGACGGGCTATTTCATTTTTCAATCATCAATTTTTGTTTTATTGACCAAAGCAAAAATAAACGTGGAATATTTTTAGGGTTCCATAACTCAAAAGAAAAAAACGGAACCCTTATAGGATCACTTTGTTGTCCGTCTGTCCGTCTGTGTGGAACGCGTAAAGATATCGAGTTGAAATTTAAAATGTATACGTATATCTATAGTATTTTGTAGTTGGGTAAAAGAAAAACTTCTCAGTTATCGTTTAAAAAAGTTAGAGCCGTTTATGTCGTAAAAAACCGCATATTTCAACACTCACAATTATCAAAACCTACTTTCCGCTGACATAGATCTATGAAATTTGGCGAGAAGCATTGTCTGAGAGTACACATATAGGAATAAATCTGAAAACTGTATATTTTTATTTAAATCACAAAAAAGGGCCTCAAAGTGAGTAAATCGTATCATGTGAGGTATCAACACAATCAATACATATAAAAGAACTTCATTAGTACATGCTAAAACAGGTTTTTCATTATTTTAACAATGTGTAATTTTCGAAGTATGTCGAGAAAATGGAAAAAAAAAACATTTTTGTCGATGGTTATAGTATAGAGATTTTAACAACTTACTTCCCAATTTTGTGAAATTTTCTGGATTTGTACGGAACCCTCGGTGTGTGAGCCTGATTCGCACTTGTGCGGTTTTTAGTCATCATGCCTATTGCGTCTGCCCGTGACCACGATCGATGCTACTGGGTCAAAACGTTGGATTCATGGAGTATTTATTAATATCGTTTTCAGCGCGTCTCGTATTATAAGAATAATCTCAAATCGTCAAAATTGTAAAACAACAGTTAAACTATTTTTGAAATTTAAAGTACAGATCTTCCGTGACTAGACTAAAACCTTACAAACACAAAGTTGCTAAGAGATGGCTAATAAAAAGTTGTTCCCAAGTGACACGCCACGCGCCACAACCGCTTCATTGATATTCGCGTGTTCACCTGAAAATTGAATAATGCGGCGTGAAAGGAAAGTTATGAATTCGAGCGGCCTGCAGAAAGTGGCGAGAGATACGGCTGGTTCACACTGAACAAGTATTACACTGTTTTATGTAAAAAATCGGTATAGACATGTGCATAAAGTTGAAGTATCCAGCAGTGCTGTTTGTATATTTCGATTTACTAGATTGTCATCGAGGTTCCTCAGGCACATGTCCTTATAAGTTCCATTTAGTCCTTGCTTATTGTCAGTTATTACGCAACCACAAAACAGAAAAACTATTGAATATTCTTCTGTAGCTGATTTTCATTGCTTGCAGGAAACATAACTAACAGCTATCGCAAACCTGTTTTCCACCACAGCCACAATCACGACCATGCAGCTATGGGAATCAATCCCCCGACCGCCTAAGCAATAGCAATCGTTTATGACTTTATTTTAGTCATTTAGCACCGCCTATGTGACGTTAGCCATCAATAGCTTTGCTCGGATTGCGAAAGCAATCGTTGAATGAACAACTTTGATAGCTAACGACACATAGGTGGTGCCAAATGACTAAAATGAAGTCATAAACGATTGCTATTACGATTGATATTGCTTAGACGGTCGGAGGGCGGATGGAACACTACATTTCAAACATTTGTCTAGTCACTACGGTTATAAATTAGAATTATTTAAATCTATGTTATGAATAAATATTTAGTGCATTTCCGCTATCTTGTTGTTGGCAAATAAGTTTAAGGGTATTAAGTGCATTAAGGAAATTTTAATTAAAAAAAAAAAGACTTACAATCAATTACTAATATTACAATAATTTTACATATAAAAACTTAATTTTACAAAATAGATAAAATAATAATATATATCACTTATTTTCACTACACTTTATTATATATTTTTTAAAAATACTATATTAATAATCCGTTAACAACAAATAAATATTATAAAAATCTTTTAAAAATAATATGACAAAATAATGAAAACACTTCACTAATAAATAACACCCTTATTCTCACTGCACTACACTCTGTTCGGCACGTGTTTCGCCTCGTTTCTATTTTTTTTTTTATATAAATGTCCTTAATGCACTTAATGCCCTTAAACGTATTTGCCTACAACAAGATAGCGGAAATGTACTAATTATTTATTTAAAACATAGATTTGAAGATGAATTTCCGCAAAGTAACGCCTGTTTCAATCAACTAGAATTATTTAATTCAGATAAAAGTCATACAAAGGTTGTAAAGTAGAAGAAATAGAAGCTGAGTTGTGTACGCGGCCCTAGCGGCGAGGATGTGGCGGCGCGTGACAACTCGCCCGCCAGCCGAGTGGTTTGCGGGCGCGAATGGAACCGCGCGGGATACACTTCGAACATTTGTTTAGTTGCTATGGTTATGAGTATTACGATTTTTCAAGTACTAGTCTCATTTTTTGCGACAGAATACAATAATATTACATACTTAGGTAACTGCTATGTATAAAGCAATTACATTGAAAGTACACATCATTGAAAGTTTAAATCCAAATGCTGAGGCCCACTGCCACGTAGCAACGTGGCCAGCATGTTGGCAGCATCAGCGCACTGAATGACAATGCTTGTTTAGCAATTAAGCTAGAGTTAAGCCGGAAACATACTATCGGACGCGGCTGACGGACGCGACTTAGCAATGTGCACAGTCTTAGAACATCCGGTGTGGCAGATCGCTCTCGGACGTCCGAACGCTCAAGGTCATCCGAAGGTGACGTCCGCGACTTATGTCCGATAGTGTGCACGGCTCAGTGTACTTTAATAGTCTAGGTCGCGGCTGTCAGTCGCGTCCGTAAGCCGCGTCCGATAGTATGTTTCGAGCTTTAGTTATATTACAAAATTAGTGACATGCACGAAAAATCTAATTTCATGAAACTTGTTGCAGGACAAGTTTCTTTAAAATATAATGTCATGAAACCTTCAGTATCACAGCAACCATGGCGCCATCCGCATCGAAACTTGTTTCTGAAATGCATAACGTTTTTAAATACAATTATCTACAAAATAAAGAAAAATTTACACGTGAAATTATTGATGAAACTATTGTCGTGAAATTATTTTTATGTCACTAATTTCGTAATGTAGGTAACTTAGGCTTTAAATACATATAAAAATAACATTAAGCCCGATTAAAGAGGCGCCAGCGTAAATTTAATAGCAACGTAAAAAGCGTTCTCTCAATCGATTGCCTAAATTGAAAAAGAAACAGAACTATGCTATTTAGCTATTATTACGATGGCGTCTCTGCAATCGGGCTTATTGTCCAGGTATTTGAATGAGATTAAATCAAATTACATTATATCTACGAGTAAAAGTAGCTTATTAAGTTTTGAGTAATTTCTTTTTAAATTGTTTTATTGCAACAAAGATAGCTGAAAATTAACCATTAGAAAAAAATACTACAAACACTTATTTCGTCAATTTTTTACTGAAATGTGTGTCAAAGAAAAGTCCTTGAAAAAAACTACTGTTCTAATTTCTCACAATATCTCCCGTGTATCCAAAAAACCTAATTTAAATATTTATGTTGCTACAAATGATCATTCGAAATTGCATTTCTTTACCAGGAATCTATTGTTCTCATTTTTTACGACTACCATTTCTTTCTCTGCCCTATTTAGGTTGCACAAACAAATTTACATGTAACTGTAAAAATTTAGCGAAAGGTCCAACAAACAATGCTTTATATTCGGGCTCTACTTTTTAACCATAGTAGAGCAATAACTTTGGGTCGGACGACTTTTACCTATGCAAATAAAGACATTTTTATATTGCCCAAAAAAGCACATTAAAATGACCGTTAGCTAGTTTGGGCCTTAAAGCGTTTAAAACAATAAATTGTTGATAATTTTTTATGCCACTGCCGGATACAAATGTGTTAAAACAGATAACCATTGCTCTTTTATTTTACTGGCTTGAAATTGAGACAAAAATGTTATACATTTTTGAACGACGACATTTTTGAAAGACACTTAATAGATAGTTATATTTAAATCTCTGAAATTGTGACAAACAAACAAAAAATTGAATCGACTGCCTCGGTGGCTTAGTGATTAGTGACCCTAACTTCTGGATCAAAGATACGTGGGTTCGATCCCCACCCAGGGCAAATATTTATGTGATGAACATAAGTGTTTGCTCTGTGTCTGGGTGTTATTTAGTTACTACGAGTATCTATATAAGTACCTATGTATTTAAAAATAAGATGTAGTATATTAGTCTCTGGCAGCCATATCAACTAAGCTTTGCTTAGTTTGGGGTCAGAGGCCGTGTGTAAGATGTCCTAAAATATTGATTTATTTTATTTATTTAAACATTATAGATTGATCTATTCAGTACTCCCTTATAGATTTTAAGTTTATTTCATTCCATATCTGCCATACACATCATAGGTAAAGGTTTGTGTTCCTTTATAACTAACTTTAAAATTAATGAAATGATTTAATTTTATAGTGCTTCACACTAGGATTTATCTCAAAGAAATTTGAACCTACATCTCTTTGAGATTCCGGCCCAGACGCTTTAGCCAATTAAGCTAGATCGCTCAACTGCGATCCCGCCAAATTCGTGAAGTATTTTTAAGCATGGAGATGAAGGTTAAAATCCTGCGATCGCGGCAAATTTTTGAAATGTTTATAATAAAAAAAAACATTTCTTTGAAGTTTCAAATTTAACTTAGATTTATTTTTTTGGGCTTTTAGTTCGATTTCATAGCCCAGTAAGTAGTTACTCTATCTTCAAAGTTGAGGATACAGGGATTGTTTTCCTGCCAGCCAAAATTTCAAAAATGCTTTAACTGTTCTAAATGAGTAGTTAGAGTTTTTTATGCTCTTGTATTTTTTGTATGAGATTTGTAGTATTTCTAACAAATCTCTGACAAAAACAACTCTAATAGGTTGTTGTGATCGTTCCGAATTGTATAATTTTAATTTTATTAATCTCTTGGCATTGTATACTTATCACATTAATTTGATGTATTTTTTTTGATTGAATTTTTATTTTTCAGATTTCCTTAAATTTAGAATTAATTTTTTAACACATTAGAAGACGTTAGCATCCGGGAATCAGAATTTCTAGTCCGGGTGCTAACACATCTTTGTATATTTCACTAGTTTTTACCCGCGGCTTCGCCCGCATGATATTTTGATCTTTGACGCAATATCATTATAATGTGTTTTCCTGATATATAAGCTATATTATTACAAAGTTTAATCTCAATCCGTTCAGTAGTTTTTGCGTGAAAGAGTAACAAATCTTCATCCATCCTCACAAACTTTCGCGTTTATAATATTAGTAGGATGTATTTTGGTGTCAATAAAGATTGTGATTATGATACTTTGAAATGGTATTTTTACTACTTTTTGTTAGTGTATTAGTACGTTTAGCACAATTGTTATACTATTTCCAAGTTACGAGAGTTTCGAGTCCACACACCCGAACGCAAACCCATAACATCATTTCCGATCAAAACGGCCAAGCGCTTAACCCTAAAGTTTACGTCCCTCTTTCAATCGTAAATCATAACAAACATCTTAACCCTTGCGCGGCCGTCGGCGTCGGCCGTTCGCCCAAGTGCCGTTAATTGACGGCCAGGGGAAATTGGTCGCTGTACTCGCTTCCGTGACTTAATGACCAGCCGCCCTGTGGATGGACGCCGAAACCCATTTAGGCGTATGCAATTTGTGTATGCAGGGTTAGCCGACGGGTTGATGACGGGCTTTGACGGTAGGTAGGTATGTGAGGTTTAAGATCGAGACCATCAGCCTTATAACGTCATCTGCTGGACATGTGCCTCCCTTATTAATCTCTAATAACACTGTTTGGAAGTGGCTTGTATCCAGCGCGATCCTGCGATCTTGATAAAATTATCTGTCCACCTCGAATGTAAATGTCCAACGCTGTGCTTGCCGGTACATGGTCTCCACTTGAACACTCGAGAAAATGTTTGCTTTGTAAAATTTGTCCACAAGTGCCTCACGGCTTCCCCCAGCATCATTAAAATTTTCCGGAATAAAAAGTAGCCTTATGATATTTTGTATGATTCCATGCAAAAATCAAATCTACTCGATGAAAAAGTAAACAAACCAACAAATAGAATTTTAATACAGTAGTGAGTCTACGTAGTACTTGTTTAGCTATACTGAATTTTTTTAAAAGTAGATAATTTGAGACGTCTTTTTCACAAATTTATACAGAGTTTTACACATATTTTTGCAAGTCGCTTAGGTAGTGTTCTGTTTTGACCGAAAAATATATAATTTAGACAGGAAACAAAATAAATCAGACTATTGTATCTACGTAAACTAAATACGTAATTATTTTACTTAACATAAGTAATTATCGCAAAAAATATAACCGATAATATAATATAAGCCGTAGTAATGACACCGGCCTTACAATCGTAAGGTCCTGGGTTCAAATCCCGACCCGTACCAATGAGTTCTTCGGAATTTATGTACGGAATTTCACACCACTGGCTTTTCGTGGAAGGAAAACATCGTGAGGCAACCTGCATACGTCCGTAGGAGGAATTCGATGGCGTATGTGAATCCACCAACCCGCACTGGGCCAGCGTGGTGGATTTGGCCCAATCACCCTTCGTGGGTAGGCCTACGTCCTGCAGTGGACTATTAAAAAGGCTGGTACAGTACAGTACCTTTAAAAAAAGACAAGATATTTTTTTGCCAAAATTAGCATGACCGACTTCACCCGTGTACAGAATTCGCGAATATTTCGCACGGATCGATATAGAATTTTTCACATTATTGTTGATTTATCAAAAATGGCTCAGTCGATTTCGATAAAATTCAAATGAGACCAATTTCGAAGTATACTCTTTTCAATAAAAAATATTGAAATCGGACTACTACGATAAAAGTAAAGCGTGGTTAATGGTTAAACATAAAAAAAATATACGCGTTGAATTGTATACCTCCTCCGGTGGTTCGTCGGTCGAAAAACCACTGACATCCACCGTGTACAGAATTCGAATAGTTTTCACAAATCGATGTGACATCCATTTACAATATTCTTGATTTCCAAGAACAAGAACGGCCTAGCCGATGACCAGCTGTATGATTCTGTAAAATTTAAATAAAGCCACCCTGAGGATGTAGGCGAAAATATCGATGAACACACATAAAATATAGATACCGATGAACATAGTACCTCGTCCTTTGTGGATATTAGTGTTATGTATGATGGTTCTAAGAAATTTTATAGTTATTCGTACCATTTCTCTTACTACTAAAACGTGTTCGGCAATAAAAATAATTGTAATTGTAACAGATTTCTTTGAACATATCCGCCAGCAGGCCAGGTATTGTCTCTGGTGGCACAGTAGCTTTCTTTACCAAAAGAACCGCGTCATAAAGATAACGTCGGGTAAATAAAACTTATTTTGGGTCATTTTATGATTTTTATGGCCTCAAACTTTTATCTTACCGCTGTAAAAGGCTCGCCGACTTCTTTCTCTGTTTTTCTTGAAGTTTTGTGAAACTATAAAGTAAGTTGGCCTTTCTTTTGTTTATTCATAGGTACGTATGTTATCGGTAACTGTCTTATCAGGTAGAATTCAGAGAGTAAGACTTTTTGTTACTTTTTCAAGCTTTTATTTAACTTACAATGAATGTACCATGTAAGTTCGGGTGGAATCTAGCAAGTTAAATGTGACCAACTTCCCGGTTTCCGATTGAACTGAAATTTTGCACGAATATGTATCGTTAAGGCTGCGTATCTGCCAAAGATATAAAATAAACAAAATTTACTATAGTCCAAAATATATACATAAATACCTCGACCTACTTTTTTCTGTATTTATAAGGGCCAGTTTCTTCCTAAGTACTTAGTACTTAAATAGGTTCACTACTGAGTAAATGATTTAAAAATGTGTAGATAAGTCAAGGAAACATTTTACCAATAGAGTCACTTTACGTCACATGTTTCACCGCTTCTAAGTGTTATAAGCTTCGTATCTTTGAGCTGTTCATATACCCTGTAATGAGTATTTTTAATAGTGTACTGATGGACATAGGTTTAATCACATAGAGCTTATATCATAGGCTTAATCAATTGAGCAAAATCCGCCACGCTGATCCAGTGCGGCTTAGTGTGTTCAAATACACTATAAAATTTCTTGTACGGACGTATGCACTTATGTAGATTGCTTCAAAGTTTTCTCTTTCACTGAAAAGCCAACGGTATGTAAATGCTTTATTTATACAATCTGAAGAAATCATTAGTATGGGACACATCTGACGCTTGCAAGATGAACATTTTTCATTTAGTCCATGACGATGGTGCTCTCTCTTCTTCATATCTATGGCGGGAAAGCAGCCTAAAATGAGGCACGAAGAGAGTCTTCAATCATTCAGGGCCGTGTTTAATTTAGTTATTTACACGGTTCATCAACCGATCGAAGATTCGTTTGGTTCTTTTAAAAATTTCCCAATTCGTGCGGAGATGGTACGGAATAAATATTAATAATAAAAGAGGGTTTGCCTTCCAAATTACGGCGAGAAGGCGCAGCGTGTTGACGACGCCTAATTTGATGTAATTTACATGGATTATGCCGGTTCGCTGAGTGCCAATCTTTTTAAGTGGCTTCTTCTACTCATTTTGTGTTTCTGCCGCGGCCCAATAAGAAATTTATTATTTCGAGAGTTCTTTGCGAATTTTTTATGTGTTTTATGAGGTGAATTTTCGGGTTGTTTGGATTTTTCCTCCGCTTTTCAGGAGGGTGCGTAATAAGTAGAAATAAGTACAAGCGTTCAAAGCTCTACAAGGTTGTTATTCTTTTATTGAGATAAATACAAGTATAAAGCTACTGTATTAGCGTAAAATATTACAAATTTGGATTTGAAGGAAGAAGGTTGGTAGTTGTCTCAAATTGTAGTTTTATTATGCTTTTAAGAAATGTGAGGAAGCAAGCTAAAAATTAAAATTTCCAAAACGTTATCAGAAAGTCATAAATCAGAGACAAATTTGACAGTCTGAAGACTAAATCACTTTTCAAACAATAAAAAAACACATTCTCCAAATGCAATTCCATAGATGATATTCATTATACATCCTGTCTACAAGTGAAAAAGCATAAAACAATATAACGTTGACGGAAAAGTATTTAAATTAATAAAAATACAATAAAAAAGTCGCCAACAACAAGTTATAATTATAGCGCATTGTACCGCATATTGTCGCTCATTATTTAGTTTCAATAGAGCAGCGTAATTCTATGTTTTAAGAAAAATCTGGTAAAGCATTTAAAGAGAAAAATCGTATATACCTAACGCTTACAAGATCAATATTCGATTTTATAGGATCGTAAAAAGTGGGAAAACGAATCCCAGTGCTGGCGAGTCGCGGCCACCGCCGTACGAACGCAAATATAGCCTAATCCTCCTGCCCACCCCACTTTGTAAGCCAACATTATCTCATGTTATTTTTCGATATTACCCCGTTTTACGGGGGTTCGGGGAACGTAAATCAAATTTATAGCCTTTTTATACAGGCATTAAAATTTTATCAGAGAGATTTCTTTCTACGCCATTGTCCAGTCGAGTCCTGTCACCCCCTTTTGACTTCGCGCTCGTGATACTGGGGATTTACGCGTTATTGCTGAAATCTCTCAGGAAAGTATTTGATTTTTTGTTGTTTTTCGTGAATGTTATCTGATGCGTCCACTGAGAGAATAACACGAACGAAATAAAAGATAAAAGGATTATCATAATCAGCATACGCTATTTTTATAAAAAAAAAACCGGACAAATGCAAGTCAGGCTCGCACACCGAGGGTTCCGTACAAATCCAGAAAATTTCACAAAAATAGGAAGTACGTTGTTAAAATCTCTACACTCATCATCATCATCGACAAAAGTTTTTTTTTTTTTCTTGTCATTCATCGAAAATTGTTAAACTTGTTTTAACATGAAGCTCTTTTATATGATACTTTACATGATACGATTTACACACTTTGAATTTTGAACCCATATTTTGTGAATTTTAAAGCCCTATTATTTTTGATTTAAATAAAAATGTTAAATTCTCAGATTTATTCCTATATGTGTACTCTAAGACAATGCTTTTTTCGCCAAATTTCATAGTTCTATGTCAACGGGAAGTACCCTGTAGGTTTTGATTTTTGTGAGTGTCGAAATATGCGGATTTTTACGACATAAACGGCTCTAACTTCTTTATATGATGGCTGAGAAGTTTTTCCTTTACACAACCACAGCCCGGACACTCCGCGATTCTTCATACAAAATCTGCTGTCTTACGCACACAACAGTACATTTTACTCACAGACACTATATACACATACGCACGAACGCTACACGGGCATTTGTGTGTAGAACGCCTATGGTTGTCAACGACCCATGTCGACCGTATGAATTGTAATTCTGACTTACCAAGAAGTTTTGTGAGTACTGATACGATGTACTAGCCGCTGCAGGTTTCACATACAATCGTACATACACTTATTTCGATGAAATCACTCATTTACCTACGTAGAACATAACCAAAACACGGCACTGTTACGAAATTCCCTTAATTTTCTCACATATTGATGAAGTATCCAGTAATATGAACACGCACACACACGATTATGTATATTTGTAAAATCCTCCCATAATTTAGACAAAAGATATACCTAGTAATTAACGATTAAATAAATCACGCGCTAAACGCACCGACCGATGGCCAACTGAAGGAAGTCCCTAATTTCATATTTCATACACCTACGCTAGTGAGGCCCCTCACTGGTTAAATAGCGGTTGCGGGATCGTTGCTGGTTTTTATAACTGTTTCTGGCAATGTATCCGAATAATTGCAAAAAAATATTTTTAACCCTTGACGCAAAAAAGGAGGTTCTAAAAGTTTATCACAATATTCTTAGTAGCTTAACATGTATCAAAAAAGATATAATAATACTACGTACAGTACTGTCTTGTGCCAGTGTGATGAGAATCCAGAATTTTAAACGGTATTTTTTCGGTGTCTCTGTCAACTTTTTAGAATATAATATCAGAATTTTAGGCATATTTGCAGAGGTCGTTTTTTTCAATAAATATTGATATTTTGGGAAAATCTTAGTAAAAAGATTTTTTGAGAATATCTAGAAGATTTTTTTGTAAAAGGTATAATTGGCTTGATGACAAAAAAATATAATCAGTCCGTTAGATAGATAACTTTTAAATAATATTTGACACGATTTTTTTCTGATGTCAATTAAGTAGCACTAAATATTTATTCAAAACAATGTTTTAAAAATTGTTAATGATATAGCTCGTTGAGGTATGATTAAGGACAGGGCGGGCTCAGGACGGGCGCGGACGTGGGCCCGTACAACGCACGTTCTAAACATTTTGTCTTATGTAAATCATCTCCGCGAAAAGCAAAAATAAAAAAGAAAAGTATAACTCCCTACTCCCAAACTTTGACAAGGTTTATCTTTGTCATTTATTGTGAGATTAACAAAATCTAATTCTTTATGTATGAAAAAATATTTAGTATTAGTATTTATGTAGAAAAAATAACTACAAATTATAGGACTGTACATATTAACTCAATGTTATATACATGTTCGTTTATTTACAGAAAATATACAAATACAAATTAGCACTTATCTACTAGGTATGTATGTGTTAACGCGAAACAATACATTGCATATCGATACCGATATTCTGTAACAGTTGCGTTACGATGATAACTACGAGTAGTATTTTCACGCCCATGGCAACTCTATCTGTGATCAGCACGACGAGCGAACGAGAGATTATGCGCGCGAGTAGCGGCGCTACGTAAGTTATGTTGGTAGCATTACGAATTCTCTATCAGCATTGAATTAGTTCCCAATTTTGGCCGCGCGCAGAATTATCTTGGCGTACTCTACGACCGATCCGCCATACTTTCATGCGGAAGTGAGCTAGATGCGAAATAAATTTACAAAAATGAATATCATTCTAGTGCTTATAAAGTATAGTGAATTCATAATAATTTGACAGCACTGTAACTAAAAGTAAGCGATTTATTTTATTTGAAACAAATTATTAAGAGAATGGAACTTAAATTTGAATGACATAATTTTTATAACAATATTATCTACCTACTAAAAGTAAATAAGGTACCTTATTTTATCTTTAGGGAAATAATGAAATGATATCTTGTCGCGAATTGTTGTAGAACAGCCATAAACAGCACACGTCTTCCCCATTGTAAGTCTGTATTTTTTGTAGTCGAAATCACCGGCCTGTGCAACCCGCGCGCAGAGTGAATTTGACGAGTCCTGACGCGGGGTGGAAGTGAGGAAGACTCAAACGGGTGGGGGGTAACGAGTGGCCGTTCTATACGTAGTATTATTATATCTTCTTTGACACAACTGTAAGAGATCATAGATATACGTATACAGTTTAAATTTCAACTCGATATCTTTACGCGTTCCCGAGATAAAGAGTCTTGACATACACACAGACGGACAGACGGACAACAAAGTGATCCTATAAGGGTTCCGTTTTTTCCTTTTGAGGTACGGAACCCTAAAAATATTATCATCACGACATGGATTATACAGGTTGATTGGTAATTGATTAGCATCCTTTTAGGGGCTTATTTTGTACATTAGAAATTCCATAGAATTAAATCGTTCACCCTCGACAAAATGTATGGAACTGCTGTTTTTTTTAGTTGTGACAAAAGTCGCAGATCAGCTTTGATTTACAGAATAAGCCCCTAAAAGGATGCTAATTGAGTACCAATAACCCTGTATACAGTCCATCAGCAGGCCATGCTCTACTACGCCAGTCATATACAGAATGGCAGATTAAATTTTTTCTAAAATACAGTTTATTATGAGAGGTAGGTGTCTACTGTAATTTATGTAAAAACTCTTTAAAAGACTGACCAATTTTATTACAGGTCCATCAGACTGAGTGCCCATACAATGGCCACCTTTTAACCCTTTACACTTTTCTTTCCAATACACAAAATCGCAATTTAGGAAGGTCGCCATATATTTTTCCGATGATTCAGCGCCTGTGGGCAGGCCTACATCGCTTCGTAGCGCCGGCTACAGAGTGCTACGGCACTCGGTCTTCCGGCGGCACAATAAAAATGTGAGATGATGTTGCGTAGAGCAGTGACTTGTGTTGGGATTTTCAATGTGATACTTAAATAATTCTGTTTATTTTTAATTGAAAGACAAAAAATAATGGCCAAGTAAGCAAGTTTTTTTGGACCAGGTGGTGAACCTAGTTGTCGGAGTTTTAGGGGGGCGTCTAATGCCAGAATCAAGCGAATGGTGTATTTTTAAAGACGTGGTGTAAAGATAACGAAGATAAATATCCATTTGAAAAAAATTCTATAGGAAAGGAAAATCCTATAGTAGCAGAGTAATTGTGTAGAATTTTGGAAAATAATATGGTTACTTTAGAAAAACATTAAAACTTCGTATCATAAAAAAACTTGTTTTTTAAATGCTCGAAATTATCAGCGATAACACCACATTGTTTTTGACAAATTACGCAGCCAGACTAATGTTCTAGTAGAGTAGTAGTTTTTTTAATATATGCTTAAATTTTGAATAAATAAATAAAATGTCACCTAAAAATGTAAGCTGGCGCTCGAAGCCAAAATCATCGTGAACTGTGTCATGCGATTTTCGACTCTAAACAAAGCAGCATAGATGATAACGGGCGATGCAAGAAGCGTGGGTGAAATCTGTTTTTTTTTCTGTTTCATGGCATTAGGCGCACTCTTAATCTGCATAAATCAATATTTCGTATAGGACGGGCGGCTAGCCCGTGGTGTCAGAATTTTTAAGCCGCCTGAAGGCCGCTGATATGGCTAAACGCACAGATATTATCTACAATTTAATAATACGTTGGTAGTTAAACAATGACTGCGTTCAAACAGTCATCCTAATTAACAGCGCTCTAAATGATTTGATTTTAAGAATTTATTTTATCTATAATCATTACTGATGAATCAATCAGTCATTTTTATCACGAACTAAAATATATTATTTATTATAGTTTCTCCTGATCTACTCTTTATCTTATCTGCGAAAGCAACTAGCAATCGTTAATTTATTAGCTGAAGAATAGGAACCTAGAGAAAAAAAAACCCTACCTAAAGTAGCATTGGTAGAATCAGTTCATGCAGCAGCGCGCGCGCCGCAGTCACTAACCTTTACAAAAAATCGGGTGAAAGATCGCGCATCATTTCTTTCCAAATATGTTACTTATTTCTAACTTCTGCAACAGTGCATACTGGTAAACTTCATCTAAGAGTCCTTTTCTTAGCTTTTTATGTACTGTTGATATGAGTCTACGGTTGCCGGGTTCTTATCGATACGTGTAGCCGGAGCGTGGCCCGCGGCGTGGGTTCGACCCCGGTTCCTGCCCAGGCAGAATGGGGATGCGACACCTGTATCTGGAGCCCTATGTCACATTTTTTAATGTTTTCATTTTATATTCTAATGATGTATTTTATAAGTATTAAATATAATATATATTAGTTACCAACGATAAATAGTCAACTTTATATCAGTCAGAAGGAGGAATCAGTAAAGCGCTTTTTAAATGAAACTTTAAATACTTTTTCTAAAATATGACATATGAAACTAAAATCTTCATGGAAAATCTTATTGATTACTTAATAATATGAAGTTTCTTAAAACTACCAAAAACTAAAAATAAACAGCAAAGTTCTCTGGGTATGTATTGTGTCGTTTAATTTTTAACTAGCTTTTGGAATTAAATACTAAACAGATCTTTTCTTGCGTGTGTGTTTTTTTTAAGATAATTTTAACTTAGTACTAAGAGGCTTAATTAGCGTAATAACTATGTGATGGCTCGAACACGGCAACGTACTGTTGGCAATAAACAGTATGGAGAAGTTTGGAAGAATTTTATCAGTAATGAGACATACTGAATTTACTGCATTGTAAATCAATTGATAACTTACACAAACTCTTAAGAGCAACTTGAGCACGTCAAGATGAACTTTTAGTACCGGAGCAATCCCGTTT
This sequence comes from Hypomecis punctinalis, assembly GCA_949316475.1. Lineage (NCBI taxonomy): Eukaryota > Metazoa > Arthropoda > Insecta > Lepidoptera > Geometridae > Hypomecis > Hypomecis punctinalis. The sequence continues at coordinate 14,950,868 of OX438814.1, read as the reverse complement.
TCGCAAAATAGCTAATAGAAAAAGTTAATTGAAAACCGTCAAAATGTATAAACAGCTGATTTTTAGGGTTCCGTACCTCAAAAGAAAAAAACGGAATCCTTATAGGATCACTTTGTTGTCCGTCTGTCCGTATGTCAAGACCTTTTATCCCAAGAACGCGCAAAGTTAACGAGTTGAAATTTAAACCATATATCTAGTCTCTTACAGTTGTGAAAATATCAAACTTCTCAGTAACCATAGAAAAAAGTTAGAGCCGTTACATCGTAAATAACCGCATATTTTGACACTCAAGGGAATCAAAACCTACAGGGTACTTCCAGACCTAGAACTATTAAATTTGGCAAGAAGCATTGTCTTAGCGTACACATATAGGAATAAATCTTAAAACTGTACATTTTTAATTAAATCACAAATAAATTAAGGCCTAAATACTAAAAAATATAGGCCCAAAATTCAAAATGAGTAAATCGTATAATGTGGGGTATCATATGAAAGAGCTTCATTAGCACGTGCTAAAACAGGATTACAAAGTGTAATTATCGATGCATGACGAGAAAACTAAAAAAAAAACTTATTTCGATGATTATTTATCAATCCTATAGAAATTAACATTACAATTTTGTGAAATTTTCAAGTTTGTACGGAACCCTCGGTGTGCGCGCCTGACTCGCGCTTTGTCAGGTTTTATTTTTCGTGATTAGCGAATCTGTGCTAAAGTCGCCCTTATGAGGTTGTGCATAAGTTACTAAATACCTTGTATAAGTAGGTACTTAAATAACCATTATACCCAACGACGATGAATTCCATACTGTGTCTGATATACTGATAATATCGTAATCACTCGTGCATTGAAACATTTGCGCGTCTGCTCAAACAAATATTCAAATTCAACGGAGGGCCGCACCCGTCTGGCCACAGCTTTTTAATACAGCCAAATAGCACCGTGCATTATGTGCGATAAAATAGTTTGGCAGCTCATGGTCTTTTTTTTGAAGAATATAAATAAAAAAACACAGCTTGGTGAGCACAAAATAAATAAAACTTCCAGTTAAATTATCAAAGTTTAAAAATTACAATGCTAAAATGTCTAAAATAACAATAATATCAATGAAATTTTGAAAAATTTCAGTTTAACATGTCACAATACCTAACTTTACGATAACTTATTTTTAGGATTTCGTACCCAAAGGGTAAACACGGGACCCTATTACTAAGACTCCGCTGTCTGTCCGTCTGTTCTTCTGTTTGTCATCTCTTGAACGGTGACAGCTAGAACGTTGAAATTTTCACAGATGACAATTTTTGCTGCCGATATAACAACAAGTACTAATACAGCAACAAATAAAAATATAAAAAATATCTATGATATTTAGAGGGAGGCTATATGAAAATATAAGATATATATATCCCGTACAACAAACCTGTTCTAATCGTTCGCTCGATATTAATAACGGCACCAAGAAGATACTTGAACTATTCACAGAAATCAAGTCGTAAAATCCCTTCAAAAATAAACAATTAAATTAAAATATAAGATGTTAAGGGGGGCTTTGATACGGTACGAAACCCTTCGTACCGTAAAAAAATTAAAAAAAAAAAGTCTAGCCATTGACACGAAATGAATGAATGGTATCATTCATTCATTCATTTCGTGTCAATGGCTAGACCTTCGTGCGCGATATTGACTTCCACTTATTTCTGGCGTACTGTGCTGTGTGTACTGTACCTAAAGGTGTTAAACATAATAGTTACTTATTTTAGGAAACATTGAAAGGCATAAACATCATGCACATGGAACGTGGCACTCTGTAGAAAATGTGTTTAACTAGTATAAAATTCGTTCAATGTTAATTAATTGTGGAATTGGTGTTTTCAATGATTTCATAACTACAATATACAGAGTTATTTCTAATCAATTAGCATCCTTTTAGGGTATTATTCTGTACATTAAAACTAACCACTTTTGCTCTGCGACTTTTGTCAAAACTCGAAAAAATTGGTGTTTCATAGAAAAATATCGTTCACTCGCGTCCAAATATATGGAACAACTGATTTTTATTTGAGTTTCGACAAAAGTCACAGAACAACAGGTGTTAGTTTTGATGTACAGAATAAGCCCCTAAATGGATGCTAATCGATTAGAAATAACCCTGTATATACCTTTGTAAACTTATGTCTGTTTTTGTGTCTAGTGAAATGAACATTAATTTTAAATCTTAAACTTTGGAATTTTCCTCCTTTAATAGACATAGAGTCATAATTGGCTGTTCCGTTATCTCTTTCACTAATCGAGCTCAATGTTCACCAAAAGCGAATCATAAACCGGTACGCAGAAAGACTTGAATCAAAGAGCGGGTAATGAAGGGGGTACTTAAAAAATTTCAATGCTTTGAAATATATATATATTTTTTTATTAACCTATACTGTCCCACTCCTGGGAAAGGTCTCCCCCATTTCCTTTCATGAGTCACTATCCATCGCAATTTCTAGCCAACCCTTCTCGAATGAGTCAAGATCGTCACGCCAGCGCTTCTTGGGCCTTCCCTGGCTGCGTCGTCCGTCAGGCATCCACTCCTTGACGATCTTGGCCCATCGATCGGGGTGCATCCGCGACACATGTCCCGCCCAGCCCCACTTTAGTTTGGATCGTAAGCCATGGTCGTTTGACAAGTAATGTAATATTTATTCTCAATATAATATTTATTATATTAAGATAATATATTTTTAGTATAATAACTAAGTAGTTAAAAAATTCTGGTACTGTAAGAACTTTGAATCGTTTCCAGTGTGCATGGGCGTAATGAGACTTGTTTGAGTTCTAGGAGATCGCAGCAGCCTCTGACAATAATCTGTGATGATGATGATGTCTAGCATAAGAATCTACCGTAGCTCTGACTTCTATTCTACATTCCCAATGTAAAATGACAAAAATTCGGATCAAGTTTGAGTCATATCCAGTGATGTTCTTATACGCCTATGAATAAGAATAGAATAGAAAACACTTTATTGTACGCAGTAAATGTAAGATGAACAGTAATACATGAAAAAGTTATTAGTGTAGCTCAAGGCGGCCTTATCGCTGGAAGCGATCTCTTCCAGGCAACCCATAAGTGAAGAGCTGGCGAACAAAGGCGGATATATCAACCGTGGGAAATTTTCTTTTTTGCATTTTCGGGTTCTTAGTGTACCCATCTATAAAATCCTGAAAAAATTGGAGATCAAAATTGGTTCTAAAACATACAAATTAATCATCAAAAACTGCATTTTCAAGCCGAAACAGACATGTCCTAGAAAAAAAAACTATAGTGGGCCCCAATTTAAATAAACTGAAATCAGGAATATGATTATAAATTGATGCAAAACGCATAAGTAAAACATATTACTTGTTGTACGTCAAAAAATGAACTGTAGCTTTTCTTTATATTTAGTTTTTTACCTCTCGTGTAAAAATGATTGATCTGCCTATTAGTAGTTTTACGTCTATTTTATTTTCAAATAAGCTTAACAATAGGCTTGATGACTGGGTAAAAAATCAGTAACATAATTAGTCTGCGAGTTAGATTATCAAAAAATATTGGACCCGTATTTTTTCTTTTGTCAATCAAACAACAAATGACAATAATAAACCTTGTCGGAGTTTGGGAGTGGGGATTGTGAATTCACCTCATTTACAGAAGTCTATACATTTGTATGGCACTTGTGACGTCACGCAGAACTTTGACCGGCTATATATTCACCAATTTTTGTTTAATTGACCAAAGAAAAAATACGTGGTTATTTTTTGATAGTCTATCTGACAGAATATAGTACATTGTACACTGAGGGGAGAAAACGATCTATTTCTGTTCGAGAGTATGTGCTTAAAGAAAACTCGAGAACATAAATATAACTTTAGGTTAAAAAATTAAAAGCTAGGTACTGTTAAATTATCAATTTAGATAAAAACGAAAAAAAAATATAAACAAAATTTAACGCAACGAAATAAATTGCTGCGCTTATTTTTCGCATTGCAGAATAGGGTTGCCATCATCATTTCATTAAAAATAGAAAACAAAAAAAATCCGCCTCTTTACTCTAATTATTTGATATAAAACCTTTTTGAGATTTGAGGTTTGTATGTTTCCCGCCTCTTTTTCTAATTATTTCATACAAAACCTATATTTCATATTTGAGGTTTGACGTTTGTATTTTTTTATGTTCGCTGCTAAAGAACAAAAGAAAGCTAGCCGGTCAGTAATGGATTTTCATACAACATTCCTGCCCTGCTTCGGTGGGCAGTAATAAAATTCCATATAACTTTTCCCGCCGCACATTTTTAAGGGAAATTACGAACTTTGTAACCCGTTTATGAACGAGTAATAAGACAATTTCCGAGTGGGTGTGGTATAAATTATATTTTTTAGTCATCATCCTAATAAGATTAATAATTATTATATTTTTTGGCATTATTATATCACGCGCTTGCAATTAACGTAAAAGTTTTATTTATTTATTTATTTAAAGTTGATTGTAAATACTATAATTATTTTTATAACGAACTTAAATTGTTTTATAAACTTAAAAAACGTTGAAACAGTTGTTTTTCACTTTATGTTGCATTATAATACGAGTACATATCCTACGGAGGGCGCTGGTACCTGTAGCACAGTATCTTCAGATACTAGTACGGGCACCAGCCAGAAACTTGATTAATTGATAAATTAATGTGCTTTTTGTTATGTCTTGTCAAATACCTACCATAAAAGAACCTGTATTTTATTAAGGATTTACTATTTTAAATTGGTAGAACTGTTAATTTAGTTTTGGTCAATAAAGATTTTATTATTATTATATTATATTATTATATAGTCATTTCCAGTGTGCATAAAGCGTAGTGGGGTTTGTTTGAGCGCCGGCAGACCGCGGCAGCCTCTGGCAATCAGCTAACCGGATCTGCGCGCAAACACAATCGGTACACCGGGAGTCGGGACACTGACGCTCACGTCATTAGGGCATTGCTAACTTACCGGGGCTTACATACCTATATGTATCACTTTAACATAAAAAGCTTAGGATATGATCAGCTGTTTTTGTGAAAAGGTCAAGACAAAAGAATTTTCGTCATCAGTATCTATTGAACCACTAGTAACAACTAGAAAATTTGTGTCCCTAGTTGGCCACTTGTTACCTGCTGCTTCCCGCAGTGTCCATTATTTTTTTTTCATTACAAACAATCGGACAAACACGTAGTTTTAGATCATGTATCTAACATAATCTTGTATTTAGTCGTAGTTAACACACTTTCGAGTTTATAATATTAGTAAGTGTAGTCACTATGTCATCATTGTTTCACCTACAAGACGTCGAATGCTAGATGTAGGCCTCAACTATTAATTCAATAAGATTGGCTCAAAGCAGTTTTCACCCAGCCTAAACAGGAAAAAAGATTGGGCGTATTTACATAGGTAAAAACGCCCAAATTATTGATTGATTTCAAGAAATTGCGTGAAATATATTTCCCATTCTCATACTATAAATATTATCAAATACTAGTACAATTTTATTTTTACTAATATTCTTTATTGTTCTGTAAAGTTAAATGCATGCTGTGCTTCCTTAAAAAAATAGCACAATAAGTTAAATTATATTGTAAGAGTTTATGAAATGTGTAATAATGTACTCGTAGTTATTAATGTGAAGCCTTAATATATAAATCAATGTAAATAAATAACGTATACTAAAAAATATAAACTTAAGTATTAGACCTAGTTTTTGTTGAACTTTGACGCAGTATTTAACATAAAAATTTTCAAACGAACTTCCTGAAAATAAAAATAAAACTTGTCTACGTTACGTTTACGTTATATCAATAGGATATAAGACCTCTGTTTTTGTTGTCTTGATCGGATATACCTACAGGGTTATTTCTAATCAATTAGCATCCTTTTAGGGGCTTATTCTGTACATCAAAACTAATAACTTTTGTTCTGCGACTTTTGTCAAATCTAAAAAAAAATACAGCTGTTCCATACATTTGGTCAGTTTTGTCATATGTCCCAGAACAATAGTTGTTAGTTTTGATGTACAGAATAAGCCCCTAAAAGGATGCTAATTGATTAGAAATAACCCTGTAAATTATTATCAAGATCGCAGTGGATCGTAATTTACCATTTCTTGCTACATATCAATCCTATTAAATTATCTGTGTCTATTCTCTGTGTGTACGTACCTATAGGAAATAAAACTTTGAGTTTTGAGTCCACATTCCTCATACGAACTGCCAGAATGTGGAACGCTTTGCCTGTCTTTCCGTTAAAGTACAATGTAGGTGTCTTCAAATGTCGAGTAAATAGGTATCTTCTAGGTAAGCGTGCTACATCCTAGACCGTATATCTGCATCAGGCAGTGTGTAGTCAAACGCAAACCTATTTGAAATAATAAATTAATAAAACTAATCCATGTTTAATAAATACTTACCTAAATATTACCTAGCTCGATTGGGAAATCACTTCAGTACTGCAAGCACTGTTATGTATGCTAATCCAAATCCTGCAGTTACGAAATTTTTTTGTTCTTTTTGTGAGAAAGAGTTACCTTATTGTCTATCAAGTGAGGAAGTAGATAAGAAGTTTATTCTTCGAAAACGTATTTGGTTTACACTCAACATGTCCATAAAACACACGTGCATTGCACATTGTTTTGTTTATCGTAGTAACTCAGAACTGACTGTTCTCTTGGCATTATTTTTTACCGACTTCCAAAAAGAAGGAGGTAAGTACTATGTTCTGTCTGTTTGGATTTTTAATATTTTTTTTTTGTTTATTATATATATTCATCCATATTTTCGTCAATTGGATTCGATTTCAAATTCTTTGTTATTTTGAAAGGGTATACTCTCGAAGTGGTCCCATTTTAATTTTATCGAAATTGGCAGAGCCATTTTTTAAATATCCACATTAATGTACAATAATGTACGCATCAAATCGTGCAAACTATTCGAATTCTGTATACGGTGGAAGGCGAATACAATAGTGAATGAAAGAGGTAGTTTAATTTTGGATTTTTTTCATTATATTGACTTTTTTCTATTCTAATTACGTACAATATTTACACACTATTATTACATATACACTAACTTAGATAGACTGACTGATGTACTCGTATTTAACATACGCATTCTATTCAATAAATATATCTCTTACAGTATTATTATTCACATTTAAAAGTACAACATGTACTCTTCATAACAAGAGTGTTAAAAGTAATCAGTCGTTTTTCAAAGAATAAGGAATACCACAACGTTTTAGGTATTTTTATACAAACATATTTTATACAAACTTTACATCGATTTTGTAGATAGAGGACTATCAAATACAAATTAAAATATACATCCATAAGCGTGAACACATCTGCAATAAAATTTCTAACAATAGTAAAACCTATCAAATATTTACAATACCTATTCGCAAAAGGTAACTATTTTATCCATCGTTAAACTATGCAATTGAATTCTAAATAGCTCTATGAATAAATATCTGATATAAGTCAATGTACTTTGGGTAATAACTATATTATATTTACAAGCTCATTGGTTTATCACATTTTACCGAATCCGCCGCGACGGACCAAGACTAAAGAAATTAGCGCTGCAGCGTCAATATGGCCGCCAGACAGACTTGTGCGTCGATATCGTGCCGTTGGTGATTTTGGTTGAAGTCGGGCTCGTGGAAAGAACCCTTGTGGTCCGTTGCGAGGGAGCTTTCAGCTCATTGCGGATCCGCGGCCGGTCGGCCACCGTCGAGTCGGCCGCTTGAACACGCTTCATCTCCTGCAATTCCACGTTCGCAGGCCGCGTCGGGTGGAACGCCGACTTCACCACTTCAATTGGCTCTTCGTCCGATTCGTCGGTAATTGTCGCGTCGAGCATCGAGTTTACTTCCGATTTAGAATCGGCCTTCGATCTATCGGGACTGGCGTTAGCCATGCTTCGCGGACTGCCGCTCTGTCTACTACTTGTCGGAGACAATCGCGCGCTTGACGTATCCATTGGCGAAATATTGTTTTGTAAATGCCTTAACGCGTCATAAGGATTCATGCCGTTTTTCAGCGAGAGCTCTGGAGGCAACGATTTCAATGCTAGATCAGCAGGATGCGGTCCAAATGGTAACAGCCCATTTGGAGGTAGGAAAGCTCCTGGTGGCGGTAGCAATCCGTTCGGTGGAAGATTCGTCATCGCCGGTTGGAACGGAAATAGATCTGCTCCGGGAAGAGGTACCGGCGGCGTTGGTAAAGCTGCTGGGCTACCTGTTAACAAAGAATAATACGATTAGTGGACGATAGTAAAAATGTAACGTATTCGGTAGCAGCCACCGCTGCTTGATTCGACAACATGACGTAATATGAGAGACGAGCCCCTAGGGATGTCCCGAAGCTCAGGGCACTCCGTCGATTCCCAGTACACGGGGGTGCATAATCGTACTAAGGATAATGTACAATCTGTAGGCGTTTAAAGGCGGCTTCACCGAAAGGGATGTTTTTTTAGTGCGACATGAGGAGGGTGAGGGTGCAGGAGGTATTTATTTATCCGCGCACGACATAGTTCTTTGCGAGGCGGACACGACATCGTAATTCGGCACGATAAGTCTGCGAGGAGCGCTGCATTACGGATGCGAGACACGTATGAGGCGGCGAGTACACGTGTGCTTCACAAAGCTCGATCGCGATAAGGAAGCGCCGCTATCTCCGGACGCGGACAAAGAGACCTCGGAACGTGAAATTTTCATTAACAGCCGTGTTGAAAAGTTCTTGCCGGGCTACCTTTGATTCTCGACAGCGTGTAAGAGAAGCTGCCGAATAAAAAGGACACGACGGAGGCGCAGATTGGGCCACAAAGAGCTCGGAGGTGGTGCTACGTTCGTTACTCTTTTGCACTTTTTCTGTTTGCAGCAGTGGCAGTGCGCAGACCACTTTAAAAGGCAGCGAGGGTGGCGAGGGTCGTAACTAGGGGGTAATTTGGCGAGGTGGGGGCCAATATCGGCGTCGCGCCTGATTGAGGTGATTCCCGATCGTTGAATTTGATTTTGTTTTGCTTTGGACGTTATTTTTAATTAGAGCTTATTGGGTTAAGCCGTGTTGCTTTCTTTTATCTCGTTGTAATCTATTGATTCTATTGTAGCAACTAATAATTTTAAAACCAATTTAATTTGTTGAATTCTGTTTTATTGATTAACATACCAGAAGATACTTATGCAGATGCGTATATCGCAAGCATAGAATAACAGAACTCAACAACACATGAAATGTGCAATATTACCTAGTATAGCCTTCGAAAATTGTAGGCACTTTCATTTGCCCGCGCGATACTGTTAAAAGGAAACCCGAAAATAATGCAGTCCAATTATGAAAGTTCATGAATATCTGCGCTGCTCGCCCACTCCAGCGCGCACGTTTAATAAAACTCCGTAGGTGTTTGAGTACATCGCTCCTCGCGTTTCTACGACGGAAGCAAAAAGTGGCCGGTGGCGCGGTCGCCTACATTGGAATAAAATTGACTCCACACTCTCTCGAACGCGAAGGCAGTGCTTTTTTGTCCGTTTTCTGGACCCCCTCAGCACCCGGCGTACTTCAGCGGGTGGTTTTGCTTCGGTCGGACCGGTGTTGTTTTGCAGAGCTCAAGAGATGCTTCTTTTATTTGAGCCGCTTTGCGTTGTACGGCCTTGAGGGGTGGCTCAGTTGCGAGCAACATGTTTTTGAGTGTTGTTTGCCGAATCCGGAATTTTTAATTTGAGAAATACCGCTTTGTTTTTGGCTTTAAACGTAAGTTATAATAAATTGTCTATTACAACCGATACTTTTACCATTTAGCTGTTTCCTCGAAACAAGGTCAACGTTTCGTACAGTGACAATATTGTTGATTAAAAAAAATGTTACATTGATAACTACGAGTATATGAGTGTTGGTCATAAGTTGACGTATTTCTAGAAGCTTTTGGTGTCAAATTATTTGCCAATTTAATACTACCTTCGTAAATCAAACTAACTAACTATTCCACTGCACGTAATAGGCTTCTCTTTTGAAGAGCTTTCTTGGTCGTGTGTTAGGTATCCAGGTTCGACTCGCGATTTTGACGATATCGTCCACCTATTTTGGTACCAAACGACCTACGCTCCTCCGATTACTTTAAATTAGTTACAAGGTATTTTATGAAATTAATAGATAATTTACATTAGTTTACAAACCTTTGACGAGAGCAGCGGTGGGATCCCTCATAGCTGGCGTCCTGAAGTAGTCCGCCCATGCGTAGTTGAGGTAGGCAGCGTCTAGCCACCCGGGGTTGAGGAGGAACGGACTGAACGCCCCGGGCATTCCGTATCCATAATCTGGAACAATAAAGAAATAGGTCAGCTATTGGGTTACAATTACTGTACCTTAAAAAATCATATGTGACAACCTTTCCGGTACAAATAAGAGAATTAGATGCAGAGAGTTCCAGATGCAATTCCCGACCGAGAAGATATTTAGGTTATTTTCAATATCTGCTCTGGACTTCTGTCTCTGATTGGTCCATCGTGCGACAAGAATGTGCAGACAAGGCGTGTGGAAGAAAATAAGACCGGCATTTGATACATAGATAGATAGATAGTAATTTATTTTCTTTCGGTAAGGATACATACATTGGTATACAAAATATAGCTGCTATGAGCAACAACGTACGAATGGTCAACATAACAATTATTAATTATGTAATCAATAGACTTATTAGGATATAAATATAGTGGGACACACTAAATAAACATTTAAGAAAGATGAAATGTGATTTGAGTCTCTCTATTTTCCTCTACCCAAATTTATTCTACCGTAGCCATGATAATTGAGGTTTCTCTCAACCAATAAGAATTGGCCATTGTGTGATTTGCGTTTTACGAACTACTTATAATGCCGCCGCTGAAAGGTCACCGGCGTCTTGCGCGGACATGGCCAGTACTAAAGTCACAAAGACCCGCTATAAAGGCGGCGACACACGGCCGCGCGCTGTTTACCGCGCCCGCCGACTATAACAAGAGTCCTGTATACAAAACGAGCAGTTTTACTACTGCAGTTAGCCGGCTCCTCTGTGCCATACGCTTTTACGAGCCTCCACCGTCACGTTGCCTTTCGCCTTTCATAGCGAAACGATTTTTTATTTGTTTAATCGATAGACTACTGAAGACGCCACGGCCGACGTCTATTTTAGGTTAACAGCGTTTTTAATCTCAAACGAGTCGATCAGGTGTATCGGCGTTTTTATTACGGGATTAAGACGTTTACGAGGCACTTTATCTACTTTGTTTTCAACTCTTTATCTGATGTTTGTTATTGTTTTGAGTAGGCTAATTTTGATCGTAAACAGTCTTGTGATGGGTGTTTACAAAACAATTAGTTTATTTAGAGTCGAACCCTTCAGCCGGGAGATTAGCGAGTGCTCCGAAAGAGGGTTTCCTAAATCGCGGGTATTTTAAATGAAGTGCGTGATGGATGGCCCGTCGCGCTGTCGCGCGGCATCCAGGAGCGAAGGAGCATCGCTGCAGTAATAACTTAAATGTTCCACTCGGAAACGGCCGCTCCATTTGTTAATGCCAGTATTCAATTTAATTCAGTTCCCGAAATGTTACACATGCGGGGCTTTAATATTAACAGGGTTAAGAGCGTCTCTAATTGTGAATGATTAATTATTACGCTTCCAAACGGCAATTTAAAACGAGAACTAAATTAATACCCGTTGCGTCATTTATCTTTGAGTTATGAGGAGACAATGGTCGGTTTTATCTCTCAGTTAACATCACAGTTGAATCTATAAAGTTATTTCCGTGCCGGTTAATCACCGTCGACCTAAAAATTTACAATGGGTTAAGAATGTGGCTCGAATCAAAAGAGTCGCGGCCAAATCGGTACCGCTCGGACAATAAACTAATGAATGATACGACGCATAAGTGTCAAAATGGGCATTAAATAACTGTAGCGAGATGAGATGCGAGCCGGCTGAGCTGTCTCGTAAATTAATGTAAGGAGATGTGCGTGAGTTAAATGGAATCAGAGTTATAGCTCATAATTCGGGCGGACGGCGGGCAGGGTGGCGACGTCCACGCCACATTTATAGCGCCTCGGTGTGAGCTAGTTTAATTGTCCCTATTGTATATTGATTTATGGTCAACCCACTCTCAATTTCAGTATGAGTCAGAGCAATGTATCTAGAACAATTCAAATGACACAATAAACGTCGTCGGTTTTTTGGTTACTAAAAGTGCGAATTTCTCCGTGCGATCTTGGCAGTGGTCCTAATTACTTTCGTGTTAATTTCATCGAAGTTGATAACTAGAATCCTCGGCGCGAGTGCGCTAGTAAGTTATGAGGGTCGCTGGATGCGGTATTTTAGCAACTAGCAGGGACATAAAATCCATATTTTAGTGGCGGGGGCGTGTGTGCGGGGTGCGGGGGACCGCGGGGAGATCAAACGGGAGTTTACGACGCGGCCCAGAGATTGTTTACATCTGTTACTCAGTCGCCGCACCGAGGAACTTGGTAACCGCTGTCGATGCAAGTGTGCCTTTAAACTCTACTATTGTTTCATTAGGTCAGAATGATTTTTCCACAAAGTTCAAGTACTTACGGCTGTAGTTTATTTACTTATTTACTGAGTACATATTAAATTAGTATTTTTTCTAAAAATATTTTTTTAGTTAATCCGTCGCGATACACATGGTTTTTTAACATATAAGGCTATCTTCTTGCCTTGCACTTAGTAAACCAAAAGGGGGAAGGAAACCATTATGATGGACAACTGTAACTATGGGCCAATCCGCGAGACCAATATCAGCAGTTTTATACATTTCGTTGATTCTGAGCTGCGATTTTGTATGTGACATCTGTTATTTTTCTCAAATGCCGAACGGTGGTAATTTCAATAAATAAATAAATTTAAATAAAGTTAACAAAATTTGCGCAAATTATACATTAAAATAACCCTTAATTAAATTTAAAAATGTTGCCCCTGTAGGTAGGTAGACATTGATGACATTTGGTTTGTAACACATAGTAGTTATACATTACAAGTTCATCTACCCTTCCTTGGCTAGCAAATGTAAGGCAACTAGGTAATTTTGTAAATAGGTATGTAGTATTATTAAAATATTATTATACAAACATTTGCCGATATTGCGCAGTGCCGGTGGGCCCCAAACTAGACGATGCCTGTATCTTAGTGGCCCGGTGAAATATAATTACTCTAAAAGAATTTGCGTGGCTTCATCATTGAAACAATTTACAAATTTATTTGTAATAACATGCCAGTTTTTCAACAACGAGAGATCAATGATTCCATGAGAGAGATATGAGGGCGTGTGTGTGAGTATGTGTATAAGTACGAGTAAGTGAATGATTGTGAGCAACACCGCAAATCACGAGATCTCATGAGAGTCAAGGTTTGCTAGATAGTAATTTAATGATGATCTTAATCACCTAATTCCGGGTTAGTACCATTTTAAATTGTACTCTTCACTACACGGTACTCCGCGGTACCATCTTGTACGTAATAAAATAACTCTACAATTTTCAATGTCACGACATTATTTCAATGCAACTACGATAATCAAATCTAAAAGAATGCGTAAACATTATACAGTAAACATAATATTTATGAATCCAAATACTATTAAAAATAAAATTTATACTGCTACGAAAACCGAGTTATACATACTAATAAATCTATTATAAAATTATACCGCCTTACTACAATAGATTTAAACACGGTTTAAGCACACTTTGACCGTGCAATTTGTACTGTTAAACATTATCTAAAGCGTGCGTAAACCTTTTGTGGTAAGACGGATAGTGTTTGCTACATTTACGTATAATAATGAATTAAAATAAAAATTGTTCTTTAGTTTACAATTCTTATCCACTAAATTACTTTAGTTAATTTTCAGTGCAATTGTCCACCATAGCAACATAGACATACGATAATAAATTCCTCTCCGACGTTCTCAAATTGCTATTTACTCTAAGCAAAGTCGTATAGGCCGGGCGGCTAGCCCTGGTGTCAGAGTTTTTAAGCCGCCTGAAGGCCTCTGACATGGGTAAACAGAACAACAGTGGATTACAATTGAACGTGTCATTCTAGCCACGGTAGCGCTGAGTTAGAAGTGCCACTCGCGGTCATCCATCCGAAGACTAACCGTGCCGAGAGATGCTTAACTTTTGGTGATTGCTGACTATTACCTAGTCAATATTATGGAAATTAACGTGGTTTTCACACATTTTATACTATATATAATGGGACTAAACTCACGTGTACGGATAGTCGTAACGACTACGGCTCCGCGTGCTAGCATTCGCCAACTTGAGAAAGGTCGCCGAATGCGACCGAAACTATAGTCGTTGCGACTATCCTTACACGTGAGTTTAGTCCCGTTATATATAGTATAAAACCTAGTCAATAGTCAATTTACTGACTATAAAAACAAATTTCAACGCAAAGCTACGAGGATCAAATCGCAAGAAATGCGTTAACATACCTACATTCCACACCACGTTGTCGTGAAAAACAAATTTATTTATACTGCAGCTAAGACCGAGTTTACTAACTAGTTAATTATAATTATTGCGTTTGTAAGGCCATTAAGGCGGTGCACATTGATCGCTTTATAAACTGGGGCCTTTGATCTTTATGATTGTAGGATGTTAGTTTTTCCGCATACTGTCGTTTTTATTATTGGCCGAAGTTTGGGCGCGACTGTTTGTTTACACAGACGGTCTCGGTGAATGCTGTAACGTTCGAAATAGATTTGTGGTGTCAAAACGTTATGAACGATCTCAATCGTTCTCTCGTTCTGAACGATGTCTCGATCTGTGGATTGATGATCTTTTACTTATAGAATCGGAGGAAATGGGTTAGTATTTGATTACGAGTACGACTTGCTAGTTCAGCTGTGGTATGATTATGGTAGAGTTTTGGCTCATGTCAAGCAGTTCTTGAGCCGAGAATAGTAACAAGTAGTTGAGGGTCACCATTTTCGATGGATAACTACAATATTCAAATTAAATTGAATCAATTTAAAATTTAAATTAACTAAGCATCACATTTTCGCTGCTCATAATAACTTTCTCACAAAAAAATAAACGTATATACTTATTATAAGTACGCGTAAGTAAGTAGAGTATGTGACGTTTGCTGATGTTAACTTATGTCAATTTACTTTGATGTAAAGAAAATAAAAGATGCTTCCGATACACAGAGGCTCAATAGTTATCGATAAAACCAAATTATGGAGGTATCATATTGATAGGTATCATATCGATAATGTTACACTCTATGCCGATGGTGCAAAAAATAATACTAAAGTACAACGCGGTCACATTAACTAGACGCTTGAAAATGTGACGTTATTTTGGCGCTCAAGTACGGTGTGCAAAAAAATCCGGCCAAATGCGAGTCCCGTACGAAAGGTTCCGAACCATGACCTATAAAAGATAAGTTTCTACCTGTTTATTAAGATCGAGTAAAAATTGCTTAAAAATTCCAGCGATGCGTCGAGTCAATGTGACCGCGTTGTAAGTTCGTATAGGCCGGGTGGCTAGCCCTGGTGTCAGAGTCTTTAGGCCGCCTGAAAGCCTCTGACGTGGCTAAACTTAATTTTGGTGATCGCTGACAAACACCTAGTCAAACTACGCTAAGAGCGCTACTTTATATAAATAATACTGAAACCAAAACTCCAAAATCATTCCTAAAGTAAACTGTTGCCCAAAAAGAGTCAACCACACGGAGTACAAAGCCATGTCCTCCAAACACCAATAACCATTTATAAGCCCCACGTCAAAACATGAAGCTCACTTAAGACTTAATTCCTCGTCGTAAAAGCTGACTACAATCGTGGCTATTTCGGGAGAGTGAGTTTACAGCGATTCTTCGAGTATTCGAGATTAAGACGGGCAATTAATGTCCCGGTGATTGACTGTTTCTCACGTACCTACTGGCAAACATGTGTAAATGGCATGTGAGCATAGTGTACACACGGCGACGTTTCCGAAATTGCAATTATATTCGAATATCTTTTGGTATTTAGGTGTAGTAGAATTGATAGGTAATTTACAGCACCTTTGATGCTTTGAAGCCATGGTGGTCTAGTGGCAATGACGCTTTACAATCGTGAGGTCGTGGGTTCAAATTCAGGTCCCGTACCAATGAATTCCTTGGAATTTATGTTCGGAATTTCACACCACTGGCTTTCAACATCGTTAGGCAACCTGCATAGTGCATACTTCTGTATAAGAAATTCGATGGCGTATGTGAATCCACCAACCTGCACTGGGCCAGCGTGGTGTATATGACCTAATCACCCTTCGTGGGTAGGCTTACGTCCAGCAGTGGACTGTTAAAAAGGCTAGTACAGTTGCAGCACCTTAACAGTGGCCACTAGACAGCAATCGTCTATTTCGAGAGAGAGTAGGTACGTTTACAGAAATTATTCGAGTACATACTCGTAGCTAAGATTCTATCTATCTATCTATCTATTCAGACTATTCCACCCACTGCTGAATATAAGTCTCCTCTCTTTCTCACCATTCTTTCCGGCCCTGTGCTGGCCTCATCCATTGCCTCCCGACAAGTTTGATGACGCCATTTGACCATCGGGCTGGTGGTCTGCCTCTATGTCTTCGTCCTTCTCTTGGGTACCACTTGGTGATTGACTTGGTCCACCTGTTGTCATCTCGTTTAACCAAGTAGCCTGCCCATCTCTGCTTTAGCTTGGCAATGCGTGTGCAACTGTGCAAATGTGTTAGACTTTTGTACGACGTCGAATTTCAATGTCTCGGTTATGGACAGTTGTTTTCGGACTGGCAATCGCGCACATAACCGAGATTTTGTTCTGGTTGAGATTTTATTCCGATATTTTTTTAGTATTGGTTACAATTGAGTTTCCAAATATACTAACTTCAATTTGAATAGCTACTTATTTACAATATCGTTTGACAGTACATAATAACAAATCTTTTTGCTGCATTAGGTTACTGTATCACAATAATATATGTAGATTTAGCCCCTTTATAGTTATTTTGGCGTTTACTAGTCTAGCACTTACTTTTCAAACAATAATAAAAAGTTGATTATTTTGAATTAATTAGAAAAAAATATTGAACTGGAGCCTCAGATTATTTAAATGTCATATTTCCTGGATTTCAAATCTCTAGAATAAAGATGTGCGATGATTGCGCGGATCTCTTAATTGGCTAGCTTTGTATTTCCCCTACCTAATAAATTACTTACGTCGATTTCTTACATCAATGACCACATTAGTGACATTGATTACAAAACAAAACAAATCGCTCTAAAAAAAACTCTTTCAAACAATTTTTTTATCGAAGTTAACAATACATTGTGAGACCGAGAGCGAAAGTTATAGATTCGTTTTTTGGCATCGATTATTGCTTGGACGCGTCACTGACGTGTTAATATATCGATGTTTGAATGTTGTATTTTAAATACTAGACTAGAAATAAAACAGAACTGGTCTGAGTGTGGTCAGAAGCTGCGGCGCCGCAAAATCGACCTCGTCGGATTGGCGATATGCCAGGTAGAGTCGCGCGCGCACTCTTACATATTTTGCAGAACATTTAAATCTGCTTGTATATCGTTTTATTGTTTTGGCGTGGCTTTTATCAAATGACGATTGAATCTGTTTACTCTACCTATAAATCATGTTTTTGTGATTTTATTGTCTGTGTTTTTATGATTGGAAATTTTTGGAAACACTTGTGAAACTACGATGTATAGTTTAGCGCTACATAGTATAAGCCAGGTAGAGTCGCGCGCACACAATTACATATTTTGTAGAATATTTGAATCTGCTTGTTTATCGTTTTGACGTTGCGTTTATCAAATGACGAATAATATGTTCGTATAAGTCTTGTTATATGCGATTTTAGTGTCTGTGTTTTTATGGGTGGACAATTAGGATACACTTGAAAATACAATGTATAGGTTAGTGCTAGTACTTTTATGCCAGGTAAAGTCGCGCACGCACACTTACCTACATGTGACGAATGATTCACAGTGAAGGTAATCAACTAATCAATATGCGCTTCACTTCTCTCGCTTCACTTTTCTCTGTGAATCTCACTCTGTCAATCTTAGATCTTCTAGCAATCTCTTTCTTTCCGCTCCATCTCATTCTACTATTTTTTATGATTTTTCTTTTAGTGTCCGAGCAGTAGTGCTATGGAATAACCTTCCTGTGACCATCAGACGTGCACAGAGCGTTGAATCTTTCAAGGCCCAGGTTCAGCAACATTATCTCGCAAAGCTCTCTCTGACTGATCCACATATCACTCCTCGTTATTAATTTGTTTTAATATATTTACGTATAAGTATGTATATTTTTATTGTATGTATTATTTGAAGTATTTATGTATGGCTAAAATTATGTAGTTTATTTTATTGTTGATTAGGAATTTTTGGTAACTTTCTTTCATTATTTTATTATTATTATTTTGTTTTTACGTTTACACCGTCTTTGTCGTTTTTACGTTTCCTCGCATCCAAGAGAGGTTGTCTGAAAGAAATCGCTTTTAGCGATAAGACCGCCTTTTGTGTCTTTTCTTTGTTTCTTTTGTTATGTTTTCTTGTTGGCGTCAATAAAGTGTTGTTGTATTGTATTGTATGCAAAAAATAATCATGCCGATATTTCCTGACTACGTTATGCAGTCAGTCCAGGAGACTACGGCTCATGTTCTAGAATTTACAAAAAAAATGTGTTAAAAATGGGTGATTGAGCCATATATCCACCACGCTGGCCCAGTGCGGGTTGGTGAATTCACATACGCCATCAAATTTCTTTTATGAACGTATGCAGGTTTTATATGTTGTATGTTTTCCTTTACCGAAAAGCCAGTGGTGTGAAAGTCCGTTCACAAGTTCCACAGAACTCATGGAACGTACAGAACCGGGATTTAAACCTACAACCTTACGAATGTTAAGAGAGTCTTACTATCACTAGACCACCATGGGTTGTGTGATATAACTTGATTTACTTAGTTAACTTAGTATCATATCAGAAATTACAGCAATAAAGATCGAGTATAACTGTGTCTTTCAAAATTTGACGGACTAATAAAGTTATGGCATTAGGACAACTCGACTTACGATAGAGTACACTAAACGCCATCGTGAGTCGAGTGATACGTTGAATTGTAGGTTCCAGATACTTAACTGCTAGGCAACATGCGTCATAAACCGTGAAAATTAGGTAGGTATTACCATCACTGAGTACAGACCTATTTGGATTTTTCATAAAATAATGTAGATGGTTTCCTATAACTTAATTAGCATATTGCTATGATACGTTCTCTTGCATATCTACCAATCTACGTAACTCAAATCTATTATTTGATGCAGTAGTTCATAGTACAGTTCATAATATAAAATAATACATTAGTAATTTTTTGATATGAAACATAGGTAAAATCTTCAAACTTATAAGTAAAATATCTGTATAAGTATAAAATCTTAAATTAGAAAATTAATTATGTAGATCAGCGAGTCATTATTATGAACTTACGCTATTTTAAATGATAAAAATAAAGTTAATAAAATTATTAAAAAAAGAAACTATTAGTTATTGTTATTGGATTTAAATGAATTCTAATTTTATATTCTATTCCTATTTACATTGATTTACAAGAAAATAAATTGGTAAAAAATTACGCGCATTTTTACAGATACTCTCGCAGACTCTAATATACTCCCGCATGCATAACGCAATTCAGTAGGTATACTAAGCACCTTCTTAAATTAACTTAAATAATAAAAAGATGCCATAAGCGGAACTTACTTTGCTTAGTCCTAGGTTCCCTGGGTCCGTCCACCGTGACCTTGATAGCCTTGTTGTATGAAGCGACTTGGCTCGGGTAAGTGCTGATGGTGATGGTCAGAGAGAAGGACTTCCCCCGGCCGCTGCGCCCCACGAACCGAAGGTCATTGAACTTTGCCACCTGGTTCTTCATCACCGCCGTACAGTTCCTCAGCTCCGCCATCACATTCTCATCATTCCCAGCTTTAATTGTCACTAGAGTCCCATCCTGAACGTCGTCCAACGCGACCACTTTAAACGCAACAGGAAGAGATTTGTTCGACCGCCAATGGCCAGGCAGCACCGAGCACAGAACAGCCGGAGAACCAGTCGGCACCAGGTCTCCGTGACTCTGGCGGTAGTACTCGTGGATGTGAGAATAGACGTCCGCCATGCTGGCCGCCGGGGGACTCGCGTGCGGTAGGTGCATCGACGACTAACACAACTCTCTCCACAACTTCAAACACACTCCGAAAAAGTTTGACAACACGCGAACGAAGTCGAAACTCGCGGCGGATCGCGTGCGCGCGGCAAAGTTGTGCAAAGTTCGGGCGCGAGACGTCGTGTGAGCCGCGGTCGACTCCACGCCACTTGTTGGGCGCAAGACGGAGGGGAGACGGAAAAATAAGCGGGCGACTCGAGACCGCAACCCGAAGACTCACGACGCACACCGAGCGGCGGCCGAGGAACGCGCCCGAGAACTCCGTTTCGACTGATGACTGTGATACGACGCGACTTTTTCCGATGGTCAATATTTTGCGTTCGCGCGGTCGCCGCCCCCACCCGGGTGGCGGCCCCTTCGTCTCGTAAAAAGCGGGAAGGAGACGAAGGGTGCGGGAGATTGGGACGCGCGGCGGGAACGAGCGGGACGGCCGCTCGCGGTTGCGGCGTTTTTATAAAAATGCTCGTCGGAGTGGGACGCCGCGGCAGCCGTCCAGCGGGTGGGAGTGGGATGGGTGGATTTTTTTGAATCACCTCGGTGACGTATCGCGGAGCGGCGGTAATTAGGCCCGCGGGGCGGCGGGAAACCGCGGCCGGTGCGAAAACCTATCAACGAGCTCATGAAAAATTATGATTTTCATGTTTGGAGTCGCGGGAGCGAGCACTCGGGGTGGCACTTCATTTTCGCTGAGGCATGCCGGGAATTTCTACGGAGTTTTTGATTGACACTTTTCGGCGCGTCAATTGAGTAGATTATCATTTTGTCAGCGCTTTGTTTTTTTTTGCATTCTGGTGGCTGTTTTCCGCCCTTTATTTTTCTTATCTCGTCAGATCCTAACTAGCTGAAATCAGAGTGGTAAAGTATGAAAGTACTATGTAGGCAGTGAACATGTTATTTTTAAAAAGCTTTCATAACTCTATAGACAACAAATCAACAAATCCTTTAAATTAATTTAAGCATGTTTACTTATTTAATTAACAACACATTTGTCAACAAGTTTTATTTCAAAAAATTGCCTAAAATTAAAGTTTGAACAAGAAATAGTAACCACACGCAAGTGACTTGCCGCTAGTTGGCCGCGGCGCGTCCGCTTGCGGTTAGCCGCTGGCGGTGAGAGCGAGAGGCCCTGCGCGACCGGGACGGCACGCGCAAGGGGCGGGGCGAGGCGGGGCGATAACTTGCCGGCAACTTTCGCGAGTTTCCCGCGCTTTCCGCGACTACGGGTCGCCCACGTGTCTACGCCGTAGACCGCTACGGCCGCGTAGCCTTCCTAGATTTGTCAATAAAAATACTTTATTGTACTGACTATTATTTTGTTCTTAGAACCAGCAGTTCTCCGATCTAGCGATCCGATTCAGCGGATCTAGCGACACATGCCTATCTTTAACTGAATCTTCATTTACAGCCTTTAAGATTTGGTCCGTACTAGCAAATCTTGTCAACATTTAAATACTAAACAGTGCAAATTATCAATAGCATGACAGCAATTAAAAGGGAAAAATGATCAATCCAAAATTGCAGACGATAAAAAAAACTAGGTATTTTACCTACACAGGACATTTGTACCAAGTTTCGTCGAGATTCTTTAGTCAGTCTGGACAGATGAAAGCAAAATCGCCGTATTCATCCGAAGACCTTCGCTCCGCTTCAGTCAATAATAAAATATTTTTTCCTTAATACCTGATACATTCTAAGTACTATGCTGCTCTAAGATATTGTACTGTACTGCACCTACCAGCCTTTTTAGTAGTCCACTGTAGGACTACCCACGAAGAGTGATTGGGCGATATCCACCACGCTGGCTCAGAGCGGGTTGGTCAAATTTTAATATTGTAATTTTAGTGAATAACAGACTAACTCCGTGAAATTTGGAATACATATATAGTCTATGAGAAAAAAAAATAGGCTTTCAAAGACTACAACGGACTGCCCTAATGGAAAACCAAAATTGTTAACTCTCTTTTACGTGTCTCATTTTATATTTGGACCTATCGATAAGTTTATGCTACATATAAATTATATAAAAATAGCAAAATATTTAAACAGTATAAGTTATACATTCACAAACAGCGTCTATCAGTTAGCTATATTATGAATAAAAATACTCAATAGATATCCCACCTGTTTACATATGACGTAAATATAAAAAAAATACCTAGCTTACCTCACTAATACCTACACCAAGAAACTATCAAATATCCCGCCACATAAACTTTACAACTCCGCTATAAATAGCTAGGTACCCACTACCCGAACCACTATATTGTTTTAAGGCCATAAAAACGAGTAAGTTTTTCAAACACCACATTTTGCCGGCACCTTTTGAGGTCTTACTCTAATAGTTCTTATCTATTGTGTGCGACCCTTAATGCCCCGTGAGGTAAAGTTTTCTATTGTCTATAACAGGCTTTGCTACTAATTCCGAAAAAAAATAGTGAGTTTTATGGTCGCAAATGTTTGCGAATATTTTGTTTTTATTGCCTTGCGTTTGCAAGGGTTGTAAAGTTTATAAGGTATTTATGGCAGTTTTGGGTAGAAATGTGCAGATTTTTGGCCAAGTTTGATATCTAGCTCTACACGGTAAATAGTTTGTGAAATGGTTTATAATGTATTATTATTTTTAAAGCGTGGTGAGCTAGCCTTTCTTTTTCAACAGATTTCAATCATGCTGATCACTTGTGTAATCCTTTCTAGATCCATTTTGTTTAAAATTTTGTATCGCATAGAAACGAAAATAGAATTAATTGAAGATATCATAAATAAATAAATATTTTGGGACATCTTATACACGGCCTCTGACCCCAAACTAGGCAAAGCTTGTGATATGGCTGCCAGAGACTGAAGAACTACACACAATTATTTTTTTTAAATACATACTTATATAGATAGTAACTATATAACACCCAGACACAGAGCAAACACTTTTGTTCATCACATAAATTATTTGCCCTGGGTGAGGATCGAACCCACGCCTCTTTGATAGAATAGAATAGAAAACGCTTTATTGTTCACACAATTTACAATAATACAATAAAAGAGTACAATATAATTACAATAGTGCGACAACCGGCGGCCTTATCGCTTAGAGCGATTTCTTCCAGGAGAAGAAAGGATTATAGAGGAAGGTAAGGGACGGGGTGTACAGAAATGGCGAATTAATTCAAACAAAATTAATACACTTGAATAAAGAGTTATAAATATACATAACATATAATTATACGTACATTACAATATACACAAGAATTTAATATTACAACAACAACTATTGTTTTGAAGTTAGGGTCACTAGGGTAGGAGCCTCCGAGGCAGTCAATGTAGACTTTTATTTCACTAATATTCTTTGTGAATCTTTTATCACCAGATAAAGATTTTGGTAAGTATGGGGCAAATTTCGAGTATTTGCCCCACAGTATAACTTCTGTGGGGCAAATACTCAGTACCTAGGTAGGTAATTTCAATTTATCAGTATGACATAAATCTCTATGAAGTCTTTTTCAGCTAGTAGCTTTAAAAATCTTGCCGTCTATCGGTAGATCTGTTCGTGGTTGTATAAAAATATATTTATCAATACACTAGACACTTTCCCTTTAATTTTTTGGTTTTCATGCCATCCCACAAGAATATTTGATTTTTCGGGATAAAAAATAGCCTATGACATTTTCTAATCTTTAAATTAGAGCATTATCCTTACAAACTTCAAATCGATCCGTGTCTCCGTTGCTGTTCGAAAGAGTAACAAACAAACCAACAAACTTATAACATTTCGGACTTATAACATTAGTGAGGATATACCTAAGCCTGAGGATTTAAAAACAGTATATTCATCTAAATTTATGATGTATCGAAGGTTTGTGCTATTAGGGAGCTCGAACGTAGACAAAGCAGAAAAAAAACCGGACAAGTGCGAGTCAGGGTCGCATATCGAGGGTTCCGTACAAACACGTTGTTAAAATAATTAAAAGCCTGTTTTAGAATATGCTAATGAAGTTCTTTAATATGATACTTTACATGATACCATTTACTCACTTTGAATTTTGAACCCATCTTTTGTGAATTTTGAAGCCCTATTTTTTGTGACTTAAATAAAAATGTACAGTTTTCAGATTTATTCTTATATGTGTACTCTAAGTCAATGCTTCACGCCAAATTTCATAGTTCTATGTCAACGGGAACTACCCTGTAGGTTTTGATTTTTGTGAGTGCGAAATACCTATGCGGTTTTTACGACATAAACGGCTTTAACTTTTTTAAGCGATAACTGAGAAGTTTTTCTTTTACACAACTGCAAGAGACCATAAATATGATATATAATATATCATATTTTCTAGAATATGATTATACTCTTCATTATGATTACCTTTTACTATGGTACCTACATATATTATAAATATACGTATATAGTTTAAATTTCAACTCAATATCTTTACGCGTTCCCGAGATAAAGAGTCTTGATATACACACAGTTGAACAGACAGACAGACGGACAACAAAGTGATCCTATAAGGGTTCCGTTTATTTTTTTGAGGTATGGAACCCTAAAAAATATAGAGCAACCGAGAAAAAAATGGTTAAAAATTAGAAAGCTAGGGCAGATTACGGCGTCAATTCTCACAGATCTGTTAAAGAATTTCTCTCAATTACTGCAATAAAAATTATATTGTAGACACGGGAGCTTTGAAGTTCGCGCCGGTAGCTACCGAACGGTTTTGTGCAAGGACTACGGAGATTTAACAATGCGCAGGCGCACAATACATTTCTAAGACTCCTTTTATGTTGGGCCAAACATTGGCATTGGGCCATTGTAGTCCCCTTTGTCATCTATTTACCGACTTTTGGGCTACATTGAAGGGATGTCAAAAAGCCGCTCGAATAGAAAAAATGTTGGTCTCAATCCAAATTGTTGAATAGAGTCATCGACTCCGAAAATAACAATTTATTCTCGATTTGTTGTAATGGCAGAACGTTTGAGTGATTGTGAGGTAATAGGAGTAATCTTTACTCGTACATTTTATTTTAAATCGATAAAACTATGTTGGAATTTACCAATGTTTTTTAAATAATACTGTGTTTCTGTGTGCTAATTTCTATAGCCGTGGTGGTCAAGAGGTAGTGACACCTGCCTTACAATCGTGAGGTCGTGAGTTCGAATCCCCGGTCCCGTACCAATGAGTTCTTTGGAATTTATGTACGGAATTTCACACCACTGGCTTTCCGGTGAAGTAAAACATCGTGAGGCAACCTGCATACGTCCGTAGAAGAAATTCGATGGCGTATGTGAATCCACCAACCCGCACTGGGCCCGCGTGGTGGACATGGCCCAATCACCCTTCGTGGGTAGGCCTACGTCCTGCAGTGGACTATTAAAAAGGCTGGTACAGTACTGTGTTTCTAAAGGTTAAGTTCTATTTGAGAAATTTGTAGTCTGTACGATTTAAAAAAAAAAGCACACTATTTTTGGGCTATTTTTTTATCTGTTTGCCAAAAAATATAATTGATTTTAGATTTTCTGCCGCTGTTTTAAGTTTGACAAGCTTTAAAATTTTATTTGTCGGCGTGACAAGCTCAGTGCATGAACAATTACAACATAGTTTCTGCCATTATGCTATTAGGTGGTATAGTTTATTATATCTTTGCTGCGTTACATAGAAAATTTGACGACTGTATGCATAATCTCAGTTTGCAAAATGAAGTTATCAGGGAAGTAAGCATAACACTGCACACATAAATAAGTTTGGATAGGTACATATATCTAATGAATCTACACTCTATTCTCTCTCGACTCTACTCTGTGCTTGACACTCCTAGTAGAAAGAGATAGAAAATTTTATAATCCCGTGTTCTTATTTGCTTTGCTGCTTCTGCCGCTGCTGGGTCGCTCGATAATAGTTCACTTACGTCCATTATTTGCATAAAATTATTCATAAATGTTACAGTGTAATATTATAAATGTTACAGTGTAATATTATAAATATTACAGTTACGGCAACATTAGAAACAGGAATAGGGCAATGGCTGAAGATAATCATCGAATCGCTATACACACGTAGGTACACACACACAAACTATACATTTCTGCGGATACTGCAGTCAATACTCTCCGGAACATGTATATACTATATATTATTTTATTTTTTATTATTATTATATTATCTTATTCTGCTAATGTAGTTCCCTGAAGGTAAACAGTATCTACAATACAAGCTTTTGCTTAGTGTAGGTACTGTGTACTAACTAAATTTGTAACTGCTAGCCGATAATATAAATGTGAATATTATTTATACCAACTTTATTAATAAGTGGCTATTATATCATGCAATAAAGAATTTATTTATTTATTTATTTAATAAACACCAATTAAGTTAACAATTAGTGTTTGAGATTCAGAGTAGCGCTAACTATATAGATATATGTATCTACTATTGCATGCTCAACGGCAAGCTTTGAGTTCATTTGATCAAGCAATTAACTTGCTTGTCCTTTCACCTTATTAGTTGCAAGTAAAAATCTCTGAACTCTTGTTGTATGTCGGTTAAAAAGTAACACATGTCCAAACGAGCTGGCGTAGCGATCGTCAGCGGGCGGAAATGCAGCAACTGCCGGATCGACTACGAACTAGGGTTATCAGTTTAAATGGGCATACCTTCTCTCTTCTGTGGGTATACCATACGGGTATCCAAAGTGTATGAACTTTGTGCAAAGTTAATCGTGAATAAAATTTTACAAATATTGTTATATAGCAATACACAGGTAAAATTTATTATATCTAATCTTCGAGAAAATATCTATGTAGTCACGATCGTGCAAAAAAGTGTCCGAGCCAAAACCCTGCCCAAACTCCGTAGTGAGCAGGCTTTTTAGTTAGTCGTATCGTAAGGCGAGTGTAAGCCGACTACAACGCAGTGCGATGACAAAGTGCTCGGTTACAAACACTAATTAGGCGACATAACGTCGAGATTCGAGAAAACTGGTCATTGCATTCAATTGTTTGATGTAAATATCTAAGTCGGTATGTATGACGGCACTCGGACATTTTTTTACTACTTTCACTTAGGGACTGTGGCTCTGTAGATATTTGCTCGAAGCATTTAATAGGTAATTTATTTTTTTTCAGGATATATAGTACCCTGGGACACTTTTCGACTTCATAAATGCATTAAACCAAATAGATTCTTCCTCCGTTGTTATGCGAACTAGTAACAAACACGTTTTTGGACTTATCTGTTTCATGGATAAAAATACTAGGTACTTTATATTATCAAGGGGTAGAGGTGAATGGCATAAACAAAGGAGGCCTCTGTCTAGCAGTGTGTTATTAAAAGGCTGATGACGATGGTATTACCAAGTGAGTTCAAAGTATACAGCCAGTGGGTTAATTAAAAAAATAGTAACCATAGTATTTTTATTTACGTAGGTAGGTACGTACGGAATTTGATATACTTTTCATTCGCTAAGCAGCTGGTTAAATGTCTTGTTTTAGTCGTGATTTAGGCCATGTCAGGTGGCAACCCTAACCGTGTGTGACTGCTGATTGCACACAAATATCGAAGGGTTATGTGGGCCACGACGGTTATGAGGTTTCATGGTTCTTTCGTCTATTAGTTTTGGTAATTAACTGCTTTTGGAATAAAATATTAAAAGAGAGCCGATTGGGCTCTCGATTTATAATTTTTTTGGAACCAACTGACGTTAAAAATGATAGGTACGAAAGCAACACCCTCAACTTTGATACACAAATCTATTCGACACATAGATATAAAATTAGTTCTTTTCTATTCAATTGGTGATAGGAAAAGGAGAATGGACAAACTGGTCTAAAAATATATACGTTTGCCCGCAGGGATAGCATATACCTAGAGCATTTGGTAGATTATTTTATGCATTAAAAAAAGTTCGACAGCGGTAAAATTCAACCTTCAGAAACCGATTTATTTTATTTTAAGGAATAGTAATAAATAATAAGATATGAATGTGTATTATTTACATTGTAAATAAATATTATGTAAAAAGCTTCTATTTATTTCTTAATTTTCGTACAACATTAACTTTAAACGTAAACATTGTATTAGGTTACTAAAAAAATTAAATCTCAATTGTAATTACAATACAAAATATCTCCAAAACCGTGAGTTCGAATTCAATGAGATTTATTATGCAAAGCCTTTGAATTACACCTACAAATTGGCAATAGTGTCAACTCTGCAGGCGTTTGGACCAACGTCCTTATATTTTTTCCCAATCTCCTTTATTTACCAGCCACTGCCAGGTACCTAAGCCGACGTTCTAGAAGTTTACGGCCCCTTCGTCCACTCATGGTAGGTATTACGTTAAGGTGACGCATTGATAAACTATTGTTTCAAAAAATCGAGTACCGCGCCCCGCACTCCGACAAATTTTACGCGGTCGCGCTCGACAGGATCGGCGGGTGGCAGTGAGTTTTTAGGTAAATTTACTCTTGATGTACCTACAAATAAAAAAAATTTTTTAGGTCTGTAAAATAGAAAAATGATGTGGTTATTTTATTCGTAAAAAATAATGGGGTGTTGTCGCTGATAATTCTGAGCATTGGAATTATTAAACTTTTTTGTTAAGACATTTGTAAGTTTTTTTTAATAAAGCCGGTTACATTTCAGAGTTTGTCAGGTTCATAAAATTTTTAAAGATTTTCCCTTAACTATGATATTTTTTTAATTTTGAATCAATATCCTCCTCCTCGTCCTCTCACATCGCGCATTTAAAAGTATTCGTTATCGTGTTTCTCGGTCCGATGCCTCATCTTAACAACCTTTCGCTGGCCTATGTCGGAAACTATCAAACATAAAAGAAAAAAATCTGTAGAAATAATAGTATGGAAAGGTTATAAATCAATACTTTTAGAGATACAGTAAATGACGGGAAACGCAATCTCGGTAAACTCACACAGCAGCGGTGGCGTGACGATATCCTAAAGTTTTGCGGCAACAATAAGACTGGCACATGAAAAAGATAATTGGCGAAAGAAGGAAGACGCGCAACATATGCTTATATTGCAGTGGGCTGAAATAAGCTGGTAATAGTGATGACGAAGTACTGATGATGTATTTCCGACGAAAATTCCACTCTCACATTATACTTACCTACCAGTCGACTGAATATGCACAATAGCTCCGTCATCAGCTCCCGCTGTTGTATCCCAATCACTCCAATGTTGTGTAGCCCACTTATTCCGCAATGTTTCTAAATGTTGCGCGACAAAGGACAAGGGCCCTCGGCCGCGGATGTATGGACCGAACGTTACTACGTAATTGGCCACTTGAGTTTTAAGGGATACCGGAAAGGGAAGGCGGTTTGTAGAGTTAACAAGACGGTAGAGACGATTTTCGGGGAACATTATTTAATCATCATTACTTATCTCCAAAAGCTTCAAATGTTCAAGGCTCAGTTGTAAGGCTCATTCAGCTAACCTGGATAAAAATACACTTAAAGATCTTTGATTACTACCACTATTTATCAAAAATAAAGGTTTTTATTACTTTTTAACAGGCTTTTATTAGTTTCATCTGTATGTTTATGACCAACCCCTTTGAGCTCGATTTTGACCCACTTACTTGGGCGATCAGATTTTTTTCAAACTTTGCACAGCTATCAAAGACCAATGACTTTGCATTTATAAAAAACAAAAAAATATGACTCCTTAGCGTATTTTTTAGTTTTTTTTTAAAATATATTATTATTTTCATTCATAAATGTCTTTGACTCTTACTTAATTCCTCAGAATACATCCCTCTAAGTTAATAGACCAAGTAATGCAAGCGATTAGTTTGGCACACAATTGAGTATAATACCTATTATAATTTAAAGTTACTACCTCTATTTTAGAAAACAATGTGTTATAGAGTTGTCTGCTACAACTCAAATAAGTCAGTTCGAAATAGACCGGCTGGCTAGCCCTGGTGTCAGAGTTTTTAAGCCGCCTGAAGGCCTTTGACATGGCTAAACGGTTAAAACAACCGGGGGCTACAGTTTTACGCGTCGTCCGAGCCACGGTAGCGCTCATGCAGTTGTTAAATGTCACCCGCAGTCACCCATCCAAAGACTGACCGTATTGAACAACACCAATAACAATATTTCTAACCGACTTCCAAAAAAGAGGAGTACATAGAACGTTCGATAGTTTCGCTAATTGTGAACCGAATCGAATTTTTTTTAGTTCGAAAGGGTATACTCCTGAGGTGGTCCCATTTAAATTTTAAAGAAATCGGCTGAGTTGTTTTTGATAAATCAACAATAATGTAAACATTCGAGCGAAATATTCGAATTTTGTACACGATGGTAGGCGGTTTAGCCATTTTTTGCGAAAAATAATTATTTGACCGACCAAACAGAGGAGGTTATCAATTCGACGCGTATATTATACATTTTGAAATATGTACCTACTTAATTAAATGTACATAACTTTTTACGGAGTAGTCCGATTTCGATGGTATTTTTTTCGATGGTACTTTTTACGGAGTAGTCCGATTTCGATGGTATTTTTTTCGATGGTACTTTTTACGGAGTAGTCCGATTTCGATGGTATTTTTTTGTTTGCTACATAATAGGTACTTCAGTAGTACTGTACTGTACCGGCCTTTTTTTAATAGTCCACTGCAGGACGTAGGCCTACCCACGAAGGGTGATTGGGCCATATCCACCACGTTGGCCCAGTGCGGGTTGGTGGATTCACATACGCCATCGAATTTCTTCTACGGACGTATGCAGGTTGCCTCACGATGTTTTCCTTCACCGAAAAGCCAGCGGTGGTCAAGAGGTAGTGACACCCGCCTTACAATCGTGAGGTCGTGCGTTCAAATCCCTGGTCCCGTACCAATGAGTTCTTTAGAATTTATGTACGGAATTTCACACTTCAGTAGTGGTCCCGTTTAAATTTATTGAAATCGGCTGAACCATTTTTGATAATCAACCATAATGTAGAAATTACTACATCGATACTTGCGAACTATTCAAATTCTGTAAACGTTTGAAGCCGGTTATGAATTTTTTTGCGAAAAATAAATAATTGTTGCGTGTCCGCTGTAAACATTACAGCTCTACGTACTTAGGAGACCGGAGGGCAGTAAGTATCGTGCAAATAAAGCAAATCCGGTAATCGCCTGCGGCCTAACCCATTACAGGTGATGCTTAGGTACATACTGCTATTTATTCTATGACTTCTTGAGATGATCTTTGTATTGTATGAACTTTTATTAGTATACCTTTTTTATTGAAGTCTGTGTATTTGTAGCGTTCGTAGTTCGACTATACTCTATAAAATATAGTTTGATCTCTGCGACAGCTGTCAGAAAAATCACGCCTATTAAGTCCTTAATTTCTTAATAGTAATAGACAGTACTTGTCAATGCCATACTTTATGGGCATGCCGATTAGTAATGGGCGACGAATGATCGTGACCACAGAGTTTTAGATAGAGTTTTATTTAAAATATCGATAGTTTATACTAACGGTATTTTAAATAAAGCTTAATTTATCATTAACTAGCTGCCCGCCCCGGCTTTGCTCGGGTACGATTGGCTAAAGAAGACAAATTTTATAAGCATGGTGCCTATATACTTACCATGTAATGTACGCTCATGCTAGACATACAGGATGAACGATGATGCTGAGTTATAACCTACCCAAATCGCGGGAGTTCCTGTAGTCTTAAACTGTTCGACTATTTACGTAAAAGAAATATAGTATTGGCCTATCTAAATAAAACTGAGTTCGTATGTGTCGGGTGGCTGTACATAATATATAGCCCTGATTTCAGAAAATGACAATGAAGAGAATGAAAGAGACGGTTAAAATATTAGAGATCCACAGTTTATGTAAGATGGTTTCTTGATCTTGTCTTCACTTGAGAACTTTGTAACACATTGGACCATCAGTTCTACTTGTACGAATTGTGCCCTACCTAAGGCTTCTTCAATTTGCTAACCCAAAAAGCTGTGATGGAAGGAATCGAAGCGCTGGCATGCAACGTGTTCCGGTGGTCTCGACCAGATCTTAGATTCACGTGAAGACCTTCGCTACACTTGCCAATACATTGTCTTCATTCGAGAACTTTAAGGTCCCATTGACAATTCGTTTCACAAACTGTGTGTCAGGACTCATACCTATAGGGGCGTAGCTACCGCAGTATCAGCCGTATCAATAATACGGGCCCTCCGAGCTACAGGGACTTTAACGTGTGTAAGCAAAACTTAGTAAAATGTTATCCACAATGTCACTTAATCTCGTGCTTCCCGAAAAAAAATCATCTCATTTTTTCTCGGGTTAAGTGTTCGCCCAAAAGTTGTCTATAGAGGCAGAAATTTTAGAACAACTGAAATCGTCTTCAGCTATACTTACTTAGCTGATACAGGTAATTAAATTCTATTGAATAAATTTGCCGAAAAAAAGTCAAGAAAAGTGTAAATTTAAATTGAATTGTTAGGCAAGCTCAATTTCTAGGAGGAAGTGACAACTTATTAATAACCGTTTTACCACAAAAGTTTTACGCACGCTTCAGATAATGTTTGACAGTACAAATTGCACAGTTAAACTGTGTTTAAAGCGTGTTTAAATCTTTTGTGGTAAGGCGGTATATATTTATTTCAATTTAATGCCAGTATTTTTGTTTCTTTTGTGAGAAATGAGTGATTTGGGCACCCTAACTATTTTTGATTCAGGGCTCCTCCAAAGCACGCTACGCCACCGCAAACCTATATTCACTACCAATAAAACATAAATCGACACACTATTGGCGGAGATATATAGCCGTGGTGGTCTAGTGGTACTAACGCCTGTCCTCGTGAGGTGGTGGGTTCAAATCCCGATCCCGTATCAATGAGTTTCTTTGGAACTTATCTACGGAATTTCAAATCATAGGCTTTTCGGCAAAGGAAAATAATGTGAGGCAACCTGCACCAACCCGCACTGGGCCAGCGTGGTGGATATGGCCCAATCACCCTTCGTAGGTAGAACTGTATGTCCTGCAGCAGTGGACTATTAAAAAAAGGCTGGTATAGGTACAGGTACATTAATAGCGTAGATTTTATGTAGGTAGGCACGTAATAAGAATATGACTGCCACTCTCGCTACTCAATAGATTACTACGCGATCGCGGTTTCATCAAAATTATATGCAGTAAGTAAAAGAAAACGACTTTTTTTTAAACACTGGAGACGATAATTTTACATTTAATGGCCTTTATGAATCCGGCAACCCACGCTGGACCAGCATGGTAGATATGGCCCAATCACCCTTCGTGAGCAGGCCTATGTCCTACAGTGGACTATTAAAAAAGGCTGGTAGGTATATGTATGTACATTGTACAAAGTACAGGAATAACCAAACGGGGTGAGCGGCGACCACGGAACTTTTTATAATACTTACATTTTTAAACTCGTGATATCTTTGTAATAAAATGTCTGAATTAAATAATTTAAAAAGTGGCATAAAGTTATTGAAATATTTTTGAATCTGAAATAATTTATTTTGATAAGGATTAATACCAAGATACAATTTAAGATCCTTTTCTTGCGACGGCATTTAAATTAATTTTTAAGAATAAAATAACAGTTATTGTGGCTTAACTATAATAGTTAGATGTATGCTGTCGCGACACTTTTTGTAAATAATGGTGTGTTCTGCAAATTCGTAGTACATTATTTTATTCTATCATCAATAGTTTTCGCAGCGCACGCGACGTAAGGAATTTTTCGGGTCTTTTTTTTAAACCTTATGTTACATTATTGGAGTTTTAGTAAGGATCCCTATTTTTTTTTTAAATATAATATAGCCTATGTTACTCAGGGATAATGTAGCTTTTCAAAGGTGAAAGAAGTTTTGAAATCGGTCCAGTAGTTTCGGAGCCTATTCATTACAAACAAACAAACAAATCTTTCCTCTTTATAATATTATATATATTATATTATATTAGTATATTAGTATTAGTATATTAGTATTAGTATTAGTATATTAGTATTAGTATTAGTATAGATTTTTAATATAATAACATTATTTACATGTGTACATACTTTTTTTTTATTTTATTAAATGACAGTACTACACTACTACTACAAAGAAAGCAATTGGATCATCCACAGACCCTTGAAGGTCTAAAGATAATCCAAGTGCTCAAGCCCACTGCCAGTTGGCAGCGTGCCCAGCATGCTGGCAGCATTGCCACGCTGAATGGCAATGCTTATACGTTGAGCCAAATAAACACCAGCATTTTGGTCACGCGTCGCATCCACCAGACGCTCAGAAAGACTTTTGAAAACGAGATGAGCTCCCGGCCCCCACGGACCCAAAGTCTCAACTCCAAATGGCTCAAATATGTAACCACTACCGAGTTTAGCATATTTGCGCCGCTTGTGCTGCTCAGCCGAATATACTTGATCTTAAATAATAGTAAGTAAATAAAATCCAATTTCTCACTAACAACTACTCATTCGATTTCATTACAACATTGTTTGATTATCGATTTTTTCCACCACTATCCCAACTCTAAAAATGTCAATGTCACTGTCGCAGAGATCAAGCTATCTTTTATGCAGTATAGGTGTTTGTCAGCGATCACCGAAATTAAGCAACGACCCGCACGTTCAATATTTGGATGGGTGACCGCGTTGACATTTTCCAACTGAGCGCTACCGTTGCTTGAATGACACGTGAAATTGTAGGTCCCGGTTGTTTTAACCGTTTAGTCAGAGGCCTTCAGGCGGCCTAAAAACTCTGTCACCATCGGGCTTAGCATACGGACCATAAAACAATACCATCGACGTGTCAGAACTTGACAGAATTATGATGAAGCATATTATATCTGTCACCTTTGCACACGTCGATAAATTGTTGTCGTGGTCTTGTATGCTAAGCTAGCTGGGGTAGCCACCCGGTCTATTCGAACTTTTTCCCGGTCTATTCGAACTTTTTCCCGGTCTATTCGAACGTTTTCTTAATATACATTTGAATTTGAGGGTTACTTCACTTACTTCACTATATTGTTACTGCACCAGCGATAGTCCACAGCAGGACGTAGGCCTACTTACAAAGGGAATTAGGGCTATATTCACCACCCTGGCCTAGTGCGAGTTGGTAGCTACCTGCTAGCTAGCTGAGTGCTACTTTATTTTTTTGTATTTTTTATCACTACATACCCCTTATTTAGAATATAATAATTATTTTTCGTAAAAAATGGTACAACCGATTACAATCCAGTACAAAATTCGATTAGTTCGCTCATATCAATGTATACAATTTTTACATTACTGTTGGTTTTTCAGAAACTGCTAAGAGCCGGTTCCAAAAATAATAATGGAACCACCTCCGAAGTAGGTACATATCCTTTCGAATTAGAAAAGATTTTTAAATCGGTTCACATCAATGATCATACAAAAGAAATACTTACATACAGACGAACATAGAACCTCCTCTTGTTTGGAAGTCGGTTAAAATACAGGATGCGAGTAATTACGTAATTAGTAGGTACTTCAAAACAGGAAGTGAACAGAGAGGTAATCTGAGGATTAAAGTCTATTGTACAAAATGAAAGGCTAAGGATCAGAACGGTAAAATGATTATTTAAGTAACAGTTTATTGATTGAATACTTGCCTCATTTCGCATTTATAATAAATAAAAATCTTTCTGAAAAACTCCTTTATTCTTATTTTTTGTACTATAATGTACCTATAGGTATAGGTAATGTATAAGTAGATATTTGTTTGATTTAGTGAATAAAGCTCGAAACATACTATCGGACGCGGCTGACGGACGCGACTGACAGCCGCGACTTAGAAATGTGCACAGTCTTAAAACATCCGGTGTGCCAGATCGCTCTCGGACGTCCGAATGCTCAAGGTCGTCCGAAGGTGACGTCCGCGACTTATGTCCGATAGTGTGCACGGCTAAGTATACTTTCATAGTCTAGGTCGCGGCTGTCAGTCGCGTCCGTAAGCCGCGTCCGATAGTATGTTTCGAGCTTAAAACTTTCGTTTCCATAATACAACTGTACACCCTCATCTTAATAAATCGCCTCCATCGTAAGGTTGCCTGGAAGAGATCGCTTTAAGCGATAAAAGCACCAGTTGTCGCGCTAGTATTTTAATCCAATCAATCTCGCGCTGTTAATTAATAACTGTGTATGAAGCTGTTCTTCTATTTTATCGGTGTGAACAATAAACGGTATATCTATCTATACAAGTATCGACTTTGATAAATATTGGACCAAAAACTCTGCACAAAATACCATTAAAAATAAACCCATGAATGCGACATCACATAAATATTTTGCTATCGAAAAAATGCTATAAATCCGAGTAATGAGCGGGGCACACATACAGTGTGAAATACCATAGCGAGAGGAGAACTGGTTACTGAGGACAGAATAACCTCTGAAACTATCTCGTTAAATAGCGGTATAGATATTTACGAACATCAACAATTGCATTTTGAAATTAATTGTGACTAATGAGATGAGCAAATTATTTCCTTTATGACAACATAATTGTTATAAAGAAAAGTCGCTTTTTTGCTTGTCTGTTTGTGTATCCGCTCAGATTGTATAGACTACATAACCTATTGCAATGTGGTTTTCAATATGTTTTCGAATATTTTTTCCGAAAGGTCATAGTAATTCATCGAAAGTAGAAAGGTCGATAGTCGAAAGGTGATTCATATTATTATATTATTTCATTCGGGCTGCTAGCCTTGTATATTTTTTTAGCAACCTAGCACCATTCCGCGTGTTATGCGCACGCGTCATTCACTATATGCGAACTACTGCACGAATGCGGGGTCACCACTTTCATTTAGTAAAAGATAAACCATTTGCTTCGTAATACAGTGTACCTACCTACATATAACTAGTTCAGAGCTATGTATTCAAAGGCCTCACCGTCCACTCTCCCCTCGACACTATAATTATATATTTTGTTGTTATGTCTTGGCTTGTAATTACTGTGACAATTGACTTTGTTTTCTTTACAGTGTTAAGCATTTTGTGAATGTGTTGATGTATATAGTATAGGCAGATTAAACAAATAAAATAGTTAGTAAAATTACTTGTCCAATATAGGTATGACGATATGTAATAAGGTCAATTTAAAATTGGTTGTCTGTAAAGTCGGTTTACGGGCTATAATTTTATGTGATAACGTCATATGTAAACATTAAGCTAAATAGCATAGTTCTGTTTCTTTTTCACTTTAGGCATTCGATAGAGAGAACGCTTTTTACGTTGCTATTTAATTTACGCTGGCGCCTCTATAATCGGTCTTATTATTGAATCAACAACTGAAACAAGCCGAACACATATGCTGATCGTGCTTCTCTATCGGTTGTTCCGCGCTATCGCGTGCACGGTCAGCTTTTTTGGAACGTATCATTTTTGGTACGTGCAGCCGGCGTTCATCTATTTATAAGATGTTATCACGTCAAAAATATTTAATTTTTTATCGTATATGTAATAAGATTGACTGGTTTGCCGGTTAATTCGTGAGTTAACCGGTTAAATACCGCTTTAGACTCGACCATTCCTCACCGGAGAGTATGGAACTCATTACGGGCACGTGACACGGCCTCACCGCCCACTCGCCCCTCGACACTGTTATATTTCGACTCGACAATGAGTTATTGAGTGCGCGGAAAGCTCGTGTGTTAACCGGTATTAATGTTCTGCTTTTGACGAGTAATCGGGTAAAAGTTCATTTGAATATTTGTCTTAATTTTCATGGAGCGGGTTTCGTGATGACCTGGTTATTGTGACATTAGAAAAAAAAATCTTATGTAACGTATTATTAGATAACTCAGAAAAATATCTCAAATAATATAATTGATAGTTAAGATTCAATAGTACAGCGGCAGTCACGATTGAATTCGTTAGTAAATATCTATAACAAGTTTTAAATCCGTAATTGAACTCTTGTTCAACGTACAATTGTGACAAAAGTTATACATACTTAACACTTTCACAGTCCCAGTACAAAGTTACGAACTGTATTCATACGTCCACCTACAATCTCACAGTACTAGCTTGAAAAAACTGGCAACATTTTACGGAGACTCTTTTAAAATTTTTGGTAACCTAATTATATAACCATACGTCCATGAGACTCTTTTTGTTCTTGTTCATACGTCCAGTCAAATCAAAATCATCAATTTTACTTATAAATTGTGACTCCAACTAGAGTCGTGGACGTGTGACATGGTATAGATATGACTCCTTTTGGAGTCATTGGACAGTGAACGTGTTAAGTAGTTGGCAGCAGAGTGTTAAAGATCCAGTGCTCATTTCGAGCTAGATGTTTTAACAATCATTACAGTAACCAGTTACTTCCTGTTCCTAGTGTAACCGAATACACATAAACATATTGCACCACAGATTTGAATAATCAATCGTCACGTCACCAGCTATTAACTTAGTGGAAATGTCCTATAAGTACGATAATTTAGCAGTGGAAGCTTTATCGCGAGTCATCAACCGCTCACTGTTAATTGCGCTTGATTGATGACGCAATACAAATGTCAAATTACCCTACAAATGTGTGCTGCGCGACAAAGGCCGCGTCGCCCGCGCGCCGTATTTTTCTAATTGAATCATATGTGATTTATTATTGGTCTGATGATGTATCATTCTTTCAACAGCAGCCGCGGCTCACCCCAGCCTTGCGGCCCCAATTATTGCTACAAATGTTCACGTACGCGATTTTTTTACGGGCGCTATTGAAGCTGTCAGCCAAGTTTCAATTTGCCTTAAAATATTTTGGGTCAGTAACATTTGGTGTTCGGACAATAAGCAATGCAAAGTAATGAAATTGTATCTCTTTGACCCCATTATAGGTATATTTTAAAGGAAATATACTTGGATCCTATCAAAATGAAGCGAAATGGGTGGAGCTGAGCAGAGCGTTAGAGTCTATATGCTCATGACTGAAATGACACATTTAATTGGAAAAGAAAAATAACCGAAAAACTGCTCTTCTTTGGTATTTAACAACACAAATGTATACAAATGGGTCTATATTTTAAAATTGAAATAATTTTCAAGTTCTTCGATAGATAAAACTTTTAGAGCTCTTCTTCGGTGATCAATTAACACAGCCGACCGAAAACTCATTTGCTGATCACGGTAAATGTACAGCTAGCCATTTAAATGCTCCCCTTTTTAACTGCCGCTCCAACGCTGTTTTACCCCTCTTTCCTTTTTTATCGCAATGAGTAATCGATTTTTGGAGTTTATTGAAGAATAGCGAGCGTAATAACTTTAAATAGACGCGTGGAGCCGTGCGTTTGTTGTTCTTTGTACTGCTTTGAAGATGAAATCTCTCACGGGCTTTTAAAGTGCGATTTTTACAGATGGTGTTGTGTTGTGATGTGTACCTTCGTCGTAAATTGTGTTTTTAATATTGCTACTCAAAAGATAAATGGTGCTTCTACTGCAAGGCTTGTAACGCTTTAGCTTGTGTAATGTGTACGTATGTAATACGCTAGTGACTATTGTCTGAGTATCGTTCTATTTTTTCTGTGCCTTTAGTTATTGTTTTGAAACTTAAGTTTTAAGCGACCACCTCTACAGGGTTATTTCTATTCAATTAGCATACTTTTAGGGGTTTATTCTGTACATCAACACTAACAACTTTTGTTCTATAATGTTTAATCTGTGTGTATTTTATGTCGAATAAATATTATTTAATTTCAAATTATTTCATTTCATTTCTACGACTTTTTTCTAAACTCAAAAAAAACAACTGACCCACACATTTGTCAC
Organism: Hypomecis punctinalis; assembly: GCA_949316475.1. NCBI lineage: Eukaryota > Metazoa > Arthropoda > Insecta > Lepidoptera > Geometridae > Hypomecis > Hypomecis punctinalis. The sequence goes on along the minus strand of OX438814.1, from coordinate 14,910,801 downwards.
GGGCGAACGATATTTTTTTTAGGGACATAAACTTTTTTTGAGTTTTGCCAAAAGTCGCAGAACAAAAGTTGTTAGTTTTGATGTACAGAATAAGCTCCTAAAATAATGCTAATTGATTAGAAATAACCCTGTATAAGCGATATAAACATGACTTGCACCACAAGATTGTCTGGTTGTAAACCGTTGTAAAAAGTATAAAACATATTGGGTTTCTATGATAAAATGTTACCCGTGGTAGGTACTCAGAACTGGTAATATCCGTCATATTTTGTTTGATTTTGTATTAAAGTTTTACGGTAATAACACGGGAAGTTTTTATTGCTGTTCTGACAATTTTAAACTGTAGTAGTAAGAAGAGCAATTCATTTACCATTGTTACTACTGGTAGTAAGATTGGTAGTAACACTGGACTGGTAACAAACGGGGCTTTGGTTCAGTAGTAGACATCAAATTGTTGATGATTATCACGATAACCACCTTTACAGGAAATTTCTCTATACAACGGACATTTTATTCTAGGATATCATTATCCTCATCATTATGACAATTGTACTCTTATCTTCCAAACGCCAACATAGAAATTGAAAAAAAAAAATTAGATTCAACGTGTCGTCAACGGAACAGTAGATTTTTTGTGGTTTCGTGGTTGATCCCATGGTAAAGGTTGGTCGGGACGGTGAGTACGATGATATCCTTTAATGTGCCGGTAGTCTAGTAGGTAAGTAAGTAAAGAAAATCCCGTATATAACCACTAACACTGACTCTAAGCGACAATGACGGTAATATATATATGTACTAGCTTTTGCCCACGGCTCCGCCCACGTGGTATTTTGACTTTTGTGCTATCCCACAAGAACCTCTTACTTTTTCGGGATAAAAAGTAGCCTATGTCACTTTCCGGCCTTTAAACTATATCCATACCAAAAATCATGTCAATCCGTTGCTCCGTTGGTGCGTGAAAGAGGAACAAACCGACAGTTTTTTCGGATTTATAATATTAGTGTGATATCGTGCTCCTCGACGTGTCCGTCAATGGCGACCCCTGGCTAGATTGTTAGCGGTTGTGAGCTCTAGGGCTCGCAAAACCGAATTTGACGATAATTATGACGGTATTACCTACATTCTAAATATTTTTGTACAGTGTTCTTGACTACTATTACCAACACTATTCCATTTCAGCTCGGGCCGCCCCTGGGCGCGCACAATGCGCCGGGCCACAATGTGCGCGCTCGCTGGAAACTGCATCAGCTGATGAGACGCTGATGAGAGTGCTGCCAGCGTGTGGCACGCAAGTTCAGCTTTTACAGACTAGAAGAAATTAAAAGTAGAACTTTTTTTGTCTTAACTGAGTAAGATTAAAATTTTTACAAGCTATTATTGGGCGATTCGCCCCGCGGGGCAAACCGCTTGCGGGGCAAAACGCCTTTTTAACTTGCTATGGATGTACCTATGTAACTATGTATGTAAGTTCGGGAGGAATCTTGCAAGTTAAATTGGGAACCTTTTTAAATTCACTAGATATTTTCATGGATAAAGTGAGTAGATTACCGTTTATCTTGACTGGAGACTTAAATGTAAACATAATGGATACCTTTAATGATAATACAAGCCTAGAATATCAGTGTTTTATGAGCGAATATGGTCTTCTTCCTGTAATCACCCAGTTAACCAGACAATCATCGTGTTTTGACCACATTTACGTAAAAAACGCTGGAAATATTGAATCCTTAATTGGCGTAGTATGTCAAACCGTAATCACGGATCATTACCCGACTTTTGTGGGTCTGAGTCTTTCTAAAACCAAACCAGCTAGGCCGGATCGTTTTCGATTCAAAAGAGATTTCGAGGCGATTAAGACTGATCTTGCAAAAACCGATTGGACTTTCATCTATGACTCGAATGATATTAATGCTGTTGTAGAAGCATTCTCAAAACATTTTTCAGATACCATTAACAAACATAGTAAACACATCAAAATTAGTAGATCTAGGTACAATTTAAAACCATGGATAACTCCTGGGTTGATGCGCTGCATGAAACATCGTGATCGGCTTCATCTTCGTTCGAAGAAAGACCCAGATAATAAAGTCCTTCAAGTTACCTATACGCGCTACCAAAACTTCTTTGTAAACCTATTAAGGAAAGTGAAAATTGAATATGAAGAAAAAGAACTAAGAGAAAACAAAAAGAACCCTAAAAAACTTTGGCAGTCAGTAAAAAATATCTGTCACCTAAATACTACGAAAACAGAACCAAAAGAGCTGCTGGAATTAGAAGGCTGCAAAAATATTCAAGAATCAATTGAGCGCACCAATCATCATTTTTGTAATGTTGGCAAGAAATTAGCAGACAAAATTCTCGCTGATACGAGGAAAACTCAAGAGGATTTGGCAAGATCAGTTCGCATTTCTAAATCACCATCAAATTCATTTTTCATGTCTCCAACAGATTATGAAGAGATTGAAACCTTAATTAGGAACCTACATAATGGAAAGGCACCAGGCATTGATAGTTTGACAAATGATCTGATTAAGCATGTTAAAAATGAAATAATGATGCCTCTCACATATATATTTAACTTGAGCTTATCAAGTGGGATTTTCCCGAACGATTGGAAGGTTGCCTCAGTGTGCCCTATTCATAAAGGCGGTTTCAAACTCTCACTTGAAAATTATAGGCCCATATCCCTTTTAGACGTTTTTTCAAAATTGCTGGAAAAAATAGTTAACATACGGCTATTAAGCTTTTTAGAAATGAATCAGCTAATTTCATCGAGGCAGTTCGGTTTCCGAAGGGGTAAATGTACAGATGATCCTGTTGCTCTCTTGACAAACGTTGTGTCGTCTCTGTTGGATAGTCAAAAATGCTGTGTAGGTGTTTTCTTAGACCTAGCGAAAGCGTTTGACACTGTTTCCGTTCCTATTCTTTTGAGAAAACTTAGAGCCATGGGAGTTCGAGGAGTGGCTTTGAGTTGGTTCAAGAGTTATCTAACGGAGCGGAGACAGTGTGTGAGAATATCCCAGACAACCAGCAATGCAGAATTGATTAGTTTTGGAGTCCCACAGAGCAGCATTCTTGGACCAACATTATTTATTCTCTATACAAACGACATACACGATGTGGCTATTAAAGACGCGGAGATTTTGTGTTATGCGGACGACACTGCAGTCATTTTCCACGGTCAGACATGGGCAAACGTTTGTGCCTCTGCTGAACGGGGTATGACTGTTGTGTCGGGATGGTTGCAGAGAAATCTTCTCACATTAAATACAAAAAAGACCATGTACGTATGTTTTTACAAGACAGCCGTCTCAGCTCCAAGTGAAACCGTTAATATTAAAATCCACAGTCGGAGTTGCGATTTGAATGTGCCATGCAGCTGTGAGTCATTAAACCGCTCAAAAGTCATCAGGTATCTTGGTATACATTTAAACGAAAATCTCAGATTTAGGACGCATATTGACATACTATCGGCTCGTGTCAGAAAAATTATAAATGTAATGCGAAATCTAAGAGAGGTTGCAAGTAGGGAAATCTTAAAAGAAATTTATTATTCACTTTGTCATTCCCTGATAACCTATTGTATTACCTGCTGGGGAAGTGCTGCTAAAACACACATGTTGCGAGCTGAAATAGCACAAAGGTCTGTTTTAAAGGTAATGCTTATGAAACCCTTTAGGTACCCGACGACTAGCTTATATGAAGAGGCCGGAGTGCTCAATGTTCGCCAACAATTCATTCTTAGTTCCTCACTCAAAACCCATAAATTATGGCTAGGCTCACCGGATTATGATTTGCTTGCATCTCGTCGGGTTTACAGACTGCCATTGACTTCAGTTTGCACTTCCTTTGCTCTTCGCATTGGTGAATTTGTTAAAACTTATGTATATAACGAAGTTGCTCGGCGCTGTGATATACGTAACAAAAGTGTTAACGAAGCGAAACAAATCATAAAAAAATGGCTTAGAACATTGGATTACGAAGGCACAGAATCTATATTAAAAATCATTACCTAACTGTTATCATTTTTTATCATAAATATTATGTAATAGATTTTCTTTTTAAATATTATGTATATCGTATGGAATATTAAAATGCTTTTTCTATATTTATCAATGCTGAAAATTGTATTCTGTCTTATTGACGAGGGTTTTGTCTCCGCAATTTGTAAAAACTGGATTTACAGGCTTGCCTAGTGAGGAAACCAATAGACATTGTTTGAAAAATTGTATAAAAACTACTAAATGCAAGACAGCTCCTTGTGTATCGCAGATTTGATCTTTTTGTTAACTGTGTGTATATTATGTTTGTTTTTGCATGAATAAAATATTTTTAATTTTTTTTCAATTTGACCAACTTCCCGGTTTCCGATTGAGCTGAAATTTTGCACACATATGTATATCGCTTGACAATGTAATAAATACTATGGAGCTGATCTGATGATGGAGTCGGAAGGTGGCCATAGGAACTCCTGTACTAAACAAGATAAACCCGTCGTGTTTGGGCTCGATTTATTTGTCTTGACCAGCACTCTGCTGCTACATAATGTCCAGGATCTCAAAAGCATGTATTTTTAATAAGTTATTATATTTATAATAATTTATTTAATCGTGAATATATGTTCGCGCTTGGCCACCAACTCGCCTGATGGTAAAAAACTTTGAAAAATCTTGGTATGTCCAGTTAAAGATGACAACAAAATGATTTAATTTGCTTTTCCATCTGGACACGAGTTGAAATCCTTGCGAGTCGAGTTAGAGCCTAACCCGCTACGCTGTGGTCGTGGATGACAGACTTAGGAGATTCCGATCCGTTCTGCTTCAGCACATTATGTACAAATATAATTCATTGAAAATAAAGTTACAAGATATTATGTACACATAATTTCTATATCCCAATTATTCCAAATTAATTACATACTGACCAGCTCGGTCACCACGGTCTCTCTTGCTCAAGAAGCGCTGGTCGGATTGGACGCCACGCCAGCCGATGTCATACGCAGGGCTTTTGTCACCGCTAATATCGCAGCCGTACTCGAACCGAGTGGGTTGGCGCGTGGTGATGGCAAAAGGCCTGACGGCATGACGCTGGTCCCATGGAAGTGTGGACGGCCCTTAGTATGGGACGCAACTTGCGTCGATACTTTGGCACCGTCACATCTTCCTGAGACTCAGAGTAGGGCTGGAGCGGCGGCCAATTCGGCTGAGCAGCACAAGCGGCGCAAATATGCTAACCTCGGTAGTGGTTACATATTTGAGCCATTTGGAGTTGAGACTTTGGGTCCGTGGGGGCCGGGAGCTCATCTCGTTTTCAAAAGTCTTTCTGAGCGTCTGGTGGACGCGACGCGTGACCAAAATGCTGGTGTTTATTTGGCTCAACGTATAAGCATTGCCATTCAGCGTGGCAATGCTGCCAGCATGCTGGGCACGCTGCCAACTGGCAGTGGGCTTGAGCACTTGGATTATCTTTAGACCTTCAAGGGTCTGTGGATGATCCAATTGCTTTCTATGTAGTAGTAATGTAGTATTGTCATTATATAAAAATTAAAAAAAAATTACATACTTATATTCGTAAAAAAATAACATTACATTCGTCTGCTATACCTAATTAAAAACGCTATTAAATATGTATAACAAGTAAAATGTGTCGGTACATCATTATTCGTTACAAAAATACATGTTCAACATTTTAACATTCAAATGAACTGAAAATAAATACGAGTAACCATGCAGCGGCTCCGCGGCTCCCCGCGAGGGTTGTCAGGCGCGAGTTTCCGCGTCACCAGCCGCCGACAAAACGCGGTGTATGCACGCAGTGACACCCCTAATGTGACTGCTTCTATGCCCCTGCAGTGTGAGGTTCGCAGATCTGTCTGAGCTTTGTACTAGGGCTGATAACTAAAAATAGTAAGCATTTATTCGATTTTATCATAGACGCTTCTTGTAGTGCAGGAATAGGTATTATGTAGTAATACGATCAACGTGTATTGTATTGCTTACTACAAGTTATCGCTTCATTTCTAAAAGATTCTTGTATTTATTAGGCTGTACTGTACTGTACCAGCCATTTTTATAGTCTACATACTGCTGAACATATAGTATACTATTTATGAGACATGAATTGCAAAACACTCATTGGTACGGACCAGGACTTGTTTGAACCCGTGTCCTCATGATTGTAAGGCAGATGTTACTATTACTAGACTACCACGACTATATTAAGTTTTATTGTTCTGTGTGCTACAATAAAAAAAACCTACTGTGTCAATCATATCGTAATGCGCTACGGACGCCCCGTCGCACCACGCCCCGACCGACGCGACGCGACGCCTTTCTACCTGCAGTTTTGTTTCGCACAACCCTTATTATGTTGTTTAGAGTTCAATTTGCTTACCAGATCTAGTTTCGCATAATTTTGATGTAAAAATTGTGCTGATATAGGTTTATGAAAGAGTCTCAAATACGAAGTAAGTATGTGATTTGCCAAAATTAAATTCTACACATAGTTATATCTATATGAAACGGCGTTTACTTCTTTTTAAGTATGGAGATATAAGAAATAATTAATCCGTAAAGATACCCATAGCCAACATCTTGCAAACTGGACTCAGATTATGTACACTGTACAATAGCCCAAAAAAGCTTTAAAATATGGTAAATACATAAGTTCATAGAAAAAACAACGATATTAAAATAGACTTTTGTAATTTCAAATTTGATTTTTGTTAAAGCCCGCAATCACACCGCCATATTTTACAAGCAATGTCAATAGATAAATAAGATCCGAATATATGAAATTCCTTTAAATTGTGAATTTTAGTAAAGAAAATAATAGAACAATCATTTTACAAAACAAATATAGCAAATAATAAACTACTGTACCAGGTAATGACCTCAGCTCAATATATTTTTGAACTATCTCTTTTCGTGCCAACCCTATCATAATGCGCTATAGACGCCCCGCCACGCCGCTGCCGCGCCGTTAGCCCACGTGGCGAGGCCGACGCGACTCCTTTCTGCCCGCACTTTTGTTTCGCACAGCCCTTAATTATGTTGATTAGACTCCAATTTGTTCACCAGCTCTTGTTTCATATGATTTTGAAGTCGAAATTATCTTAGTTATAGTAGAGGCTAGTAGAGGGTATTAGGTGCTCGTGCTTTTCGTGTCTGTCCGTAAGTACATCAAATCAATACGATAATCGATATAATACTAAAAGTTTTTACTCTTGGACTCATTATCCTCTTGAGTTTGAAATCAAAAGTAATATCGCACCTTGGCGAAAAAAATATTTCAGCTTTTTCAAGAAATTTCAGCTTGAACTAAGGGTCAAATTAGATACCTACTTGCTGATATCATCTTTCATTTAAAAAAGGAAAACAACCAAATTATCTAGGTATTTCCTACCGTTTCATTTTTATTACAAATAAAGTTTCAAAATCCCTAGATATCAGTATATTATAGAGCAATTATTTTATAGTTATTTCGCACTTTAATAGAACACGACTGAAGCAAAGTTACGGCGCAACGTTACGGCAACAACGCTTATGTGGTAGTTTTTAATTAAAAGACAGTGACGTCAATTTTTAAAAAAAATAATTATCATCATTTACAAACATATATATTACAACCAGAGAAATAGCGCTGTTGTTGCTTGAGACCATTCTCAACCACAAAAATGTATGGGAAATCTGGCCTAGAGCTGTCAAAACTGTCAAATATAAATTGGAATTTGACCCAGGAATTTGACAAGAATTTAACACTATCCGGAGAAAAAATAGCCACTGAATCGAGATATTTTTCATGTAACTTTCTAACTCATGCCATATTAAATCAATGCATTTCAGATGTTCTCGAACGACCACAATATCCCTTTGCTATCTCCACAGATCAGGGAACAAAGTATAATTCACTTTAATACTAGATATTTCGCAAGCAACTACTGAACAACTAGGTGAAATACTCGTACGTCTTGCCACCCGAGCCGTGAGACTCAAGTGATAGTGGACACGACTAAAATGGGCTTCATGCTACCCGAAGGACCTCGCCTAAAATGGGCTTCGTGCTACCCGAAGGACCTCGCCTAAAATGGGCTTCATGATACGCGAAGGACCTCGACTAAAATGGGCTTCGTGCTACCCGAAGGACCTCGCCTAAAATGGGCTTTATGCTACCCGAAGGACCTCGCCTAAGATGGGCTTCGTGCTACCCGAAGGACCTCGCCTATATGTCATATATCCCTTGTTCCCTGATCTGTGGGTATCTCTGTGGTGTAATACACCAACAACGTACCATCCAACAAGTCAGTCACACTCTGCTACTGGATGAATTAAATAAGACTGGGGTCATCGAAACAGCGTACAAAATGTATGAATCATATCTAACTGATAGGACACAAATAGTTAAAATAGGCAATACCCAGAGTTCTCCCCAACACATAACTTTTGGCGTACCTCAGGGCTCCATAGCCGGACCCTTGCTGTTTGTTTTTTATATAAATAGAATAAACGATCTTGGTTTGTCTGGAAAATTGACGTTGTATGCGGATGATACGAGTCTTTTCTATTTTGGACACAATATTGAACATGTTATGAGTCAAGCACAGCGGGATCTATACTCTATAAAATTTAACTTGATCTCTGCGACAGTAGAAGATTGACATTTTTAGAGTTGGGATAGTGGTGGAAAAAATCGATTTTCATACAATGTTGTGATGAAATCGAATGAAGGTGAGAAATTGGATTTCATTTACTTACTATTATTTAAGGTCAAGTATGTACATCAATCAACATGTAAATAATGATATGATTTTAATTAATTACTCATAATAATGTAACGATAGTATTTATCGACGTTTTTCACTATTATCGATGCTAATGTATCATATAATTGGGTTTACTTTAATTACACATATAAAATGTTATAATATTACAATATACAATAAAATTAATGATAAATCAAGTTTTATTGAAAATATCGTCAGCATAAACTATCGATAATTTAATTAAAACTCTATCTAAAACTCTGTGGTCACGATCATTCGTCGCCCATCACTAATCGGCATGCCTACAAAGTATGACATTAACAGGTACTGTCAGTACTATTAAGACATTCAGGACTTCATAGACGTGATTTTTCTGACAGCTGTCGCAGAGATCAAGTTAAATTTTATAGAGTATAGATATTCTTTCTAAGTGGTTTGCAGACAATTTACTTACAATAAATACGTCCAAAACATGCTATGTGGTATTTGCCGCCAAAAATAAGAACACCTCAACTAATACAAACATAACTATTAACAACGAAATTATTCATAGAAAACCTTACGAAAAATATCTTGGTCTTTATCTCGATAGTAAACTAACATGGAAGACACACATTTCTCATATTATACCCAAGATAGAATCTCTCACCGGTGCCATAAGAAAATGTGTCGGGTGTCTTCCACGCACAATAAAATATACAATATACAATACCCTAGTTAAACCGCATATTGACTATTTAATAGAAGTCTGGGGCAATGCAGCTCCGACGAACTTAGATGCCTTGCAAACCAAGCAAAACAAACTTTTAAAAGTACTTTTTTCTTATGACTATTTCACCCCAACAAAACAGCTTTATCAGGAACTAAACATTATGAACATTAAACAACAACATATTTATAACACCTGCATCCTAATAAGAAAAATATTAAACAAACAAATACACACACAACTAACTTTTAAAACAAAGGGAGAAGCCTCGTATCTGGTAAAAAGACTCCGGTGTGCCAACAACCTTACTATGCCGAGTTCTAGAACCGGTTATGGTCAGAGAACAATATTGTTTAAAGGAGTGCAATATTATAACAAACTTCCGAATAGTATTAGGGAATTGAAGTCTGCTATGGTTTTCAAAAAGAAATTGAAAACATATATTTTTGACAAGTTTTCACAGTGTTGTTAGTTGATAGATAAATATAGTTTATTGCAACTACCCTTAGTATTTTTACGTAAATTTGTATCAATTATTAGTTTCTTTTTAGTACATTTATTTTATTGTGTTGATTTCACTTTGTAGATTTTTTATTATTATATATATATTGTATTATTTAATATAGAATTATTTATTTACATATAATGTACAACGAGTGTAATGTTTTTAGTTGGCTATTCGCTGAATAATATGTGTGTACCCATGAATTGTCTATGCTACCTACCTACTTAACTATTTTAATCGTGTTTTCTGTTCGCATATTGTGTTGATGTTATTGATTTACCTACTTTTTGTTGGTTTATTTACGTTAAGATTGTAAATTGTTCATACAACCCACGTATCTAAATAGCCCACTGACCTATATGTGCATGTTACTATAATGTAGTATTTAAGATTATCACATAAGTGAGACGATATGTTTCTTGTGATATAACAATAAAGATCTTTGAACCTAACAACTATGCGTGATGATGTGCTAGCACGCGGAGCCGTCTCGCAATGCACTGCGAGACGGCTCCGCGTGCTAGCACTCGCCAACTTGAGAAAGGTCGCCGAATGCGACCGAAACTATAGTCGTTCGTTACGACTATCCGTACACGTGAGTTTAGTCCCAGTTATATAGTATAAAATGTGTGAAAACCACGTTAATTTCCACAGTAAAATATGCGTGATTTTAAAAAGATAAAGGAAACTAAAGACGAACATTGAGAAGAGTTAAATTATATTTAAATCGAATATTACGTTTCGATAAAATATATATAAAAAAAACAAAAAAAGCGGGAAAAAACCGCTACTTTTACATAAATATCGTAAATTGTTGGAGCAGCAATTATTTTCAACCAATGTGGATGTGGAATGGTCGGGAGGCAGTGTTTCGTAACCATGCTATGGTTCACTGGTTGGGGTCATTACCACTTATGTACCACTTCGATTCTTATGTGGGAAAAGAAGTATACAATTATATATACTTATTTAAATATAGATAGAGTATAGAATAAACTTTAGTCTTTTTTTATAGCAGATCAAGCTCTACTAACTAGAAATAAATATTTTTTTGAAATAATGGGATCAGTTTTTCAATTGCGTTTAGCATGAAATAATTTTTTTGAAAACTTACATTTATAATGCTATTTGTTTACCTATTGGAAGTAGGTAATGGTATCAATTTTAAAGGCATTTTGCATACATCGCAAAGAAAAAGACAGCTATACTTTTAATGAGCTAAGAGCTGTCAAGTAAAGCCTTTAAAATTGAGCCTAGTAGCAGACTAACCACTTTATGTGATGAACATAAGTGTTTTGCTCTGTGTCTGGGTGATGTTTACTTACTATCTATATAAGTATGTATTTAAAAATAAGTATGTGTAGTATACGAGTATCAGTCTCTGGCAGCTATATCACAAGCTTTGCTTAGTTTGGGTCAGAAGCTGTGTGTAAGATGTCCCCTAATATTTATTTATTTTTTAATTATTAATTTTATTATCTATATCAAGTACCTTTATTAACAACAACAAATTAAAAAAACAATTTTTTAACTTATACTGACCCACTCCTTTGCCCAGGCAATATAGACAAGAATATCACTTACTTAAGCTAAAACTACATAAACTACTGCTACATAAAAAGCAATTGTATCATCCACTTGTGAACCGTTGACCCTTAAAGGTCCAAAGATAATCCAAATGCTCAAGCACAATGCGAGTTAGCAGCGTGCCCAGCATGCTGGCAGCATTTTCACGCTGAATGGCAATCCTTATACGTAGAGCCAAATAAACACCAGCATTTAAAATGAAATGAAATATTTATTCCTTCATCCTTCAAGGAAACAATCTTATCTGTGCGGAGGAAAGGCGGCGTGATTGAAAGCTTCCGCTGATGTCATGAAACAGATAATCTGGAACAATGCGTATGACGGTACGCACTTGAGGGGAGGCATGAGTAGGTTCTTTCCATCTTCGGGATGTTGCTTTAATCGTCTGTAAGCGGGAAACCGTGCATTCATTTTTTAGGGTAGCTTCTTAGGTTTGAATTCAGAACTTCACCAACATCATCAATTTCCTTGCATCGTATACGCGAAGAGCGAATCACCTTCCCATTACCTAGTTATTATGCGTCATTGTAATTTTATTTCATTGTTGTTAATTTTGAAATTAGTTAATAGCCGTTAATGAACTACGATAAGATGCAGGGGTATCTGAGAATTGTTCATGTATGCACAATGTAATCTAAGGCATAAAAACCTAGCTATACATTATAGGCTGCATTTAAACCGCTTAACTATGCCAAAGGCCCTCTTTTACTTCACATAGGTTTGTGTTTGACTACATTTTGTCTGATATTCAGCATATATATTATATGCGGTCTAGGGTGTAGCGCGTTAACCTAGAAGATACCTCGAGATACCTGAATAAATGAAATGAAATATTTATTCCACTAAAATAGAGTATATATAAATGGTGTTTCAGATTAATTCGTTCATTCTATTTGCCATTTACTAGCATGTGGAAAAAAGCACTTAAGTAAATAATAAAGTTATAACAGAATTATTCCAAAAATTAATTACAAATCATGTCAAAGTACGGTCAAATTAAATAAATAATGAAATTAAATAAAATAAAAGTAATAAGTCAAATTAAATAATAAACATGTTGATATCAAACAAATTAAGAAATGTTATCGTTTACGCATACTTAAAAATTCGTTTCTTTTAGGTAACGCGTTGCGTCTACCAGGCGCTCAGAAAGACTTTTGAAAACAAGATGTGTTAGGCCTCCTAGAAAATTGAAAATAATATCTCTCTTGTCTTGGACGCTACTTAAATCAAACCAAAAACTCTTCACACATCGTGTCAGCTGTGGCCGCTCGATCTCGTGTCGTTTTTACAATCGTAATAAAAAGCTCAATAAAGACATAAACGCGCGTCTCCTGCGGCTCACCTAATAACGGCATTTGTGCTAATGCCGCTCTAAACAAATAAACTGCCGCTATCTCATAGCTGTAAACGTAAATACTACTCCTATACGGGGTGCTTTATATTTTACTAGCATTTTCCCGAGGCTTCATCCGCGTTTTTTGGCCTTTATGTCATCTCATAGGAACCTTTTATTATTCCGTGAAAAAAGTAGCCAACTCGTATGTCACTTTCCGTTTTTTAAACTACATACGAGTATGTCCAAGCCAAATCTAATGTGAATGTGAAAAAGAAAGAAACCAATAAAGCATATAATATTAGTAAAAATAAGAATTAGTAAGGCTAAGTCGAATCATACAACTTGAGGCCGATTACAGAGGCGCCAGCGTAAATTTAATAGCAACGTAAAAAGCGTTCTCTCTATCGAATGCCTAAAGTGAAAAAGAAACAGAACTATGCTATTTAGCTAATATAGTTACGATGGCGCTTCTGTAATCGGGCTTTTGTGTCTGTGATGTTAGTTACAAGCTGCGGATAACGCAATCCTCGCGCAGCTGTTGAGTGAGCTTAAGTCAGGATTGGGGTATCCGCAGCTTGTAGCTAACCTCACAGCCGCCAAGTTGTATGATTCGGCCTATACTAGCTTTTAGACGCGGCTTCACCGACGTGATTTTTAAAAAAAAAAGTAGCCTAATGACACTTTACCTAAATACGTGAAAAATCGAATCGTTCAGTCACTCGGCGCACAATGCAACGAAAATATTTTCAAATCTCTTGGCAGGTATCTTTTAGATACGAATGCTATGACGCGCCGTCCGAGCAATAGCGAAGATCCCACAAGATGTTTCTGTCCGTTCACATTTCAGGAGGCTAGATATTCTAACACTGCCGTCACTTGTTATATTTCAGGTGGCGGTATATGTGAGAATGAACCTGGCTTACATAAAACGAAGTAGAACGCGGGGCGGGGACTATCTCGTTACTATACCACATACGCTTGAGAAGTCCACAAAAGTTACGCATATAATGGGACCAAAAGTATACAACATGCTGCTAAAAAATGTTATCGATGCCCCTAGCCTGCCTTGTTTTAAGGCTACGTTAAAACGCTGGCTTATCGAGCAGACGTATTATGATTTTGACGTTTTAAAATGTGTAAAATAGATTACTTATGCAATATTAGTGCATAATATTTTGTATTTTGCATAATATTTGATATTTCTAGGTTATACTAGATGTAATTTTTTTATTTACAATAAGACATTTAATTTGAATTTCTGACATATTTATTTGTATAATAACAATGATATTTAATGTAATTGACATTCTCATGCTGAAGTGTTTGTCAATAATTGGCTATTATTCTAGATAGTGATTGTGTAAACCTATATATTTTATGAATAAATGAATATGAATATTATACCAATTCGCCGCACAAGATTTAAAACTCCTCTGTTCCACGTTCCAACTGTACATACCAATTATGCTCGAAATTCTGTCCTTCGTCGCGCCGCGCTCACTTATAATATGTACTACTCCGGGATAGACCTATTTTGCTTAACGAAAGCCTCATTAAAAAAGAAATAAAAAAGCTAAATATGTCCGGTGAGTAATTTTAAAGTTAATACTCAATCACACGAGTAACACTGCAAACCTTGGCTCTCAAGAGATCTCGTATATTGCAGTGTTACTCACACACACACACGCACACACACACACACACCCACACACACACACATAAACACACACACATATGCATTTTGATTGGGTTTTTATTGGGATTTCATTGGGATGTTGTTACTGAAATTATAATTTATTTGTATGCAAATTATTGTAATCGGTTTTGGCTTTATTTGTGTTTTTTATATTAGTAATAATTATTATTATTGTAACGCTGTTGATTACAAGAAATAAATAAAATAAAAAAATACCATGTACCGCATATTATTTTCTTATCATTAAGCATGATACGATGCCATACGCAGGGCTTTTGTCACCGCCAATATCGCAGCCGTACTCGAACCGTGGCCGTGGTGATGGCAAAAGGTCTGACGGCATAACGCTGGTTCCATGGAAGTGTGGACGGTCCTTAGTATGGGACGCAACTTGCGACGATACTTTGGCACTGGGTGGGGATCGAACCCACGCCTCTTTAACCCAGAGGTTATGGTCACTTACCACCGCGCCACCGAGGCAGTCAAGTCGAGTTATATTGTTTATTGTAGTTAATAAAGGCACTTTTACCCGTTAAAAAAAAAGAAAAGATATGGTCGTACGCAAAATCTTTACTAATAAATTATACAACAAGCCAACAAACACACTCGAAAGTGTGTTTGTTGGCTTGTTCCTTTCATTTTTTCCATTCACTTGATTTTTCGCATGACAGACAGACAGACAAAACTCTTTATTTACAACCACAATATGAAAAATAAACACTTTTACACATATACGACAAAAAATTTGATTATAAAGTGGCGGCCTTATCATCCATGGAGATTTCTTCCAGGCAACCTGGATATAGTAGTAGATATGGAAAGTGACATAGGCTACTTCTTAACCCGAAAAATAAAAGATTTCTAGTTTGGTCCGAATTGTATTAAGTTACTCACCCTGTGGATTCGAATGTAACTGTAACAGGTGGATTATCCGTTTTTGTCTTAAGGCACGTCAGCTGGCGTATCCGAGTGTTTCTAATTAACGACTATTAACAACCAACCTGCTGCGCGCCTCATCATCTTATACGCTTTAGGGGTAGGCATATTTCATTACGGCATTATACCAACTGGCCAATCCTACTAATATTATAAACGCGAAAGTTTGTGAGATGGATGGATGGATGGATGTATGGATGTTTGTTACTCTTTCACGCAAAAACTACAAAACGGATTGAGATGAAACTTTGCAATAATATAGCTTATATATCAGAATAACACATAGGCTATAAATTATATTGCGTATGCGGGCGAAGCCGCGGGTAAAACTAGTGAAGTATATTTTTAAACTAGCAGGCCGCCTCGGCTTTGCACAAGTGTGTTATACATTGCAATTGCATCAAAATCCGTTGCGTAGTCATAAAGATAAAAAAAAAGGTATAATAAATATTTGGGGACATCTTACACACGGTCTCTGACCCCAAACTAAGCAAAACTTGTGATAAGATCTGATCTGATCTGATGATGGAGACGGAAGATATGAACTGGAACTTCATGATGGAAAATAGCATCATAGCTGTTTTGGATTTCTTAGAAAAGTCTTGTAATAAACGTTGACTACTATTAGGTTTCAAGGTCTGATGATGAAGCTTGAAGATAGGCATTAGCATTCCATTATGGAATATCGTATCATAGTCGTGTTTGCACTTGTGAGAAAGGCCACGTAAAGCGTTTTATTCTAGTGTTTTTTAAACTATTAATTTATTTAGTTTCTAAAACATTCTTATGTGACTTTTTCTTATCTTTAGTTTTTACTACGCAGTAAGAAAACAATAAGCTTTGTGACTACACTGTATCAATAGTGAGTATAGCAAGTCTATCGGAAGCGGTGTAGCGGGAAGCCAACACCGTACCGCGTTCACTTTAGCAGAAGATAGGCGGGGAGGCAGCGACGTGATATGTAGAGCTTAATTTCATATACATTCTGATTGGTACTTATACAGGGTTTTTTCTAATCAATTGGCATCCTTTTAGGGGTTTATTTTGTACATCAAAATTAACAACATTTGTTCCACAACATTCGTCAAAACTCGAAAAAAAAATCCGCTGTTCCATAAATTTTGTCGCGGGTAAACGATATTTTTCTATGGAAAAACAAACATTTTTTTTTAGTTTTGACAAAAGTCGCAAAACAAAAGTTGTTTGTTTTGATGTACAGAATGAGCCCCTAAGAGGATGCTAATTGATTAGAAATAACCCTGTATTCAATTTTTAAAGACATATTTGAACTAATTTTCTGTTTGAACTATCTTGGACACTTACCTACTGTTTTTGTTAATATTGGAATGTTTTATTAAAAATTAGAGACTGTTTAATCTATGGTCTCTTTTTAAAGTTATTAGGTAGTTTTTTTATTCTATTTATTTTGTAGTATTGATATATGTACCTACTTAAATATGAAGAAAAAACATCATTGAATTTTGAACAAGAAAATTACGTACATATCTGAAGAGTGAAATATTACTTGTCGACAAAAATGTATAAATCTATCATTTTGCACATAGCTATTGCATATAGTTGCTATACGACGTCGTGAAGACATATAATTAATTTTTAGAATAAGGTTTACAGATTTGATGACACCATACATATCGAGGCCACCGCCTCCCCGCCTTTTAGTCTGGATAGGTATTTGCTAACTCAGCTCGCGATCCTATCAACGGCGTCAATTGCCTATGCCAAATGCCACTTCCTCACCTATCCTCTTCATCCCGTAATAAAACAATCTTATCTGTACGTAGTTAACATCTGAAGTCTGGCAACTCTCAATTAGGCAGCATCGCTAAATTCTGGGCTAACCCTTTTCGAAACTAGAAGGCGCGTTATTTAGGATACAGGTTCGATAACACCTTACAAGTCGCCGCCTTACCGCCGCCTCCCCGGCTTTTAGTCTCGATATCTGCTAACTCAGCTCGCGATCCTATCAGCGGCGTCAATTGCCCGTGCCAAATGCCACTTCCTCACCCCCTCTCGCCCCTCCCCTTCATCCTTCAAGGAAACAATCTTATCTGTGCGGAGGAAAGGCGGCGTGATTGAAAGCTTCCGCTGATGTCATGAAACAGATAATCTGGAACAATGCGTATGACGGTACGCACTTGAGGGGAGGCATGAGTAGGTTCTTTCCATCTTCGGGATGTTGCTTTAATCGTCTGTAAGCGGGAAACCGTGCATTCATTTTTTAGGGTAGCTTCTTAGGTTTGAATTCAGAACTTCACCAACATCATCAATTTCCTTGCATCGTATACGCGAAGAGCGAATCACCTTCCCATTACCTAGTTATTATGCGTCATTGTAATTTTATTTCATTGTTGTTAATTTTGAAATTAGTTAATAGCCGTTAATGAACTACGATAAGATGCAGGGGTATCTGAGAATTGTTCATGTATGCACAATGTAATCTAAGGCATAAAAACCTAGCTATACATTATAGGCTGCATTTAAACCGCTTAACTATGCCAAAGGCCCTCTTTTACTTCACATAGGTTTGTGTTTGACTACATTTTGTC
The DNA here is from genome assembly GCA_949316475.1 of Hypomecis punctinalis. Taxonomy (NCBI): domain Eukaryota; kingdom Metazoa; phylum Arthropoda; class Insecta; order Lepidoptera; family Geometridae; genus Hypomecis; species Hypomecis punctinalis. Next base: position 14,892,701 of record OX438814.1, on the reverse strand, counting down.
TGATATTCAGCATATATATTATATGCGGTCTAGGGTGTAGCGCGTTAACCTAGAAGATACCTCGAGATACCTCGAATGACTAGAAATTTGAAGACACCTATTTTGTACTTTAGCGGAAAAGGCCTTCAAGCGGACGACTTCACATCGAAGCTAGCTACTATACGCACTTTCTTACGTATAACTTATAGTAATTTTCGATAAACGGATGCAAGTCCGATTACCGCGTCTACGCACCCATTATCTTTTCAAGCATTAATTGCGATGCACAAACAAAGCTGGCTTGTCCTAATGGACGTATAAAGTCGAAATTACACGGTCCGTTACGCCCGCCGACCGTTGCCGTGTTTGTGGTTCATTGCCTTTCCAGAAGTGTAATATGGTATCCGTATGAAGAGAGTTAACAGCTGGAACGGGTGAGTGGAGACGGCAACTTAGTTTTGAATTGTAATTGATAGTCACGATTATCGTTATCTGTCTATGACGTAGGACCGCATAATATTAACCAAAACGATGTAAAGAAATAAATGGATTGTATATACCTACTGAAAGATTACAGACTTATGTTAAAATTCTAGGATTTAACCTATATTTGTAATCTGTGGTGACGACCATCTGTCTGATGCGGTTATATTTCAGAATGGCTACTGGTAACACTGACAGATGCTCGCCGCTGACAGAAGTGACAGGAAAATGGCGATTGACTTTTATCCGTGTGTAATACCTACATAAAAAATGGAAAGACCAAAAAAGTAAATCCTTGTTTTAATTCTGAGTTTAGAGGATAAGATAATACTACATACGTATTAACTATGATTATTATGAATAAAGGTCGATTCACACATATCAGTGAACCCACAGTTCCGGCACAGTACCGCATCAGTGATAATTATTCTTTCAAATATTCTCTATGGATGTATTCACACTTGTCAGTGTCAGTGTCGTCTCAGTACCGTCAGTGTCAGTGCCGGCACCGGCCATCACGGACGTGATCGGCGACGACGATATTTTATCACAGATCACTGACGCCGCTGCATCAAAAACAAAATGGAGGACGAGATGTTGATTGAATTAGTTCGTGAGAATACTGTTTTGTATGATTTATTCTGTGTTATTGAAGAGTGCCATCAAAACAATTGACGTCAACGCTAGTCTGAAGGGAACGTCGTGCACGAAGACCCGCAGAGAACTGTACTGTGCCTGATATGTGTGAATTGAAGCACTGACGCACCACTGTAGCACGGATACGGAACTCTAACGGTACTGTGCCGGAACTGTGGGTTCACTGATATGTGTGAATCGACCTTAATACATTCTAAAGTGTGTTTGTTGGTTTGGAACTCTTTCACGCAGCAACAGAGCAAAGGATCGACCTGATTTTTGGCATGAAAAACCGAAAAGTGACATAGGTTACTTTTTATCCAGAAAAAATAAACATTTCCTATGGGATAGCGGAGAAATCAAAATACAACGCGGGCGAACGCGCAGACAAAAGCTAGTAACTTATACAACTAATACTGTTATCTGAAGTACAGATTAACACCGTAGCAAGATTAAGTTCCATTTGACAACATCATTTCATATGCTTCTTTTACACGATTTAGTAGCAAAAGATGACGGGTCCTCATATTGTTTAGAACACATATCAGAGAACAAGGATGTGCTCTGATCCGTAATTTACAAGGTACCGCCAACAGACCACTGGAAAACCCCGAGGTTTCAATATAAATGTAACAAATAAAAACTGAGCAGGCCAAGAAAAACAATGCGTGCACTACACTCATCGACCTGGCATTTTATGTGACTACATCCTAGACGGCATATCTGCGTAATATCATGCAGTTTGTAGTCAAACAACCCTTTTTAAATAAAAATAAAGTATGTACTTTTAATATACCATTTTTGTTAGGAATAATTTCAAATCTTTGTTCGTCACTGCGGCAGCGACGTGTGATCATTTCTTGGATTCATTAGTAAAAGAGTAGACACCGTAGTTATCTAAACCGATCTTTTCAGGAGGAAAATGCTTCGTTATCCCATTTCCCAGCAACCTCCAGGGAGGCCATAAACCGATGCGGGCGGCGCGCGGTCGCGTCGCGGCCTCATCTTCACGCCTCGGCGCTGCCGATCGGTTTATACTGGGGAACCGCTGAATAACATGAATAACGATAGCCGAAGAGAAGTGTCATTGAAAGTATGATCAAGTGCTCACACATATTAGGCGATCTAGTGTAGTAATAATGTTTGTCAAGTAATAATGTATCCAAGGCATAAGATAGGGCACGTCCTTTTATTCGTCAACTAAATTATAGGCATGATGCACAACCACATGCACGAACACTCACACAGCTGTAATCCCATTCTACGTTGAACACTACTGAACGACAGAGACAAACCGATTTGTTTCGACAGTAGGGCGAGCGAGACAACTGTCGACCGTCACCGGAATACTTCGGATCGAGTCGTGTTCTTGAGAGCAATTAGGCGACGGGGACCTAATTTAAGCGGTCCACGCTCTAGAGGCGAGTCACCTATCTTCCGCTATTTTGATTAAATCAATGATCCAAGGCAATACGGCATAAACCTTCATTATGCATTCGTAGAGTTTTTTCATCGACAGATAAACATTATTTGTTCAAGGAGGTGAGTTTTTTGTATCGTTCTGTAATATCATGAAAAAAAAAGATTGTTGATCAATAATTATAATTTAATGACTTAATCCTAATGGTACGATTGAGTGGTAGGTTACTGCTACTGCTTGCTAGCGGCAGCAACAACACTGCTGCATGTTTAGCTACTTTATACTATGACTACAACATATTACAGAAACTATACAATATGTTGATTTTTTTTAAATTTTTGTTTCGGTTTTCAAGTTATTTTAAATATTAATACATTTTAAATATTAATACATAGTTAAGTTTATAAGTAAGTTTTGCATACAATACTGTTTGTGAACTACAATAAAAAGGGCGGCCTTATCGCCTTTGGCGATCTCTACCAGGCAACCTTTGGATGGACTGAATTCTTCGAAATATAGGAGTATGGTCGGTGGTGAATACAACACATACACTGAAATAAATAATAATATGGACTAGAAGGTCAATCTATCGTCTTCAGATGTTCCGTTCTCGGTCTCAGCGTTATCTCCGCAGATAAAGCAACTTTGTCACACTCGCTGCCTCTCTTGATACTTCGACTCGATACTCTGCCTTGATGCTTTGAGGGGCTCCTCGATACGATGCTCTGAGGTGCTCCATTTGCTTTAACATTATGTTAACGTGCGTCCCTTTATGTTTGATTTTTTGGGGTGGCGTTGAATTATTCATTGAGACCCTTAGTTTTGATGAACAAAAAAAGTTTATGGTGAGATGGTATGGTACTAGATGTAAATAAATAGATAGACATTAACTTAATGTTGAGCGTTATCAATTTTTTAATGCTGTAAAAATTACCAAAAATATCCATCCATCCATCCATCAGCCAAAGGACGTCCACTGCTGGACATAGGCCTCCCCCATGGATCTCCAATAAGACCAGTTGGAAGCGGCTTGCATCCAGCGCGATCCTGCATGCGGTCTTAACGAGGTCATCCGTCCACCTTGCGGGTGGACGTCCTACGCTGCGCTTGCCGGTACGTGGTCTCCACTCGAGAACTTTCAACCAAAAATATAGTCCTAAATATCATTTAATAACCCACTGTTAGTTATAGGCCTCTTTTGTATATGCCATTCACCTCTCTCTTTTGCCAATTTCATCCATTTCATTCATTCCATTTAGATACTTATTATGCATTTATTTGTTTATCAACCGAGCAGATCATCATAATAAGTACCTAATAATAAGAAACTCAAACATACCCAAAAATGTTACTCTCTTTTTGGACAAAAACAGTCGCGATTGATTTTTAGTCCACAAAAAAATACAACACACAAAACGAACACATTTATTTCGTTAACTCCATCCCGTTTGAAAGGAACGAGCGTATACAAGTGAACTAAATAAAAAAGCCAACAGAATTTTCCTGTGGTCAGCGGGAAAGCAAAAACGAAAAAATAGAGATAAAAAAGAGGGGGAAAATAGAAAAATCTAGCAATCCGTGCATTCGGCGGCGCGACTTTATAGCCGCGATAACGAAGGCACGCAGATTGGCGCGCGCTGCTGATATGATTGACGGACATCTACGAGTAGGAACTATTAGAAAATATTTTTAGTGTTTTTAAGTTAAGGGGACTCAGCTTGATAAGTAGATACATAACATCACGTGCAATTTAATTTATAATAGTTTCTCTAAAGGTTTGTTCGATCAATGTAGTTCCTAGATATTATTACCGACACACTTATGAAGTTCCCACCTTCTAGAGATTACAACTATTAAAGCTTAAAATCATTGCCGGACGCGTCAAAATATATTCTAAGCATTAAAATGGAAATCTGTTTAATGCAAAACTTGTGGATCTGTTTAAAAAATAGAATGAAATATAGGTAGTAAAACATATTTTTATTTCCAAGAAATCTATCAGAAATCAAAAATTACAATAATAACAAACAACAGGAAACGTCTATCCGATACTAAAATTGCGTATGCGAAAATCTAATGAAGCATGTATCCTTTACAAAGTACAGTGGCGATTGTTGGCACGTCAGTAAAATCAGTGCCACGGGAGCGATATGATAGTGCCGTGGGTGGTACAGTACTGTAACTGCCCTGGAATTTGAATGCGAAATGCGATAGATGCAAAAGGAACAATAAACCAACGGATATGTAACTTGATCTACCATTACTATTCCATTAGGAAATCATACATACTCAGCCGCTCAAGCACATTGAGATTTTAACACATTCTGGATACATTCACAATCCTTCATTATACATACAGTTCAATCCCTAGGATTGGCCTGTATACACAGTATACTATATATGTCTATCTATAGACTTTGTTTACAAGAAGTTCCATATTCCACGCAGTCAAGCAAAGTTCAAGTTGACAACGAGCCAATGTTTTCCTCATAGAAGAGAGATTGTGCAATACTACAGATTTTATTATCTATCAATTTGAAAATTTACTTATATACAAGGTATTCCATATCCCAGACTATAACACGTCCAAGCGGGCAACGAACAAGCCTTGTCCACATACGCTATGCGGCGACGCTGTGCGGCAGAGATATTTTAGTATTCTGTCAGTTTCGACTGATAGACTTTGCTTACGAGTTTTTGCTGTTTACGAGATGTTCAATGTCCCAAGCTATTACACGTCCAAGCTGGATACATACGAGCTTTGTCCACAGACGCTGTGCGGCGGAGATATGCAAGTGATCTGTCAAATTGATCATTTAACATTTACGAGGCATTCTATGTCCCAAGTTATTATGCGTCCAAGCCGTCTATGAACAGGCCTTGTCCACAGACGCTGTGCGGCGGAGATATGCAAGTAATCTGTCAGTTTGACGAAGGTCACGACCGGCGACGTGCCTGACGCGTGCCGGAACACACTCGTTTAACTTTTTTGCTCTGTTTTGTTTCTCCGTTTGTGTAAATATGGGGTATCGGACAAGGGCGGAAATGGATCATTAAAGCTGTACTTTTTGAGCTTAAAGCTGTTAAGTTTATGTCAATGAAACTAAGTTATTTAATTACCTTAACTTGATGACAACAACTGATAAGTTTAATACAGACTTTAGTTTTAAATCTGCCTTAGAATAAAGTGCTCAAATCGCGAAGGTTAAATAATAACTACTGCCTTTAGATGTTGTAAATTTTCGTTATTTAATTTTTTTTGCATCGTCAAGTACTTGCTTTTGACAACTTATGTTTTTTAACTTGTTTCAGCTAAGCATAATACTTATTCCGAAAGCAAACTCATTTTACTCATCTCATCACTATAGGAAGACTATCTCAATGACTCAGCAATGCTTCTAACGCAACTTTGTCACTCAAAATCAATAACTATAAAATAATTAAAACAAACGTGAAACTTTCTGCCAATAATGACTCTACATTTCTTATCTACATCACATACAAAGAAATAATGATAAGAATAAATATTTAGGCGCATCTTACACACGGCCTGTGACCCCAAACCAATTGCTTTTTATGTAGCTGTAGTTCATGTAGTTTTAGCTTAAGTAACTGATATTCTTGTCTATAATGTCCCACTTCTTTGCCCAGGAGTGGGACAGTATAGCTTAAAAAGGGGGTTTTCTATTATGTTGTAGTTAATAAAGCACATGACATAGATATTAAAATAAATATTAAATAAATAAATATTTGGGGATATCTTACACACGGCCTCTGACCCCAAACTAAGCAAAGCTTGTGACATGGCTGCCAGAGACTGATATACTACATATACTTATTTTTAAAAACATACTTATATAGATAGTAACTAAATAACACCCAGATACAGAGCAAACACTTATATTCATCACATAAATATTTGCCTTGGGTGGAGATCGAACCCACGCTTCTTTGATCCAGAAGTTAGCGTCACTAACCACTCAGTCAAGTACCTACAATTTTTTTAAAATTCGTAATACTTTCGCGGATTAGGATGAAATATCAAATTCGATATTTCGCAGTTGAAATAAAATCCTCACATTGATTCAATAACACAGCTACTGACCATTTTTTGGGCGCCATCTATACTAATATTATAAAGAGGAAAGATTTGTTTGTTTATTTGTTTGTTTGTTTGTTTGTAATGAATAGGCTCCGAAACTACTGGACCGATTTAAAAAATTCTTTCACCTTTGGAAAGCTACATTATCCCCGAGTAACATAGGCTATATTATATTTAAAAAAAAATTAGGGATCCTTACTAAAACTCCAATAATGTAACATAAGGTGTAAAAAAAAGACCTGAAAAATTCCTTACGTCGCGTGCGCTGCGAAAACTATTGATGATGGAATAAAATAATGTACTACGACTTTATAGAACACACCATAATTTACAAAAAATGTCGCGACAGCATATATCTAACTATTATAGTTAAGCCGTAATAACTGTTCTTTTATTCTTAAAAATTAATTGAAATACCGTCGCAGGAAAAGGATCTTAATTTGTATCTTGGTATTAATCCTTATCAAAATAAATTATTTCATATACCTACAAGACTGTTTCAATAGCTTTATGCAACTTTTTAAATTATTTAATTCAGACATTTTATTACAAAGATATTACGAGTTCAAAAATGTAAGTATTATAAAAGTTTCGTTTCGCCGCTTACTCCGCTTGGCAATTCATGTACTTTGTACAATGTACATAATACAAAATTCACTTCGAGCAAATATCTATAGAGTCACAATCGTGAAAAAAGTGTCCGAGCCAAAATCCTGCCCAAGCTACGTAGTGGGCAGGCTTTTTAGTTAGTCGTAAGGCGATTCCAAACCGACTACAACGCCGCGCGATGCCAAAGTGCTCGGTTACAGGCACTTATTAGGTGACATAACGTCGAGATTCGAGGAAACGGGTCATTGAGAATTGAGAAGGATGCTTGGGCCATATCCACCACCAGTGCCAGGGCCCAGTGTGGGTTGGTGCAGATTGCCACACAATATTTTCCTTCGCCGAAAAGCCAATGATTTGAAATTCCGTACATAAGTTCCAAAGAAACTCATTGATACAGGATCGGGATTTGAACCCACCACCTCACGATTGTAGGACAGGCGTTACTACCACTAGACCACCAAAGTTATATATCTCCGCCATTAGTGTGTCGATTTATGTTTTATTGGTAGTAAATAGGCATGCAGTGGCATAGCGTGCCTTGGAGGAGCCCAGAATCAAACATAGTTGGGGAGCCCAAATCACTCATTTCTCACAAAAGATACAAATATCCTTGGATTAAATTGAAATAAATATATACCGCCTTACCGCAAAAGATTTAAACACTGTTTAGCCGTACAATTTGTACTTTTAAACGTTGTCTAAAGCTTGCGTAAAACTTTAGTGGTAAGACGGTTATTTATAAGTTGTCACTTCCTCCTAGAAATTGAGCTAGCCAAACAATTCAAATGAAATATACATTTTTCTTGCCTTTTTTTCAGGAAATTGATCATTGATAATGAATAGAATATAATTACCTATATCAGCTAAGTAAGTCTAGCTGAAGACAATTTCAGTTGTTATAAAATTTCTGCCTCTTAGGACAACTTTTGGAAGAATGCTTAACCCGGGAAAAAAAGAGATGATTTTTTTTCGGGAAGCACGAGATTAAGTGACATTGTGGATAACATTTTACTAGGTTTTGCTTACACACGTTAAGGCCCCTGTAGCCCGGGAGCCCCGTATTATTGACACGGTTGATACTGCGGTAGCTACGCCCGTACACATAGTATGTGAAACGAATTGTCGACCTTAAAGTTCTCGAATGTAGACAATGTATTGGCAAGTGTAGCGAAGGTCTTCACGTGAATCTAAGATCTGGTCGTGACGTCCGGAACACGTTGGATGCCAGCGCTTCGATTCCTTCCATCACAGCTCTTTGGGTTAGCAAGTTGAAGATGCCTTGGGTAGGGCACACAATTCGTAGAAGTAGAACTGATGTCCAATGTTTTTCAAAATTCTCGAGTGAAGACAAGATCAAGAAACTAACTTACATGGGTAGAATGTATAGACTGTGGGTCTGTAATATTTTAACGTCGCTTTCATTCTCATCATTGTCATTTTCTGAAATCAGGGCTTTATATTATGTACAGCCACCCAACACATACGAACTCACTTTTATTTAGATATATGCCAATACCTACTATCTCTTTTTCATAAACTTCGAACAGTTTAAGACTACGGAAACTCTCGCGATTTGGGTAGGTTTTAACTCATCATAATGGTTCATCCGGTATGTCTAACATGTGTGTGGCGCATACCTACATTACGTGGTAAGTATATGTATAGCCAATCATACCCGGGCAAAGCCGGGACGGGCAGCTAGTTGTTGCATAAATACACGGATCAGTTTTCTACTTGACATTTGAATGCGCCTGCTCGCTTGTCAGATCGCAAATCTCGAGCAGATGTTTATTCAGAGCATTCACAAAAATTATCGCAACAAAATCTAAATCCATGCACCATAACTAATTATATCCACCGTGTAATACGTCGGCGGGTATTGTTCAAGTATTCTTTTGTCGAAACCCGAATTACTAACCTACTTTTGGGGATATTTCACCCAAAAACGTCCGTAGATATCACGCTTTTTGGTTCCGAATGCGAGTTATGTTTTCTTTTGTCGGGTCGATGTTTAGGAATATTTAGCTGTGTAGTAGTAGTTTCGAATGTTCGGCGAGGCGAGCGAAACCCGTATTACAAAAGTTTGATGGTTGACTCGTTCGATACGGTATCGATTTAGTTTGGCGGCGTTCGTTTTCTGCTATTTGTTTTTGCGATATTGGGATGTATGTAGGTTTTTGGGTTTGCAGTGTGTCCGCACCCGGGGCTGGTAGGTGGTCGCAGTTGTTCTTTTTCCGAGTTTTTCTGTTTCACAGTCAACAAAAAGATGTTGATATAAATTCGGTGTTTGGAATATTATAACAGAGTTCTTTCTATTACAATATTCTAATCCTTAATATATATGCAAAACAAAGGAGGAGATTAATTATTAATGTTTATTTTTCCTTCATATAACTAGTGAAAAGAAGCCTTCGGTAAGTATGTATAGATAGGGACATAATTGATAATGTTTGTTTACTAAGTAAGTACAGCGCGTCGCTCTACAGATTTCACATTCGCAAATAAATAATGTTGAATATTAAAAAATAGCAAACTAAGAAGTAAAAAAGTTCTCTTGACTTGGGAGGACAGTTCTCATAGTAAGGTGTCTTATACCTGCATTATTAGTACGTAGAGTAATAAATTGAGATGTAAATCAGTAGTTACCTCAAACTGAACAGGCGGCGCGTGTTTGCCTTCAGCGGCCGCCGGCGAGGTGATTAAGGGTCCGACTAGTGCTGCTGATGGTCTAGCTTACAGATTACTCGATAAATATTAAACAAAATGATGATAGCTGATACTAAGGCCTTAGAATTATAGATATATCTACACCAGCGTAGATATTTAGAAAGGATTGAAATTGCATATGACCATAGAAAAATTCGATGGCGCAAGTTAATCCACCAACCTGCAATGGGCCAGTGCAGTAGGGATGGCCTAATCACTGTTTGTAGGTTGCCTGATGTTAAGCAGATGTGCGGTCTAGGGTGTAGCACGCTTACCTAGAAGATACCTATTTACTCGGGATTTGAAGACACTCACGTTGTACTTTAACGGGAAGACAGACCCAGGCAAAGCATTCCACATTCCGGCTGTTCGTATGAGGAATGAGGATTCGAAACGCTTGGTTCTAACGCGCGGAATGTCCACCATAAAAGGGTGGCGCTTTGGTCGCGTCCGTCTAGCTGTACGATAGAAGAAAGGGGCAGGGGGGACCAGATTGTGCAACTCCTGGGCGCACTCTCCGAAGTGTATCCGGTAAAAGACCGACAAACACGCTACCTTGCGACGATGCTCAAGACTTTGCAGCTGCGTCTTAGTCAAGGTGTCGTTGTCAATCAGCCTCCTGGCTCGCCTCTCAATCGACTCCAGAGCCTCCAGTTGATATTTTGCAGAGCCATCCCAAAGGTGAGAGCAGTATTCCATGCAAGACCTGACTTGTGCTTTATAAAGACTAAGCAGTTGCTCAGGTGTGAAATACCGTCTCACCTTAGAGAGAACACCAAGTTTTTTGGAGGCTAATTGGGCTTTGGACTCTATGTAAGAGCCAAAGTTAAGAGATGATGAGCTTGGACATGTCAGATGCTTTTGGTAGCTTTCCACATTCAGACCCACATAGGCTTTAATCAACTTATTTAGGTATATCTATCCATTCGGTTTTACAAACTCTGCTAATGAACGGCGGCGTCCCCACCACGATAATTCGGTTACTTTCACGGCATGCGCCTTTAATGATGGAGATGCATGACTGCTAAGCAAGACCCTTGAGAACATCTTGAGAGTTCTTAAGAGATGGACATCTTGCATCTTGCTTGACTCATAGTAATAAACAATCTGATGAAAACAGTAAGATCACAATGACCCTGCTCATATGTTAAAGCGTTTATTAAGTAACACATTTTTTATACGTAAGTACCTATCAAAGATCAGAGAACAAGAAAACCTTGTTCTCTGATCTGTGATACGCATTGATATACCTACCCAGAAATTTCTGCGGTTAAAAACTATGATACCTATGTATCGTGACTATTTATTACTTTTATTTTTTCTTTTGCATTGCAGTGGAAGTTTATAATGGCCATATTTATATATTTAAGTAGGTACCTGAACTAACTCATGTCTAACGGTTAACTTCCTTGATATTGATAAAATAAAATCTGTCATAATTATACATAAATACTTAGGTACCACAGAAAGATGAGTGTGAAAGTCGGGTATACCTACTTACCCCTCAAAAAGATCCGAGATAGATTCACTTCGCTTGTCCAAAATGCAAGTCCAGATGCTTTTGTTCCTATTCCACGTTCATACCTACAATCTACCTACATAGGTTTTGATCAACTTATTTATATCTATCCATTGGGTTTTACAAACACGGCTAATGAACGGCGGCGCCCCCACCAGGGTAATTTGGTTACTCTCGCGGCTTACGCCTCTCGATCCCGTTTTTATTTTGCTTTAATCAAATTATTTTGTCGCCAACTGGATCGAAGTAATTGCTGTTGTTCGCCATCGGTGCCATATAATGCTGGGGTTAAAAACTAAAAGAGACTCGCAATCTTACTAGCTGTCGTATAGGTACTTTACCTACAGCTGTACTGTATCGGCCATTTTAATAGTCCACTGCAGGTCGTGGGCCTACTCACAAAGGGTGATTGGGCCATACTCACCACGCTGGACCAGTGCGGGTTGATGGATTCACACACGCCATCGAATTTCTTCTAAGGACGTATGCAGGTTAAGTATCTCACGATGTTTTTCTTCACCGAAAAGTGCACGGTAAGAAAATCCGTACATAAGTGTCAAAGAAATATTGGTATGGGACCAGGATTTGAACCCACGATCTCAAGAATGACAGGCCAGTGTTGCAACTACTAGACCACCACGGTTTCTACAGATAGTAGGTAAGTACTGCCTGAATCAAACTTTACAGCGTCTGTGAAGTTAGATTCAAGTTGAGCAAATTCCCTTGGGCAAATTTTTGCGCCGCTAACTTAAGAAAACATTGCTACTGCGCAACCACTCGCCTCGTATTCACATACGCCAAGAATTTTGGTTCGGTACACATAGTTAAGTAGAATTTTACCGTAGTTATTTTATGAGATAAATGTCTCAAGGAAATACAACTATAGTTGTGGAATAGCTAATTTAATAACAAAAGTAGTGATATACCTAATGGTTGCTCAAAGGAACGTAACGAGAATAAAAGAAGAGAGCCGTCGTAGAAGAATGCTTGACATTCAGACGAAGATGATAAAGTCAGGATGAATATTATAGCGTAGATCAAAAATAAAAAAACAATAAAATAAAGCATTATTTGACTAGCAGTTGTTTGAAAAGGAATATAAAAAGATGTTTGATGTCTATTTTGTCATGAAAATATTCTGACGCTCAATCGTAAGCCTATTTGAATACTAATTACTAAACATTATGATATAAAACTTTCCTTTTCTTTTTTTTAAGTTTTCGACCAGTGTGTGTTCTCAGTGATGACTTATGGCACAGAAACGTGGTCTCTCACTATGGGCCTTATTAGTAAGCTCCAAGTAGCCCAACGAGCTATGGAGAGGGCTATGCTCGGAGTCTCTCTGCGGAATCGAATCAGGAATGAGGAGATCCGTAGAAGAACCAAAGTTATCGACATAGCCCAACGGATTAGCAAGTTGAAATGGCAATGGGCAGGGCACATAGCGCGGAGGACTGATGACCGGTGGAGTCGAAAAGTTCTTGAGTGGAGACCACGTACCGGCAAGCGTAGCGTAGGACGTCCACCCATAAGGTGGACGGATGACCTCATTAAGACCACAGGATCGCGCTGGATGCAAGCCGCTTCCAACCGGTCTTATTAGAGATCCATAGAGGATGCCTATGTTCAGCAGTGGACGTCCTTTGGCTGATGGATGGATGGATGGATAATGATATAAAAACAATGTGAATACCTAGTGATCCTTTTTTTGTTTTTGCCTTAAACTCCAACCAAAATGTAAATGTACATAGGTACTAACGTTACATAGTTGAGTAATGCATAAACAGTTTTTCACTGACTACAGTCCTGTCGTTGTAATTCACTGACAAACGCATATAAAAACGCCGCACATGGACAGGTGCGTCGTTGGAAACGCTACGAATCAACAAATCATTTGCTAATTTATGTTATTCTTGTTTCTATTAATTATAGTTCATAAAAAATAAATAATAGCAAAAACACAACGATCCGCATTTATAAAACAGTCTTTCGACCTATACCTACTCATATACCTAAGGCTGTGAAACCTGGACACTAACCCAAAATGAGGAAAATATTTAAACTGATAGGTAACCAGGTAATTAAATCGTTAAAAAATACAAATATCACAGAATATGACGGTATCTGTGAGTCTCTACCAGAGTAGTTAAAAGTGTAGTTAAAGTTATATCACCTGTCCTTTGCGATATTATTAACAAAAGCTTCGAAGAAGGTATTTTTCCAGAAAAACTGAAAACTTATATAGTCGTTCCTCTTTTCAAAAAAGACGATGAGGAAAATATGGGTTGCTATATACCAATTTCAATGATACCAGTATTTTCCAAAATCTTTGAAAAGTAAATGACACAAACGCCTGAATAGTTTTTTTGAAATAAACAATGTCTTTGCCCCAGAACAAGCAGTCTTTCGTAAGAAAAAGTCAATAGATACTGCTATATTAGATTTTCTTGGAAGGATATATTGCGGACTAGAAAACAAAAAGAGAATTACGTTTCTCTACATGGATATATCGAAAGCATTTGATTACGTTGACCACAATATATTAATTAAAAAGCTTGAGTGATATGGTATAAGAGGTAATGTGTTAAATTTAATAATATCGTATTTAGCAAACAGACTACAATACACAGAAGTTACTAAATTAAACTCTGTCCAAGACAGTAAGGAGTGGCGACAAATAGTATCACAGGTCAAGACACAATTTGGGTCGCTGTGACATCATAAGTATGTAAGCAATATTCTGAAGTCTACCTTATGTTTCTTTTTTTAAGTAACTCTAAATAGTCTTATTAACTGAAAAACATTGAGCCAATAGCTAAAACTCAATACAAAAAAATGCAACAGTAGGTATGTTTAGAGACAGCCCAAATGCTCAAACGCAATGCCAGTTGGCAGCGTGCTATGCTGACGAGATCATCTTGTTTTATGGCAATGTATGCATTGCAATAATATCTGATCATTTGGATGTGTGCCTCTACAACGTTGTCGTCCGTTGTGTCTTATACCACCGTTAGACCAAATAAAAAACAGAGCCCTTATTGGCTAACGGTGAAGGCGTCTTATCTGTCTCATCTTATTCTGTCACGCCAAATACTCGTACTACAGAAGCGAATGGCATGCGTACGCCTTCGCACACTTAGCTGACAAGGTTCTCTAATTTAATCCATGTTGGTGTAGGTACCTACATGGTTTACTAATCCAAAAACTTCAGAATTGGCTTCCATGGATTTTGTAAGTTTTCCATAGATTTTGTAGGTCATCGATAAGTCAAAATTCAAATCTAGATGAACGTTTTGTATTCAACAGATGATTTTTGCGATTTCAAGGTTTGTTCCATAGTAAAAGTCGTATTTCAACCTCTGTTAATCATTGCGTTTTGCATAGCGACCTCTGTATTTTTATCCCTGAAATAATAAAATTAGTAGTCTCACACGACTCCACAGTTTTCCCTGTTCCGCATCCCTGGAGGTAATTATGCAGCCCCACTTTTTAGCGCGTCCACTACCGAATAAAATATAAAACGGGCCGCAACTAATGATTTCACGCTCGTTCGGTGAGCGAGACGTATTTACATTTTATGTACTTAATGTATTTACATTTTATGTATTTAGGTACACGTATATTCCTAATTGGTATAATAGCATTAATGTAATAAGTGGTGAAATTTTAGCGTAGGTACCTATGTTTTATCGTCTGTAGGCCCTTTGCAATTAATTTTTGTTAGTTAGTTTTTATTGTGTGTTTACTACATTATTTACAAAGTTAGTAAGTAATTTGAAGTAGACTATATATTATCATCCTTATACTTTATAACTAGTAATTCTTCTATATTTATTTGTTTGTACTAAATGCGGGTCTCCGAAACGGCCGTGCGGTGTAACCACGAGTCCGGACCCATGATTTTGACGAAATTTGGTATCTAGAAAGCGAGTAAAAGTACACGACTACTACTCGTAAGAGGAGAAGCCGTGGTGGTCAAGAGCTGGTGACACCCGCCTTACAATCGTGAGGTCGTGGGTTGGACTCCCCGGTCCCGTACCAATGAGTTCTTTGGAATTTATGTACGGAATTTCACACCACAGGCTTTTCGGTGAAGGAAAACATCGTGAGGCAACCTGCATACGTCCGTAGAAGAAATTCGATGGCGTATGTGAATCCACCAACCCGCACTGGGCCCGCGTGGTGGATAGGTATGGCCCAATCACCCTTCGTGGGTAGGCCTACGTCCTGCAGTGGACTACTAAAAAGGCTGGTTCAGTACAGTACACGACTACCTACCTAGTTCATTATTTACTTTTTGCAATTAAAAAAAAAATGTATGGATTTTATTTTGGAAGTTTTTAAAATCTGTAATAGGCTGGGTATTGCGGCGATTCGCCCCGCAAGCCAGTTGTTTGATTTTTTTTGAAGGTGTGTCTTTTATTTAAGTAATATAGTAGGTACATAATGTTTACAATAAAATTAATAACGCAAACGTATATTCTCGAAATATATGTATAATATATATAGTTTGGAAATATTAGTTAAGTAATTGATTTTTTAATTTTAAAATACATTTTCGAATTATATTTCCATAATACTTTTTTAAATATTGATATTTTATTATTATAAGTGTCCTAATGTTATCGGTGAGAATACTCGTAAGCACCTTATAACCCTAATAAGTTATAAATAATACCTAATAAACCTATTAAAAAATTAATAAAAATGAAAACGCGCCATCTGTTCCATATATACTGAACTGGAGAGCTTTTTGTGTAAGCTCACAAAGCTTCAACGTTTTACCGAAAGAGCAGGGATGGCGCTGTGAGCGAGAAAATTTTAAATATTTCTACGAAGTTTATTATAACATTTATGTATTGAAATTCAGAAAATTGTGGTAATTTTTATAAAAAAGGCATGTGTGTAGGAATATATTTATGATATGTATAACATCATTTTGTTAATCGTAGGTAATACCTATTTAGTACGACGATATTATTGTCTACGCTGTTATTATATAATTATTTAACAAGATTATTTTTTGCACATTAGCATGAGCATTAGCCTGGAAGAAATCGCCATGGGTTATAAGGCCGCCACTTTATAATCATTTTTTTTTTTCGTATATGTGTAAATAGTGTTTATTTTTCATATTGTGGTTGTAAGTAAAGAGTTTTGTCTGTCTGTCTGTCATGACCGACTTCACCCGTGTACAGAATTCGCGAATATTTCGCACGGATCGATGTAGCATTTTTCACATTATTGTTGATTTGTCAAAAATGGCTCAGCCGATTTCGATAAAATTTCAATGGGACCAATTCGGTTCTCTTTCCAATAAAAAAAATAATTATTGAAATCGAACAACTACGAAAAAAGTTAAGCGTGGTTATATATATAATTATATACGCGTCGAATTGTATACCTCCTCCGGTGGTTCGTCGGTCAAAAATACACTTTATTTTAAGCAACATGGAACAAGATTTTCAAAATTTTACAATTAAACATTTAAAAAACCAAAACGCACTATTATTGGATATTAGGTACCGCAGCTAATAAAAGAGTACCTAGATATCTTTGAGAATCAGAATATCGTTTATTGCTATAAAACTAGTACATAAGTTGTTTAAAAATTATAAAATCAGTATCACAGTCTTACCCTTTTCGGGTGTGCAATATTTAAACCTATTTTTGTAGGTATCTTATAGCTACAATAATACACACATAAACAAAATATTGCTTAGAGTACCAGCTTAATCTATTTTAATGAAACATATTTAAGAATCATCACTAAAAGCTTGTTTAAAAAATGCATTCAAATCGGTTCCCCCGTTTCAGAACCACGGTCAAGTTTAACCAATCTAGCTATCTAGAACTAGCTCTAGCTACCTAGAACTTCGGTATAACTGCAGTTGTAGCTTGTAGCGCGTGAGATTACATTTTCTAAACATCCTTGATTGTTGAGTCATCCATTTGAAGATGATTAGTGATTACCTATTGAGTTAGATGATTTTAAATCCTGACAACATTCTGGCTGGTTCACCCCATGTGCTTAGATTGATATTATTTAAATCTTTGTTTTGAATAAATGTTTAGTGTATTTCCGCTATGTTTTTGTAGACAAATAAGCAACATAGCGAAAATACCACTTAATATTTGTTCAAAACAAAGATGTGAAGATGAATTTCCTCAAAGTAACTTACTAGTGACTTAATCAACTATGATATTATATAAAAAAAAAACTTTTTAAAACAAAACAAAATTCTATCTATCAAACATAAAAATGTATCTACTCGTATCAATTTAAAATTCACTGCTCCAACTATTTTCAGCAGCCAATAAACCTGTCAGATTTCGCCTAACACCACCTAACATCAAACTAACACACCGTGCTAATCCCAACGTTATAAAAACGTGTTAAAATAATCCCATGGCACACGTCGAGTGCTCATATTTCAGGAAGCAAATCTGACACCGGGACACAGTTTCGGTCACAGTTACTACGCACTTTACCACAGATTACGACGCAGTTTGTATAAAATAAAATACAGGTTAGGAAATAGTTAGTAAGGCGTATGGTGGTTAGGAAGTAGTATGTTAGCTGGGCCACCAACGAGCCTTCCCCAGTTTTTGTTGCGGTGAATTTATAGTTCCGGCCACCTTTGGCCTGGACACGTGGGTAAATATAGAAATGACGAAAGTGGATTAGCTGGCTCGGCCATCTTTAGATCAATTAGTTGCCAGACGATTCAAATTTGTTTCATCATGATCTCAGCCGTTGGGCATCTACTGCCGGGCTAGGACTTCCCAATGGATTTCCGATCACCTGCAGGGTGATTCTGTATGAAAACAATTGCTTTAAGCGCTCTAAGTACTCTTTCTTTTAAGAAATTCGAGTGAAAATATTTAATAAATAAAAAATTTGAAAAACATTTATTTGAACGATATTCGCGGAAATAAAAAAATACTTAACACATTACCTTTTGACGATAGAGAATCAGGTCCCTGTTGGAAGCGGCTCGTATCAGCCTTTGTATCTCGTATCGACTACAGGCTTGTGGTTTGAACGATGTGCCCTAGTCATTGCCATTTTTCCGGCTCCTTGTTAACGTAATTAGATCAATTGCTTTGAAAATTGCAAAATAAATTAAAAGAATAAACGAAGCTTTACGTTTCATTGAATTTTTAAGCCTCGACGCAAAAAGAGGCGTGTCAAAAGTGTTGTGTGTGTCTGTCCGTAGCAACGTAGTTTAAAATCTCTCCTGCTATATTTGCAGTTACCTATACCGAAGATCTAAGCTCTAGCATAGACCAGCTTGGTCTATGGCTCTAGCTAATTTTCACCGCAATCCTAAAAACATACTTTTTAGAATATTTTTTATAATAAAAAAATCTAGCTGCTTGCAAAAAATGTGGCGAAATCAACATACTTTTTTTATTAGTGCTTGACATTTTGAAAATAGCAAATAGGTACTTTTGTTAAAAAACAACATCGGTTGGGGACTTCAATAAATTTTAGCCTATTTTAAATAGTAAAAGTCTTAGCTGTTCTGTGGCCCGCCCGGGCTTTTACGATAGTTTACATTAATTACAGTATAATTAAATAAATAAATATTTGGGGACATCTTACACACGGCCTCTGACTCCAAACTAAGCAAACTTTGTAATATGGCTGCCAGAGACTGATATAATACTACATATACTTATTTTTAAATACATACTTAAATAGATAGTTTCTAAATAACACCCAGACACAGAGCAAACACTAATGTTCATCACATAAATATTTGCCCTGGGTTGGGATCGAATCCACGCCTCTTATTAGTATTATTATATGATTTTAGACCGTTTGAATATGACAAATTTCTTAAAAAACCGTTGTGAATGAAATAGAAATGTTGTTGGGAACTCTAACATAACATATAAACAAGTCAGAGGTAACAAACAAATGTCCGACAATTTGTCGCCAAATCACGGCGCAGCGCTCTACCCAGACAGGATCATTTCATATTTCGCGGGTCCATCTCTCACGCGCGCTCAATTATTCACCCGGGCAGGACCCGGTCAAAAACCCGGTCAGAAGTAATGACCGGTGAACGCGAAATTACACGTGTTACAATGATGATCCTGTTTACCCGTTCCGAGTAATTCTCCCCGAGTGTTTGAAGAGCAGTTAGGTTTTGACCGTAATCGTTTTATTTAACGACCCGCCCGGGTTTTGTTGTTTTAGCAGGATGTGATTGTACGCGGTCGGTTTAAGTTTTTATGAAACGGCTATTAGGGGAAATTACCTGGTGTTGGATGAACTTTGCTGCGGATCGGTGGTGCCTAGCTCAATTTGCGCGGTTTAATTGCTGCAACCTAAATATGGCTATAGAGAAGCGAAGCTGCTTTGTCGAGTCCGCAAAATTGGTGAACTGAGCCTGCACTAAAATATTACTGTGGTATTTAATGGTTTCTCAATTATTTGCTTAAACTAAGTGTGCTAGTCATTTTAGTTAATCTAGGTACTTAATTCAAATTCAAAATTTAAATTCAACATTGTTTATTGTCACAAGATAGAAAATTATATACAAGTGTTATACAGCACTATTCCCCAAACTGGGTACAATAAAGCATCCGTATCTTGGGGCCTAGGCATTCTCGCTATAATATAAATGTGACTTAATAATATATTAAACTAACTTTTGCCCGGGGCCCGCGTGGAATTTGGCTTTTGTGCTTTCCCACCGGAACCTTTTATTTTTTCTTGATAAAAAGTAGCCTATATCACTTTCCATCCCTTGAACTATATCCATTCCAAAAATCAAGTCAATCTGTTGCTCCGTTGCTGCGTAAAAGAGGAACACACCAACAAGCTTTTCGGATTTATGATATTAGTATGATAAACATTTGGTAAAAAAAATATAAGACCACCCCATAGCTATATTGGCATGTATGAAATGTCATACGAATATAACATAAAACTACTTAGATTAGTACCTATCACAGGTAAATCAGATTGCATGAAACCCCTTATTAGAAATTTAGATGTAGCAATTTCCACTCACATAATATCATCTTCATCATATAGTTCATAGAACGTAGGTACATTGCTGGAGATATACCTTACTATAAATAAAAACATTAATACATAACAATCAGCTCTATAACAAATAAACTGATCTCAATATTTGTAATTTTGTGGTTTTATTGCTGACAATCTTAGCAAAGCTTATAAATAAAAGTAAGTGGAGCTCAATAATACTGAACATGTAAATCAGCTCCCTGATCACGTCGGAGGAATAATAGAATATAAAAAAAAAATATCATGCAGGCTCGAGGTAACTTCAAGGTGTACACTCACACTACTATAAAATAGGTTACCGTTAAAGTTACCTTTTTATAGTAGTCTGCATGTGTACACTTATTTTTAATCTAAGCCTTACTAAAGTTTTGTAGGTGGAATGCTACTTCTTTGGAAATTGTTGCGAATGCTTTTGTCTAACAGTTGGTAAGTGTATTTAGTTTTAAGGATATCTAAATTAATAATATTTCAAGTAGGACGATTTTTAAACCACATCCTGTTATTTTTATGCAAATACATTTCTTGTTGTTTGAAACAAGCTTCTGATGTTAAGGAAAAAATTGTTAGATAGTCCGCTTACAACAAACAAGTCAGCAGGGCGGCTTAAAGTCTGTATTCAGTTTCTTTAAAGAAAAAAACGAAATAATACCACACGTTTCCATATTTTTACAGCACCCCGGGTCGCGTGACCATATCCGACAAGTTGATTTATAGTTTACACGCTTATACGCATTGCATGAAAAAAATCTTGGTCACTCGTCGGTTGAGACACTCCACTTTGTTTATTCTAAGGCACATGTGGCTGCAAAAACTTGGTGCCATGCTGTCTGCCTTGCTATCTTTATTTTTTTTTTGGGTCACATTTGATATTATTCTGTTTCCGGATTCCAAACTACAAGTGAGCGGGTCTGGTACTGTGTGGCGATTTACTGTGATTTTTACTTGAAAACAAAAAACTGAATATTTTTGTAAGTAATTAAGTTCATATAGGCCGGGTGGGTAGCCCTGGTGTCAGACTTTTTAGGCCTCCTGAAGGCCTCTGACCTGGGTAAACGTTTTCGTGATGAAATAGGTATACGTTTGATTTTACACTCATTTCTATACTTAGTTGGAACTGAAACTATTAGATATTAGAGGTCATTACTTTGAATTAGGCTACATTCTCTATTGGTAGCGTAACTATTACTATCCCACTGCTATAAAGGAATTTTTCATTATCAATGTCCTTGTCTTATTAAGTATAAGTAAGTAGCTTGAAAAACATTTTACTATACATGATAACAACATCATATATCAACAACATATAAAAAAATCTACAACTAAACACGATCTAACACCTATATACCTAGATAGATAGACACCTAAAGATCTACGACCATTAAAAGCTTTAATTTTTACTATAGAATTCATTTTTCACAATATCTACTTACTTAGGCTTTGCTGCTATGTGATTTTGTTGAAATAATTATTGGTTTAAAAATATACCTACTGGCAGAAATATACTGAATACTCAAACTATCAATCAATCAATTATTTATTTAATTCTACTTTACACATACAAATCTTCTTCTTCTTCGTGTCGATGGTTCTAAGGTGACAGATCTAGACTGTGATGATCTATCTAGATAAGCTTTGCCTAATGGTAGATACAAATGTTATACCAAATAATCAAAGTATAACTAGGACTTATTATAACCTGAAATTTATATTCCTTGTTCTCATATATCTGCACAAATGATACACCAAATAATCAAAATGCTCAAAATATAGCCTTCAACGCACATGACACGCTCCAAATCTGATATCCGACCCCGACCCCCGGGCCTTCAAGAACGGTTTAATTAACTTAATAAATACACACTCCATTTCTTTACGGCATACGTCAAATGTTATGAGCGTCGGTAAACAATGCGCTCTTGTTTGAGTGTATCTCTTCATCTTGGGACTTGATTATAACTTACCCAATCAAGTTCACTGGAAAAGTCGACACTCTGGGGTTGAAAAGTTCTCGATTGGAGACTACGTGCTGGTAAACTCATCGTAGGATGTCCACCCAAAATCAAGGTGGGCAGATGAGCTCAACAAGACCACAGGATAGCGCTGGATCTATGCAAGTCGTTTCCAACCGGTCTTTTTGGAGATCAAAAGGGGAGGCTGATGTCTAGCAGTGTACGTCCTATGGATGATGGCCCAAGTTATTCCTGTATTTACAAGCATAGAAAATACTTAAACTGTAAATAAAAAAATCATGTACGAAGGACTTGAACTTGCCTCTCTCGGATCACTAGCCCGACGCTTTCCCAACTAAGCCAGTTCGCACTTTTGGCTTCAGGGCAAATTTGTGAAGTGTTTATCGTTTTTGAAATGTTTATTACAAAAATAATGCTTTTGTTAAAAAAAATCATGCATTGTGTTAACTAACGGGATAACATTGAATTAATACGTCTATGATCAGTTTTATAGCGTTATATTTCAAGGGACATTAACAAAACAAGGTGACATATTGTCGACGCACAACATTCAATGCAAAAAAAGATCCGAATCTATGTCGAAAAGAACGATTAATGATTAACAAGTCGAATCAAAAGCTTTACCATAACTTCAAACTGATATTTAAATCCTCACCAATACAATACACGTTGTAATACAATTGTAAAAATGAAATTCACGACGATTCGCATCGGCGGCTTTTGTTTTTACCCCGTAATTTTTGATAATCCATAAGTTGGCGCCAACTCTCTCGTTAGGGCCGCGCTACCACAGATAATCAAGGTGGTGTTGATAGTGTAAAGCACATAATTTCTAACAATTGATTGCATAAATTATTTAGTTATCTGCCTTAGTTTATGGTTATTTTCGATGCAGAGTTAGTATTATCAAAAAAATATCGTATCCTATTTTAACCAACTTCCAAAAAGGAAAGGATCGTCTATATATATTTTTTTGTGTATTTTAATCAATATTTTCGCCAATTGTAAACCAAATCGAAATTTATTTTTAACGTCAAAAGCGTATACACTTTCGAGGTGGTCCCATTAAAATTTTATCGAAATCAGTTGAATCGTTTTTGAAAACTCAACGGTATTAGAAAAATTGAATACAATAATTCGAGCAAACTACTAGAATGTTGTACAAGGTGGAAGTTGGTTTTGCTATTTTTTGTGAAAAATAATTATTGACAGTAGAGTACCTTTTTTTTTTAATTTCAAATAGGTTTGCGTTTGACTACACACTGCCTGATGTTAAGCAGATATGCGGTCTAATATGTAGCACGCTTACCTAGAAGATACCTATTTACTCGAGATTTGAATACACCTACATTGTACTTTAGCGGAAGGACAGACTCAGGCAAAGCGTTCCACATTCTGACAGTTCGTATGAGAAATGTGGACCCAAAACGCTTGGTTATAACGCGTGGGATGTCGACCATAAAAGGGTGGCGCTTTGGTCGCGTCTGTCTAGTCGTACGATAGAAGAAAGGGGCAGGTGAGACCAGATTGTGCAACACCTCGGCGCACTCACCGTACCTACTATTATACATGGCTTTCTCCCATAGGCTTCATAGTACAACCTTAAATATATTAATTACTAAGAGTGCCTATACTAGTTAGATTATTCTGTTAGTATTTTGTTTTCAACATAACATAAGTTGCTAATAAATTTTTATCTTTTTATATCTACGCTACATAGCGCAGTTACTTTCTATCTTGCTATTAATAAATGTATAATACGATTAACAATAGAGATAAATCTTCCAAACAACGTTCTCATCGCACACATGTGGAGTCTTAATTTTAATAATTCCGAACAATAATGAGACATTATTAGCGAAGCTCCTCATATTTAACTTCTGAGAAATCGACGCTGTCTAATGATGCGAGGGGAAACATTTCATTATGTGCCGTGTGCGCATACCTTTATTAAATGTTGTGAGTAATCATACGGTATTTGTCTTTAAATATCCTAATATTGGAGGATTAGAGACGTACGTTATGTCTTTCGTTTCAAAGCGCTTGGTAATACAATTATTTGATCATGTTTCACAACTGCTAAAGTTAGATACTCGTACCTATTTATGTATGTTTGATGTAATTATTTTTTCATACCACCTGCTCGAAAATGTCTCATTATATGTCATATAATCTCAACGTAAAATAAGTCATTATCACCTTAACACAATCTCGAGGGCTATGGCAGGTCAATAATGTTGTATGAAACTCCCTAGGGAGTAAAGTGATTTAAATTTGGAACGTCTGATTCGTTTGAAAATTTCTTAACCTAAAACATTTAAGGACATCGTAAAATTAAAATTAACAAACACATTCATAACTTCGCATCATTAAATATATATGAAGCAAAAAACGCCTTATTTGAATGGATTTCTGCAAGAGATGCAACAGACTGGCATAGAAATCACTAAAGCGCACACCCACCAATACAAACACATGCACAACACACACACGCACAACACACACACACACATACATGCACAACACACACACACACACACACACACACTCACACACACACACACACACACACACACACAAAAGTAGCACTGCAAACCTTGACTCTCATGAGATCTCGTGTATTGCAGTGCTATACACACGTAGGTACACACACACACACAAACTATACATTTCTGCGGATACTGCAGTCAATACTCTCCGGAACATGTATATACTATATATTATTTTATTTTTTATTATTATTATATTATCTTATTCTGTAATGTAGTTCCCTGAAGGTAAACAGTATCTACAATACAAGCTTTTGCTTAGTGTAGGTACTGTGTACTAACTAGATTTGTAACTGTTAGCCGATAATATAAATGTGAATATTATTTATACCAACTTTATTAATAAGGGGCTATTATATCATGCAATAGAGAATTTATTATTATTAAAAAAGTGGTTTTATTTTGTATAACCGAATGAAACCTCTCTACATTGCACGGCAACGGGCATTGTAAGGTGGATTCATTCGATTTTATAGAATATTTTGGTTCCCGTATCAGTTCAATATTATAGAATAAAACCTTTTTTCAAAGCTTGTGTTAGGCCATGATAATCGAGCTGGCCATGGTCTTATGTTTTTCACGTAGTAACTACATTCTGTTTTATTTAAGGGTTTGTGTGCTTTTATATGAGAATTCGTAGGTACATTTTAATTTGTTTTATTTTATTGTGAACAATACCGAGTTGCCTAGTGAGTACTTGCACTTAGTGAGATTATGACGTAAGTATCCTATTTAATAATATTGTAACGTGAAAGTTTTTTTGTATGGATGTTTGTTACCTACTCTTTTACGCAAAAGCTACCGAAATACTTTGCAGTAGTAGTAGTAATACTTATACACCAGAATAACACATAGGCTATAATTTATAAAGATATTGCGTGAAACGAAGTTCGCCGGGTCAGCTAGTTACTCATATTCTTGTTTTATTTTCTTGCGGGATGTACGAAAAGTAGAGTATGCACCACTAGAACCAAGTCTGTCTTCGTATCGGGCGACTTGATCCCCTCGCTTCACTGGGGACTCTAATTGTCGCCCGTGACGTAGGAAACCAGACACCACTAGTTGCAAAGTTCTTTTTATTGCGAAAATTGGTTTTCATGTTGTTTTCAAATTGATTATTTCTTAGCTCAAAATGAAGTATTTTCATTTTCATGTCATTTTATCTCAACAATTGAGCCTATTTTGTCCAAACTGTGAAAAAACTAACTCTGCCATACACGCGTCGATACCTTTATAAAATAAATGTTGAAAGTAATCATCTTGCGATAGGATTAGGTAGAGACGTGCGTTTTGTCTTTCGTTTGAAATAAATTGATCATTATTTGATGATGTTTCACGTCTGTCAAAGTTAGATAATACGTGTTGAAATTTTGTGGCAAGAAGTTAGGTAAGCTTGTACGAAGGCTTTTGTTACAAAAATTTATCAATAACTACCTTTTTCAATAACTTTACTGGTTTTGTCCAAACTGTCATAAAGGGCTATGCCGCAAACCTTTATTAAATGCTGTGGGTACTTGTGAATAATCATAGGTACGGTATTTATCTTTAAATAGGAGGAGGAACCGACTAAAATACATGTAGGTGTATACATTTAGATTTACCAAAGTAAAGAAACTTTACTATTTGCATTATATTGTGCTCAACTAATAATAACTAATTATTAAATAATAATACATCAGCTTATAACTTTAAGGATGTACCCATACTTTCGTATACAAAAACAAAAGAAATTTACACGCAAACTCAGTATCTAAATTCATCATATAAGCTATTTATTGTTTTAATCTAACCTAACATCCAACTTCAAATGTGCTGCTAACTACTTTCTACTTAAATGTAACTTCTTATTGCATAAGATCGTCAATAGCAGTTACCAATTGGTATTCAGTAAACGGAACTCTAAAGAAACAAAAAAACCTCAATCCACTTATCGTCTACCAAAAAGAAACAAAATTAATCCAGCAATATTAATTCCCAGCACAACAATGATCCCCCAGACATCCATCTCAATCCTCACCAATGTCGGTATACCTTCTTCCCTTCTCATAGATCACTGGCTGACAGGCCAACTGCTTCATTAATGAAGACTACACTCCTACAAACTATAATACGCCATCTAAATGCACCGTCGACAGGCATAAACAATTGAAATAATTATCAGGATAAGCCTACAGGATCAACTTGGAAAGCCCCCGAGATTTTAACCCTTCTAAGGACCTTCTGACAGCGTCTTATGCAAATTCACAAACTTGTGCTGTCTATCTATAACTCCCTTAAGTTTTACGCTCTATCATTCGAAAACCACCCTTATTTATTTGGCACGAAAGTTTAGAATTCGATAATAGATATGAGTGATAAGATTTTCTAATAGGATGCAAAGGAAATAGATGCTCAATTGGCTCTCTGTATGATAATATGGCAACTTATGTTTTGTTTAGCCTCTTTAGTAGTGAGATGTTTTGAATATTACTGAATTTAGTATTTTGTAAGCGTTTAGATGAATTTAATTTTGTAATTTAGTAGATACGTATTTACATACATGGAACTTTATCACAATACCTCCCAAAAGTTGGTCGGTAGAATTCTGACGTAACGAAAAGGGTCGCAACGTTCATATTCATATTCATTTATTTCTTGCAAAACAGGTTAACAATTTTATTGTGATCTTAAATAACATATAATAAAGTACTCTATTTTCGCAGTCAGCATGCAAGAATGTTGTTGTTTTTAGGGGAGAACTAATTACATTATCATAATTAAATTACACATACCTACACCATTACACAATTACCTAGCTAACAAAATATTGACATTTGGAAAATTAAAAGACTAATAAACAATTAAAGCAATTAATTAACAAGCATAAAATGAAACACAATTGTAAAGTTAAAAACAAAAAGTGAGTGAAGTTATGTCAAAGTTGTCAATAGACGTCACAGACTAAAAAAAAATCCGTCATGATGTCAATTGTGAAATTAATAAATGTCAATGTCAAAAAAAAAAATAACATACAATTTCATATTTTAGGTCAGGATTTATAATAAGATTTATAACGTACCACAACGTAACGGTTCCTTACACTTGAAGTGCTCGTAGGTAACGTCGATCATTGTAAAAGCCTTATTAATAGGCCACTGTAGAACGTAGGCCTACCCACACATCACAAGGTGATTGTGCCATATCCACCACACTGGCTTGGGGGCTGGTGAATTCACATACGCAATCGAATTTCTTTTACAGACATAGGCAGGTTTTCTCACGATGTTTTCCTTTACCGAAAATCCGGTAGTGTGAAAATACGTACATAAATTCTAAAGAAATTCTAATTAAATTATTTCTAAAAACAAATAGATAGGTATTTAAATTAAACTAGAGATACTTTTCTCAGAATATACGTAATATGTATTTAAAAAACCGCAAATCACGGGACCCTTAAAAGGACGCCACACTGCAGTAATAAGTGAGTCTAGTCTTTAGTTGTAAAATCTTCATTAGCAAACGAATGCAAGGAAGAAGTTTTATTTGTATATTTTCTCATGGAAGTTCCTGTAATAAAACTCATAGAACTGTTTCAAGTTTATAGCGACTTAAGATTTGTTTATCATTTGTTTATTCAATAAACAATCTAAGGTGCAGTAATTCTCCAGGCAGTTAAATGTGGTAAAATAAATACCTAGCTATATCTACCTGTAGGTATATATTATTCTGGAACACGTTCATAGTATGACCACAAATATTGTAAAAGTATTGTTGCAGACTTTTTTCCATTGGATTTTTTTTATTACACATTCGATACAAGTCGCTTTTGTACTGTTCTTATTGGAAATCTATAGGAGGAGCATAAGTCAAGCAGTGGGGTTCCTAAGGCTGATAGATAAATATTTTGGTACCTTTACAAGTTTATTTGTTTTGTTTTGAATATAGTTAATTCTAAGATGGTAGGATAAACTTAGACCAATAACTAGGTATGTCGGTTTTAGATAACTTAATTTCACAAATTGATGAACAACAACTTCATAATGTGATTATTAACTAACGAAACGTACTGACAAAACGTAGAACCTATCTTAGGTTCTACGTTTTGTCAGTACGTTTCGTTAGTATAAGTACCTACGTTCCTGTGCCTTCACAGCCGATTGGATAACCTCCTCCGTTTTAGAAGTCAGTTACAAGATTGTAATGTGAGAGTCAAAACGACTCTCACATTACAATGCTCTCAATTTATCAACGGATCGAATTAGTCAGTTAAAAACAAGAGTTAAATAATGAAAATTAATCGAAATGTGCTACAAGCTTTTGACGTGATAATGTCTGATAAATCGATGAACGCCGGCTGCATTCCGAAAAAGTGTCGCGTTCCACCTGAGCCGAGCGTGCAAGCGAGAGCTCGAAACCAGCGATAGAGAAGCAAGATCGGTCTAAGTGTTAGGCTTGTTTCATTTGCTCATTCAAACAAACAAAATGTTGTCACGTAAAATAATAATTATTATTGTCCGTAAACCGACAGCCATTTTTTCCTTTAAGAAGGTACCTTCTAAATTTAGTAGTCCGAGCCGTTTGCAAAGATCTAAAAAAATAAATGATAGGGTACAAAAGTATATTTAATAATTTCCCGTTTTAGCTATAAGAAAAAATAAGTTACACTAAGTAGAATATTCAGAAGTATATCATCTCTATCTTCCATTAACAAAGATACAAGTTTACCAAATATGAACGTTCACGGCAGACCTACTAACTGCCGCGGAAGTGGTTACACATCAAAAAGAGATCTGTTCCGTCTTCACGTTATGGACCAGTGAATGGTAAGAGGGGAGATTCTAGTACAGTTGAGAACAAAATTCCTCGCTGAAATAAAAAGAAAGTAGCTGTGTTTTTGACCCAGCAGCAAAAGATAATCTAATAGTGATGATCGCGAGAATTAAATATCGTCATCAAGTTTTCCACCACTGAACATAGACCTAATATCAATATTTGCAATAGGAGCAGTTGGAAGAAGCCCATATTCAGCATTTTAGGCAGACTGTTGCTCCCCTTGTCAGTTCAAGTTCAGTATAACTTCCCTGCGGCTTTGGTTTGAGAAAACTACGTATCGTGTTTATGTGTTCGACTATAGAAATATTATTTCATTTACAATTTACGTATTTTTGAAAAATAATTTAGTAACCAACTTAATAACATACACGTACAGATGGAAAAATCTTTAAATGCTCCATATTTATCTCGTGGGTACTAAAATGTTAAATACATTATTTACTCAACAAACCCGTGCGTGAAATCTACTTGGAAACTAGTCACTTATTAGTCATTTTCAAAAAAGCTTGTATAATTTTAACTTATTTATTTATTTAAGTATACATTGCCTTATAATGTCTAGTTACAGTCATAATTATGAAAATGTAACGTTATACACATTATAACCCTGTTTATAGGGTGTTGCAAATAGTACATTACAAGTTAGATACTAAAATATAAAATAATACATAATAATTTTGGAGATAGCTCTTAAATTAAGTATCATAGCTTAAAATGTTGCTGAACAAGATTTTTTTATACACTAACTTAAACACTACAAACTATATTATACACATTTGTATACTTTAAAAATGTGAAATACTAGCTGCCCGCCCCGGCTTTGCCTGAGTTCGATTAGCTAAAGAAGACAGATTTTATAAGTGTTGTGCCTATAATATATACCTACCACGTAATGTAGGTATGCGAGTTTTAGAAAAGATCCCTATTTTTTTGGAAATATAATATAGCCTGTGTCATCCGCAGATAGTGAACCTTTCCAACAGTAAAGTAATTTCACAAATAAACAATAAAATCTTTCCTCTTTATAATATTGCCATAGACTAACTAATGACTGCCTCGGTGGCTCAGTGGTTAGTGACCCTAACTTCTGGGTCAAAGAGGCGTGGGTTCGATCCCCACTCAGGGAAAATATTTATGTGATGAACTTAAGTGTTTGCTCTGTATCTGGGTGTTATTTATTTACTATCTATAAAAGTATGTATTTAAAAATAAGTATATTTAGTATATCAGTCTCTGGCAGCCATATCACAAACTTTGCTTAGTTTGGGGTAGATGCCGTGTGTAAGATGTCCCAAAATATTGATTTATTATTATTATTAATGACAAAAAAACTGAAAGTGTTTTATCACCGGCTGTACTCGGAAAGTTACGAAATAATTCCCTGGCAAATCAAAGGCCCTCGTGCTTGGGTGGCCACCGATAACAATTGTTGTTTGGACCTCAGAGAATTCGACGAAACGGCCAACAAGCGCCCAAATAAAGGCTCAAATATCTAATTGGAATTTCTAATTAGAAACAGCTATGCTTTACGGCTAATTAGTTTTCGGGATGAACGATTCAAAACTTATCGATCAACAAACTATGTTTAGCAAATTGATTTCCCTTTTGGATACAAAAGTTTTCGATTAAAATTCCTTAACTATTAATTAATTAATTGTTGTTCGTTGGATACTTTTTGTTTGAACGATGTTAATTAATATGATTGTAAAGATACATATTTGATATCTTTTATTGATGTGCATAGAGATACTTTGGCTATTTTATTGGAATGTTGGAGTGTATTTATTTATGTAAATAATGAATGTGGTTTTCCATATTCATTTCACGTTTCTTGCTTTTTCACTTTAGCCATAGAGTTATCTTATTGGAATATAAGAAATAAAAATATAAATGTTATATCGTGATTAACTTATCAAGTGATCAAAGCCAAGCCATAATGCCGAAAAAAACGTTTTCACAAATACATAGTCATACCCTTCGTACTTACTTATTAGTATGTGCACTCTTTGATATGCTACAACACAGTTCAAATTACTTCAGTTCAATATCTATATTTAAATAGAAAGTACACCAAAATTCTTGAAGAAAATCTACTTTTAGACTATGAGAAGTCTATCTAGCACAGATCTAGACTGTAGCAGTAAGCACCAAGCCCTGAAGCACCCCTAAGCCCTGAAATATTGAAGATAATAACATCGGTTCAAAATCTCAGCATTCCGCAAATTTCTTGTACCTCAAATAATACAGTAGCAATTCCTTTGTTTATTCTGGTACATAATGGCCAAATCGCACGAAATTAGCTTTGGTACACGCATAAAACACACCAAGGGAAGAATCCTAACCCTTTCACATAAATTGCAAGTGCTTTCCATTTAACACACGGGCCGCATTAGGGGCCACTGGCATGTCCGGGGGTCGCTTGACCGTGGAAGAAAGGGCTCATTTTCATTACGTTGTTGCATATAGATTTATATAGCGGACCTTTGGTGAGGTTCTCAAAGTTTCTCTCATTAAAAAATCGGTTGTCTGTGAAGTCGGTTTACTACTCCTCTAATTGTAGGTCCCGCCCCCCTACCGCCTAAGCAATAGCAATCGTAATAGCAATAGTTTATGACTTCATTTTAGTCATTTGGCACCGCCTATGTGACGTTAGCCATCAATTGCTTTGCGCGGATTGCGAAAGCAATCGTTGAATAAACAACTTTGATGGCTAACGTCACATAAGCGGTGCCAAAGGACTAAAATGAAGTCATAAACGATTGCTATTACGATTGCTATTGCTTTAGGCGGTAGGGGGGCTGGTTGTTTTAACCGTTTAGCCCTGTCAGAGGCCTTCAGGCGGCCTAAAAACTCTGACACCAGGGCTAGCCACCCGGCCTATACGAACTTACTTTATACTCCTCTGTATCGCTTGTTTCGCGGTCTCGCTTGCACGCTCGGCTCAGGTGAAACGTGACACTTTTTCCTGCGTGCTGTCGGCGTTCATCTATTTATAAGACGTTATCACGTCAAAACACTCAAAATGTATCAAATACTTTTTTTTAGGATACTGTAACAGCCTTTTAATAGTCCACTGCAGGACGTAGGCCTATCTACGAAGGGTGATTGGGCCATATTCACCACGCTGATCCAGTGCGGGTTGGTGGATTCACATACGCCATCGAATTTCTTCTACGGACGTACGCAGGTTGCCTCACGATGTTTTCCTTCACCGAAAAGCCAGTGGTGTGAAATTCCGTACATAAATTCCTAATTACTACGAACTAATTGGTACGGGACCGGGGATTCGAACCCACGACCTCACGATTGTAAGGCGTCACCTTTTGACCACCACGGCTTTTTAACAATTAATTAATTAATATAATTTTAGGATAGCTTAAGATATATTTTAAACCTAACACCGTGACGAGTACCCTAGCAGTGTTGTTACTGAATAATCGAGGTTTTTTGGTCGATCTGACTCATGGAAGAAGAAAAAGGGAAGAAGAGCCATAAAGTTGAAAATTTTAAGTAATAGGTAATTACCGCAAAATGGCGCCCAAAACACGTAGACTGTGTAATCAACCAAATAACTTGACATACGTGAAATTTAAAATACTGTTCACGTCTTTATCGTCGGCGTCAGACAGATTCAAGGCGGAGCTTATTTTATATGTTAGGAAACTTGATTTGTCTCGTATGTTTATCATTGAACTAAAGATTTTTTCCGTTGGTCTGTATCAGTTGAAAATAGTAATCGTTAATTATGACTTTTCTTTAACACGTTTTTTTAATATAAATTGGAAGTATTTCCCACACACACATTTAACACATGTGTCACATTATATGTATAAAAGCCACTGAGATAACGCGATGTAGCTCCATTATGGTGTTTCTAAGCAATAACTTAAATGGTAAGATTGTAAAATTGAATGTAATTTTCACAATTATTCGTCGTACAACCTTCAACTTTTCCTGTTGCACACGGATTTCTATCGACAGATAATCTACTTACCACGAGACCAATAGTATCCATCATCCATCCATCAGCCAAAGGACGTCCACTGCTGGACATAGGCCTCCCCTATGGATCTCCAATAAGACCGGTTGGAAGAGGCTTGCATCCAGCGCGATCCTGCGGTCTTAAAGAGGCCATCCAACCACCTTGCAGGTGGACGTCCTAAGCTGCGCTTGCCGGTACGTGGTCTCCACTCGAGAACTTTTCGACTCCACCGGTCATCAGTCCTCCGCGCTATATGCCCTGCCCATTGCCATTTCAATTTGCTAATCCGTTGAGCTATGTCGGTAACTTTGGTTCTTCTACGGATCTCCTCATTCCTGATTCGATCCCGCAGAGAGACTCCGAGCATAGCCCTCTCTATAGCTCGTTGGGCTACTTGGAGCTTACTAAATACCAATTGTATGAGCTTACCAATAGTATGTTAACTATTAATAATAATACAACACAATCCGTCAAAAATTTGTGTCCATAAAATTCTTACCTAATACATATATAAGGTCATCAATCTGGTAATTAAAAATATTTGAATACTCATTAGCAAAGTTTGAAATCTGCAGTCCAAGCTAACGAGTACGCACAGAGTCCGGCAACCCTTTCGTTTGAAGCCAGGGAGAGGCACTTTTTGTCTGCACCTACATTCCACGGCGAAGACTCAAAGCATTCTGAACCCTGATATGTCTGGGATATTGAGCTGCTATAAGAATAATATGGTAAAATACCCGATTTTAATTTAAAATTCTAATCTGAAACTGCTATGTAGCGCTGGATGCATGCCGTATAATACAAGCGGTCTAATTGGAATAATTCTTAAGAATACTTATAAAGTTCTATGTAGATAAATATGATGATGATTTCCAGGCCGTTTTCTGCCACGGCAATCAGTTACAGCATAGTTTCGACTTACAGCAAATATATTACCTACCCAATATTTTAAAATAAAATCTGCGAAAACCATGCCGACTTCTATAAAATGATACTAGACCAGACGGAAGAACAGACCATGCGATGATTTGAATTTCAATTCCAATTTGACTTATTATCTAGGAACTTTTACTTGTCCTGTTGGAATGCAGTCATATTCGAAATAAAATTATCTTGAATCAGAAAAAAATTAAACATATTTCAGATAAATTTAGATTGGTAAAGTAATTAGGTACAATGTGATGAATAGCAACTATATATTTATCAAACTCATTAACCGTTATTATCATCTTTCAGTTTTATCAAGTCCGCTAAAAGAATTAAGCACCTCTTAAGCAAGCATTATCATCCGTAGGACGCCCCTGATGGATATGGACCTCTTTTATAAATTTTCAATAAGCCCGGTTAGAAGCGCCTTGCCAGCTTTTTGTAGTGTCTTATTTTGTCTTAATTTACCTTTAAATTACAGTATATTGGGGATTCATACAGTACAATACAATACAAAAACACTTTATTGACACCACAAGTAGTAAAACATTACAAAAAAAGAAATAACGACAGAAGAATGGTACAAAAGGCGGTCTTATCGCTAAAAGCGATTTCTTCCAGACAACCTCTACTGTGTGGAAACATGTGATTGACGTGGACGGTGGTGTAAATATAAATGAATAAAGTAAAGCTATAAATATCCAAAAACAATAAAATACACTACATAATAACAGGCATACACAAATACTTCTTATAATACATACAATAAAAATAAACCTACTTACATACATAAATAAATACAGATAGTTAAAACGTAAGCAATAAGTAATATCAGTTTTTAAAACTGCTTAGCAAGATAGTGTTCCTTGACTTGAGTCTTCACGATTCAACGCTCTGCGCACGCCTGATGGTCACCGGAAGGTCATTCCAGAGAGCCACAGCCCGGACACAGAAAGAAGAATCGTAAAAGACAGTATTGTGAGATGGAGTTGATAGAAGAAGATTGCTAGATGACCTAAGATTGACAGAGTGAGTGTCAAAGAGAAAAGTGAAGCGTGAGCTTAAATACGAAGGAGAAGAAGGCTTAAAGAGAACGTTGTAGAGAAGGGAAAGAATATGGGTATCACGGCGAAGACGGATAGGGAGCCACTTAAGCTTGTTACGGAATTGAGTAATGTGATCATATTTCCGAAGACCGAAGATAAATCGTATGCAAAGATTTTGGAGGCGCTCGAGCTTGACAAATTGCTCCTGGGATAAGTCGAGATAGCAGGCGTAGGCGTAGTCCAAAATAGGGAGAAGAAGAGATTGTGCTAACGCAGCCTTGGTGGCAGTGGGAAGGAAATTGCGGATTCTTCTTAATGATGCAGAAGAAGCGTACAGCTTACGCTTAACAGATTGAATTTGAGGATTTCAAGAAAAGGAGCTATCGAAAATGATACCAAGATTTTTGACCTCAGTACTAAAAGGTATCGTAATACCGCTGAATACAACTTTCTTAAGAGAGGTGTGATCAATGCGTGCAATCATCCTGGAGCTACCGATGATGATGGCCCGAGTCTTACTGGGATTGATAGTGAGCCCGTGAGATCGACTCCAACATTCGATACGGCATAGGTCATCATTGACTGCGGTGACAGCCTCGTCTAAGCGATCAATTGTAGCTTGAGAGTAAACTTGCAGATCGTCAGCATAGAGATGGTAGAGAGAAGTGATGTTTTATATATATGTATTCATACGGAATATGGAATACATATATATAAAATCAAAAAGTGCATTCGGCGTATTTTTCTACCGCTAGCTTACAATAAAATGTACAGATATAAAATGTATAGCAAATGTATAGCTAATCCACACCAACCCACATATCAAAGTAGCGAAGGGAACACGTTCAAGCCATTATCCCTCACGAGTCCGACTTTTGTTTTAAAATGTAGAAATTAAAGTTTCTTTTTTCGTTGGAACAATTCTAAACTCGACATCAACTTGTATTTTAGCAGCGCCCTCGCGTGTTTGCGGAAGTTTAAAAAGTTCCTTTAAAATGGCGTTTCGTTTCATTTTACCCCTCAATATAAGTACAGTATTTTTGTGTGGACAGGAGTTGAGCTTACGCTTTTGTTATGCTCGCCTTCATGAGGAATACTTATCATCAGGTAATTTTACTAACATTAGAAAGGAAATGTTACATAGCAAAGTTCTAGTTTTCAAATTTTCTATAGCGGGGTCAATTATTGAAAAATATGAAAAATGCATTGCAATAATAGCATATTCTATGTAGATTACAACATAACCCAGATGTTATATTTTCGCTTCCGCCCTTTTGTGTCTTTGACCTTTACTTATGTGTTTTAGCGGGCTATTGGGTCAATAATATAGGTACTCGTAGATCCCTTGATCCACCAACCCAGCTTTAATCTATAATATTCACAGATGATCTTAAAAATCGATATTTTATGTTTTTTTAAATGTATCAGGGATTGCTTAGTCATATATGTTCATCACTAATAGAGAAAAATTAGAGGAGACAATTTTAAACTCAAGAATGCCCATATCGGGACACTCCGTTATATATACCAAAGTTCTGCTACTGAATAGTACAACGACAATACAAATCAATATTTTAATTGGCCAGACGAACACAGCGACCGTGTTCTAACCCATAAAACTGAAGTTAAACATTTTATAACGCAAACGGTTCCAGGAATCATGGATTTCTAACATTTTCGACGCCGCAAAACTGATCATTAAAATTCGGTAGCTATGATGCACATAGCAAGAGGGAGTATTTTATTCAGCAGTTTACTGGAAACCAAACTTATACCGCACCAGTTGGATTGGTGGATATTTCTGTGCCCATCATTATGAACTATTTTCATGTTGCATTTTATAGAGCTTTTATGTCATAAACTCAATTATAATTTATTACAGAATAAGGATTAATATTAATTATTCATCATCATCTTAGCCATAGACCAACTCTTGCTGGACAAAAACCTCTCTTATAGATATCCAATAACATCGGTTGAAAGTAACGAGCAACCGGTGCAATTTTTAAAATTATTTAGAAGAAAATACGGGAGTTAGAAAATGACATATTATTGATTGGCAAAATTAATATTTATTATTTACTAGTTATTTTATACACCTCCACTCTGCAATTTGTCGAAGACATTGTGATCTAACCTGTATTGGAAGAGCATGTGCTACATAACTTCACACAGTGACACAATCATGAGCAAAATAATTCAGAGTGTTGATCTTATAATAATGATTATCATCATAATCAGCCAGTGTTGACCAACTGGTACCTATAAGCATCAATGGTTAAGGGGAAACCCTTAACCATTGTTACCTGATATATCAGGTTTATCTCATCCACGTATGATCCACGATAAGTCAGATATCGTCAACGTATCGCATTGACGTTCTACCCATAGAAGACTTATCTTCCATTGGATGCTACTCGGCCTGCTAGTCTGGTCAGTCATTCGACCACGAAAAGCCACGAAAAGAACTCTATTCGACGTGTGAAAAAGTGACAGTGCCTCGTTCTGACACATAGAAAGAAATATTGCGTGGTGCGTATCCTAGCCCGGCTGGAGTCTACTATACAGTACACCATATAGCCGCTAGCTGTTGTCAACTCTGTTGTTTTAAATATAATTAATTTTCGCAAAAAATGGCATGACCGACTTCAACCGTGTACAGAATTCGCGAATATTTCGCACCGATCGATGTAGCATTTTTCACATTATTATTGATTTATCAAAAACGGCTCAGCCGATTTCAATAAAATTAAAATGAGACCAAATTCAAAGTATACTTTTTCCAATAAAAAAAAAATATTGAAATCGGACCGCTATGTAAAAAGTTATGTGTGGTTACACATAAAACAATACGCGTGGAATGAAACTAACTATTTATTTACACAAAATTAAGTAACATTTCATAAACTTATAACTATATCCTAGTATTACAAAAAAAAAACACTTGAACTAAAAAAATGAGTATGTATAGATGACGATGAAAACCCTATCAGTATTGCTATCCAACGTGGCAATGGGGCCAGCATTTTGGGAACTGTGCCCGCTGGTAGTGGTCTTTTAGATTAGGGTTTTCATCGTCATCTATACATACTCATTTTTTTAGTTCGCGTGGAATTGAGTACCTCCTCCGTTTTGTCGGTCAAAAATCCAAACTTTCTGCCAAGCTCCCTAAACTTCTTTTCATCATCATCATCATATCAGCCATAGAACGTCCACTGCTGGACATAGGCCTCCCCTAATGATTTCCAATAAGACCGGTTGATAGCGGTTTGCATCCAGCGCGATCCTGCGGTCCTAATAAAGTCATCCGTCCACCTTGTGGGTGGACGTCCTACGCTGCGCTTGCCGGTACGTGGTCTCCACTCAAGAACTTTTCGACTCCATCGGTCATCAGTTCTCCGCGCTATGTGCCCTGCCCATTGCCACTTCAACTTGCCAATCCGCTGGGCTATGTCGGTAACCTTGGTTCTTCTACGGATCTCCTCATTCCTGATTCGATCTCGCAGAGAAACTCCGAGCATAGCCCTCTCCATGGCTCTTTGGGCTACTTGGAGCTTACTAATAAGGCCCATAGTGAGAGACTACGAGAAACTTCTTTTACAGAATTTTAAAAATGCTAGTTCGAACTAATACAGGTAAGGTAAGCACACCAATTAATCAGCTTGTGCGTTTGAGCAGCTTGGGCAGCGTAATTAGATTTAAGAACAACTGGGCGCGTCACCGGGAGAATGGCCTGCATTAATTTGAGCTCCTCTAACGAGGGCGACGGTCGCTCTGTTCGGAGGACCTTTGGCCGTAAAGTGGCGTGGAGTAGTTTTTCCATTTTTTTTTAAATTTCAGATTACAAGCGATTCTTAAAAGATTTTTAAAAATTAATTTATTTACTTACATTTTTATGGAAATTCGTGTTTATAACATGAGTTTTATTTGAATATATATCTCTTGTATTTTTAATATAATTAGTTGTTTTGTGCAAGAAAATTCGCTACTTTAAAATTA
The DNA here is from genome assembly GCA_949316475.1 of Hypomecis punctinalis. Taxonomy (NCBI): domain Eukaryota; kingdom Metazoa; phylum Arthropoda; class Insecta; order Lepidoptera; family Geometridae; genus Hypomecis; species Hypomecis punctinalis. The sequence continues at coordinate 14,852,916 of OX438814.1, read as the reverse complement.
TTTGAGATCAAATAAATTTATCTGCGAGTGCGCTAGCAACTTGGGCTGCGTAATTCGATTTAATTAACAACTGAACGCGTCAACGATAGAATATAGCCTGCATTAATTTGAGCTCCTCTAAACAAGGCGATAGTAGCTCTTTTCTATGGTTAGTCCTATGAAGACGTCATTAGTAGAGATAAATGATAAAATACTGATATAATATATAAATCATAAAACGGCATGTGTTAGTAGCATCTTAACTGTTCAAATTCCAACTAGCTATCCGTGTCCATAAATTTTCTAGATGTGTCACAGTCTCACAGGCCTACTAACTATTAACTACTAATAAGTAATGAAATTATTTTTATCGTGCTTCACACACTAGGTGTATAGCCCTTCAGCCGTCCCAGCGCTTTACGGCAAAAACGCGATCTTGTCCAGCCACGCGCGATTTTTTTTTTAATTTTCGCCGCTACCTTCTAAAATCACGATTTCTCGTAATTTTTGTATGAATAGTCCCAATAAACTTTACATCATAGGAATTGTCTTGAATTCAGCTATTAGAATCTATTTATAGAATGTGTAAATTTTATTTCACGTTATCTTTAGGAAAGTAGGAAGTTGAAAAAAAATTCGTTTTCCTCTCTCCTCTCTCAAAAATTTGAATTTTTTGCAAAATACCTCAATAATCTATTGCCAATGCATTAAAAGTATAAATAACTTACCCTTCCCTTACCCTTCCATCATTTAATTAGAAAAATGGGCACCAAAGCCACTTTCGCACTAACATATTGACCATTTTTATCACAAACGCAGACGGTTGGAAAACTCCGATGCACGTCCGAGCACGTGTGACGACTTGTCGGCGAAATTAGACGAGGTCGAAGTAGGAATCGAATAAAAAGTCACGACACTATATTCTTCTCTGTTTTTCCTATTACTAATTGGTATAAGTTAAAGCGTGACAGCACAATAGGCAGACGTCCAAAAAATTGCTAAAGAAAAAAAGGGCGATTAACCAGATTCTGGCGGCTGGGCAAAATGGGACAAATTGTTCGTCACCAGAATCTGGTGACTGGACAGTTGAAGGGCTAGAAACTTTCATTTTGTGATAAACATTTCAAAAATTGACGCGTTCGCAGTATTTGAACCTGCATCTCTCTGGGATTCTGGCCCAGATGCTTTGTCCAAATTAAGCTAGAACGCTGTCTGCAAAAACATTGAATTATTGAAAGTGTTGTATCATTTTTTAACCAACTACTACATTGTTAGAAGCACCATCTGTGAGAACTACTTTAAACCAGTTAGTCACTTAATGTGAAATTATAATTGTTAAACTTCTTACCATCAACGAGTTACTAATAAGTATTAGCAGATCTGTTAAGCATCTTTTATTACACATTAATGCTATATAATTATACTTCAATAGTGACGAGATGCAGAAGTAAAATAATACCCAACCAATTTGTTATCTGTAGGAATCTAAATCTGATACAGAACTGTGAAGTTTTTTTTTTCATATTCCGTAGAACTTTTAGCAATAATGTCTATCAACCCCTAGAGCACTACTGCCACTTGTAAAGAGGACAAGAGGCAGAGCTAAACCAGGCACCATATTTATTATATTCTATTTTATTTCCCACGAACCTTGCGCGATATCCTCCGTATAGAAAGTTATGTCTAGCTTAACGCTGCTGCGCTTTCACTAAGTTACGATTACTGCAAATCTTATGTGATTACACTGAGAGAAAAACTAACAAAAAAATAGTAATCTTTACTAAAATTTTACTAAATCCGAGGACAACAAATGACCTGTAATAAATACAAATCGATTTTTGTTAATACAATTAGTAGGTATTACAATATCAGTTCTGTTATGTGTAGTAAGGTCCCAGTAGCTTCAATAGATTAGCTTTGTAATATCTAGTAAAGTCCATAGTAATAATTACTAAAATGTTACTAATCCCGAAGACAACAAATGCCCTGTTAAAAATACAAATCGATATTTAGTAGGTATTACTAATACCTGTTTTGTTATAGCTAGCAAAGTCAAAGTAAAATCTTAGTAAAGAATACTAAAGATTTTACTAATTCCGAGGACAACAAATGCCCTGTAAAAAATACAAATTGATATTTAATAGGAATTATTAATACCTGTTTTGTTACATGTAGTAAGGCCCTAGTAAATCCAATAGATTAGTTTTGTAATATCTAGCAAAGTCCTAGTAATTTCGAAATTTTAGTTTTGTATTATCTATAAACCCCTAGTAATTTTAATAGAATAGTTTTGTAATATCTAGTCAAGTCTTAGTACTTTCAAAAGTTTAGTTCTGTATCATCTAGTAAACCCCTAGTAATTTTAATAGAATAGTTTTGTAATATCTAGTCAAGTCTTAGTACTTTCAAAAGTTTAGTTCTGTATCATCTAGTAAACACCTAGTAATTTTGATAGATTAGTTTTGTAATATCTAGTAAGCCTTAGTACTTTCGAAAGATTGGTTCAATATTATTTAGTAAAAGTCTAGTAGTTTCAATAGCTTAATTTTGCATTATCTAGTTGATTTTTGTAATGTCTAGTTTAGTTCTGTGTTATCAATTTAGTAAACCCTATCCAAGAAAAAGTTATTAAACACTTCAAATTGAAGTATTAAATATTTCAATTTGAAGTGTTATATAACTTTTTTATGGAAAGGGTTTATTAAGTAGATATCACAGAACTAAACTAGACATTACAAAAACCAACTAGATAATACAAAATTAAGCTATTGAAACTACTTGAGTTACATATCTTACAAAATGAATCTAAGGTTATAAACTAAAAAAGAACTAAATTTAAGTTACAAGGTGAATAATAATCGCAAACATAAAAATAAAGATTCAAGTAAGTCATGTTAGATATTTATTAAGTATTATACATTTATAATATAACACACGAAACAGCCACATGTACAATAAAACACAATTTACATTGCCGGCGAGTATAATGTATTCACGGAGATACCCAGTTACTCAGTAGATTCTGGGTAAAATTGACAATTTTCACTTACACTGGTTAAATCTGTACTTATGACACTACACTATTAAACACAGTTAGTTGTACGCACTGAGCTTCATTCTCCATGTTTACTCTACTGCACGCAACGACGAAATGGCTGCTGGAAAGGCGGGATCGTATTCACTGAGACCCCAATTACTCAGTAAGATGACTGTATAGCTGTTATAACAATGACTCCTGGGTAAGATTGTCAATTGTCACTCACAGTGTTTAAATCTGTTGGTAAAACACAGTTTGTTGGTACTGAACTTCACTCTCCATGTTTACTCTACTGCAAGCAACTACGAAATGGCTGCTGAAAAAGCGGGATCGTATTCATAAAGCAAAACTCACCGGACACTTTAGTGGAAATCACAAAACATTTCGTTGAAATTACTTAGCTTATTGCTAGATTTACAAAATAGACCAAAAACTAAATGTTTCTGTTCCATTGACTAAAGTTTTGTAGTAAAATTACAATAGTGTCTTGAAATTAATAAAGCCTCATGCTTGAAATTATTCTTCCTTTCAATACAAATGACAATCGAGTTTTGAAAATGATTAAACCCACGCTTGTAATTACAAAACAAGGTAAATCAATTTTTTTTCATCTTCCAAACCAGTGGTATATCAGATACCAATACTTCTCTATACCAGTACCTATCTAGGTACCAACGCGGTGGATTTTTTTTGTAAGTACATAGTACTAATCGCCTAAGAGCATGTCAAACCCCACGAAGTACTCGTATGATACTTAGTGTACTGAACTACTGAAACCAAAGCCAAAGCCAAAGCCGTCAAATAAGGATATTTCAACGACATTGGCGGGAACAGAAAACGCGGCATCAGAATCTTAATGCCAATTAATGCAATTAGAATTAATGCATAAGTATTAATTTGAGATTTTTCGAGTATTAAAGTGTAAACTTATCTCGTATATTATTCCAGTAACTTCAGTGCCCTTACCATGACTTTTGATAGTAAACGTAAACTTTTTTCCGTTTCCGTTTAATAGCTTCATATATTTAACCATACCTTATTAAATGTTAAAGCCAATTAGTCGTTTAGAATCCAGCAGCTATGCTTATTCTTCATTTTTTTACTCTTGACTCAAGACCATAGCGTAAAATCATTTTATAATAATTTGTTCTGGGAAAAATATTGTTACTTACTACTACTTATGATCTAATTGCTATTGTTATAGGCGAATATTTGCTATTATTTTAGGCGATAAGTTTACGTTTTACGGCTAATTTTGTCGACTTTATAACTTTGTTTGTTGTTGAAAAGCAATAATGATTTGTTTGGGAATTTTGTCATCTTGTAATTTCAATTGAGATTATTATCGTAAGAGCGTTTATAATGTTTGTTTCTGACAAGTACAAACAGTACGTCATATTTTGATTCCTGTAGGCCACGCGGGCGAAGCCGCTAGAAGCTCATAATAATTAAAGCGTGTTCCTTGGAATTACAAAAAGGGATAAATTAATTATATTTGTTGTACCAAATAAAGTTCTTGTTAAATTTTATAAACGTGTGTTGAAGTTAAATAAGCGTGTTATTTGGAATTGCAAAACGGGAAAAACTAAATAATTATGTTGTATCAATATTCTTTACTCAACTTTACTCAGTCAAAGTTCTTTATAAATTTCACAAACGTGTGTAAAAAATTAATAAAGCATGTTCTTTGGAATTACAAAAAGGGGAAAACTAAATATTATTGTTGTACCAATTAAAGTTATTTCTAATATTTACAAACGCGTGTTGAAATTAATAAAGCATGTTGCTTGGAATTACAATAACGGAAATACTAAATATTTTTGTTGTACGAATTAAAGTTATTTCTAAACATCACAAACGTGTGTTGAAATTAATAAAGTATGTTGTTAGGAATTACAAAAAGGGAAACATTAAATATTATTGTTGTACCAGTTAAAGATATTTCTAATAATTACAAACTAGTGTTGAAATTAATTAAGCGTGTTGCTTGTTATCACAAAAAGGGAAATATTAGATATTTTTGTTGTACCAATTAAAGTTATTTTTAATATTTACAAACGGGTGTTGAAATTAATAAAGCATGCTCTTTGAAATTACAAAAAGGGGAAAACTAAATATTATTGTTGTACCAATTGAAGTTATTTCCAATAATTACAAACGAGTGTTGAAATTAATAAAGCGTGTTACTAAGAATTACAAAAAGGGAAAAACTAAATATTTTTGTTGTACCAATTAAAGTTATTTCTAATATTTACAAACGCGTGTTGAAATTTAAAAAGCATGTTACTTGGAATTTCAAAAAGGGTAAAACAAAATATTTTTGTTATACCAATTAAAGTTCTTTCTAACAATTACTAATGCGTGTTGAAATTAATAAAACGAGATGCTTGGAATTACAAAAGGTAAAAACTAAATCTTTTCTTGTACCAATAATTTTATATTTTCTAAAAATTACAAACCCGTGTTGAAATAAATAAAGCGTGTTGCTTGGAATTACAAAAAGGTAAAACTAAATATTTTTGTTGTTTCAACTATAGTTCATTCTTAAAATTACAAACGTTTTTTAAAATTGATCAAAATTATTACTTAGAATTACAAAATAGGAAACCTGTTAGAAACACAACTACCTTTTCTTGAAAATAGTAATCGAATTTGCGGAATTTACAAAACTCTAACAATATTTACTATAAATTTGTAATAAATATTAAACTTTTGTAATATCTGCATTTACTAAAATCGTATTTTAGGAATTACAATTACAAAAACAAAACTGTTAGTAAAAAATAATAAAAATTGCAAATACAGCAGAACTTTGCTAAATTATACTAAAATTTAGTGTTTTCGCCAAATACAAAGGACTTTTGTAATATTTTGGGGCGATTTTTTTCTCAGTGTACATGCTTACTGACACCATACCATAAATTTACTAGAAGCGCAAACTATTTTCAAAATTAGTTATTTAAATATTTCCTCCACGGATCTTGTTATTCTTCATAGCACGGTGTGCCCAGCGTAGCACTGCTACGCGTCACCTGTTTATCCAATTCAACTTTGGCGCTACAGTTTTTATGAGACAAATATTTTTGTCGCCATTAAAGGATGATATTTCACGTATCAAAAATATTTTGCACAAGATTGTATGTTATCTTCTGCATGTGTTTGTTTTCCGTAGCCAGCTGTGTCCAGCGTAGCGCTGCTACGCAGCCACTGCGCCTTGTAAACTGCAATCTGGGTGTTGAATGCCTGTTTGTTTACTCGCTTACTGCCTCCCTGTTATAAATGTACTTTAGGTACAAATAATCCAGCCTGTAATCGACTACATAGCAAGCAAAGGCCTCTGTCTTCAACTTGCAACTGTTTCCCCTTATTGCATTTACTGTTACGCAATGGTTACGCAACCACCATTCTGTCAACGTTTTTGATCGACGAACCACCGGAAGAGGCATACAATTCGACGTGTATATTTTGTTTTTTTTTTTTTTTAAATATAACCACGCATAACTTTTTTCACAGTTGTCCGATTTCAATAATTCTTTTTATATTGGAAAGAGTATACTTTGAAATTGGTTCCATTTAAATTTTATTGAAATTGACTGAGCCATTTTTGATAAATCAACAATAACGTGAAAAATGTTACATCGATCCGTGCATAATATTTGTGTTCTAGCGATGCGCCCCGGCTTCGCACAGGTGTATTATACATATAATCATTTCTCTTGAATTACTCTATCTATTAAAATAAATTGCATCAAAATCTGTTGCGTAGTTTTAAAGATATAAGCATACATGGGGACAAGCAGCGGAAAGCGACTTTGTTTTATATTATGTAATAATTCTGTACACGGGTGAAGTCGGTCATGCTGTTTTTTGCGAAAAATAATTATTATCCACTATCTTTCATTGTAATCTAGATTTCTTTTTTATTATATCTTTTATCCTCTCTACGAATTTTCCTGTTCTCCGTAGCAAGCTGTGTCCAGCGTAGCTGCTACGCGTCCACTGCGCCATGTTTATTGCAATCTGGCGGTTAAATGCCCGTCTGCTTACCCGCTTACTGCTGCCCTGTTATAAATTTACTTTAGATGAAAATCTTCATTTATTAGCTGCATTTTAATGTTAGTTTACAAATGTGACTAAAAACTAATCATTTCTGCAGGCCGATTAGAGATGCAAGTTTCAACCTTCGACCAAAATAACCAAGCATTAGTTTCTCTAAATCTTTGCAAAATCATAGCTAATATTTCGTCATCTTTCTGGAAAACACTAACTAGAAATCGAATTCAGAACAAACTAACGCGTTCACTTTGAAAATGTTTACTGAATGTAATTGATAATCTTGAGGTGTACATCTTGAGTGGAGACAAGCCGGCAAGCGCAGCGTAGGACGTCCACACACAAGGGGGACGGATGACCTCATCAAGATCGCAATATCGCGCTGGATGCAAGCCGCTACCAACCGGTCTTATTGGAGAGCGTTAGGATATGCCTATATCCAGCAGTGAACGTCCTATGGCTAAAAAGAAGAAGAAGAAATGATAATACAGAAACATACGGCAGGAAAACACAAACTAGGTATCTATACAACAATCACCCATTATAAATTCAGTTTCTTTACATCTCTAGGGCGGAAACCAGGTACCCACTGACCCTCATTACAATAAAGCAATGCAGCGGTCCTCTCCTCAAATATTGATCATAGCTCCCTTACAACACAAAATCAAACCTTTTATTTAAGTCCGAGCACACAGAGGGCGCGGTGTTTGCTCAGGCCGAGGCAGGGAGATAGTTCAACAACCCTTTCCCTTGACCAAGGGATTTATAAGCAGATAGATTAGAAAATTGAGATTTAATAATTTAACCCTTTACAAGCTGCGTTTGGGAGGTTGGTGAAATAGATAAACGAGGTTCTATTGATTTTCGCTAATTCAGAAATTTAGTTCGAGTTGTTATTTTTAAACTTTCGCGATGTGAGCACATTAACGTCGGGAGAAAAAGTAGTACTTAATTAGTTCATATCTCAAGTTTTATTGCGCGATAAGTCCCGTATAATCATCATTACCGTCTGAGAAACAGACAACTCCTCTCACACATTTATCTTTTCTCAAAACAGTTTGGACGGACTATTACACTTTAAATACATCGGGACAAGTGCAAATTAGGCTCGCTCACCAAGGGCTCCGTACTTATTTAGAAAAATTGCAAAAATCCGGGATATAAGTTTACTTAGATACCTTAGGGGAAAGCTGGTCATTGTTTACGCGATGGCGTTAGTTGTCCTTTAAAACGCATAAAAAGGGGATTTTTTTAAAGTCATAAAAATAATTTAAAACCTGTTATCGCGTGTACCATTGAAGTTCTTTCATAGGATTCTTATCTCTTGCATTTAGGCCCTATAGTTTCGTGACCTTACTAAAAATGTGCAGTTTCCAGATTTATTCCTATACTTATGTGTACTCTATGACGATGCTCCATGCCAAATATGACATTGGTTTTTATCAATGTCAGAGTAGACAAGTTTTTTTTTTAGTCTGCGTGCATGAAGCACACACTTTGGCTACAATCATCACTTAAATTCGGAAAAGATGAGGATGGAACACAAACTTATTGTACTTTTTCACTTTTTGTTTGGGATAGCTGGTTTACGCTGTTTTTATATCTTATCGTAAATAATTTCCTAGGGTACCAATGTATCCGATATTTAAATTAACATTGTACTGTATCAGCCTTTTTAATAGTCCACTGCAGGGCGTAGGCCTACCCACGAAGGGTGATTGGGCCATATCCATCACGCTGGCCCAGTGCGGGTTGGTGGATTCGCATACGCCATCGAATTTCTTCTACGGAAGTATGCAGGTTGCCTCACGACGTTTTCCTTCACCGAAAAGCCAGTGGTGTGAAATTCCGTACATAAATTCCAAAGAACTCATTGGTACGACCTCACGATTGCAAGGCGGCTGTCACTACCTCTAGGCCACCACGGCTTTTGATTTGCCACGAGGCCTACTGTTGGGAAAACTACTAGTTTATGAATTTATTTTGTGTTGATGATATGTATATATTTCAGAAACATTTTCATCATAAGATATCTAATAATACCACACTATTCTACGGAAAGAGCGGGCTTGCGAAAATGACAGCTGCACCTTAATGGCTGAACTGAGTGTCTACTCGATCGGGGACATAATGAAACTTGTCTGCGTCTGGCAAAGCTATCTATACAAAACTTTGCTTCAAAAATAGTTTACGAATGGTTTTTAAAATCCTACTAAGTAAACTCGTATAGGGTGACTTAGGTGTCAAAATTTATAAACGGCCTGAAAGCCTCTGAATGACTAAACTATTAAAACAACCGGGACCCATAATTTTACGTAACATTCAAACCAAAGCAGCTCTCAGTTGTAAATACAACTTGCGGTCACCCACCTGAAAACCTTTAACTTAAACACTTTAACCATGCTGAATGTTGCTTGTTTGCTTAAATGTTAAGTAATCACTAAAATCAGCTAGTCATGCTACGCTATGAGCGCTACTCTGTTACTTAAACATACCTATACGCCTAAAACTTAATTGCATACTTTCCCATAAATACAGTTGTTATTTCATATAGTTATTTAAATATATTTATAACAAAAAATGTTACCGAAATTACTGGTTACGAATTCATAAATTGCAACTGATTTCATTGTAATGGCAGATCTCTAGAACGCGTAGAGGTCTACGATTCCCTCTACGCCGTAGGACGACAAAATATACCTACATATTATACGGCCAAATACGCAGGTTAGTCATCGCATCGTATTTCACTGGCATGAAGATTTATTTAAAAATAAGTTTCTCATTACACAAATCAAAATGTGGCCCACCAACTTAGAATCTACTTAATCATTTTATTATTAAATGCAAAAGCGTCTTCGTTGGTTTGTCACTTCGTTATTTAACATATATCGTTATATCTATATATGTATATATCGTTATACGCAACAACGTATCATTGGGATTTTTAGGAATGTATTTATTCCGCATCTTAGATGAAAAAAAAAACAGACCCCAAAAGTATATCACAAAGCGACATAATCAAGTAACTCCTTATCTCTAAAAAAAGGCGGCACTAAGGGACTGTTATCCGCCGGTGAAGTGACGAAGCGCAAGTCCTATTTAAACCCTTTGCTATGAAAACACATTCCCTCTACTTTCTGGAAAACACAACCCGGATACAGATTACAGTTCCCTACACATCTATACCTAAAATAATGCTAGACTTATCCGCTAAGCAGATTTTGAGATACGGGTGTCCGGGCTGGGTTAATAGGCTTCGTTAACTAGATCCCGACCCGAGCTACCCGCGGACTACGGACTAATATGTACCTACCTTCTCTTTATCTGGATAGTGAGACTGTTATGTGTATGTGGCAAATACGCATATACCACAAAATTCATGCTTACAAATCTTTACATAATGCAGTGTTGTGTGCGCAAATAGATAAGTGATTAGTTGTGATTTTTAAGAGAAGGAATTCGTGTAAAATAAGTTCCTCGCTAATCCGATACGTATGTTATTTTGCGCGACCTCGGCACGACACGGAGAGTTTTGATAGCAAAGCCCGGGGCGCTAAAATTTGGTTGCTAGAGGAAATAAAAAATTGTGGCGCTGTTTTTAGTCTTCCAAAACCTATTTTTACTTGACAGAAGACTATTTGGCACTACTTTTAAGCTTATTGTATGCTTATTCCTGCTAGATTTTTTTGCTATATATGACTGAACTGAGTTAATAGGCTTCGTTAACTAGATCCTGATTATTTCTGATCCGGGTTACTTGTTGGCTAAGCGCTAATATGTGATGGTACAGAGGCATTCCCTTTACCCGGCGAGACTTTTATATGTAACAAATACGCGAAATACACCGCGAAATGTATATTAACGAAAATTCGCATGAACTTTAAAGATATAATTTTATAATCAACTTGTGAAAAGACCCCATCGACCCCATGATCAATGTTATACCTAATGTACGAGTAACAAGATAATTTTTTGCAAAAATTAGCATGACCGACTTCACCCGTGTTCAGAATTCGCGAATATTTCGCACGGATCGATGGATCATTTTTCTCATTATTAATGATTTATCAAAAATGGCTCAGCCGATTTCGATAAAATTTAAATAAGACCAATTTCGAAGTATATTCTTTCCAATAAAAAAAGAATTACTGTAATCGGACTACTATTAAAAAAGTTATGCGTGGTTATATATAAAAAAAATACACGCGCCGAATTTCATATCTCCTCCGGTGGGTCGTCGGTCAAAAAGACAATGTGGTTTTGATATCTTTTCATTTAACAGAAGAGACTGAGAAAACTATTGTATTCCTTTCCTCTTGACGAGATAAAGAGATTGAGAAATTAAAATACTACTAAACGTGCTAACTTTATTAAAAACAAATGCTAGTCATAGTTTTTAGTATTCAAATGCATTTTTAGTGAAATATTAATTATTAATGTTAAATTACGAAATGCTAGATAGAATTTGGCGTATAAAATCACCATTTCGCTCAATATTAGGTCCCTGTTAGATCCTGACCATAATATATCCCATCTCACGAGATCTGTGCTCGATACGATGCGGGAAGCCTTGTTCTGTAGGTGAGGGTCGTTGGATAAATTTATCACTCAAGAAAATAAAAAAATGTGGCGCTGTTTTCAATCATTTAAAACTTATTTAGACCACAGCTTGTGGCACTAATTTTCTTACATATTCGCTAAGCTGATTTTGAAATACTGGAGTCTGGGTTGGCTTGATGGGGTTTGTTAACTAGATCCTAAACTGAGCTACGCGCAAGCGAGTACAGAGTAATCTGTGACTCAAGTACGATACGGATAACTTCGCTCAGTAGTCAGGGGTCGTTGAATGACTTTCCTACTGCTATGCTATAGCTTAAAAACTGCTAACCATTTTAATTCTTCCAAAATACATTATTTTGTCATTGAAAATAATCTTAAAATTATATAAAATATGATTTGTGATCCTATTGCAAGGTTAAGTAAAAGTGTGGCTTTAACAATTTGATTTGCTTAGCATTTTTATTATTCTTTCTGATTTTGTTTAATCTGCAAATGTATTTTTTCGTCAAGGTAACTTTTGCTATATGACGGAATACCGACTATAACAATGACTAGTTTGAAACTGGTTATGTTTATCAATTGATTGTGCCTGGATAATTTTCATTTCTTTATTCGTAAACAAAACTCGTTTAAAACCATAACCAAAGAGAACGTGTGATTAGATTTTATTATAGCTCTATCTAGAAGATTATATTTCACTGCCTCAAGTAACGATATTGAACAGTAGCTCCTGTTTTAATATTCCAGTTTGCGGGGACTATCCTCGGAGGGTATATCACCGGCTTCTCTAGGAAGTGCGTCGTTAGTTAGCTCAAAGTGTTTCATTAATTAACGTCACCTACCTTGGAGCCTTTATGTAGGCGTATTTTACACATGGCGGTTTTGAGGATTCACTGATTTTTGTACAAGTACTTTGTGATATGAAAGTTTTAAGATGTTTTCTTAGTTTTGATCTGGGAAAATATTTTTTTACTTATTTTTTTGAGGTGGAATATCTTATCTGAGTTATTTTGAATGCAATTTTGAAAATTAAATTCGCCGAATGCACCTCCTACTTTATCACTTGGTTAAGCTTATTATGTTGCTGATAAGAAGGTTTCACTGAGATTATTATGATGTACATAGATGGTAGAGTGAGTGCGGCGGCATTGGCTGTCGACGGCAGCGGCTCGGGCTGCGGCCGGCGAGCGCAGCGCGGCGAGGCAGCTAAATGCCGCAAGTGCGGCGCTCCGTCCTGCTTGCACCGCCGCGCTCGGCGCACCTCTCGCTCGCGCCGGCGCGAACACGTGTTTATTTGTATGTTTTATCCTTCGGCGGCTTTAAACCCAACCCACCCTGACCGCAAAGTGCGCTCCGCCGCCCGCCGCGCCCGCGCCGTCGCCGCCTCTCGCTCGCCGCCGACGCCGCACCGACTCGCCCGCGAAACTTTGTCCGAAGTCGACGGGCGCGGACGTACGCGCGTATTAATAGCCACCGCGAGCGGTCACCGCAAGCGAGCGAGGCCACCCTCACGCCGCGAGTCGAACCACGGCCGCGGCGACAGGCGCACGCCTCGCACCCTCGCACGTAAACATCACCCACGCACGCACGACACTATCCGAAACACCAAAACAACCAAAAAGGAACCGACGAAATCGAGAGCGTGCGTGCGGCCTTCACGTAAATACGCGCCGCGCAAAAAGTGCCACCGTCATTGAAACTAGTGAAAAGTTTTTTCGCCGCGCGCGGGGGTGCCACCCCTTCGCGCCGGAAAAAATCAACCCCTCGCGTCCCTCGCCCGTCCGCCGCCGAACTTTTCATTCACCGGGGAAAAAAGTGTGGCAAGGCCGTCGTGACGTCACCGCGTCAAGTGGCCACGCGTACGTTCCCTAGCAACGAGTCGTCAGATCTCGTCATCGCGAGCTCGTAGCAGTGAAGTGTGCGCGATCAGTGATGTCGTCGTCGAGTACAGACAGTATCGAAAGAGGACGCGATATGAGTGTGGTCGGTGTCATGAAGAGGTGCTGAAAAAGGCGGATCTATGTGCAGCACGCAGCGCGCCCGGGTGTCGAGGATGCACCTAACGGGCGCGACGAGTGGCGCTGTGTCGCCTGACACGAGCTCGACGCTGCTCCACGAGACTTACACCAAGATGACGTCGGACATCCTCGCGGAGCGGACTCTTGGGGACTTTCTGTCGGAGCACCCGGGGGAGCTGGTGCGGACAGGCAGCCCGCACTTCGTGTGCACGGTGCTGCCTCCTCACTGGCGGTCGAATAAGACGTTACCGGTCGCGTTCAAAGTGGTCGCTCTGGGTGACATTGGCGACGGTACGCTAGTGACCGTGCGCGCGGGGAATGATGAGAACTGCTGCGCTGAGCTGAGGAACAGTTCAGCGGTGATGAAGAACCAGGTGGCCAAGTTCAACGACTTGAGGTTCGTCGGCCGCAGCGGTCGCGGTGAGTGCCGAAGGTGCAGTTTTGTGACATGTTGTTTCATGTTATTATCCCTTACTGTGAATGTGAAAAATCAATCTGCCAGGAATATCTATAACACTTAAAAAATAGCTCGCACAAAATAATTATATTCATTCAATACCCACACCCTTTATTACTCAAATATTAGAAGCTAAAAGAGTTGTGAATTCAAACTAAATTTTAAGAAGCAGTCGTAAGGGGATAAAAATCGAAACATTCCAATTTAAACCACGAGCTCTAAATCTTTTACCAAACTTCTTAAGTAGCGGAAAAGTCCTTGACATTGGAAATGCTTTAAAAGTTTTTCCTCAAGGAAGTGAACTCAAAGTGAAATAACGAGGGCGGGAGATTGGGCGGCTATTTCCGCCCAGACGGCCGCCCGCCCTTTCTTAAGAAAGTTTACTTTTTACGTGGGGCGGATGTTACGCGCAGTAATCAGAATAACCACCTGTAAGATTTTATGAAACAGATTGACAAACTTTTAGAAAGATAGATAAATCATTCACAATGAGACGTGAAGTAGAACAAAAATATACATAGTTGTTGTGTTTAAAGACCTCTCAGAATCCTTTTCAGTGACATTATTTCAATCGTATACGTTCGTAGCGTTCAATTCAGTATTTTATGAACACACCAGAAAATGTAATGACCTAATAACAAAAATGCAAGGCAACATTTTTAATTTTAATTGAAATAGTTACTGTCCGTTTTATATCAATATTATATATACTAAAACGTTATGACTTTGATGATTATATTCTAAGTAATTCAGGAAACACCAAGTGGAAATCATCATTACACTTGAATATTTCCACCGAGTTTCATGAAATATTACAACTGAAAAAAATGCAATTATGCAATCATTTTATTACGTCGTATCGATTATCCAAATACCTGATTACAAGGCCTTTTTCCAACGCTTCGCCACTGCTACTCCGCGAGGGGAATTATTAATCTAAATCAATTATTAATTTGATATACCTATTATGTAACCTAGAAGCTATTATAATTAGGACCATACAACGACCGACATGTAAAAAAATACGAATTTATCAATAATGATTAATTAATTATTAATAAATTAATTATTACTTAATAATGTATTATCAATTTTATCTATAAAAGAAAGAATAAATCAGCAAAAAATAAATTGTTCAATATAAGTAAGTATGGGTAGATACAAAATCTATTTTCACATGATTTGAACCTGATTATTATTAAACTACTGTAGTATTGATAACATTTATTGTTTGTTGAACTATTTAACAATTACTTGAACTAACCCTTAACTACCTACCACATTTTTTGTTACACAAGTACCCCAACATACATCTATGAGATGCCATATTTTAAAAATTCACCATAAAAACTCATTTTGACTAAATATTTGCTTAAGATAAAACTAAATCAAACACATCAAATGAACATTATTATTTATTTCATTTCTTTTAATTTCATTTTTTTTTTTTTTTTTTTTTTTTTTTTTTTATAATGACAATACTACCCTACTACTACATAGAAAGCAATTGGATCATCCACAGACCCTTGAAGGTCTAAAGATAATCCAAGTGCTCAAGCCCACTGCCAGTTGGCAGCGTGCCCAGCATGCTGGCAGCATTGCCACGCTGAATGGCAATGCTTATACGTTGAGCCAAATAAACACCAGCATTTTGGTCACGCGTCGCGTCCACCAGACGCTCAGAAAGACTTTTGAAAACGAGATGAGCTCCCGGCCCCCACGGACCCAAAGTCTCAACTCCAAATGGCTCAAATATGTAACCACTGCCGAGGTTAGCATATTTGCGCCGCTTGTGCTGCTCAGCCGAATTGGCCGCCGCTCCAGCCCTACTCTGAGTCTCAGGAAGATGTGACGGTGCCAAAGTATCGACGCAAGTTGCGTCCCATACTAAGGGCCGTCCACACTTCCATGGGACCAGCGTCATGCCGTCAGGCCTTTTGCCATCACCACGCGCCAACCCACTCGGTTCGAGTACGGCTGCGATATTGGCGGTGACAAAAGCCCTGCGTATGACATCGTTAAGGCTGGCGTGGCGTCCAATCCGACCAGCGCTTCTTGAGCAAGAGAGACCGTGGTGACCGAGCTGGTCAACTGCAGTACCACACTGACAGCGATGGGCTTCACAACACCTTGCACCCAAGCGTAAGCTGACAGCTAGACGAAATGCAGTTGGGTCTAAAAGGTTACCAGTATTGAAAGAGGGCAATGCTTGCAACCAAAGACCGGACTCCCATACAGAGACTGCAAGGATACGAGCGCGATCCGCGACGCTAGGACACGTGTCTAGAAGAGATTTCCGTGCTAGTTCGCAGATCGGCCGATCCCACAGTCTCTGCGACGATAAAGTCTTTGGAAGCTCGGTATTTGGGCAAGCGACCCTCCAAGCATTCGTTGCCTCATTCAAATGAGCTACATCTACGCCAGAATGGCCTAAAGAAGGTGCGAGGATTTTTTCAATCAAGTTCTGAGTACTATGAATGGAGGACAAGAAAGCTGGTAAAGCAACACTTGAAATTTGGCGGACCCCTAATCCTCCAAGCCTAACAGGCAAGGAGGCTTGTAGCCACGCCCTTTCACTCATGTCAATATTCAAAACCGATACTAGGGACTGCTTTACAACATCGTCTAAGCTCAAAAGGAGCTCATTGTGTTTCCACAATGGACTACATCGTAAAGCGTACATAAATTTTGGAACAAACAGACAACATCTTATAATGGTAAAAGCCATGTGGGCGTTAATTTTGAGTAGCCTATCAGAGGCACTCAAAAAATTTTGAATTTTTTCTTGAACGAAAGGCGGAAAAGACTCATCTAATATCGGCGAACCTAGAAGGCGAAGAGAACACTTGTCTACCGATTTGATGTTAGGTGCCAAATCATTAAATTTGTTAAGTATCAAATCTTTATCCGGACATGAGTCGCAAACGAAAAGTTCGCATTTCGAAAAATTTAGCTCCAAACCAATTTGACGAAACTCGTCAATAAGAATTTCCAAATCACGTAGGACTGTGCTCGCATCGCCACCCAAAGTCCCGTCATCCAGATACCAAACGTTGAGTTTAGATTGGAGACGTTGAACAATTGGATGAATGGCCAGGCTGAAAATGGCTGGTCCGAGAGGGTCACCTTGTTGACAGCCAACGGAAGATAGCAAAACATCATTTTTGTAAATTAATTTAGTGGGTTTGCCGTAGCATTGCCAAAGAAAATTGAAAAGATCGGGAATTTTGTCTTTGACCTGTGCCAACAAGGCGTCTCGATTAACCGAATTGAAAGCATTTTTGACATCCACCTTAAGCAACACCTCTCCACAATTTTGACCGAGAAAAGTACGAAGCGAATGAACAGCAGCCTCACATCCACCCCGCGAACCAAAGCCAAGCTGTATTGGTTGAAAAAGGCTACTCAAAAGAGCAACCTTTTTTCCACAACCGGCTTTGGCTGCGAGACGACGATATGTGGTGCCAACAGCAATAGGTCTGATGCCACCATCTTTTTTGACAAGTGCGCATAGGTTAGCGCCATACAAGACTTCGATAACGTCATCATTGACCTGCCCAGATAACATGAGATTTGCCAAACCCGTTAATTCTCTCAAGAGAGACTCAGCCACCTCACCAGAGCTAAAAGATAGAAGATCTTTTAGATGTTGAGGCGAGAGACCATCTAAGCCTCCGGCTGAGCCGCTCCGAAAAGAAGAAACGGCCGCTGCAATCTCCTGAGCTGACACTTCAATGACAACGTCATCAGGGTGTGGTGGCTCAGGCAGGTGGAGACATGCTGCCGGCGGATGCTTGTCACGGAGTGACTGGACCGTATCGGGTGTGTGGGGGGCAATAGTGTCGCTGGAGAACAGGACTCGTCCGGCGCCTTTGATATCGCCATCACTAATTTTGCTCTCTACTATTTTAATGGTAACCGAATCGTCTGTTTTTTTAGAATTTGGTTTATTCTGCCTTGTTGGCGGAATAATGCTTTCAAAATCTAAAGAGTTCTCTTCCAATGCGCTGTACTTTACGCAATTTTCCTTTACCCTAGTGGTAAGGGATTTTTTGTTTGTTGGGTCCGAATGTACGTAAAGCACAACGTAGGGAAAAGTCAAGAGGTGTTCCCAGGCGACTAAAGAATTTTTAGAAATAACATTCCGAATAGCAGCAGATAAACACTGCGCAACCGAAAAACGTGCACCACGCGGGATGCGTTTTAAAACAGGAAGAGAACTTTTGAGTGAGCTAAGAACCTCCCAAAGCGGTTTGGAAGGAGCAGCAGCGCTCACGGGACTGCTGCTGGCTCCATCAGAGCCTGCAATAGGGGCCGAAAGTGTAATTTGGCTATTTTTATGGCACCGCGTACGGTGAATTTTGAGGCCTTTCTGTCCTTTAAAAAATCGCACTTGGGAACACTCTAGGCACTGAATCATGTCCCCCTGCGACACATTAACGTATTGGGAAACTGCATTTGGCCCGGCCGGGGCGCAAAATGCCATGAATAACAAGAATTATACTACAAATATAAATAAAAATAAACTTAGGTTCTATAAGTGGAGACGTCAGGACGTCAGACCGTGACGTGGGCGGCCTGCGCAGACTCGGATGGCGTTGACATGGAAACAAGAAAACAACAATGAGCCGCGACTGTCAAAAACCTACCGAATATTACACCACAATAGAAAACAATTATTTGACTATCTCTAGCTCTACAAATATTACCTCGAAAGAAAGTAAGAAAAAAAGGAAAGATTGGAGTAGAATTTAATTTCATATATCTGCAAAATTAGGCTTCAAAACTTACATATTTAGAAAATAATATCCTTAATCCTTCGTAATTACTAATCACAAACATTACTTTTTGACCGGCGAACCACCGGAGGAGGTATACAATTCGACGCGTATATAATAATATATTTATATATTTATGTATAACCACGCATAACTTTTTTTATAGTAGTCTGATTTCAATAATTATTTTTTTATTGGAAAGAGTATACTTCGAAATTGGTATCATTTAAATTTTATCGAAATCTGTTGAGCCATTTTTGATAAATCAACAATAATGTGAAAAATGCTACATCGATCCGTGCATAATATTTGCGTTCTAGGGATGCGCCCCAGCTTTGCACAGGTGTATTATACTTATAAACATTGCTCTTGAATTACTCTATTTATTTAAAAAAAACTCCATCAAAATCCGTTGCGTAGTTTTAAAGATATAAGCATACATGGGGACAAACAGCGGAAAGCGACTTTGTTTTATACTATGTAATGATTTTGTACACGGGTTAAGGGTCATGCTATTTTTTGCAAAAAAATAATTATTTTATGTGTTGTTTTTATTGATAATAGCTCATTATTGCAAAAAATCACATAACTACTTAACATGCGATTACGTACGATTGCGTACCGACAATGACTGGTTTTTACCCATACTAGATGACAACCCGGCTTCGCTCGGGTGCAATATGACTTATAATACACACACACTCATCATAATTTTACTTGATCACCATCTTTACGAAGAGTTCTTCGCTGCATCATTTTTTTACAATCATGACAATGATTACCAAATGCAAGGAGCATAGATGAAGGAAGGATCGCTTCGCTCTGAGCGAAAACTTATCCTTCATCTATGGCAAGGAGATTAGGCTGATAACAGAATGATGAAGGTCAAGCATAACAATTATGAAAGACATAAATTTTAAAAAATAGGTAATTTCGGAATGATGGGTGTAAACAATATCCCAAAGTAATTGCTCAAAACTAAATGAATAAGTACTGAAAATGTATCTATACATTCTGATAAAACGAAAAGAAAGGCAACGTCAACTTTAAAGATTAGGTATGGCAAGTATTATATTTTCTATGATTATCTATCTATGTATTAGCCGTAGGACGTCCACAGCTGGACATAAGGCTCATGGATTTCCAATAAGGCCGGTTGGTGATATATTATGATGTACTTTATGTAGCCTGTATCCTTTGCTTCTCCAGTGGAGTCTGATTACTACATACACAAAATTAATAGCCTACACTCCTGTCCTATTTTATGTTTCGGATCATTGAAAACATTAAGTAGGTACCTAATCTTCGGTTAGGTACTAACCTAGTATATTAGATATTTGTGGTACTAACCAAAGGTTGGACCTTAACGTGACTACGACAGTGACTATTTTAATACAATATTATCAAAAATTATTAAAACTTAATACTTGACACTGGCAAATGCACCACAATGCGACGCTAAAACATAAAAAACTTGACTGCTCAAGATCAGTGATGCCAATTTAGCATTTTTATGCTAAATTTAGCATATTTTCATCTTGTTTAGCATATTTATTTGCAATTTAGCATACGTTTTATTTTTAGCATGTAAAATTGTACAATAAGTTTTTTACCATTAAAATTACATGCAGAATTGCAGATTTATGTCAGCAATATCGTTTTTAACGCTACCACTTTCAAATGACGAAATTGGACGGGTTTCTTTTAGTCAAATGAATGTATTAAAAATTATGCTACGCAATTGTTTGTCGGTAAAAACTTTAAATGCTATTTTATACTTATAAGATTCGACTTAAAAAGGGCAAGGAAATGCTGCTAGTCTTACGCAGTTCCAGAGAACGCTCTGTAGGTACCAAGGGGAGTTATACAGTCTGAGCAATGACTCAACCTCGTCTTCAAGCTCATTAGTGGTCGATGACGACCAAGATACTTACATTTTATTTGATAACATAATAATAGGTCATAGTCGATTAAAACACATATTTTGTTAAATAATAATAGTTTTATAATTATGTTACGTTTCATTTCATATTGAAAAATGTTATCACAATTTTTAGCATGTTTATATAGCATTATTTTGTCACAATTTTAACACCATTTTAGCAGATTCTTTATTTGTGGTGTTGGCAACACTTCTCAATTTATGTCATCCGTCATCCGGTGTCAATATGGACACCGTGATTTTGTTTGTCAGCACCGTTATAATTTATTAAAATAATCGATAATCCGAATTTTCCGGATATATGTTGTCGACTCGAAATCATTATTTTTTTATGTTCTATCATTCAGATAAAGTTTTAATCGAGTCTACCGTACCCCTTGACGAAATTATTAATATAGATATGTGACGAACGCGCGTATCTCCAGTGTCGTCGAGTAGACGGCTACCGCGTACTGAGGGACGTGGGGAGAAGATACAGAAATGGACTAGCTCGTAGAGTCGAACACAAAAATATTGACGATTGTCAATTTAACTGAGTCTTTTAGACGAATGTTAGGAACTTGAGGGTTAAAACTCACATCGCAAGTAAAATGGTTCACTAGTTACGCAAAACATAGACTTAAAAACCCATTTCATTTTAACAAGTCAATTGGTAATCGAAGAATATTATTTTCAAAAATTTATTTGTTTTACTAGTAGGTGAAGCCGTGGTGATCAAGAGGTAGTGACATCCGCCTTACAATCGTGAGGTCGTGGTTTCGAATCCCCGGTCCCGTACCAATGAGTTCTTTGGGATTTATGTACGGAATTTCACACCGCTGGCTTTTCGGTGAAGGAAAACATCGTGAGGCAACCTGCATATGTCCGGAGAAGAATTTCAATGGCGTATGTGAATCCATCAACCCGCACTGGGCCAGCGTGGTGGATATGGCCCAATCACCCTTCGTGGGTAGGCCTACGTCCTGCAGTGGACTATTATAAGGCTGTTACAGCTACTAGTAGGTGAAAAAAAGATAAGTGGATTTGGCACAAGTTTTAAAAGCTGTTATTTTTTTCATAAAATTCTGAATAAAAAAAATATTACAATATAAATTGTAATATTATTTTAGGGTTTTGTACCCCAAATCGAAAAAAAAACTGAATCCATATACGATCACTTTGTTATCCGTCTGTCCGTCCGTGTATCTCGGTAATGCGTGGAGGTCTTAGATTATGTAGAGGTATCGAGTTGAAATTTGAAACCTTATACTTTCGTAGTCTCTCGCGGTTGTGAAAAAAACAAACTTTTCGGTTATCCTAAAAAATGTTAGAGCCGCAATAAACCACATATTTCGATTTCACTCACAAGGGAAACAAAACCCATTCACAATATCCCTACTATTGGATATTTAAGTCTCTTTTTTACTATGCCATCTACCATGATCCTGTAACAATTGTGTCTATGCAGATAGTCGTAAACAATCATTTTCACTGTAGGGGAACGGAAGGCAAAACGGACCACCTTATTATAAACAAGTATAAAACGAAACTATTGATGTTATTAATTTCAACATTATTTTTCTTGAACAAAAATGTTTATATAAAGTTATAAACAATGAAGATATTGAATGATTTCTAATACCTTCTATAGGTCCATTTTGACTTCATGGTGATGGTAAAATGGACCACTCATGAAAGCAAAATGGACTTTGATACCTTCACATGAGAGTACTGTATCATTGTCTTCATTCTATACTCCCGGGAAAGCGATTCCAATTTTTTTTTTACCTTTAAACTTACTCACTAGATAGGTACTGATACATCTGTTTTTCTGTCACCGCTAGATACTAGTATATTTATGGGTAAAAATTTAATCTATATTTTTAAAATGTATCCCTATTTCCCTTTGTCACGGCATCACGCAAGAATGGCTGATCTGATTTCGCTAACTTTGTTGTGTTTGTTATATAGTCAATAGTATTATTATAGTCAATAAAAGGTTTTTATGAAAAAAAAAAGAATAAAATTGCGCAGAAAATAATTAAAACGTTAATTTTGTTATCCCATATCACAGAACAGCAGATTCTCTCTCTTCTGTATCTCATATACATACAAAAGTTACCGTATCTAGTCGTTTAAAACCTACCTAAAATAATACCTATATAATTTAAAAGTACTTAGTTAAGGTCATTCGTTTTTCACAAGCTACTGTCCGGCGCTTGCACTACTCTTACTTAGATTTATAGCCTGCCTAATACGTATAATAAAAAAAATACCTATATACTTAAGATTACCTTGTGTTTCTCAGTTAAGTGAATTTTTTGTTAATTCTTTTGAGAAATAAATGTCTTAAACCAGAAAATTCGTGTGAAAGATGAAAGTAATATGAAGTATACTGGGTCAGCTAGTAATTAATAAATATTTTTGGGTATTCATATCATTAGGCCCAGACTCTACCAAAACTGATTTGTACAGAGTGAAACGGAGCTGCGTTATCCTTTTATTGCAGAAATACGATAATATTTGCTTATCGAAAAATAAAATGAGAAAATATATATTATTATTAGTTCTCCAAGCAGTAGACCTCGCGACACGTCTTCTTAACTGAATCTTCTTACGCTTATATATCTCGATTCGCTATTGACCAATTTAATTAATACTCGCAAATATTGTAATGATTTAGATATTAAACGATCTTGGTAAATATTATCGAAATCAAATGATAAATAGCGCGACAGCAATTATTTCCCTTTTTGAAGGATATACTAGGGATATTTCCCAATCCAATCAAAAATCGCCAACGACAAAAGAACATCAATAAATAGAACCAGTATACCAAGATTCGCTGAGATTCGTAAAAAAATGCCACCTGCAGAGAAAAATCAACATCCGAACAGACGAACGCAAAATCATAAGGTTAAAACGGATCCCTCTCTTACTTCGTCCGCTTTGGTACGTTTTCAGCTTTTTTAAAACTTTTTTTACTAAGCGAATTATAAATAAAATTAATCATTTTTCTTTTCTTCTTCTCTGGCGTTTCTGGCATCGTACTAAGTGTTTGTCGATGGACGGCATGATTTATTCTATAATTACTATTACAAAGAAAAACTGATTTTGTAGTAAAATTAAAACGGATTTGAGAGACAATTTTGGTACACATTTAATACTTGTTATCTGCCAAGGCCCCACGACCCAAGTTTCATATATCGTTCTAACTTGTGTTGGAGCATCTACTCTACAGAGTTATGGTAATCAATTAGAATCCTTTTAAGAGCATATTCTGTACATTAAAACATACAACTTTCGCCAAACAACTTTTCCCAAATCTGAACAAATTTCCCAAAAACATTTTTACATAGAGTTGATAGGTATTTATTTTATTTACGTAGATATTTTAGATTTACATCTTAAACCACATATCTGCTTAACATCAGGCAGTGTGCAGTGAAACGCAAACCTATATGAAATAAAAAAAAAAGATAAAAAACTTTAAATAACACTTTCCACTAAGACTAAAATTAATTGAACTACTTAAAAAAAAAGAAAAGAAAAATAATACTAAAACTTAAACAAAAAAACAGACTGTACTGTACCAGCCTTTTTAATAGTCCACTGCAAGACGTAGGCCAAAATAGGTGATTGGGCCATATCTACTACGTTGACTCAGAGCCGATTGGTGGATTCACATACGCCGTCGAATTTCTTCTACGGACGAAATGCAGGTTGCCTCGCAATGTTTTCCTTCACCGAAAACCCAATGGTGTACAATTCCGTACATAAATTCCAAAGACATCATTGGTACGGGACCGGGATTTAGACACAGACCTTACGATTGTAAGGCGGGTGTCACTACCTCTAGACCACCACGGCTGCCAAAAAAACACAATAGCGTTAATTATGTTTAGACAGGTTAAAATATTTGTTATGTATGGAAGAAAATATATACGAATTTTAATGTTTATATGTTTCTTTTGAAGTACAGAATAAGGCCTTAAAAGGATGCTAATTGATTACCAGGAAATCCAGTAATAGGGTTTCTCATCGAGAAGTCTCGAAGCGGGAATTCCCGGGAAAATTGGTCTTGGTCGAGACGGGAAAATAGTCGAGTACTCGGGAAGTCGAGAAATTGAAACAAAAAACTATAATAATAGTAATTTGACGTTAATTTCTGTGTTACTTATTACAAAAATGATATTCTCTACCTCTTCCCCTCTTTTACATCCTTTTAATACTCAATTAAGCAGAAGAAATTACAGAAAAACTCTATATCAAACTGTTTCTAAGCATTCCTAACCCTGAAGTTGACGAGAATGTCCAAGAAGTCCAAGAAACTGAAGGTGACTCTCTTATCTATTTTGGGATGCCGTTAGGAATGGCCATTGAGACCGTGTCTACGGTTACTTATACTACTGAAGCCCAGCTAACCAAAAACCTTATAAAAAAAAAAACAATTACTTGAATCTACCGGGAAACGAACGCCAAATCTACTAAATCTATGTAATGCCATTATGCATGTGAAGCCTACGTCAACTGAAAATTAACGAGTATTCTCTTTATCTGGTTACATAAATATCTAATTATAAAAAAGAAAAAAAAAAAAAAGTAAGTTCGTATAGGCCGGGTGGCTAGCCCTGGTGTCAGATTTTGAAGCCGCCTGAAGGCCTCTGACATGGCTAAGTGGTTAAAACAACCGGGACCTACAATTTAACGTGTCATCCGAGCCACGGTAGCGCTCAAAAAGAAATGAATGTCTGTGATTGATATTTTGTTTTGTTTTGTGTCTGTTATTTTGTAGAGGAAATGAATAAGTCATAACATTATTTAGTTAATAAGACTGATTAATATGAACATAATTATGTTGTTTAAAAAAATGTGCACATATATTTTATTTTAAAATCATTTTCCTACATTTTTATTGAGGTTTATTAAATTTCCGACTTCTCGGGAATTCCCGGGACATGGTGCTCGAGAAGTCTCGGTATTCGGGGACAAAAAAACTTCGGGAAATGAGAAACCCTAGCCAGTAAACCTGTCTACCAGAACTTTTAGCTTTTATATAATGAGGAAAGTCTGCCCGTAGCAGGCTCTTGCTCTATATTGACTTAAAATTGACAGAAGCACAATCGTAAAGATAACGGATTTTTACCGACATCCAAAAAGGAGGAGGTACTATGTACTATGTTCGTCTGTATGTACTTTTTTGTGTATGTTCATCGATATTTTCGCCAATTGTGAACCGATTTAAAAAAAAACTTTTTGAGTCCGAAAGAGTATACTTTCGAGGTGTTCCCATTTAAATTTTATTGAAATCAGCTAAGCTGTTTTTGATAAATCAACAAAAATGTACATGGATGTCGCATCGATTCGTGCAAATTATTCGAATTATGTTCACGGTGGAAGTTAGTGTTGCGATTTGATTTGAGATCAGAAATTGAACAAACTCGATTTCTAGGTTTAACATTTGATCATAAATTAACGTGGAAACCACACATAGAAAATATTTGCAAAAAATTACATAAGTTTGCTTACGCGCTATATCAGTTACGAAAAGTCGCAAATGAATCAGCCCTGCTAATTGCTTATTATGGACACGTAGCATCCATACTACGATACGGTGTTATGTTTTGGGGCAACTTGACCGATCGTGAGAGGGCTTTCAAAGCTCAAAAACGCTGCATTAGATCAATATGCGGAATAAAAAAAGGGAGTCATGTAAACCGCAATTTATTCGACTTAAGGTGTTACACCTTATAGGACCCTCGCTTGCTTGTATATAAACGAAATAGGTCAATTTGTTAAAACGAACCCCGAGCTCTTTGAGATGTGGCCTGCCGGCAGTAGACAAGAAGGAAAATACGTAGCTTAGCATGCAAGAGTACGTTTTTGAGTAAGAGTGTGTTCTGTATGGCTCCTTTAATCTATAATAAGATACCACAGATAATAAGGAAAAAAGAAAACATCTTTAAAAGCATGCTTAACAACTTCCTCACTAAGAAAGCCTACTACACTGTAAACATGTTCCTAACAGATGAGAATGTAAAAGATATTGTATAAGCTATTTTGAGTGAAATAATTGGAATTGACATTTTATTTTGTTTATGTGGACATTAGATGTAATTATTTGACATGTCTGAAAATTATAATAACTATTCAAAAAAAAATCAATTAATTGCGTTCAAATATACGTGTATTCGTTTAATTTTTAGCCAATATTATGTCTATAAACCTCTTGAGGTAGAAGCTAGAGAAATATTGTTATTCAATATTTTCCGCATCTACATATTTTTTGTACACCTAGTTTCATAGACCAATAAAGTCATTGTATCATTGTATCATTATCATTGTATCATTGATTTTATATGAAAAATAATTAGTTATCATTCGCGACACAGGTTTAGTTCAGAAATCTGAGCGAGTTCATGATAAGTGTAGTAACAAATCATAACTGTTGTCTCATGTGTCATGTAACTATTTATTATTAACATCATTGTATGCTACTAAGTATAAATTATATTTTCATTAAATTAATTTAAAAATTGTAAAGTCGGTTTATGGAGAATAATTTTACTTGATATTGTCATTTGAAGACATTGTTGAATCAACAACTGAAACAAGCCAGACGCTGAAGCTGAAGGTCCATCACTTGTTTCGCGCTTTCGTTTGCACGCTCGGCTCAGGTGGAACATGACATTTTGTCATGCGTGCAGCCGGCATTCATTTTTTATGAGACATCACGTCCAAAGAGAAACACTGCCCAACTAGTCATGCATGCGACCACGAAAAGCCACGTAAAGAACTTATTTCGACGTGAGAAAAAGTGACAGATATACAGGGTTATTCCTAATCAATTAGCATCCTTTTAGGGGCTTATTCTGTACATCAAAACTAAAAACTTTGTCCTGCGACTTTTATCAAAACTAAAAAAAAAAACAGCTGTTCCGTACATTTTGTTGCGGGTGAACGATATTTTTCTATGGAAGCAATTTTTTTTGAGTACTCACAAAAGTCGTAGTACAAAAGTTGTTAGTTTTGATGTACAGAATAAGCCCCTAAAATGATGCTAATTGATTAGAAATAACCCTGTATACTTTGCCATAACGCTGTCTTGTTCTGACACTGCGAAAGAAATATTTCGTAGCGCGCATACTAGCCTGGCGGCTCTACACATCTCTTCTCCTCAATCAAACATAACACTAGCTTCTACGTACCTAATCTATATGTAGAGATTATATTTAGAATTAGGCATCCGAGAATAGCTACGGCACTTAGTCAACTTAAGTCCCAAAATGTTCAACCCTTTCTCAAATTCCATAATTGAAATACCTTTGACCAGAGACTGATATTGGTTCAGTCACTTCAGATTTATTTACAGACTAGTTATCATACATACATTTAAAATTAATTAGCATATTTTTATCATCATCATTGTTTCGTAGCACTCATAGCTACGTTTATTTTAATTATTTTAAATTATTATTATTGTATAATTTTTAATATCATTCTTGTATTGTAAATTTTAATTTTGTAATGTTTTATATTTGTGATGTGATGAGTAATGTTTTATTTTTTACGACTGCCTCGGTGGCTCATTGGTTAGTGACCCTAACTTCTGGATCAAAGAGGCGTGGGTTCGATCCCCACCCAGGGCAAATATTTATGTGATGAACATTAGTGTTTGCTCTGTGTCTGGGTGTTATTTAGTTACTATCTATATAAGTATGTATTTAAAAATAAGTATATGTAGTATATCAGTCTCTGGCAGCCATATCACAAGCTTTGCTTAGTTTGGGGTCAGAGGTCGTGTGTAAAATGTCCCAAAATATTTATTTATTATTTATTTATAATTTGTAATAAGTCTGGACAATAAACATTTTCATATTTCATTTCATTTCATAGCGTAGCATAGTTTGTGTTTGTTCAACGTTTGACACGGTCAACCTTAGGACGGATGACCGCGAGTGGCATTTGTCCCGGTTGTTTTAATTGTTAGCCAGGGGCCTTATTGTGTAAGCACTATGACGTTCGTCTTCGCTTATCCCGCTCGCTTACACAATAAGGCCCCAGGTCAGAGGCTTTCCGGTGGCCTAGAAACTCTGACGCCATGGCTAGTGACCCGGACTAATAAACTTACTTATCAATATTTATGCCGTAGGATGTCCATTGCCTACTATTGGCCCTGATGTCGAGGCACTAGCATACGGCATTGGTATTCATATTATTTTATTGGTATCAAATTACAAAATACAAGTCAATTACAATTGTTGTTTTAATAATATTAATCCTTAAAATTTTAGCTTTGCTTAGCAAAGCACAATTATCTTAAAATTAGAATTACTTAAAATTAAAAGAACATAACATAGTTTAATAAGTTATCAAATATTAAATTGTATAAACAAAATTATAATCATTGAATTATCTAAATCTGAACAATTTTAGTGGGTGCAATACCACATAATCCGGCTGTACCCCGAAGCAAGCAGTTGGGCACCTTACGAAGATTTCCCACTTCTAAAAAAAAGGATGTCCACTCTGGACGTATTATAGACCTCTCTTATAAGTTTTTAAAAGAACAGGTAGTCATCTCCTGAGTTTTAACTGACGTTAACATTTCACATTAAGTATGTCTATTAATATGTTTTTTTACGTTTCTGACCTTTTCCCGAAATTCATGGCCGAAGCATTCGACTGGTAATTGCGACAATCTAATCCAATAGGTGGAGATCTTTAGGGGAGGCCTATGTCCAGCAGTGGACGTCCTATTGCTGAAACAAACAAACGAACGAATCCAATAGGTTATGTTACGGGTTTTGTTTTTTTTTTTCTGCGGATTTAGTCGATTTTAATTTTATTTTGTACCTACCAAGATAAAATCTAACAGCAGTAATTTCCATAGCTATTTTAATTTAAGTGTAAAGTACTTCAATTGAGCTCAAAAGGTGAGGCATAAGACCAGCTAGATTTATGTGTGCATTTCATAATTCTAAAGAACTCAGTACTGGACCGGGACTACTGTCTGCAAAGAAACCGCAGTCCAAAGTTGCTGCGCTTTAATATCGAGAATCTATACCTAGCTAGTTCTGCAATCTTTATATGCAATTTTAAGGTCAGCCGACTTCGAGCAAATATCTATAGAGTCACAGTCATGCAAAAAAGTGTCCGAACCAAAACCCTGCCCAAGCTTTGGCAGGCATTTTACTTACTCGTAAGGCGATTGCAAGCTGACTACGACGCCGCGCGATGCCAAAGTGCTTGGTTGAAAGCACTGATTTGGTGACATAACTTAAAGATTCGAGAAAACGGGTAATTGTGAATTATTTAATGTAAATATCTAAGTCGGTATGTATGAAGGCGCTCGGACATTTTTTTCCTAATTTCACTTAGGGACTGCGGCTCAGTTGATATTTGCTTGAAGTTAGCAGAGCATAACAGAAGTTTATCAAAACGATGAGTAAAAAACCAATAAGTACTATAGACTAATAGTATAGAATTAAAAATAACCAACTCGATCAAAGGAAATTGGAAAGCTTACATTAGCGAGTCCGTCGTGCGAAAGAAAAAATTGACCGTCAGCAAAGAAACCGCAGTCCAAAGTTCAGCTGCGCTTTAATCTCGAGAATCCGAGCTATATTTCTGCGCTGTGCAAATGAAAAGTTACTCGCCGCGTTCTTGAAGAAACGGCCCGCCTTCCCGACACGCCAGCCAATGGAAAATGCCGGGAAAACGATTTCTTCCGTAGAGGCGGAGCCCGCGCTGCGGTCGCACAACCATTTGAATAAAAATTTCTTCTTTGAACAGTTCTTTATTTTGAATATATTGCGGTGCGTGGGCAGAGTACTGCGCTTTAATTACGGCAGCTGTTTTATGAGCGTTTTTACATCGTTAAGGATACGTTCAAAGGAGACGCGTGGGTGGTATGCCGAAATGTTGAAGCGTCATGCTGTAAGTCCAGAATTTATTTCAAAACAGCACGCAGCGAATCAAATAAACTTTGAAATAAAGAGACGGCACTCGACACATGCATTGGGTATTTGAAGTTTGGTTAGCGAAAAAATATTCGCGGTTCTAAATATATGTACTTGTCATTTGCAATTTTCGCGGATGTTCAAACTTCAACACAATTTGTTACTTATATCTTATTTTACCGAACTCATCTTTGGTTAGGGAATGAAAATGTTACCAAAGAAATCTAAGTGCTAGTTAGGATGCCATGGAAAATTTTAATAAGAGCTTAGGTGATACTGAAATCAGTGTTCCTAGTTAATATAATTCTAGAATCCAAGATTTAAAAATTGGGATAAAGCAACACTTACACTTATTTTCAACAACAACAAAAAAATTAAATCTACCTTAGAGTACAGTAACAAAAAAGGAAATGATGAACTCAAATTCCTACCTGAGGCGGCACGCAAACATCGTGTAGGTGGTGGCAGGTGGCAAAAGGTTGCACGCACTGCCACGATCGTCAACTATACCAGGCCTTTGTATAATGCACTCGCAACTGAAAACCAAAAAGTTTGCGCAACAAATAAAATGCTTATGCGTTATTCGAAAGCTTACGGTGAGTACAGCTCCAATAAATGAAAATTCAAATAAAGAACGATCAAAGTAACAAAAAGGCGACGATGAACGCAAATCTCTGAGGCGGCACGCAAACATCGTGTAGGCGGCGGGCGGGCGGGCGGCTGCACGCACCGCCGCGGTCGTCAACTATAACAGCCCTTGTCAACCATAACGCGGCCGCACCCGGGTTAACCGGCCGACCCGGCGCCCGGTTTACCAACGCCGGTTAGCCGCGAGGAAAACTACCATTTCATTTACGGTCGCCCCCTAGTTTCGGGGTAGTTGTTAACAGTAGAAGCCGCAGCTTGCCTAACTATGCTTTGCGGCGTCACGCGCTCGCGCTATTAACCGATGTTTTGTTATTAGTTTGCTTATCGGATTTGGGTAATCATGTGATCGGGATAAGAAAGTTTGTATGACCCTGTTTTCCAATTAAGTAACCTTGTAACGAGGTTACAAGAACTAAAACCCAACTTTAAACTTTTTTGTAAACGTTTGTTTCTTTATCGGACTAAATTAATTAAAAATTCATAAAATATATAAATTCAGGTTCGATAAGTGTACCATCTATAATTTAATGCTATTTTATTAAATAGCATTAAATTAAATAAAATAAAATAGCGTTTTGCTCAGATCTACTTAATCTAGTTACAATATTAAGAGTACACATTACAATTTAAACATAAAATAAACGTACTGTAATTATAAAATTTAATCTAGAAGTTGCTGTTTGCTTGTTCTCTGTAGATCTGTTTGCCAATCGGCAAATACCTCCTCCAACATTTTTCATTCAAATCTTTCCTGAGCAACTCGGTTCCACGTCACTCCTGCTACTTTTTTGATGTCATCCTACTAATATTATAAACGCGAAAGTTTGTGAGGATGGATGGATGGATGGATGGATGGATGGATGGATGGATGGATGTATGGATGTTTGTTACTCTTTCACGCAAAAACTACTGAACGGATTGAGATGAAACTTTGCAATAATATAGCTTATATATCAGAATAACACATAGGCTATAAATTATAATGATATATTGCGTATGCGGGCGAAGCCGCGGGTAAAAACTAGTCATTCATATCATTCGATATCATCGGTCTACCCCTCTTCCTTTTACCTTCCCTGGGGTACCAACCTGTCACTCTCTTGCCCTATTTATCGTGGCCTCTGATCATGTGACCAGCCCATCTCCACTTGAGTCTTCTAATTTTCAGTGTGACATTTGTGGTTTTTGTTTTGTTTCTAATGACATATTTATTCAATCTGTCCGATTTTTTAACGTTAAGCATACTCCTCTCCATAGCGTATTGGCAAGTTGCGAGTTTTCTTATCATCTATACCAATATCTAATTGTATATTGTTTTAAAATTGATTTTTCTAATAGGTTATTGTTTTTTTTCCTATATAATTTTTTTACAAAACCTGTGTCAAAAAGCTTAAAAATACAATAATGACATAAAATAAATACTGATATCTCGTATTATATTTAATTTATAGCAGAGCAAAATCAGTAAGTAAAAAGGACTTCCTCAAAGTATTCAGTTGAAATCATTTACGAGTATTAAAGTTTCAACATGATACAAGCACGTAATCTTAGCCGATAATGTCTCCAGTTTGAGCTGATAGTTAGAACAATTAAGTGAACAGTCTCGCGAGCGAGCTTGCGTCGACACTTGCACCACTTCACGACACAATCCTCCGCGCGGCAATATTGGAGATATTCTGTCACATTCTGTTCTCGTAGTATTGTTTGTCGAGTTTATTATGCACTTGATAGAGTTAGCAAAAATGAAAACTTTCTATGGGGTAAAGCGCCATGAGTGAGCGCCGAGTGAGCCCAGTTTTATTTTCACTCAGTAAGTAGTACCTATCCATGTTGTCAAAAATAGTAACTGTTTTTACATGTATTTCACATCACACCTGATAATTGGAGAATACAAAGGACAAACAAAGGCAAAAATAGGCTAAATATGATCAATATCGGATAAAATCTGTAGCATCGTTAAACCTTAGCAGGTTAACAACGCATAGCAGAATTTAGCGGCTAAACATTTATTTTTGTTAATAGGTATTATTTAAAAAAAAAAGTTTAAATTCATTCATTCATAATGTTGGAGCTAATCTTCATAAGCCCAAGACAGACAAGAGTATGGCGATTACTGGCCAAGGCATTTTTGGGGTCGCTGCATCAACATAAGTAAGTAGTTGATGAAAACAAAAATACCCATGAAGTCGGTATAGGTATAAGTAAAACGTTTTTACTGCAACTTGTTCAAAGCTGTAATAAAAAATAAATAAATTAATAAAACTATTTTTTTAAGTAATACAAACTTTTGCAAGATTTCATCCGAATTTACATACCTACATACATAGGTACATCCATCGCAGGTTAAATAAAAGCTTGTAAGTTTGTAATTGAGATATCCACGCTATGCTGTCGCCGACGACATTCCCTAATAGCTGAATGTTGGCTGGATGCAATCCAATTTGACAGCTGTCAAATACAGGCCGCGCCTTGTCGACGCGATTACCGGAGAGTGTAACGACGTGCTAATGCCGGGCGATAATCGCACGATTAATATGTAAGGTGCTCTGATTAAGATGAGAGAGTTAAACTCACTTGGTGAAAGAGCGAAATATTTTTGCTCATTCTTTTTTTAAACTTTGGGGTTAATGGGGATAAATTGTGATCCCGACGAAAGTGAGGGTGTTAAAAGTTTTGAGGTGTGGTGTGTCTGAGTCTGTCTGAGCCATCCTAAACGCATGGACGGATTTTGATGATCTTATTGCAAGATTTTTTCTGAGCTTCTAAGTAAAAGTACTACAGACATTTTCTTCTCAAACTATGTAAAAAAAACCTCACAATTAAATGAGTCACATATCGATTAATCAAATGTTTGAGATTTTTTTCTGAACTTATAAGTTTAAAATTGAAGACATTTTCTTCTCAGAATACACAATTTGAAAAATTTTACGAGGAAATGAGTCAAAAACTTAAACTGACTGATGATTTCCAGGCCGTTTTCAGCCACGGCGATTGCGTAGTTTCTTCTTAGGTTACTTGATGGGTCCTCACATGACTAAAGTAACCAATAATTACGGTGAAAGTTCTAGAACAGGTGCTACATGTGAGGACACAATTAACATAATTGTAAGGTATGTTTGCAGGCAGTCTGTTTTTAAGTTTTTCTTGATGCGAAATCAAGATCGCGCCTTCGTTGGTTTTCAAATGCTTAAATCTTTTTGTGTCTCACAAACTGACTAGACTTTAAAGATCTATGTTATAAGGCTAAAAATTCTGAACGGAAAAATGAAAGACTTGGCCAAAGCCATCAAAAGCGAAATAAGCTCATCATTCTGGCAACTCTTGTTATGAAACCAACTCCAAAATTGCGAATAGCAAAAGTATCGAGAAACGCTCGGCTTAAAATGAAAAACCCCACGAAGAAATGAGTCAAAACTCAAGCCGTCCTAACATATATAAGAATAAAAAAGCTGAGCGTAAAGTTTAAAGGCTTGTAGCCCAGGGAGGCTCGACTTTTGACATTTGTGATAGCAACAAACGATCTACAGTAGCGACCAACACACAATGTTCGGCGACCTCGACTGAACCTCGTTTTTGTTTAATTGTCCGCTGTAAAATGCAAATGTAATGCATGTAATGAATGTAATGTAATGTAATCGTATCCTTGCAGTCTCTGTATGGGAGTCCGGTCTTTGGTTGCAAGCATTGCCCTCTTTCAATACTGGTAACCTTTTAGACCCAACTGCATTTCGTCTAGCTGTCAGCTTACGCTTGGGTGCAAGGTGTTGTGAAGCCCATCGCTGTCAGTGTGGTACTGCAGTTGACCAGCTCGGTCACCACGGTCTCTCTTGCTCAAGAAGCGCTGGTCGGATTAGACGCCACGCCAGCCTTAACGATGTCATACGCAGGGCTTTTGTCACCGCCAATATCGCAGCCGTACTCGAACCGAGTGGGTTGGCGCGTGGTGATGGCAAAAGGCCTGACGGCATGACGCTGGTCCCATGGAAGTGTGGACGGCCATTAGTATGGGACGCAACTTGCGTCGATACTTTGGCACCGTCACATCTTCCTGAGACTCAGAGTAGGGCTGGAGCGGCGGCCAATTCGGCTGAGCAGCACAAGCGGCGCAAATATGCTAACCTCGGGAGTGGTTACATATTTGAGCCATTTGGAGTTGAGACTTTGGGTCCGTGGGGGCCGGGAGCTCATCTTGTTTTCAAAAGTCTTTCTGAGCGTCTGGTGGACGCGGCGCGTGACCAAAATGCTGGTGTTTATTTGGCTCAACGTATAAGCATTGCCATTCAGCGTGGCAATGCTGCCAGCATGCTGGGCACGCTGCCAACTGGCAGTGGGCTTGAGCACTTGGATTATCTTTAGACCTTCAAGGGTCTGTGGATGATCCAATTGCTTTCTATGTAGTAGTAGTGTAGTATTGTCATTATATTTAAAAAAAAAAAAATGAATGTAATGTAATGCAATAAACAACAAAAACGGGTCACGAAGCGCGTCCACCAGAAGTGAAGAAAAATTTTGAAAAAACAAAATGAATTCCTGGCCTCCACGGACCTACTGTCCCAACACCAAACGGGTCAAATATGCAACCACTGCCGAGGTTGGCATATTTTATAGGCTCGACTTTTGACATCTGTGATAGCAACAAACGATCTACGGTGGGACAAACTCACTGGTCGGTGGTAACCCCGACTGACTGAACCTCGTTTCGGTTTAGCTGCCCGCTGTTTGTATAAATTTATAAACCGCTCGGTGTAGCGCCGACATCATTGAATCATTGAACGTTACGCGTTTGTGAATGATTGTAACATTGCGCACTGGTAGTCGTAATTGACTACCAATACATAGATACTATAACTATTTTATGACTAATACTCCTATTAAATAAATACTAATAATAATGTTAGCGTAACGCATAACGACCCAAAATGAGTATGTTTTTTCACAGACAACACCGGATTTTCGAAAAAAAAAAAGAAAAAGTTATAGAGTCTTAAAAACTTTTCTGACAATGATATACTATTTCCGTTGGGGGTTTTCCATTGGGTTTTCGCTCCAGTTGGCGCCCCCAAATCAAGAAAAGAATCATGTTTTACAAATATTCGTGCCCGAACCAAAGACAAAAACGTTTTTTTCCTAGAGAATAGTAAGCATTTGGTGACTTACCATTGCACATTTCTGCTGTAGTAAACTCAGAGGTACTATTGTAGTAAACACCACACAAACAAGCCATATACAACGCAGAAATCATGAAGTACACACTCATCCGCGACATTGCTCGTAGCTCCCTGAAATCAAGAAGTACAGTACCATGTTTGTCCATTAGCATAGTAATCACGTGACGTCCTACAATAACATACTTCTACCGTAGTAAACTTGAAGGTAGTATCAACACCACCTAAACCAAATTGCACAACGCAGAATCCGTGAAGTACGCACTCGCCCGCGACACTGCCCGTAGCGCCCTGAAATCAAGAAAGACAAAACAATTTTTTTCCTAAGAGACGTCCTACAATGTCATAGGTACTTCTAACGTCATAAACTTGGAGGTAGTATTGTCATAAACACCACCTAAACTAGTCATGTAGAACGCAGAGACTATGAAGTACACACTCGTCCGCGACATTGCCCGTAGCGCGCTGAAATCAAGAAAGACAATACCATTTTTTTCTAATAGCACTGTAACCCCGTTACGTCATACAATAACATACTTCTACTGTCGTAAACTCAGCGGTAGTATTGTCATAAACACCACCTAAACTAGTTATATAGAACGCAGAAACCGTGAAGTACGCACTCGTCCGCGACATTGCCCGCGGCGCCCTCAAATCAAGAAAACTTTCTCGACTTGCCGTGTCAATCGTTTAGCATGTTTAAAGGGGCGAGAAAATTGTGAGCGTAAAGGTCGCGCTACAATACATAAGACTAGTCGAAAGGTGCGACGTAAGATGATACCATAATATTTTTGATAGGAAATCATTTTAGCCACTAAATATCCGTACAGCTCTATTTCAGCTTTGAAGTCACGCCAAGGCCAACCCTTGAAAGACAGCTTACTAAATAAACATAGAACATAGTATAAGTGTAACGTTTCAAAGAGGCAAATGCGTTTAATGTCTATAAAATTCCTTTTTTTGGCTGCTTTGAGTCATAATCTAGTCATGCCGGTAGAATTTTTCTACAGCTTTGGCCAAAAGTATTAGGCACCTTTAAAAAAACAAAATGTATGTTTACTACTTATGAATGAAATGAAATGAAATATATTTATTCGACACATACTCGTACATAACACGTACAAGAAACTTTTAAAACTAATGAAAAAACAAGTGTCGAAAGGGACTCACCTCAGCTATAAAATGTTGAGTGCTGGAAAGGACTCAACACTCAACGCTGGTATTCTGAGGAGCCCCTTTATTCAAGGTTAGGTGTGACTATAAAGCATATAAATACTAAACTGATAAAAATAACTAACCCGTGACGAAGCGCCTAGATATCAAAAAACACCAATAAAAAATGTATAAACGCAAAAATAAAAAATATACAATCAATCAATAATATATA
Source organism: Hypomecis punctinalis (assembly GCA_949316475.1). Classification (NCBI taxonomy): domain Eukaryota; kingdom Metazoa; phylum Arthropoda; class Insecta; order Lepidoptera; family Geometridae; genus Hypomecis; species Hypomecis punctinalis. The sequence continues at coordinate 14,814,948 of OX438814.1, read as the reverse complement.
AAATTCGGCTCCGGCTTAAAATGAATGTAAATTTGTAGGTCATCAGCGTAAATATGATACCCGCAATTCTCAATATTAACTATATCTGCATTCAACTATATCTGAACTGTAGAAAGTAAACAGCGTTGGGCCAGGTATGGACCCTTGAGGAACACCTCTAACAATAATTATATGCTAGTGTTGAACGAAGAGGAGACTCTGATGGCTGAGAAATCTCTACAAACTGTTGCCTTTTGCTTAAGTAGCTATCAAACCACTTGACAGTGGGACTATCAAAACCAGAGGAACTCATTTTCGATAAAAGTAACGTGAGATTAATGTCATCAAACACCCGTGAAAAATCGAGAAACACCAGCATTGTACACATGCCTTTGTTTTGAGAATCCAGAATATTGTCAGTAACGTCAAGCAAAGCTGTGGCTGTACCGCGGCCTTTAACGGTCGGAAACCTGACTGAAATTCGGAATAATCTCATTTCTTTTCAGGTATTCCATCAGTTGCTGATTCACCACCTTTTGCATTATTTTTTACATACAAGGAAGAATACTTATGGGTCTTAAATCTTTAAGCGAAGTTGGGTTGCTAACCTTAGAAAGAGGACGTACAATAGCAACTTTTCAAAGGTCAGGGAAAGTGGACGTACAAATTGAAGTGTCGATAATTTGGGTAATTGCAACTAACGAGTGTGGTAACGTCATAAGAAGCATTTTTAAAGAGATACCATCAAATCCAACTGCGTGAGACTTGATACTTTTTATGATTTTGTAAACAGTACTAGATGAGAAAGGTTTTAAGGAGAAAAAAGGTATATGTACAGGTTGACGAAACTAAAAAAATGTAAGTTGAGATATGGTGACCTCATTTTTACCTGGGACATATTTTAGGAAATGGCTATTGTTGACCTGAGGAGCATTGAAGTGAAAAGTAATGTCTTTGCTCTAAGGAGCTGGGAGAAGAGTAGATTTCAACAATTTCACTTAACCAATAACTGAGTGCTTATCTTAAATGACTTACCGGTGTCATAAATAACTTCTTAAAATATCAATCGGCTGTTTGTTAAGGTCATAAAACACCTGGTGAACGAAAACAAAGTATTCGGTTTTCTTTCGGTCTTATCAGTCAATGTTTGGTCACTTGTATTCTGGACTCTAACAAGTAAACAAGCTTTCATTTCTGTTGATGTGAATAAATTGTCACCTAAATTTGTTAAAAATGTCAAAAAGGATTGAAATTAGTTTAGAAGATAGAGTGAAAATACTTTTGGCTAAGGCTGTACCTAATTTACTCGTATTTAAACCCGTTTAATCGAATTTACGCTATGTAAGACTAAACTTATAAATACTCAAAAAGTATATAATTATGTATGTATTTTGATTCCAGATTCAGTATTACACCAGTTTTAGTGATTTTTTTTTCGTCTGTCTTCTGCTCCAACACAAGTCGGTGACGTTAGCAACTTACACTATTACATAATCTTGCGATTGATGCAAATTTACTATGATATAGTCGAGATAGTGATTTATTTGGGTATCTATCTATCTAAAAATCTTTGTGCATACTTACTTTTAATATCGTTAATCTAAAAGCATGTTTTTGGCTTGATTTTTAGCATGTATACGAGTATAATATTCCGAAGGTCGGAATGAGTCTTAAGCTACTTTTTATCCTGGTTCAATGAAAGGTTACTACATAAACAAGGATAGCTTAAATACAAATACTTATCACGCGGGCAAAGGTATAAGTAGTTGTATTATAAAATACATTTATTTATAATAAATCAAAAACACAGCACGGCGCGTGGCGGGAACTATTCATATCGGTGCCATCCTTTGTAGCCATTTCATCCCCATCATTGTAGCATGGTGTCATTGTCGCACTTCTAACGAGATTAGTTAGGAGTAATTCTATCATTTATGATAGAAATGCCTGGGTCTGCTTCCCGTTAAAGTACAATGTGGGTGTCATCAAATCCCGACTAAATCGTCATATCTTCTAGGTAAGCGTGCTACGCCCTAGACCGCATACTTGCTTAACATCAGGCAGTATGTAGTCGAACGCAAACTTTTGCGGAATAAAAAAAAGATAACGTTTTGGCGCATCGCATAACATCGTGTAGCCTAACCCTAAAAGCCTAAGAAACTGTGAACTCATAAACGGTATCGTGCAGAGGGTACATTAAGTAGGGGTTATTTATTTAGCCGGAGCCGTGGCGAGCCGCGGCTGGTACGCCTTGAACGGCATCACTCTCGTGTCTGTATTGTGTCGGATTTTTCACTCGTTTTCTATTTGAAAATCGTTCTGTTTCTTTATTCTTGGCGTCAATCGGTAGCTCATTTTCCACGATTTTTTATAATGTCTAAATAATATGAATGACTAAACTCGTTCATCTTGAACGGCATCACTCTGTCTGTATATATTGTATCGGTTTTTCACTCGTTTTCTAATTGAAAATTATGTTTCTTTATTCTTGGCGTCGTAGTAGTGCATTTTTCATGTTTCGTTACGAAATCTAAAAGTTAGGACTGCAGGTCATTTTCAAAGCGTTTCGAGATAGTCTAAAGATAATGATACCAAATCTTTCCCATACTTACTGGTTGTCGAGTCACATGGCAATGCAAAGCAAACAGCAATAGCTGTTTGCTTTGCATTTTCGTTGTAATTGTTTGCATTTTCGTGATGTCTTATGGCCCTATTGGGCCATAAAACATCAGGAAAAGTTCATAAACCGTTTCATTTGTTGCCCTTACCTGGTTTACATTATCTGAGCGCCCAGCCACGAAAGTGAAAGACTCATTTAATATTATTTCAAATTAGAAGTCTACAAATGCCACTAAATCAAACAATATAATTATCTATAACAGATAAGTTTTTATTCCTTGTATTATACAATAAATTATAAGTCCTAATTTCATTAAAAAAAGTTTCAAAAAAGCAAGAAATAAATAATTAAACTGTCAAACATTATAAAATAGCTATCAACAAATGCCACTAAAATTCTAATAATAAGTACTAACAACGACATAATTATGCAATAATATTATACTGACATCGAAGCAAACATCAATGTATAGGCTGGATTAGAACCAAGCCACGCCACCGATACTCGCACTCCACGCGACACGATAACAAATTCAAACCCCCGTATTTGTATCGAGCATCTCTCGTTAATAAACTCCGATCGTCCGCAACAAGCTGGCCACATGTACCAGCTCCATTTTTAACGAGCCTCGCCACCGAGCCCGCAGAAAGTAGCCTACACATGAAATCACGTATGAATGAGGCTTTTTTCAGTTTTTTCGCGTGTAGCCAGCGGCCGCTCCGGGGCCATTAAGGCTTACATGTCACTCTCCCGCGACCCCCCTCCGGTGGGCCGAGCGGGAGGAAAAATCACAAAATCGGTATTGGCCGCAGCGAGAGCGCCCACCAAAGCGTACAATACAGCTTTGACGGACGGTCATTTAATATTAACTGTGGTTTTTCCGCAAAAGGGAATTTTTTTTTTATTGGCAATGTTACGTCGTGATGAAGTGGACGGTCCGCTGTTTGTGACGCGCTCTGATGTGTTGCGGTCGCGCTGCTCTTTTAGATACTTGTATCCGAACGAGGTCGTTTTGATTCAAGTATTTGTTTTTATTTGTTTTCGGATACTCTTTGTATTAATAATCAGTTATGATGATCGGAAATTTAATTGAAGTACCATTTATTTTATATGCCAGCGTTGTTCGCTTTGATATTTTTTCGGTACGCACAGAAGTCTGGATTTGATTGACAATTATTTTTGTCGCGGTAGCTCGGGTATCTGGACAAATTTCGTCCAGAACACAAATTGAAATGGAGCTGGCAATAAATTTTTAACTTTTCGAACAAGTGATCAAAATCGAACTACAAAAAGTGGGCGCCGCCGAAAGGGAACGACCACAGATTGAATTTATGGCTCACGCTCACTCGTAGTGGAAAGTTTTTTAAATAATATTCTCGTGGAAATTATTACTTTACTGGCGATTGTAAAAATAAAGTCTGAATTAATCGTATTTATAAAGAACTGAGAACAAAATTATAGATGTCATTAAATCTTCTCCTATTCGACACGAATTTATAAAATTAAGAATTAAAGACCGAGTAAAGAATCATTCACTACGTAGTCGGTAGAGTATCATACTTTTAAAGTTACACTATTAGAAGTTATATTTAATTCATAAGTCATTTAATGCTAGTAACTATTATAACTTAAGTATTCACTAACATATTGCAATTATTTCATATGCAGCAATGCTAGAAAATCATCGTCATCAATATCGTCATCGTCATCGAATCACAATAGGCACTACGCAAAATTCAAAACAATCTGCTAAGAAAATTAACTAGTGACGAGAGTTTCACCAATATTTACATAATATATGAGTTTCTGATATTTTATTGACACATCGATATTTGGAAGACGAAGACGAATCTAGGTATCTGTTCTTAGTCTGGACTTTAGGTAGGTATTAATAGGTACCTATCGCCGTTTTTGTGTGTTCCGATGCTTCCCTGACGCAGGCAATCTCAGTGTGGAGCTCGAGCATTTACCCCTCTGACGCATATCCAAAAGGACTCCGACACCAGATTATTAATCCAGATATGTCTCGCTGGAGTTCGCAGGAGTTGGACGCACGCCTTAATTCCAGAAGGATTCTCTCAGTCGTCTGTCTAGTCTAGAGCATGCACAAGTTTGACTGAAAGACCGTCTGTCCAGCGGTATCTGGGCCGGTTACTAGTTCGGTGGGCTCTTACTACTCCACCATATCCTTTTGAAGAAACCATGAATGTGACACGTTATTCATTTACTGTGTCGTTGTTGCAGGCAAGTCGTTCACCCTGACCATCACCGTGTCAACGACGCCGCCGCAAGTAACCACCTACAACAAGGCGATAAAAGTCACTGTGGACGGACCCAGGGAACCCCGCTCCAAGACCAGTTAGTATGAACTTGGCAGTTTACAATTGAATCTTTAGTGAGAAGACCAACAGACGTGGTTCTTTAAATGATAAATAGGTAACGCAGAGGACCCAGGTGCCCTAGACACTTCTGAATGGTTTAAGGTCACTTCTTAATTGGTAAAATAGAATGCATTACCTAAGTATTCTGGGGCTTTCCTCAGAATATCTGTAAGTCAATACATTTTTTTGTTGGGCAAAAGTAAGCAGTTGGGGATCTAGAGAAAAGAAAATGTTTAATTATTTATTTATTTATATCAGCAAAACACATAGGTACAATTAGAGTGTATATCTAATTAGTTACATGTCACCCTGTTACATAGGGCATGGCTGATTTTAATCATTGAGAATACACTGTATTGTAGTTATATACACTTAGTAGTATCCTAATAAGGACGTAACAATTTTATCATAATGTAAGACTAGGATTATTCAACATTGTCTGAATAATTATTAATATACTTTTTTTTTTAAATTACATAAGTGGAACTATTTTTGAGTAATTTACTTAAAACTAGGTAAACTTATAGCCTAATACAATAATATTTATGCTGTTAGACCTAAGCTGAGATCAGAATTTATCATTTATAAAGTTAAGTTTAGTTAAGTTTAATTATGCCAATGAAGGAAAAATAAGCTATACTTCCTACTAGCTAATAGACATATTAATATTTTTTAATATATAATATTTATATATTAGATACCTAGGTGTTTCTGAAAAAGGAGAAAATATGCAAGAATGATACTGTACTTATAACTACGACCAACTTTACTAATTTATTATCCAACTAATCTTGAAAATCCAAAAATAAACATCTTTCCACACATTTAGTTGGCAGTCAATAAAGTTTTTGCATGAAATAGTTGTATTTGCTGGACTTATTTTCGTTATTAAAAACCGGACAAGTGCTAATTAGGATCGCACACCGAGGGTTCCGTAGAAATTCAGAAAATTTCACAAAATTGGGAAGTAAGTTAAAATCTCTATACACCATCGACAACATTTTTTTTCGCTTTTCTCGTCATACATCGAAAAGTACACATTGTTAAAATAATTAAAAACCTGTTTTAGCATGTGCTAATGAAGTTCTTTTATATGATACCTTATATAATACTTACGATTTACTCACTTTGAATTTTAACCATATTTTGTGAATTTTGATGCCCTATTTTTTTTGTGATTTAAACACAAAAAAACAATAAAATAAAATATTTTAATGTACTGTTTTCTGATTTATTCCTATATATTTACTCTGAGACAATGCTTTTCGCCAAATTTAATAGTTCTATGTCAACGGGAAGTACCCTGTAGGTTTTGATATTTGTGAGTGTCGAAATATGCAGTTTTTTACGACATAAACGGCTCTAACTTTTTTAAACGATAACTGAGAAGTTTTTCTTTTACACAACTGCAAGAAACCAAAGATATACGTATACAGTTTAAATTTCAACTCGATATCTTTACGCGTTCCCGAGACAAAGAGTCTTGACATACACACAGATGAACAGACGGACAAGAAAGTGATCCTATAAGGGTTCCGTTTTTTCCATTTGAGGTACGGAACCCTAAAAATGATCACATTGAGGAACAAAATGGTATCCAACAATAAGGATGTAAGTATGTCATCTAGAGAAAAACACTCGATATTGGCTGAACCCGAATTTCGAATGCTTAGTTAGAAAATAACTAGGTAATTACCAAATAGGTATTTCAAGAGCAGCACATCACATTTCGTTCTGAAAGTTTAAGATAAGTTGTTATCAAACATTAACACGAAAACTCTACCCAAATTCGCAACTATTTTCAGACAACATGAAAGCTTGTTTACAACACTCCAACAAACAAAGCAAACCGCAAAACATTCGAAAACATCGCCCTAATGGCTGTATTTTATTAATAATTTGAGAGAAAACTGATGCCTTTTCGTGCTCACACGCCTTGAAATGGGGATGACGGATTCCTTTATGTGAAGGAAGAAATAAGGTTTATATTTAAATTTCGTTTTAAATATTTTTTAATAAAATATATCTGCCTTAAATAATAGGTACCGTACTTATGGAGAATAAGTAGCAATAGCGAGTAGCTAAATACAAATGTTGAGATTGAGATACTAGGATCACTTATCAAAAATATATGAATCTGTTGCATCGACTGAACAAAATGGTTCATAATTTTTGTAGCGAGAGATTTTTTTGTTATATATTTTCTCAGCAGATATGTTTACTCGTATTTTTTAGAAATAACCTAACTCTATCAAACTATTTCAGTCACTGGGAAAAAATGGTAATTTACACCTTAAAGCTCGATAAGATAAATAAACACGCTTCACAATCCTCAAATGTTAATCGAACTTACTCGGAAAGCCTTCAAACATACAGTAAACAAAACAAAACAATTTGAATAGTTAGCGACAGCCGCATTGACATTAACAAATGATGCAGTCCTATTTCGTTCCGTGGCTTCATCGGCTAAGCGTGGTAGCGTTGGGCTTCCGCTTCTGCTGGAGATCCGTCCTGCTCGCTCATAGAGGGTTTGTGAATTGGCGTGAGTAGGATAAAAGGCGAAAACCAAAGCCACTATGCTTAGTTGATAAGGGCTCCGGTCTCATCCCGGTCCCGTGCCGGTCCCGTCTCGTCCTCATTACGTGTCGGCTCTCACCTAACGCTCGATCAATCCGTGGCGCGGAAGAAATTAAAATAATTGCGCGCCGCGGGATAGTGCCGGCCTTTCAGGGATGTGAAAGGGTTAGGTAACGTCAGCAACAGCAACGAACGAATTTTACTAAAAAAAAATCTGAAAATTACTCAATGCGCGGACAAGGTTTAAGCTTTTGTTAATTATGGAACCAAACTTGCAAAGTCTCTTTCTGGTTTAGAACAATAATTAAAAAGAAATCAATAGCCTTCGATAGCTATTTTGTTCAATCACTCAGTTAAAACCGAACTTTGTTGTATTGTTATTTTATCAGCTCCGCCGAACCTTTACTCTCGAAAGGAACGATTAAAAGATTAGATTCAGTGGTATAGGTGAATTAAACTTTGTATTCGAAAATAATATTTGTTTATAATTATTTAACCGAGTAAAAAAAATGCGTTTAAATATGCAAGTATCGACAATCAGGCATATTATTTATTGTATTTGTAAAATTACTATCGAACTGTTGTACCTACGCTTGAATCACGCGTATTGCTAACATGCAGACAGTCTAACAAAGAACCAGCATATATAACACGCCATACTAAATAAAAACACAAAACTATTTACCAATTTTAATTAAATAAACATCTTACACATGGTATCTGACCCCAAACTAAGTATACCTTGTGATATGGCTGCCATGGACTAATACTGTAGAGTGTATGTACACATATTTTTAAACTCATACATAATTATATATAGATAACAACTACTAACACCCAGGCACAGAGGAAACACTTATGGTCATCACAAATGCTAGCTCTAGGTGGGAATCGAACCCACGCCTCTTCGATCCAGGAGTCAGCGTCACTAACCACTGATTCACCGAGGCAGTCATAAATCAAATGTTAAATTATTACGAAATAACAATAATACTTTTTTTACTTAATTAAAATACTTAGGTTTCTTCTGCTGTCTGTACTTCTAGCTCACTAGACGAATGTGAGGGCACAAAGGAGGCTGCCGTAATGAATCGGTTGTTTAATTAATTAGTCAAGAAAGGGTTGGGGTGGTGGAGGTACCCCCCCTTCCCCCACTCGCCGTGTGTGCATGCCCTGCATATTGATTTATTATGCGAAGCCCGAGACGATATATTATTTAATTCGAGTAAGTTTCGAAGCGTGTTAACATGGGTATACCTACTTGAGTCGATAGGTATTGGTAATGTAGAGGCCTATAGATATATAGGCTTGCATTGGCAGTGCGTTAAGGTGATGGAGAAAACAGAATGTTCATCTAACGCTTTATGAACGGCGTTGATGTTTGTTTTTCTTTCTTGTTTGGTGTACCCACTGCCATTTTAAGTTATTCTAAGTTAAAAGCAACGTGCAGCACAGTCAGTCTTCGAGTAAGTGACGGCGGGTGGCATTTATAACTGAGCGCTACTTTGGCTCGGATGACACGTTAATTTGTACGTCTCGGTTGTTGTAACCATTTAGCCATGTCAGAGGCTTTTAGGCGGCTTAGAAACTCTGACACCAGGGCTACACACCCGGCCCATACCTACGAACTTACTTACTGCCATTTTAACTTCTCAATCCATGAAATTTTGTCAGTATTTTTTATTTAATCTATCGCACGTAATATTTTTCATTACTTGCTACAAGTAATGAAAAAAAATGTTAGTTACTTTTACGGAAAAAAAACCTACTCTTCCATTACAACTAGTTGCCTACGAAGGGGAAATTCCATTGCAATTAGTTGCCTACGAAGGGGAAAAACTCCTTGTATGCAACCAGTTGCGAACATTAGTTGCGTACGCAGCCGAAAGCGCCCTGATTAGGTGATTAGAACTTATATGTTTTTGTACGTAGTGGTGCAATGTGCGCTAAACCAGACGTGGTCCATAAACTCCATATTACCAGCGGCAGTACTGACCCTTCCCCTATTTTTACCGCCGGGTGGGTGGCTCGTTTTACCGCTACCGCTGGCAGCCAGTAGCCTACTATTAAATATTCATCGTTAACGATGTTTTTCTTAAGGCAGCTATTTTGGGTGCGCGGGCGCAGACCACCCGCGCTTGGCGCTTGCCGGCGCATTGTTTACAAGGATGCGCTGTTTATTGGATAACTTGGGCTAGGATATCGATGGATTGGATACATTGTTAAGGGTGAATGAACTAAGTTTTCGTTCCAGAAGCACATTGTACCTATAAGTTCCGAACTCTCTTTGACTACTCTAGTGATTCTTGTACGCTAAAAAGTAGAGAAATAGTTTCATGTTAACCATAGCCATAATGACGTAACAAACAATACATAAAACAAACTCAATAAGTATGGTAATATTCTTTGAAAGAAAATAAAATGGTGTTTATCATGGCGCGGCGGCAACTCACAGCACCTATAGATGCTATCGAAACGCTATCGAAACCATTTATTATTTTGTGGTATAATTATTTTTCACAAAAAATAGCACAATCGACTTCAATCGATTCAAAATTCGAATACTCGATTTGTGTACAAGTTTTACATTATTGTTGACTTTTTAAAAACCGGTACAGTCGATTTGTGACGTCGTAACAAACAATATATAAAAACAAACTCAATAAGTATGGTAATATTCTTTGAAAGAAAATAAAATGCTGTTTATCATGGCGGCAACTCCCAGCACCTATAGATGCTATCGAAACCATTTATTATTTTGTGGTATAATTATTTTTCACAGAAAATGGCACACTCGACTTCAATCGTGTACGTAATTCGAACACTTTGAAAGATTTGTGTACAATTTTTACATTATTGTTGACTTTTCAATAACGGCACAGCCGATTTGGATAAAATTTAAGGCGAAAATATCAATGAACATACACAAAAAAAACTTACTGACGAACATAGAACCTCCTTCTTGTCTGAAGTCGGTTAAAAATTTCCAAATCTTGTGAACTGCAATGCATCAAAATGATAAAAAACATAAGCAGTGAAATATTATACAAAATTGTTGAACACGGACGTTTCCGCGGGTCAGTTTTTGTAGGTAAGAAATTGAAGTCATTAAAACTCTACGTCAATGATAAGTCAGAGACTGCCTACTTAAACCACATACTTATATTGTATTTATTTTTCTAGGCCAATAAATTATCAAACAGGTATAACTAACAAACAAGCTTACACAATAATAAGCCAGACTTCGCCCAAGCAATAATTCAAGCGTGAATCCCACATTGTCTACGTTCTTCACGCCGCGACAACTCGATCCTATACCTACCGTATTCAATGCGAATCGGGAAGGGGTTGTTTACATTCACATAAAGGATAGAACTAATTTAGATTATACTAGTTTTTACCCGCGGCTTCGCCCGCATGATATTTTGATTTTTGACGCAATATCATTATAATTTATAACCTATGGGTTATTCTTATATATAAGCTATATTATTGCAAAGTTTATCTCAATCCGTTCAGTAGTTTTTGCGTGAAAGAGTAACAAACATCCATACACCCATCCATCCATCCATCCATCCATCCTCACAAACTTTCGCGTTTATAATATTAGTAGGATTATTAGCTATTGATGAATTTTTTCATACATTTTGACATAAACCATTTATCTTTTTAGCACTTATAACTACATAATTTTATTTTATAAATCACATAGATTAAATTAAATTTAAATTAATAGACGAAGGTAAATTATTGATATACATGAAAAATGTAAGTAATTATATTGCTTAGTTGATGTATGAAAGAGTAACAACTGAACCTCAAACCAATAGACACACTTTCCGATTCTTACTATTAGTAAAAATCACTTATCTAATTTTCACATTAGTTTCCTTTTAGAACTATTGATAGATATTTTAAAATAGTATATCTAATTTATCATCCACATTCCTCATACGAACTGCCACAATGTGGAACGCTTTGGCTGAGTCTGTCTTTCCGCTAAAGTACAATGTAGGTGTCTTCAAATCTCGAGTAAATAGGTATCTTCTAGGTAAGCGTGCTACACCCTAGACCGCATATCTGCTTAACATCAGGCAGTGTGTAATCAAACGCAAACCTATTTGAAATATAAAAAATAAAATTGATTTTTAATAAGAACTGTAGAAACATAATTCAACTTCTATTCTACCTTGTGAAAATCTGTACTGTACTGTACTGTACCAGCCTTTTTAATAGTCCACTGCAGGACGTAGGCCTACCCACGAAGGGTGATTGGGCCATATCCACCACGCGGGCCCAGTGCGGGTTGGTGGATTCACATACGCCATCGATTTTTTTCTACGGACGTATTGCAGGTTGCCTCACGATGTTTTCCTTCACCGAAAAACCAGTGGTGTGAAATTCCGTACATAAATTCCAAAGAACTCATTGGTACGGGACCGGGGATTCGAACCCACGACCTCACGATTGTAAGACGGGTGTCACTACCTCTTGACCACCACGGCTTACGGTGAAAATCTACTGAAAAGATTTAGTTTGGACGCAGTTACTAGCTACAAGCTGCGAATAGCCCAATCCTGACCAAAGCTCACATAATAGCTGTCCCAAGAGTGGGTTATCCGCAACTTATAGGTAAAATCACAACCGCCAAGTTGTTTGATTACTTACCTACTCATACTTCATAATAAACTAAATTAACGCTCAAGAGTAAACTGGATAATAATTACACGACGGCAGCAAAGGTTTGAATAATTAGAAAATACATAAACGAGTGCAGTCATTGGCTGCGAGCGCCAATTGACAAATGCAGGCGCACACATCGACGTGCAATTGGATTCCCGACGCACCCGACACACGCTTTGGTGACCCCACCTACAGGGATGGCACTAAGGCGTTGTTTGCAATTGCGTTGTTCAAGATTTAAGACGTTTAAAAAATAAATAATCACATTTAGAACCAGGGCATGAACATTCAGAGCCACCGATGAGCAAACAGCAGCGATCAAGTATTTAGCGATTTACCACAAAAGTTTTACGCATGCTTTAGACAATATTTAACACTAAAAATTGCACGGTAAAACAGTGTTTAAAGCAACTTTGACACCAGGCCTAGCCACCCAACCTGTACCTTACTTTAGTGTTTAAAGCATGTTTAAATCTTTTGTGATAAGGCAGCTAGAATCCACCTGCCATCCGGGAATTATGGCGAATATCTAGTAGACTGTTTTGATTGTTGATACTTTTTGAGAATAAGTTCTGACTCAATAATAATCAACGATATATTTGCCTAAGTACGTAATTGTATTTATCTCATTAGTGTACTGACATTAAAACTCCTAACACCATAAGCATGCGCCTACTCAACGTAAAGCAATGGACGAGAGTACAGTATTATCTACTATTTTTATATTTTGAATCTTGAGTTGAATTATAAATGAAATTACAATCAGTTATACTTAATTGCCGTGCCGTGGGGCCTAGAGGTAGTAACACCCGCCTTGCAATCGTGAGGTCGTGAGTTCAAATCCCGGTCTCGAACCAATATGAGTTCTTTGGAATTTATGTACGGAATATCACACCACTGGCTTTTCGGTGAAGGAAAACATCGTGAGACAACCTGCATACTTCCGTAGAAGAAACTCGATGACGTATGCCACCAACCCGCACTGGGCCAGCGTGATGGATATGGTCCAATCATCCTTCGTGGGTAGGCTTACGTCCTGCAGTGGACTATTAAAAGGCTGATACAGATACTTAATTGGTTCCATTTAGTAACATCCAGAAAATCTTCTTGATAAATCCGAAACTGCGGTAAAATGTTTATATTCTAGATTTTTTTCTGAATATATTGAAAAACCGATATCAAAATTTGATCACAAAAAAGCAACAGCCCTACCAAGCACACATGCTCAATTCCCGCGCAAAAGGTTCGACTGTATAAATCAACGGCGCAACAATTACACACTTTCATGGCAAGTTGGAATTAGAAACTGTCATTTGCACCGTTCGAGGGGAAAGGGGGGGATGGGGGGTCGAAATGGAGGGAAAAATAGGGTGCGTCGTGCGGGCAAGGGCTACTGTACCCGTGTGGACCTGATTAAAGGATTACCAAGGGTGCCGTCCGGTCTAGTTAGATTTATTATGCCAAGTATTTGTAATAGTTAGCTGTGTGTGTGTGTGCGTCCAGACGGAGTTTGAGAATGCTTTTTGTTTAAGAGCATCGGGTGGCGATCGATTTTAACTGCAAGGAAGATTGCAGTGGCGAGAGGTTCTTTAGTTGCAGTGCTTTGTAGATCGGTGTTTGTAGATGTAGCTATCGAGTGTTACTGGGATAGAGCTCTTGAATTAAGAGCGTGTTGAGAGTTTATTGGGTACGGATTATGTTTAGAATGTTTGAAATGCCATTGTTACACGTATGACCTTAAGTTTTTAATAATGATTACAACACTTGCTTGATTGACTACGTTTTATTATTCTTATTTGTGAATATGTCCACACCTTGTCCACACATACTTTACCACAACACATTATAGATTATGATAAGCGACGATAAGGTTTATGATGCAGACACACAGACATGATTAATACTAAAAATCTGAAAATGTGTTTGTTGGTTTGTTACTCTTTGACGCAGTAAAAGAGAAAAGAGTTTGCATGAATTTACTGTACTTTTATCCTGGAAAAAATAACTTTTAACAAAAAATAACCTTACATGATACGGTTTACGCACTTTGAATTTTAAACCCATATTTTTTGAATTTTGAAGCCCTATTTAATGTGATTTAAATAAAAATATTCAGTTTTCAGATTTATTCCTATATGTGTACTCTGAGACAATGCTTCTCGCCAAATTTCATAGTTCTATGTCAACGGGAAGTACCCTGTAGGTTTTGATTTATGTGAGTGCAAAATATGCGGTTTTTTACGACATAAACGGCTCTATCTTTTTTAAACGATAACTGAGAAGATTTTCCTTTACACAACTGTAAGAAATCATAGATATACGTATACAGTTTAAATTTGAGCTCGATATCTTTACGCGTTCCCGAGATAAAGAGTCTTGACATACACACAGACGGATGATAGTCGGACAGACGGACAACAAAGTGATCCTATAAGGGTTCCGTTTTTTCATTTTGAGGTACGGAACCCTAAAAATAAAACATCCAAAAAATATTAAAATATTGAAGCATTGAATTCATTGCAACGGTGCCCTTCTTCTTTGTGTGCAGGGAATGTGATACTAAACATTGTGCTATTCTTCAAATGACTCAAGCTATGACTGAGTCTATAGCTACAGACATGAGTACATATACTAGCTAAGTACGTTGTCCTTGATTAGTGCCGATTGGCTTGCAACGCAGTTCGGGAGCGCTGAGTCGCGAGCATTGAATAGAGCATCAGGGGTGTTCATTTGTGCGTGTGTGCGTCTATCATGTTTGTTTTATAGCCGTCTACTGAAATTATTTCAACACTAGCTGCGCCCCGCGGTTTTACCTGCGCTAATCCGAAATAAAAGTAGCCTATGCGTTAATCCAAGAGCTAAGCTACCTTTTTACCGAATTTCATCCAAATCGGTTCATCCGTTTATGCGTGAAAGAATAACAAACATCCATACATACTCACAAACCTTCGCGTTCATAATATTAGTAGAATAATCGTGTTATGTTCGGAATAACTAAGTTCGCATAGACCGGATGGTTAGCCCTGGTTAAAAAGTCAGGTGGTAAGTTTCACATTTGATTTACAAGGCTGAAATAGTACATTGTTCACCGAGAGGGGAAAGTGACCGATCACCGTCGATGGTGTCGTTTGAAGCCCGAGCCGTAGGCGAGGGCTTTAAAACACCCGAGATCGGGAATCGCACTTTCTCTCGAGTGATACATAGTGCTTTATACTACACCTACCTACTCATCACTATCACTACTTATCATTTTGAGTTTTATTTTACTTTTCTACGAAAACTGAATCCTCAAACAACACACAAATTGAAAATGGCGCCAATGGCGTCTGCAATTTTCACATGTTCTTTTTTCAAATTGTTTGACACCATCCAACACACAGCTAGTGGCCAGTGTCATTTTGCGAACTTGGAGATAAAAACTCACTGTAAAAACTTTTTGGCTTTTGATATTTAGGTTACCGGCGCAGTCTTACCCAAAATTAAAAAAGAAAAACCACGTAAGAAATGGATTTTCATACACTTTTCTCTCCCGCTCAGATGCGTTTTCTCGCCGCATATTTGTTCGATATGCAATGACGTACTTTCTACCGTAAATTTGATAAAGTATCAAGGTACTTTCCGAGCAGGTGTAGTATAAACATAATATATTATTTTTAATTTTTATGCCTAAAGTACAATTTTGTTGATTGTCTTGATTGTCAACATAAGCGGGGTGGCTTAATTTGAAATTGAAAAAATTGCATTAGCATTCCGTTTATATCTTTGCTTACCATCCTTTCTTTTCTTTGCATATTTATTCTTTGCATACCAACTTTCTGTCACTCTTTTAAATCATCAAACAAACAAACAAACAATAACACTTTATTAGATAACCACATTACATAAAAAACAAATTACAGGGACAAAACAGTACAATTTATAGGTTTCTAGCAGGCGGCCTTATCGCTTTAAGCGATTTCTTCCAGGCAACCATCTTCATATCTACGTCAGTCTGCCCGTTTTCCTTATATATTGTCTAGGGCAGTATTCTACGACATTTTTTGTCCATTTGCCTGTTTATTAGTACTTAGATGGTAACTAAATAGATCACTAAATTACTTAAACAACAATTACATGTATGCATGTATCTATCTAGAGAGTATAATAGATAGTCCAATCTGTCAAGATCGCCGCCCCTACAGCACAATCAGCGTGAATATTGAGCAGAAACGGAGTAGGAACAAGTCGTCCTCCGACACCCTTCGATTTGTTCCGAGACACTCGATTATTCATCGACACTCGGTCGACACTCGCGACACTCCCCGAGCACATGTTAGAAATTAGTGCAGGTACAGGATCCGACAACTCGATCTGTTAGGCACGACTCAGTTTGAAGTTAGGGTTGGACTCAGTAGTTAAGAAGTGGTTGGTAATGTACCTTACATTTTACTCAACCAAGTTATAAGTATGTAGCTTTTATAAACCGTCTAATTGAAAAAAAAAACTCATTTTTTTAAGATAATAAAAACCAACGTGTATTTGTTGAGTTACACTCAAACTGTCTACGCTCCTGGAACACAATAAAAGTGAATATTTGGTAGAAACACGCGTCCTGCAAAATTCTTAGATTTGTTCTAAGACATTTATTTATCGACACTCGCGACACTCCCAGAGCACATTTTAGAAATTGGTGCAGGTACAGGATCCGACAACTCTATCTGTTAGAGATTTTGCAGAATTCTTTCTGCGACGTAGGTGAGGTCGCTCGTGTGACATTTTTCTAATTTTGTTACGTTAACAACCCTGCTCTGTCACTGCTATTACAACTAAAAGTGTTTGATATTTGGTCGACGCCAATTCGATTTTCATCAGTACTACCGAGTACTATCGCGTCTACCAAATAGTCGGTACCTTGACTGCTGATTAAAATCTTTTTGTTAGTCCACCATAACGCCACGACGGTTCTCTTTTTGCACAAACTCTAGGCACGACTCAGTTTGAGATTAGGGTTGAACTCAATAGGTAAGAAGTTGGTTGGTATCAAATGTACCTTAACAGTGTTATAAGTAGCGTTTGCAAAGCTCAGTCTGCCTATGTGGGAAAACGTATCTCATATTTTTTTAACAATTAAAAATTAAACATGAATCTATCTATTGACAAATAACTTCGATAAGGAATACACAAACAATTAGTAGAAACACGCCGTCCCCCGACACTCTCCGATATTGCCTCGGTCGAACATATGCTAGAAATTAGTGTAGGTACTGGATCCGACAACTCGACTTGTTTGGGTGCATTGCCGTGCAACCATCCCACGTTCGCGATATGTCTTGCTCTTATATCTTGCAATTACGAGATATAATAAGAAAGTTATGATATCAGAGAATTTATCTAATCTATGTGTACCATAAACACAATTAGCCTTACTAAAGGGCAGCTAGTATCGTACTGATGTAGTGTTGTCTCTCCTAGGGCAGCAGCAGCAGTTCCACTTCGCGTTCGGCCAGAGACCATTCCCCTTCCCGCCGGACCCGCTCGGAGGGTTCCGGATGCCGCCCATTACTACGTGTCAAAGTGAGTACTTACTTCATTATTACTTACTAATCTTAGTTATGCAAATGTTGCTGACTGGGTCAATTCCACTAAGATCAGATGAACTAAGATCAGTTTCAACTAAACTGATACTTATCCGTTATTTCACCTGGTAAAATTTGAAATCATCACACGCTTTACGTTATCAACAGTAACTACACGCCTTTCGCAAATCAAAAATACGTTGGTTCACAAACGATTAAATTCAGTTTCGTGTATTGCAGCAGAATCCGGACCCTAATAAGCAAATGGCTGGTCTTTTCACTCAAGTGTTAAAAAAATCTAAAACAGGAAAAGAATAATCTCATCTCGTCTCAAAAGAAAATATTTTTAACCAGAACAAAATGACCGCAAACCAAAAACCTAAACCGTCACGAGCGGAACGATTAGTTCAAAAGTGAATGAGTCACCAAACCGTGCGGCGAGGCTAAACTACGTTCACTAAAGCGCGGATTCAATCAGCCCTCGGCAAAAAGAGAAGCGAACTGACTGCGGATACAATCGAACAAGCATGCACCGACCCCGGCTAAATCCACGGCTACCCCAAAACAACTCATGCGGCTCGGGAAAAAATAAAAACATTCACAAATCGACGCTACGGGCACGCGCATATCGTATAAAAACCGCCTCCGATCGCAGCCCAAAAACGGAACTGTGATACCGACAAATAAAAGCCGGTAATACTCGAAAAAATAAAGTGCACGCAAAGCGTGGACGGCGATTGCTGCCACTCGACATCTTTATAAGTGGACACCGCGATATTGTTTTCGATTACTGAGCGTTCTAAGCTTATTTTGATACACGATCAATTTTTGGACGAAACAATGGAACTGCACGTTTTTCTATCCGAAATAGAATCGGAAATGTGACTCACTTGACAAGTTCTGTGCATTGTCTGATTTTAAATTTAGCCAATATGTACAATTATACTTTTTTGAGTACAGTAATACCCTTTTCCATAAAGGCTAAACAAAATCTCTGGGGCAATTATAATGATCCGTATTTTTGAGTTTAGGCTCACTAAGCCATAGAATGAATGCCTATCATATCATTTACCACACTTAGGATATCCTACACTTCGGCGTCCATTATATCTAAATAATACAATGGGATAATTCTTTCGGGTGCCCAAAATACAGACTTAGCCTAGTTTGGGGCCCACTGATAACCATTCAATTTTCAATTTTCAGATTCTTCATTCATTAATTCAGATTTCAGAATAAATAATGCATACTTATAGTGATTTTATTTTTATTTTATTAATTTTAATTTTAATTAATACTTAATAATTTCTTTTTTTGCATGCAATGTACATTGATAAATTGATTGTTATTTTTGTAAGTCTGTCTTGGAAATAAATGATTTATTATTATTATTATTATACTTTACTCTATAAAGTTAAAATTAAGTGAAAAAAGAAGAAAGGTAAAATTGTGGATAGAATCCTGAATACAATCCTGAAGAGTATAGGTAGCGCTACAGACGATGGTAACCTATAAAAGGTCACCTTTGCATTCAGAATATTTATCAGTTTGTTTGCCACTTCATTGCACATTTTTTTTATTTATATTGATAGCCTTGTTTTTTTCCAGATATGAGTCAATTTGGACTAAGTTCGAGTAACTCCCACTGGGGGTACGGCAGCGCGGGCGCATACCCAGCGTACCTGCCTTCCTGTGCCGCGCCCACTGCTACGCAGTTCAACCCTCCATCGCTGGGCTTTGGCACCAGTGTCGCGGACCAGACGCCAACGCAAGACTTCGCGGCTAACAATACTGGTAAACTATAAACAGATTTCTACAACGGGCTTACCTACTAAGCGAGGCGCATTATAGCACTGGCGTACTTGCCTTCCTGCGCCGCGCACCCACTGCTACGGAGTTCACTGAGCTGCAGGGTTTTAACACCACTGGCTGTGGTGGAGCAGCCACTAGACAGCACTTCACGGCGAGCAATCCTGGAAAACTATGAGATGATTAGTAGCCTAACAAATTTGCAAGACATCATCGGCGTGTCTACTATCTTGCGCAACGCCTAATGTCACGCAGTTCAATTTTCTTGCGTTGAGCTTTGCCGAGCAATAACGCAAACGTCTACTCTGGTAAGCCACGATATGCTTCCAAATATGCCTTCCTGCATTGTACTTCGGTACCAGTGTCACAGATCAGACGTCTACACAAGACTTCACGGTTCACAATCCTGGTATGTAGTTTTTGTTAAAACCATGAGTATGTAGTTTTTCAATAGCATTTCAAATTGGAGACTTCTGCGCTAGGTTTTAGTATTGCTGTAGCAGAACAGGTGCTTACTCAGGGCTCACAATAACAATAAACTACAGGAATATTTTCCATCCGAAATATAAAATGAAGAGTTTCGCAATTTGTCAGTCTTTTTGACCATGTTTGTGATTTCTCCGTTTCTTTCCACGTGCTTCTACTTTTATATCAGTTTGGTTTGGCGACATCTAGTGTTCAATTGTTTGAAGAGAGTTGTTCCATTTTTGTCAAAAATATATCATTTCTGTTGTCTGTATCAGTGTCACGATTCCCAATCCATAGTTAAACGACACCATTCCAGTGTTGTTATAACATGGCCATAGTATGGTATTTTGGGCTGGCATCGGCAATAAATTTATCGCTGTATCGGACGCGTCCGAGCGCTGTAAATTATAATGAGTGTCGGTTGATGTCCGGTCGACGGGCTGAGCGTTGTCCTGCAAGGGCAAGCGAAGCGATGCGATGCGTTCCGTTTTGGGTGCTGCGATAACCATATGATTTGAACTTATTAATTCAATAACTGAATATTAAAATGACTGTCGGTTGATGTCTGGTAAAAAGTCTGAAAATTTGAAATACCATTTATATATTCACCACCGAAATTTTTTTTGTGGTATATATGGACTTTCATAATCATCTTCATATCATCCAGCTGCTTTAAACTGCACCTAGGTAAGATGAGTTAGTACCTGACCCCTCTAATTTTTTTATGGCGTTATATACCCATATACATAATCAGAAAGCTTTATTGACATTCTGTAGAGTGAAATTTCTAGCTGGACAAAAAATAACATTCGAAATGTTTCCTCTCCTTTTAATTTTCATACCTCCGTGACTATTATTAAATTACAGCATTTGATTATTTTAATACTCGCTTCGCATTACCTCGTATCGCTTGCACTACGGCTGTAGTAGCGATATCGAGGAGGATGTAAGTCGTAAAACTGTTGGTAGATTTAATTTCACCCTGGTTTAATGAGTTGTTGTCTGGTGGCAGGAATGGAACAATGTTTCCATGTAAATATTTAGTATCGTGAACGTGTATTAGGTAGCTGTTTAGATTTGGTCTATGAAGGAATGAATCATCGAGTTAATTTTTGAAAACTGCAATCCTTGTACTAAATAGTAATTTAGGCTGGAGTTCATCAAAACCTCAATCCTCAAACCTCTTCAACCGATGGTTACGCAAACGTTCGGTTAAAATTTAACAATTGGTTAAACAAGCTGTGCTTTTTTGGTGTTCACTATTTGCAGATAACCGGAGGTTGATAATCAAACGTTTTTGAACGAATGACTCGTAAATGAATGAATGGTATTATACTACTATAAAAAATAACATTTCGTCCGGATACATTTGCTTTCTTATCATCCTATCTTAAGTATTTTGCCTACCTTTTAGTCTAATTTTTTAGAAGAATGTAATTCAAGTTAACCAATTAATTGATTCGTAAATTTTCATTGTCAATTATGTTAGGTGTATTTTTTAAAACTATCGCCATTTAGACGCCATATTTTAACGTGTCATTTATAGTCATTTTTCATAACACCATATTGTACAAGTCATGTAGTACCTAATAACACATGTCGAACATTTGATGTTATTAGAGCCATTATATGTTAATATTTTAAATAACGCATCATCAGCATTATCAACCATATGACGCCCAATTCTGGACATGGACTTCTCCTACAAATTTCCAATAAGCCCGGTTGGAAGCATTTAAATTACTGATAGCAACTCTAAATCATATTTTCTTGTTCTTTTGTACAGTTCTCCCTGACACGACGGGCGTGGACCTAGACCAGCAGCTCTCCGGCCTAGTGGGTTCTTCCCCATCCCACCACGGGAGTCTACTTCCCCGCTACAACAACAACACCGACTACAGCCTCTCCACTGGCCCCAGATCACTGAGCGACAACAGTTCACAACCAGAATCCCCCGTGCAAGACGATCTCCTCACTTCAAACACCACGCACATAGGTCACAATCACACCAACACTTCCAACTTCCCATCTCTAATGGGCTCACAGAATACTTCTTACGGAAGCAGTAACTGCAACAACTCCTTGTACCCCGTCTTACCAGCCAGTCTTCTATATAGCCAATTGTATACAGCAGCCAATCAAAGCCACAACTTCCATCCGCTACATTCAAATTCCTTACACTCAACGCAGAACCACCATAACGAGCTACAAACTATGATGGACCAGATATCTTCAACAACAAACAATCACAGGCAACATAATCACGGCCAAGAACTGTTATTAGGAGGGGGGAACTCCTGTGCAGCAGCAGCAAATAGAGGAGACGATGGACGAAATAATTTAGGACAGAGGGGTAATCCTCAACCAGACAGCAACGCCGTATGGAGACCCTACTAAAATCAGTGTGACACTTCTTTCTTTTCGCCAATTTGATTCTGTGAGACGTCGGTATAATGTGATACAAATGAAATGTGATGAACATGGACTACTGTATCCTAGAGGATGTTTAGTACTGGCTATGATCTCATTAACTAAAATAGAAGTAGGTTTTCATGAGAAAGAAGATGTCAATAAATTGATAGGGTTTTAAAAGCAACGAAGTAAACCTCGATGAAGTATCGATAGTTAATTGTAATTATGACTAGAATACGTGTAAAGTACGATGTTTTGATGTTCACTCCCGTCCTGAGATTATACGATTTTGTTTATCGTAGGGCAAGATAGAGTAAGGAAACTTCATCAGGATAAAGTCCGCCTTGTTTTATAAAACTGCGAATTAAGCCCGATATGAATCAGTTTGTCGCTAAAATGGATAGTGATTTAATTATTTAGTTAAATGATAAAAATAAAAAAAAACATTGCGCGTTTTACATGCAGTTTTTCATACGGTTAAAATATTAATATCTTAAATATTTAAAGTAAACAACTAACACATTTTTTGTTTCATTAAATATTTTTTGATTATTTTTCTTTTTAACTATGCCAAAAATCATGAGCGAATTTTCAATTTCTGAGTAGATAATAATTTTCAGATTCTCTTCGTATTTTGTTTTTTTTTTTGTGAAATTATGTAGGGACTGGTGACACGCAGTGTTTTTTTTTTTAAAAAAACCTAAGCTATAACATTTTTTTAATTTTCGTGTAAATAAAAAACTGTGAATAATTTGTTGTAAATGCATCTTGTAAAGTGCAATAGATGTGCAATTATAAAGTTGAGTAGGTGTATACTAAAATTAGATTTAAGTAACGATATCTGTTGAAGTATGTCAAGTCTGTCCATTTGTAGATATCATAGATATTTTCTCTTTGTTAAATTGATTTTTATGTATATTTTATACTTAATATGCTTACTTAATGCCAAAAGATTAATTAAAAGATTTATTTACATCACACCGGGGTTTGTCCTTAGAGCTGACATAAAATTAATGTTTGTTTTATTGCATAAAATAACAATATTGTTGTAGTTTTGCATAATAAATCTACAAACTTTACACATTGCCAGTGCCAGAATAATGATAAAATGTGAATACTATTATATTTCGCCATGTATTTGATATTGTAACTACTATGGCATAGAAGGTATAAAATTTGTTTCAATCTTGAGATCTATTGAGTTTTTGAATCTGTGGGTTTGTAATTATGGATTATTTTATACTCGTACTCGATTATTTTATAGTCGTTACGGCTATCCCTACACGTGAGTTTAGTCCCGTCATATATAGTATCAAATGTCTGAAAACCACGAAAATTTCCATAGTAAAATTATGGATTAGTTACACCATTATATAATGTTTGCTAATAATGATCTTCGATTTTGTCAGCTTTTTTCTGAGCTTGCAGTTAAAAGTTATCCAAAATAATTTAATGCAAAAAATCGGTAAATATATTGCTAAAAAAACCTTTTCTCTGAATTAGGGACAATCAAGCACCTGTGCCTTGGGGAATAAGCCTTCCCGTCAGTGAATGACATTCAATGTACTCTATATGCTACGCTTATTATTATCAATTCAATTCAATTACCCTAATACAATGATTATGACATTTCAGTTTATAACATTTCACTAGTGTCATAATTTTCACAAATTAACATCAGTATACAATTAAAATACGACTAAATATATTAGAAAGGCAGAGTTTTCACATTTTATCTTGTTCGTATCAATTTTTTCTCATTAGTAAACCAGATGCAACGCTAAGATTCTATAAGATCTCCAAAAAAATATTATCAATTTTAAGTCGACCTCTTTTATGCAAGTAATTAAAAAATCACAAAAATTAACTACGTATTATGAACGCCAAGTGTGAACCAAACCTATTAGATAATATTATTTTTTCTAAAACTGTTTTTAATATTTTCTCTTAAGATATTCAATTCGTTACAAACTTAAAACTAAACCAATGCCAATATTATCATAAAAGCAATGTTATAATTTTAATTGCATTTTGTGAACTAATTAATTGCGTAGCAACTAATTTTGTATTTGTGTCATTATCGTTGCTATTATTTCTGTTAATTATCATTAGTTGAATTCGATTGGAAATAAATTAAATTTACAAATAACATGGTGTTTGTTTTGTGTATTGCAAATATCGCTCGCTCGCTACCCGTCCACCCCTGGTTTTATTTAGATTTTTTAGATGTAAGTAAGGTTTGCAAATTATTTATCATTCAGTAACGATGTGATGAAGATGATTTTACGCATTTTTTGTTTTCAATATTTTTCTATGACATGAATTTATTCGATTAGGTATATAATGTAACTAGGCGTAGCAACAGCAGGTGGTGCGTTCGACAATTTTTTTTTCCAGCACTTACATTTATGTATAACATACGTAACGAATCTCCGATGAAAAGCAATAGACGTCGCGTCTTTGGGTCGGAGGCCGCGAGGAGCATTTATAAGTAACTGCTATCAAATATGCCTATTACGCTAAATCGTATAGCCTGATTTTTGAAGTAACTTCTTTGTGTTCTTTTGGAATGGGTAAAAAATATTAAGTTCGCGTCACAACACGTGACTTGATAGAAAATTCGTAAAGCGGCGCAGGGCGCTTGCGCGAGTGTGCGTTTATGATTATATTATACCACAAAAATTATATAAAATTATAATTATATATATTATGAATATATGTTCAAGTCTTCACTTCTGCCGACACTCCCGGAGTGTTCGTTCGTTGTTTAACTGTTAAAATTGTTAAGCGCGGCTGAACACAGGAATGGCACACAAGGGACCTATGTCACTGCTCTACTTGTCATTTATTGCAACATCGGTATGTAATATTTATATGCGGTTCTTATTTGACATATTTTGTATTTCTTATTCCTTTTTTTCTTTTAAATTCCTTCCTTCCTTTTTAATTCCTTCATATTTTTATAGAAATATAATTTAGGCTAATAATGTAAAGCAAAGGTTAGACTGGTTTCACAATAAGTTTATGTCCAACAGACAAAGATCCGATGTACTTCAGTTTAGTGCCCCAAGTGTTTTGTCCGTGATGATGTATGGAACTTAAATGGGGTCTTTTACTATGGGCTATGGAGAGGGCTATGCTCGGAGTCTCTTTTCCAGATCGAATCAGAAATGAGGAGATGCGCAAACGAACCAAAGTTACCGACATATCCCAGCGGTTTAGCAAGTTGAAATGGCTGCAGTTAGAGCACATGTGTAGTTCGAAGAATGAATGGCCAATGGGGCCGCAATGTTCTCGAATGGATCACATACCAGCAAGCGCAGCGTAGAAACGATTAAGAGAGCTGATGCTAGATTTAAGATCACAGGAACGCGCTGGATAAAGGCCGCTTTCAACCAGCCATATTGGAAATCCATAGAGAAAGCCTATGTTCCGCAGTGGATTTCCTACGGCTGATGAATGGATGGATGTCCAAAGGTTATCGAGCGTTGATTATGCCAAATTTTATAGTCTTCTCCAAATATGTTTTTCACAGAAATATTTCCAGTGAAATTGTCACGCATCTCATTATACGAGTGTAGTGATATAGAACGAAACTGAAATAAATATCCTGGCCTCATTAATTTGCGCCAATGCGATGCGACGGACAGCCGGGCACACGCCCACTGCTTGTAGAGACACCATAATTTCATTTGGATTTTCCATCAAAAAAAATTGAAAGAATTCTGAGGATTTTAATGTTTTCAAAGGCAGGTGGAAGTGCCACTCCGGTTAAGGAAGTTAGCTTCTTCTATATAAGTAAAACGGTACAATTGTAAAGTTTTAGTTCTGGACAAGAAGCATGATCCATGATGATCTCTGTCAGTCTTTTGAAAATGCGTTGGAAGAACAAACCTACAAAAAAAAATTTTACTAAGTATACTCTACAAAATTTAACTTGATCTCTGCGACAGCTGTCAGAAAAATCACGCCTATGAAGTCCTGAATTTTGCAATAGTACAGACAGTACCTGTCAATGTCATACTTTATGGGCATGTCAATTAGTGATGGGCGACGAATGATCGTGACCACAGAGTTTTAGATAGAGTTTTAATTAAAATATCGATAGTTTATACAGACAATATTTTAAATGAAACTTAATTTATCATTAATTTTATTGTATATTTGAATATCATATTTTTTTACACGTGTAATTCAATTAAACCCAATTATATGTTACATTAGCATCGATAATAGTGAAAAACGTAGATAAATACTATCGTTACATTATTATGAGTATTTAATTAATATCATAACATAATTTACATGTGTACATACTTGATCTTAAATAATAGTAAGTAAATAAAATCCAATTTCTCACCTTCAACTACTCATTCGATTTCATTACAACATTGTTTGAATATCGATTTTTCCACCACTATCTCAACTCTAAATATGTCAAAATGTAACTGTCGCAGAGATCAAGTTAAATTTTATAGAGTATAATTAGGCTAAAGATATAATTTTCCTTTATCATCTCCTGTTTAGACATACACAGACTGGATAATGCGGGACGTTTCTATATATGAATAACTATCTTAAGTTAAATCGAGAGTTGACTTTTCTTCGTCGCTGGTGTTAAGGTACCTACTTTTAACTGACCGACGAACCACCGGAGGAGGTATACAATTCGACGCGTATATGTTTTTTATGTATAACTACGCATATCTTTTTTCGCAGTAGTTCGATTTCAATAATTCTTTTTTTATTGGAAATAATATACTTTGATATTGGTCCCATTTAAATTTTATTGAAATCGGCTGAACCACCATTTTGGATAAATCAACAGTAATGTGAAAAATGCTACATCGATCCGTGCGAAATATTCATGCTAATTTTTGCAAAACATAATCTTGTATGACTTAAAGTACGTTCTAAAGTTGATAATAAATGAAATTAGCGTAGCTAATGACTTATTTTACCTACACTTAAACATCAGGCATCTAATATTCAGCATAGGATGCAAGGGCTTGGTATTTCAGAACCAGCATAATAGTTTTATGCATAGACACATTAGTAGAAATAGATATAAATAGAGTCTTAGGAATACAATTCTTGTTGCTAGCTCTTGTTCGATTATTATTTAAGTAACACTTAAATTTGTAGCGACCAATAAACATAAGTAAGTACCAAGATAAACTACAAGATGTTTCGTTGCATATTTTCACATATATTTAAAAAGTATTCGTTGTAAAAATAATATCAACAGTTAATCAACACTTGTACTTAAACTATTTTGCGATCCCCACATTTCATAACCGATGGCCACTCCAGCCCTAGTGATAATATATGCGATTCCATCGGAGCCACGAGCGGAGAAAAATCGATTCCACCGATTTGAACGACTATAATGAGATTTAAAATTGCGAGGTAATTAATGAGGATTAGCCAATGATCCCTGCCAGATGGATTGCAGGGCTGATATATTGTTATACGAGTATTTATACGGAATCCCACGAAACAGATAAAATATTGAGAAAGTGAGTATACCCATGTCTGCTTTACCAGCTATTTATTGTACTAAAGATAGTACCTACACGACTGAGTTTCTTTCGTTAATAACTAAGCATAACTAAATGCAAAAGTCGACAAAAGAAAATCAACTTTTCCGTACTCTGAACTAGAGGTTGTGTAAAAAGAGAACCATCGTGACGTGACGTTACGTTAACTAACAATAAGATTTTTATCAGCAGCCAAGGTACCGACTACTTGGTAGATGTTGTTTTTAAACTTTCGCGATTTGAACACATTATTATCATATACTACGGGACTAATCGCGCACTAAAATTACGAGATAAATAAATACCTCCTCATCCCAACGTTTCGGCCGAGTTGCATCGACCGTGGTCACGGATAGACTGGAATATGAAACAGCTGGTACCGCCAATTCAATTTGAACTTAAAAAATTGTCACTACGACACACAACACTGACGGTATCTAACAATGTCCTTCTACCTACACTACGCGATTTACATTTGTTGACAACGAGATTCCACGACGGCGATAACTTAAATCCTCCCGGTTGAAATTCTTATGTTTTTTGATTTCCACCGCTTTAGGAACTATTCTTCAAAAATAGTGTCGAAAAATAGGACTTTTGGGTCGTGGAGCTCGATTCAATGACCACCCATCCCCTCCCGTGTCTATCCGTGACCACGGTCGATGCCACTCGGCCGAAATGTCGGGATGAGGAGGTATTTATTTATCTCGTAATTTTAGTGCGCGATTAGTTCCATAGTATATAATAATAATACTTGGTAGATGGGAGTCTACTGATGAAAACCAAATTGTGTCTACCAAGTATCAAACACTTTTAGTTGTACTAGCAATGATAAAGCAGTGTTGTCAACAATGTAACAGTATTAGCAAAATGGCACACGGGCGACCTCACCTACAACGATTCTCATTTTGCGCAAACTATAAAAACCGACATAACGTTTGAAGCACCTTAAGTTTTAGGGTTCCGTACCTTAAATGGAAAAAACGGAACCCTTATGGGATCACTTTGTTGTCTGTATGTCAAGACTGTTTATCTCGGGAACGCGTAAAGATATCAAGTTGAAATTTAAACTGTATACGTATATATATGGTTTCTTGCAGTTGTGTAAAAGAAAAACTTCTCAGTTATCGTTTAAAAAAGTTAAAGCCGTTTATGTCGTAAAAAACCGCATATTTCGACACTCACAAAAATCAAAGCCTACAGGGTACTTCCCGTTGACATAGAACTATGAAATTTGGCGAGATGCATTGTCTCAGAGTACACATATAAAAATAAATCTGAAAACTGAACATTTTTATTTAAATCATAAAAAATAGGGCCTCAAAATTCACAAAATATTGGTTCAAAATTCAAAGTGAGTAAATCGTATCATGTATGGTATCATATAAAATAACTTCATTAGCACATGTTAAAACAGGTTTTTAATTGCTTTAACAATGTGTTTGTACGGAACCCTATATGTGCGAACCTGACTCGCACTTGTCCGGTTTTTTTTTTAAATTTCGTGTGGGTTGAACATTATTTGTTTTGTCGTAACTCCACGTTTGGGCATTGTAAACCTTTATGCGTATAACCTTGTATAATAGGTCGAGTTATCTACAGTCCTTCATGTCCTGTACATACTAAGCGTAACCTTTTTATTACAACTGTACTGTACTGTACTGTATCAGCCTTTTTAATAGTCCACTCCAGAACTTAGGCCTACCCACGAAGGGTGATTGGGCCATATCCACCACGCTGGCCCAGTGCGGGTTGGTGGATTAAAGCTTTATTACAAGCTTTTATTTAACTTGTAATGGATGTACCTATGTATGTATGTAAGTTCGGGAGGAATACTGCAAGTTGAATTTGACCAACTTCCCGGTTTCCGATTGAGCTAAAATTTTGTACGCATGTGTACATCGCGTGACAATGCAATAATATGGTACTATGGAGCTGATCTGATGATGGAAGCGGAAGGCGGCCATATAAACTTCTGTACTAAATAAGATCGAGTCGTAGTGTTTGGGCTTGTTTTATTTGTCTTGGCTAGCACCCTGCTGCCACATGATATCCAGGATCTCAAAAGCTTGTATTTTCAAAAAAATATAAAATATATATATATAACTAGCTGACCCGGCCACGCGTTGCTGTGGCTAAATAAATTAAAATTGCGACTATAATTTGAGATTTAAACTATCCTATCTCTCAAGTTGGATCGAACTGCACATGGTGTGCGAATTTTATTATAATCGGTTAAGTGGTTTAGGAGTCCATTGAGGACAAACCTTAGAGTATATGTATACTCTAAGGGACAAACATTGTGACACGAGATTTATATATATTAAGATTTATTTCATGTTTTGTGACTTATAAATCAATACCTACACAAATATACAGGGTTATTTCTAATCAATTAGCATCCTTTCAGGGCCTTATTCTGTACATCAAAACTAACAAATTTTCTTCTTTGACTTTTGTCAAAACTATTTCTACATTTTTTGTTCCATAGAAAAATATCGTTCACCCGCGACAAAATGTACGGAACAGCTGATTTTTTTTTTAGTTTAGACAAAAGTCGTAGAACAAAAGTTGTTAGTTTTGATGTACAGAACAAGCCCCTAAAAGGATGCTAATTGATTAGAAATAACCCTGTATACCTACGCAAGTCACGAGACACTACACCAACATTTTTTCATCAAGGATTTAAAATACTGCAAAACAGGCGCTATCTACGCAGCAGACCGTCCAGAGTGGCTTATCATCGTCATTTTCATAATGCAGCGCATTTAGCCTCCTCTATAATGCACGGGCCGCGCCGCCGAACAACGTATTAATTACATGCGACGCTTAATTATTGATTTTTAGCATTAAATACGTGCGCATTTTGGCCGGTGAACTGATGTCTGATTTATGCTACGACAGGGCTATTATATGATACCGACGAATTATGTCTAGGTACCATATAAACTACAAAAAGCCGTGGTAGTCTAGCGGTAGTGACACCAGCCTTACAATCATGAGGTCGTGGGTTGAAGTCCCGGTCCCGTGCCAATGAGTGCTTTGGAATTTATCTACGGAATTTCACACCACTGGCTTTTCGGTGAAGGAAAACATCGTGCGTGAGGCAACCTGTTCACCTATCCGCAGTGGGCTAGCGAGGTGGATATGGCCCAATTAACCTTTGTAGGTAGGCCTGCGTCCTGCAGTGGACTATTAAAAACGGTAGAACAGTACGAGTACAGTACTCTCAATCAATGCTATATTGTTTTTAAACTTTCGCGATTTGAACACATTATTATTTTATACTACGGGACTAATCGCGCACTAAAATTACGAGATAAATAAATACCTCTTCATCCCGACGTTTCGGCCGAGTTGCATCGACCGTGGTCACGGGTAGACTGGAATGTGCAACAGCTGGTACCGCCAATTCAATTTGAACTTGAAAAAATGTCATTACGACACACAACACTGACGGTATCTAACAATGTCCTTCTACCTACACTACGCGATTTGCATTTGTTGACAACAGGATTCCACGACGCCGATAACTTAAATCCATCCTCCCGGTTTAAATTCTTATGTTTTTTGATTTCCACCGCTTCACGAACTATTCTTGAAAAATAGTGTCGATCCGTGGAGAGGACTTTTGGGTCGTGGAGCTCGATCCAATGACCAGTACCTCCGTCAAGCAAATGCTCAGCTATAGCAGACTTCTGTATCTGGCGGTTTTTGATGAAGAGGTATTTATTTATCTCGTAATTTTAGTGCGCGATTAGTCCCGTAGTATAAAATTACAATGCTATATTTTCTATGTCATTTGTAGTACCTAAAAAGAAGTTCCAGAAAAGCTCAGTGCAATCAGGGCTATGATATTGGGTGACTCTAAAAGTAAGGAAGGCTTTTAGGTGTCGCAAGAGCGTATACAAAGGTCTGTATTTTGAATATTTCCTGAATGTAAATCAGGGTTCGTCCACATAATGTTACGACGAGAATAATACAAATAACCCATAACATATTAAGATGAGATAAACTAAAAGCGCATAACAATTATTAGGTTATGCAAATTTACATTCTGGTTCTACTGAGGGGACCAACCACTGAAAAAAGATTAAAGTGCAAATGATTCAAAATGATGATAGGTTAGACTTAATATTTTTCAAGATATTGATAAAAATTTATCAAAAGGTTTAGGGTCATTTTAAAAGAGATTTGGCGTCATAGCTCTAATATAAGTGTTTGTTTTTTTTTATGTAGAATAGGTCTTCATTCTGGAAAGCGAAGTTGTAGCCGAAGATGGAGTATGTCGACCTAGAAGATACCTATTCACTCTTGACTTGAAGATATACAAATTGTAATTGTCAGGAAACAATGACTGGGGCAGGGCATTCTAATCCCTGGCGTATCTGAGATATCGTGCAGTATGCAATGATGTGTGTATTATACTTCAATGGCAGTATGTAACAAAAAGTTTTAAAAAGATGCCTTACATTTCTAGAAAAATCTTAACATGCATTTTACTAGAGATGCCAGATAAGACGGGCGGTATCGCCGCGACATTGCACCGCGGCGACACCGCGGCGCCCAGTGTTGCCTTAGACACTGATGACATCTAGACAGTTAGCGGAAAAAAAGGTTTTAGGGATAACCGTTCAACCTTAAGCTGAAGATAAATAAAATCTCTCATATACATTCTGATTTTGTGTGAGCCAACGCGAAATCGGATCGTGTGTAGCGTCAGCGGTCCAACTTTGTCCTCGCTAACTCTTTCTAATATTATAAATCAGAAAGTGTATTTTATGTTTTTCGTTTGATCACAGATATACTAGAGGAATAATGTGGTCGATCGATAAAATCTGAAAGAGATGCATTGATTTAATATGACACGCATTGAAAGGTGACATGAAAATTATCTCATAACCCCATCGAGTATGGACTCATGTGTTTTGTCACGACGAGTGATACAGTAACAGCTGTCCAAGTAACAGCTGTCAAACTTCAAAGCGATTTATCTCGGTTATTATTGATTCTAGACTACTGCTGTTTTGACAAAAGTGATAAAACTCAATGAGATCTACATTTCAGATGACAGCTGTCAAACTTCAACGTGATTTATCTCGGTTATTATTGATTCTAGACTACTGCTGTCTTCATAAAAGTGATAGAACTCAATGAGATCTACATTTCAGATGACAGCTGTTAAACTTCAACGTGGTTTATCTCGGTTATTATCGATTCTAGACTACTGCTGTCTTTAAAAAATTGATAGAGCTCAACTAGATCTACATTTTGGATGACAGCTGTCAAACTTCAAAGTATTTATCTCGGTTATTATCGATTCTAGACTACTGCTGTCTTCACAAAAGTGATAGAGTTTGACAAGATCTACATCTCAGATGACAGCAAGACAAGATTTATTTACATTTCAACAGTTGTCATCCGAAATGTAGATCTTGTCGAGCTCTATCACTTTTGTGAAGAGAGCAGTAATCTAGAATTGATAATTACCGAGATAAATCACTTTTAAGTTTGACAGCTGTCATCCGAAATGTAGATCTAGTTGATTTCTATCACTTTTGTGAAGAGAGCAGTAGTCTAGAATTGATAATTACCGAGATAAATCACTTTTAAGTTTGACAGCTGTCATCCGAAATGTAGATCTAGTTGATTTCTATCACTTTTGTGAAGAGAGCAATAGTCTAGAATCGATAATAACCGAGATAAACCACTTTTACGTTTGACAGCTGTCATCTGAAATGTAGATCTCGTTAAGCACTATAGAACTTTTGTAAAGTCATCAATGGTCTAGAATCAATAATAAACGAAATAAATCACTTTTAAGTTTGACAGCTGTCATCCGAAAAGTAGATTTTGTCGAGCTCTATCACTTTTGTGAAGACAACAGTAGTCTAGAATTGATAATGACCGAGATAAATCACTTTGAAGTTTGACAGCTGTCACTTGGAAAGCTGTTACTGTGACATTCGTCGTGACAAATTACACGAGTCCATACTCGATGGGGTTATGAGATAATTTTCATGTCACTATCGCGTATACTATACTGTATCAGCCTTTTTAATAGTCCACTGCAGGACGTAGGCCTACCCACGATGGGTGATTGGGCCATATCCACCCGCTGGCCCAGTGCGGGTTGGTGGATTCACATACGCCATCGAATTTCTTCTACGGACGTATGCAGATTGCCTCACGATGTTTTTCCTTCACCGAAAAGCCAATGGTGTGAAATTCCGTACATAAGTTCCAAAGAAACTCATTGGTACGGGATTGGGATTTGAACCCACGACCTCACGATTGCAGGTCGGGTGTTACTACCACTAGACCACCACGGCTTATCACATCATCGGCACATCTATTTAACGCGTAGGTGTGTGTAAAATATTGTGTCTGTACACGGCGAGGTGTAATTTTTCCGACCTCACTTGTTCTGTTCACAACTTTCTATCTTGATTTTTTTTATTTGGTTTGATAGTTATTGTGATTGTTCTCTGAAACAGTACATCTGCAATGCCTAAAATCCCTACAAACATCGAAACCTATCGCAGCTTAAAACATGTAAAGCACGTTTTCCATATTGACGTAGCTGCGAGGTCGTAATGAAATATTTTCATGAAAATGCGTTCAAACTACAATAATGAGCTGAAATTATATGCACCCGTACAGCTTTAGGTATAAGGTTCGGTTTTGCATGTACAGTTTTATTTGTAGAGAATAAATTATACAGGGCCAGCGAGCGCTCAGTGAACCGAAAGAAATAATTATGTTAATGTTTGATGTCGCCATATTGGATCATGTGTTTTGCACTTATGTAGAAAATAATATGCAAATAGTTATTATCAATGTAGTAGTTAACGTTCTCATAAACATAAACAAAACTGATTAATGACTAAGAAAGTTATTGAAAAGTATTTTTGACGAGAAAATAATAGCTATTTTTTTCTGGTCTACAGCAGCGTTTTACCAAACTTCTACGTTACTCTACACAGGATGACAATCTAGCTTACTTATATTATTTAGTTTATGCTTACATACAACATGAAAATGGTTAAAAAAATATTTATATGTACTTACTTGAAACCGTGGTGGTCAAGAGGTAATGATACCCGCCTTACAATCGTGAGGTAGTGGGTTCAAATCCCCTGTCCCGTACCAATGAGTTCTTTGGAATTTATGTACGGAATTTCACACCAATGGCTTTTCGGTGAAGGAAAACATCGTGAGGCAACCTGCATACGTCCGTAGAAGAATTTCGATGGCGTATGTGAACCCACTAACCCGCACTGGGCCAGCGTGGTGGATATGGCCCAATCATCCTTAGTGGGTAGGCCTACGTCCTGCAGTGGGCTATTAAAAAGGCTGGTACAGTACAGTACAGTACTATACTGGTACATAAGTACTTAGATTTTTAATAGTCCTAAACACTGCTGAACATAGGCCTACTCACGAAGGGCGATTTGGTTATATCCACCACATTAGCCCAGTGCGGATGGTGAATTCCCATACGCCTTCGAACTTGTGGAATTCTAAAACGGCATGGC
Organism: Hypomecis punctinalis; assembly: GCA_949316475.1. Lineage (NCBI taxonomy): Eukaryota > Metazoa > Arthropoda > Insecta > Lepidoptera > Geometridae > Hypomecis > Hypomecis punctinalis. The sequence goes on along the minus strand of OX438814.1, from coordinate 14,779,386 downwards.
GCATGTATATTGCCTCACTATGTTTCTGTTTACCAAAGAGCCAGTGGTGTTGTACATAAATCCGTTTATGCAAAGAACTCATTGGCACGGTGTCGGGTTTGAACACACGGCTCACGATTCAAAGGCGGCGAAGTCGTCAAGGAAAAATGCTAAGTCGATGGTGTAAGTACAGTACAGTTGTACAGTTTGATTATACGGCTCACATATTTAAAACTAGTACATACCTAGTTCTTCGAAGAGTAGACCTCGCGGCACATTTATTTAAATGATATATCATGAATAATATCTTGACTCGTTCTTGACCGATATGGTTTATAAGTATTCACAAATATCTTTGGGATTTAGATTCCTTTCCAATGATTTCCTCTTTTTTAGGGGACATAGGTAGGGACATAAATTAGAGCAAGAACTGTTAGCAAAAGAAGTCAGTCGTTTTATTTTTTAAGCTCATCCTACATGACATACTCGTAGATCTACCAAGGATGTTTTACACATCTATGAGATCTACATACCTACGTAATGTCAAATGGATTGATCGAGTTTGCCATAAAGCCAAGAACTGACTGCTTCACTATATCCGCATAGAAATTTGCCAGAAGACTATCAACTACGGCGACATGTACGACATGTACGTGTAACTCCAGACCGCACCGCCCCTACCAAAATTAAGTGGAAGACGGTCGGCACGTGACACCGGCAAATGCGATGTAGGTACCTGAATACCGCCACAGTGTATACTCGCCTTTAATTGTCTTTGGTAAAAGCGTCAAAGAAGAATCAAGGTGGTTCAAACAATGTTGTAAGTAAAGGTTAATTTTTAAGCTTTTAAAGTATATACCTATGCGTGCAAGTGGTAAGAGCGGTCTTGAGACGTTTTGTTTTTAAAAACCGTATCATAGTCGATAGAACATATAATCGAGTTTGATATAAAACTAAGAACTGACTGCTTCCGTATCCGCATAGAAATTTGCTAGAGGACTATCAACTACGGCGACATGTACGTGTAACTCCAGACCGCACCGCCCCTGCGAAATTAAGTGGAAGTCGGTCGGCACGTGACACCGGCAAATGCGATGTAGGTACCTGAATACCGCCACAGTGTATACTTGCCTTTACTTGTCTTTGGTAAAAGTGTCAAAGAAGAATGCAAGGTGGTTCAAACAATGTTGTAAAGTAAAGGTTAACTTTTAAGCTTTTAAAGTAGGTACCTATGCGTGCAAGTGGTAAGAGCGGTCTTGAGACGTTTTGTTTTTAAAAACTGTATCATAGTGGACAGAACGTATTAATCGAGTTTGATATAAAGCTAAGAACTGACTGCTTCCGTATCTGCATATAAATAGAAGACTATCAATCAATACCGCCACAGTGTATACTCACCTATTGTCTTTGGTGAAAGAAGTATCCAACAAAAAACATTTTCACGTCAGATAAATATAATAAATAATAATATGTAATAAATATTTTTGGGACATCTTACACACGGCCTCTGACCCCAAACTAAGCAAAGCTTGTGATATGGCTGCCAGACACTGATATACTACATATTTTTAAATACATACTTATATAGATAGTAACTAAATAACACCCAGACACAGAGCAAACACTTATGTTCATCAAATAAATATTTGCCCTGGTGGGGATCGAACCCACTCCTCTTTGATCCAGAAGTTAGGGTCACTAACCACTGAGCCTCCGAGGCAGTCTAATGGGGCCAAGGCGCGCACTATCTAAAAGTTATCAGATCTTATGTAAAGACAAGCTTCTAACTCTCCAGGACTTTAACTCTACAACTTCTTCAAGCCCTTACTCCATAGACTTAAACCTTGGTCAATATATGCGGCTTGGCTGATTCGCTACTTTCATATGGGCGTAAGGTAAACATTTATTCACTCTGTTATACTAATAGTTCTTGTAGTATTTAATTGTCTTTGATGAAAAAGTAGGTATAGGAATCAAGGTGGTGCAAACATGTTGTTAAGTAAAGGTATAAGCCTAATCAAACTGTTTGGTGGCTGAGATGCTACAAGCTGCAGTTAAGCCAATCCTGACTGAAGCTCTACACGTAACAGCTGCGCAGGGATGCATGGGTTATTCGTAGCTTGTAGCTAACATCACAGCTGCCAAGGGGTTTGATTCGGCCAATAAAAGCAGATACTGAAGGCCAGTCGCGGATGGTTGGATCGGATCAAGATTTTTACCGTACTAGCCCTACTTTACTAACCCTGAAATCTCTAAAGAAATTACCATACGTTTTGTGAAAAATTTATGATTTGTGTTCTGAACAGCAGATTTTTTTGCGACTTTGGTGCAAGTCTTTTTACTCTCTTTATGAGTACAATGATATCTAAGAATACGTATGAACTACGTTTTAAGAAACACTCTACCTCTACAGGGTTATCTGCTCACCCTGAACTGAGCTGAAAGAGGATAATAAAGACCATCATTATGAACAACTTTTACTATGGGGCCAAACTGAATGAAACAAAAAATCCGGACAAGTGCGAGTCAGGCTCGCACGTCGAGGGTTCCGTACAAACACATTGTTAAAATAATTAAAAACCTATTTTAGCATGTGCTAATGAAGTTCTTTTATATGATACGTTACACGATACGATTTACTCACTTTGAATTTTGAACCCATATTTTGTGAATTTTTAGGCCCTATTTTTTGTGATTTAAATAAAAATTTACAGTTTTCAGATTTATTCCTATGTGTGTACTCTGAGACAATGCTTCTTCTCGCCAAATTTCATAGTTCTATGTCAACGGGAAGTACCCTGTAGGTTTTGATTTTTTTGGAGTGTCGAAATATGCGGTTTTTTACGACATAAACGGCTCTAACTATTTTAAACGCTAACTGAAAAGTTTTTCTTTTACACAACTGCAAGAAACCATAGATATACGTATACAGTTTAAATTTCAACTCGATATCTTTACGTGTTCCCGAAATAAAGAGTCTTGATATATACACAGACGGACAGACGGACAACAAAGTGATCCTATAAGGGTTCCGTTTTTTTCGTTTGAGGTACGGGTTGCACTACGGGAGTGCCGGCAAAAGTGAAAAATTGTCCCCTCCGTTTTACGAATTTTCGATCAGGTTCCGTGTCCTGACGTGAGTTTAACATTTTTCAGCTATCCCAAAAAGTGTGCAACGCCGCTTAAGAAGTTTTCACTTGAAAGAAAATCAGACCGTTAGGTACCTACAAAATCGTGACTTTCTCGGAATCGACCATATGTAGGTACCTATGTAATTATTTTATTTCTCGAATTTCGAGTTAGCTCCACATTAAAAGTTATGCATACTGATAGTTAGAATTACCTCCTTTAGGCCTAGTACACCAGTTCTGGATAACTCTGTATATTTAATTATATTCTGCTATTTGTCTGAAGATAAGTCCCGACGTCTTTGTTCAGCTTTAATTGTGGATGTGAACGCTAAATCCATGATTGTATTGAATCGTATGTAATTAGGTGCTTTCATACGAACCCTTTCAATTACCATTTGCTTTGTACCTAAATATAAAGACTTAAGTCTACACAAATGTGTGGAAGAGTAAAATTTGTTATTTTAGTTCATACTTTATGACATAGAAAGTAGGATTGGAAATACAAAATATATTATTTAAAATATCGTTATACCTCGTAATGGTTCACTTTCTTAGAAAATGTATAGACAACTCAGGGGAAAGGATGAGTTGATTTTTTATGTTGAGTTTAGTTCGGGACGTTTGGTACCCACCGTAGTCATAAAACTGAAGTGGAGTTGGGCAGGACACATAACCAGACGAAGTGACGACAGGTGGAGTAAGGCTGTAACAGAAAGTGGCCGAAGCAAGGTAGGCGGAGCGTTGGTCGTCCGGCTGCAAGATGGCGAGACGATATTATAGTCAAAATCGTGACTCGAACCTGGACGATTGGCACAGGACCGAGGCAGATAGTACAGTAAGAGAGAGGCCCCACCAGTGGGATAAAGAAAGCTATGTGGATGATGATAATTAAAGGTTTTTGTATGTTGTTTTTTAACCTATAATTATCACTAAACAACAATTTATCTTTGACCTTCTTATTTTACTCATAGATATATATAAGTTGTTTTACAAAACCAGAAATATAAAGATTAAGTACTAATTTTTACCCGCGGCTTCGCCCGTATACGCAATATATCATTATAATTTATAGCCTATGTATTATTCTGATATATAAGCTATATTATTGCAAAGTTTCATCTCAATCCTTTCGGTAGTTTTTGCGTGAAATGTAACAAACATCCATCCATACATCCTCACAAACCTTCGCGTTTATAATATTAGTAGGATATATTTGTTGCTGGTCAATATATAAATAAATAAATAGTTCTTTATTGTACTCCAAGTTTACAGAAATATATAACAGAGGCTACATAATACATATTGTAAAAGGGCTTATCGCCTTTGGCGATTTCTATCAGGCAACCTTTGGATAGACTGAACATTACACGAAAAACAGGAATACGGTTTGTTATGACTTTAGATTTACGAAAGATGTGACCTTCTCTTTTGCATTGAATATTGGCCTCCCGCACTGAGAAAAAAATCGCCACTAAATATTACAAAAGTCCTTTGTATTTGGCGAAAACACTAAATTTTAGTATAATTTACCAAAGTTTTGCTGTATTTGCAATTTTTATTATTTTTTACTAACAGTTTTGTTTTTGTAATTGTAATTCCTAAAATACGATTTTAGTAAATGCAGATATTGCAAAAGTTTAATATTTATTACAAATTTATAGTAAATATCGTTAGAGTTTTGTAAATTCCGCAAATTCGATTACTATTTTCAAGAAAAGGTGGTTGTGTTTCTAACAGTTTATCTATTTTGTAATTCTAAGTAATACTTTTAATCAATTTTAAAAAGCGTTTGTAATTTTAAGAATTAACTATAGTTGATACAACAAAAATATTTAGTTTTACCTTTTTGTAATTCTAATCAACACTCTTTATTTATTTCAACACGGGTTTGTAATTTTTAGAAAATATAAAAATATTGGTACAAGAAAAGATTTAGTTTTTACCTTTTGTAATTCCAAGCATCTCGTTTTATTAATTTCAACACACATTAGTAATTGTTAGAAAGAACTATAATTGGTACAACAAAAGTATTTTGTTTTACCCTTTTTGTAATTCCAAGTAACATGCTTTTTTAATTTCAACACGCGTTTGTAAATATTAGAAATAACTTTAATTGGTACAACAAAAATATTTAGTTTTTCCCTTTTTGTAATTCCAAGTAACACGCTTTATTAATTTCAACAATCGTTTGTAATTATTAGAAATAACTTTAATTGGTACAACAATAATATTTAGTTTTCCCCTTTTTGTAATTCCAAAGAGCATGCTTTATTAATTTCAATACACGTTTGTGATTTTTAGAAAGAACTTTAATTGGTACAACAAAAATATTTTGTTTTACCCTTTTTGTAATTCCCAGCAACATGCTTTATTAATTTCAACACCCGTTTGTAAATATTAAAAATAAATTTAATTGGTACAACAAAAATATCTAATATTTCTCTTTTTGCAATAACAAGCAATACACTTTATTAATTTCAACACTAGTTTGTAATTATTAGAAATAGCTTTAACTGGTACAAGAATAATATTTAGTGATTCCGTTATTGTAATTCCAAGCAACATGCTTTATTTATTTCAACACACGTTTGTAAAATTTAGCAAGAACTTTATTTGGTACAAAAAATATAATTAATTTATCCCTTTTTGTAATTCCAAGGAACACGCTTTAATTATTATGAGCTTTTAGCGGCTTCGCCCGCGTGGCCTACAGGAATCAAAATATGACGTACTTACTGTTTTTTCAGAAACAAACATTATAAGCGCTCTTACGATAATAATCTCAATTGAAATTACAAGATGACAAAATTCCCAAACAAAGCATTATTGCTTTTCAAAAACAAACAATTGACAAAACAATAAAATTGTCAAAATTAGCCGTAAAACGTAAACTTATCGCCTATAACAATAGCAAATATTAGATCATAAGTAGTAGTAAGTAACAATATTTTTCCCAGAACAAATTATAATAAAATTATTTTACGCTATGGTCTTGAGTCAAGAGTAAAAAAATGAAGAATAAGCATAGCTGCTGGATTCTGAAAACGGAAAAAAGTTTACGTTTACTATCAAAAGTCATGGTAAGGGCACTGAAGTTGCTGGAATAATATACGAGATAAGTTTACACTTTAATACTCGAAAAATCTCAAATTAATAATTCTAATTGCATTAATTGGCATTAAGATTTTTTCTGATGCCGCGTTTTCTGTTCCCGCCAACGTCGTTGAAATATTCTTATTTGACGGCTTTGACTTTGGTTTCAGTAGTTTAGTACACTAAGTATCTTACTCTTACTTAGTTACTTACTCTTACTCTTTATTAATAACAACTAGTTATAGGTCATTTGTAGTGCATGCTAACATATTTCATCAAACGTTACCTATAGTATGATTCCTTATTACTAACATAAAAAGGTGCATTTAACAAAATCCAATAAAAAATGTATCATACGAGTACTTCGTAGGGTTTGACATGCTCTTAGGCGATTAGTACTATGTACATACAAAAAAAATCCACCGCGTTGGTACCTAGATAGGTACTGGTATAGACAAGTATTGGTATCTGATATACCACTGGTTTGAAAGATGAAAAAAAATTGATTTACCTTGTTTTGTAATTACAAGCGTGGTTTAATCATTTTCAAAACACGATTGTCATTTGTATTGAAAGGAAGAATAATTTTAATCATGAGGCTTTATTAATTTCAAGACTCTATTGTAATTTTACTACAATACTTTAGTTAATGCAACAGAAACATTTAGTTTTTGGTCTATTTTGTAAATCCAGCAATAAGCTAAGTAATTTCAACGAAATGTTTAGTTATTTCCAGTAAAGTGTCCGGTGTGTTTTGCTTTATGAATACGATCCCGCCTTTCCAGCAGCCATTTCGTCGTTGCTTGCAGTAAAGTAAACATGTAAAGGAGAGTGAAGTTCAGTACGAACAAACTGTGTTTTAGCAACAGATTTAAACACTCTGAGTGACAATTGACAATCTTACCCAGAAGTCAGTGTTATAACAGCCATACAGCCATACTGAGTAACTGGGGTCTCAGTGAATACGATCCCGTCTTTCCAGCAGCCATTTCGTCGTTGTGTGCAGTAGAGTAAACATGGAGGATGAAGTTCAGTGCGTAACTAACTGTGTTTAATTAAGTGTCATAAGTACAGATTTAACCAGTGTAAGTGAAAATTGACAATTTTACCCAGAATCTACGGAGTTACTGGGTTTCTCCGTGAATACATTATACTCGCCGGCAATGTTAATTATGTTTTATTGTAAATGTGGCTGTTTCGTGTGTTATATTATACATGTATAATATTTAATAAACATGACTTCACTTGAATCTTTATTTTTATGTCTACAATTATTATTCACCTTGTAACTTACATTTAGTATTAGTTTATAACCTTAGATTCGTTTTGTAAGATATGTAACTCAAGTAGTTTCAATAGCTTAATTTTGTATTATTTAGTTGGTTTTTGTTATGTCTAGTTTAGTTCTGTGATATCTACTTAATAAGCCCTATCCATAAAAAAGTTATAAAATACTTCAAATTGAAATATTAAAAACTGTATACTTATAGGTCATTGTTATAAGCAGGTATACAGTTTTTAATATTTCGATTTGAAGTGTTTTATAACTTTTACATTGATAGGGTTTACTAAATTGATAACACAGAAATTATACTAGAAATTACAAAAATCAACTAGATAATACAAAATTAAGCTATTGAAACTACTAGACTTTTACTAGATAATACTGAACTAAACTTTTGAAAGTACTAAGGCTTACTAGATATTACAAAACTGATCTATCAAAATTACTAGGTGATTAGCAGATAATACAGAACCAAACTTTCGAAAGTACTAAGGCTTACTAGATATTACAAAACGAATCCATTAAAATTACTAGGTGTTTACTAGATGATACAGAACTAAAATTTCGAAAAAACTAGGACTTTACTAGATATTACATAACTAATCTATTGGATCTACTGGGGCCTTACTACATGTAACAAGACAGGTATTAATAATTCCTATTAAATATCAATTTGTATTTTTTACAGGGCATTTGTTGTCCTCGGGATTAGTAAAATCTTAGTAAAGAGTACTAAGGAGTTTGCTAGATATAACAAAACAGGTATTAGTAATACCTACTAAATATCGATTTGTATTTTTAAATGGGCATTTGTTGTCCTCGGGATTAGTAACATTTTAGTAAAAAGTACTATGGACTTTACTAGATATTACAAAGCTAATCTATTGAAACTACTGGGGCCTTACTACATATAACAGAACTGATATTGTAATACCTACGAATTGCATTTACAAAAATCGATTTGTATATATTACAGGTCATTTGTTGTCCTCGGATTTAGTAAAATTTTAGTAAAGATTACTATTTTTTTGTTAGTTTTTCTCTCAGTGCGCCGTCCCTATCCTTACTTTATTCTGATCACACATTAAATCACTTATTTATTTATCTATATATATAAAAATGAAACCCGTTTTCCGTTGTCACGACATAACATGAAAAGGGCTTGACCGATTTTGCTTATTTTTTTTTTGTAGTTTTCTAATACTCTGTACAAGGTTCTTACGGAAAGCGAAACGAAGTTCGCCGGGTCCGCTAGTTTATTACTAAATATTCAAGCATTTACAGTACTTAATACCAAAACATGCCTGAATCATTAGGTATACATTTCTTAAATCTATGTACATTTCTTAAATCTTCTTCATTCTTAGTAAGTTCGTATAGGCCGGGGGGCTAGCCCTGGCGTCAGAGTTTTTATGAAGGCCTCATAAAGGAAGAAGGTTAAACGGTTCATACAACCAGGACCCACAATTGAACGTGTCATCCCAGGCACGTTAGCGCTCAGCTGTAAATTATACCCGCAGTCCCCCATCCGAAGACTGACCGTTCTGAACGTTTCTTAACTTCGATGAACGCTAACGAAAACCTAGTCAAACAACGCTATGAGCGCTACTTGAAATAACTTGATATAAAAAAAGATGACCATAAATAATAAGAGATTTTACCAAAACGAAATAGGTTTGAGAAACATTATTCTAAAGCTCAACTAGACAACGCAATTTCCATACAAGATACATTTAAAATTTCCAGCCATCGCGAAAGTGATTGTTGTTTTTAATTAAAGCGGTGAAGGCGGCCCGAATCCGAATATTTTAATTATCACCAACCAGCGCGTAAATTTCCCACGACTGCTATAAAGAATAAACATTGCCGTTGTCTTAAACCCCGCTAAGAAATACTGCTCGCGAGGGCTGTCACGCGGTACAATTTAAGAAAAAAAAAATAGTGCATGGAGTCCGTCCGCACGGAAGAAGTGAAACTTCGTAACTATTCCCCCTCCCCAGGACCGTTTAACGCAACAGTGCTTTCATATCCCCTCCATGGTAGCGTTAAACGTTTAACGCAACCTTGTTGGAGGTCGCATTAGTAGTTAATTTCAAAAAAATTGTTAAGTAGATAACTTTTTGATAGTGCGATCTGTAGTCTTGTCTTGGCAACATTTTACATCATTTTTTTTTTCTGGGATTTCACTTCTTATTGTATATTAATACAAGAAGTACTTTTTATCACATCGATTCGAAAAGGACTACTTAGTTCGCCTTTAAGTGCACCCAAAGTTGGTGTTTTCTATAAGGAACTTTATAAGTGCACCGGAATTATCTTCGCCACGCACTTTTTGAATTTGGAACAAATAAGTGCGACGGAATGATCTTTGAATTTGGAAGTATTTGTAATGTTAGTGTTCAGCGCCAAGAAAATGAATGTAAATATACTTAAGTTTTTATTTGTTTTATTATTAGATACCATTTAATTTCAGTTTAGTTCTTACTCTACGTTTTATTAAATAATAATAAATATGAGGCGCCTTTTATTTTCTCATAGAGGTGATAGATAGAAAAGTAGAGTGTACAACTCGGGCGCAAAATATATTTTTGGCTCGGGCGACGTACTTTGAATCCTTCGCTACGTTCAGGATTCTACTAAAGAATCCTTCGCTACGCTCGGGATTCTACTCTAGAATCCCTCACTTCGCTCTGGATTCAAAAAAGCGCCCTCGCCGTAAAAATATTATTTTGCTCCCTTATGATACAATCTACTATTCCAGATCAATTTCTAAACCTCTGGCATTAAAATTTACGGAATAAGCATACAAACTTCCATCTCCTAGTTTTACAAATAGCACACAAGTTTACAAGGTAAATATTTATTTTTAAATATTGAAATAAGTATAAATGTGCATCGAGTGTCAGCCCTGTTCGGCAACGGCTCAAGTCGTCGAGTCCGGTCCCCGGGGGCCATTACGCGGTCGCCGCCTGATTACGCCCGCCTTGATTCAACCCTTCTGTACTGAACGACTCACGCCGTACTGATCATTTTAATAAGGTTCTTCTAACTTTAACTACATTTCTTATATTTTATCTCATTTTCTTCTATACAACGTGAAACGGAAAGACTGTATACATACTGAAAATACCAAATCAGATAACGGTAACAAACTAGATGGGGGCATGTTTAGCCGTGTAAGTTCGTTTGCTGATTTTTAATCTTTTTTTGAAAAACTAGTAATTTTTACGACTAATTCACATTTGCACAGCACTATACACTAAACAGCTGTGAGGTCAATAACACGACCTTGCCCATCAAAATCAGACCACACCTCCTTGTTGTGACATGTTTGTTTACGTGCAAAAGATTTTTCTAGTCAGTCATATTTAATTTTTTTTTAAAGTGAATGTTGTTATTTTGGCTCGGAATTTCGAATACAGCATCTATATAAGGTATAGTATCAACCCACGTTTTATGTATACAGCCTTTCCGTTACACGTTGTATATGTACCTATCTACGTCGTACTTTTTAAACTTGTTTTAACTAGGTATTATTTTAATGGGGGCCAACCCACGAGTATACCGTATTGCTAAAAATTTTCACCCGTCTTTAATTTGTACTTAAGCTTAAGCAAGTACTTAGCTCTACTTATGATTCCGAGTAGTTGTGTTGTTGAGACGTGGTGGCCTAATAAGCACCCACCTTACAATTGTGAGGTCGCGAGTTCAAATCCCGATCCCATACTAATCAGTTCTTTCGAATTTATGTCCGGATTTTCACACCACTGGCTTTGCGGTGAGGGAAAACATTGTGAGGAAACCTGCATATTTCTGTAAAAAAAATTCAACGACGTATGTAAATCCACCAACTCGCACTGGGCCAGCGTGTTAGATACTTATAACCCAATCACTTTTCGTGGATAGGCCTAAGTCTTGCAGTGGACTATTAAAAAATCTGGTACTGTACAGTTGTGAGAAAGAAAATCATTATTTGTTTTAAAACAATGTAGGTAATGTCTTTGACTTTTTAACACTTTGATTTCATATATGTTTGATGTAATAGTAATAATAACATAATATAATTATAATAATAACAATTTAGAAATACAATTTTTAGTTTTTAGTCAGTAACAATTAAAATTTATTATTTAGATTCAATAAAACACAATAAGATTATAATTATAGATTGAATATTATAATTACAAGATCCGTTTACTAGTTAGGTGAAGATACCTACTAAAATTTTAAATAATTTTTTAGGCTAGGTATAGCTTTCGAGCAAATATCTATAGAGTCACAATTGTGCAAAAAAAGTGTCCGAGCCAAAACTCTGCCCAAGCTATGTAGTGGGCAGGTTTTTTAGTTAGTCGTAAGGCGATTGCAAGCCAACTACAACGCCGCGCGGTTTCAAAGTGCTCGGTTACAAGCACTAATTAGGTGACATAACGTTAAGATTCGAGAAAACGGTTCATTGTATATTATTTAATGTATTTTTTAAGTCGGTATGTATCACGGAGCTTTTTTACTTTCACTAAGGGACTGTGGCTTTGTAGATATTTGCTCGAAGGCTATAGCCTATTTGTTGTTTTAAAACTTTCGCAATTTGAACACATTATTATTATATACTACGGGGCTAATCGCGCACTAAATGACGCGATTATGAGGTATTTATTTATGTAGTAATTTTAGTGTGCGATTAGTCCCTTAGAACATAATAATACAGACCTATATATTTATCAGTTAACCAGTTACCTAGCCATATGTACCTACATCCATTTACTACTAAAACTTAGTTGCAAAGTGATAAAGATTTTCTTTCCGCAACGAAAACTAACAATGTTTGGAACAGTCCCCACTATGCAATAATACCTCCAAGTTTAACGATTACGACGATCCAGCGCAGTTACGTTCACTAGTTTTCAAGGATTGTTTCACGCGGTATTAACTACGGGTAATATGACCCACGGTAATAAATGCACGGTAATGGTATCTACCTATTATCTCCAAGATTCTAGGACAGACATGATTCTAAGATAAGACAGATTTGGTTGTAGCTGAAAGCAAGACAATATCATCATACTTACGAGTATATCAACCGAAAAACGTCCACTGTTGGAGAAGCCTCCCGAATAGATTTTCAATTATTATGAGTATATAAGCGGATTGCATATAACGCATCAGTTTGATTCTCTAGGTTGTATATCCATCTTATATGTGCATGGTCTGTATCCGAGAACTTTCTAGTCTTGAAAAAATTGATCGGTGATATAACTGATAGTTTTTTCCAAGTTTAACGATTACGACGATCCAGCGCAATGAATTTCACTAGTTTTCAAGAATTGTTTCACGCGGTATTAACTAGGGGTAATATGGCCCACGGTAATAAATGCACGGCAATGGTGTAAGAGCTTTGGTACTTACAAGACCGATTTGTTTGGTTACCTACATAGAATGGTGATAGAGAGGTCATCATCATCATCGTATTCGTAGAACAATTGGACAAAACGTAGACTTGTCTATTCCCTGTACCTATAATAAAAATGCTACCTCTCCAACTTTTTGAGACGTAAATTAATAAACATCCACTGTTAGAGATAGCCCTTCCCCACAGATTTCTAATAAGTAGGACCGCTTTAAAGCGGACTTTTATTTTTATTTTATATATTAGGGGACATCTTACACCCAAACTAAGCAAAGGTTGTGATATGGCTGCCAGAGACTGATAAACTGCATAATAATATACATATTTTAAATACATACTTATATAGATAGTACCTAAATAACACCCAGATAGAGCAAACACCTATGTTCATCCTATAAATATTTGCCCTGGGTGGGGATCGAACCCAAACCTCTTTGATCCAGAAGTCAAAGTCACTAACCACTGAGCCACCGACGCAGTCTTGTATCAGGCTTATATCCAAGTCGTCTCGGCTGTTTCAGCTAAGTTGTTCTACTTACATTATGGGTGCCATTGTTTCTCGGTGCGAGGTCTCTATTCGAGAATTTTCTTCATACATTATTTTTTTTAAGTTGATGATTAGTTTTCTAGGATTGTTTCACGCGATATTAACTACGCGGTAATATGACCCATGGTAATAAATACTTACACGGTAATGGTAAGTACCTACCTATTAATTATCTAAGAAGAAGAGATATGATAGTTTTAAGACATATCTACCTTTAGTTAACTATATATGATTAGTTGCAAGCGGCTTGTATCCAGGGTACCTATTCTTAAAATAGCTGAATCTCGAATTCTGGGTTGGCCCAATGTTAAAGTCGTTCATAATGATGGTTTAAGCTCAGTTAAATTATAATTCACTTAACCGAGTTACTATTCGATAGTTTACAAAGTAAGACTGTACCTAAGTGACAGCATTTTGCTAACGTACCTACCAAAAGGCCAAAAGTTTCACGCTCCACAAACTACCATAACTACACCGGAATATATTCACATCAAAACGAAGCACGATCGTTCAAATTAAACTAATCTACTTCAAAACTACTTACACGAACAGTAATCTTTTGAAAGCGTTTTCCACTCGCCTTTCAAACGCTCGTTCCAATTTCAACTCGTTCTAACCGCAACACCACGTTCCGCCATCTAGCGGTGGATCCGCACACCAACAGCACACTAGCGCCACAGACAACACACACTTTTTATCCCCCTGTAAATATACTCACCCACACAGCGACCGCGGAAAACTGCCAAAAATTCGACATTCAACTTTTGCTTCAAACCCCGAGGAAGGCCACGCTATTTTCAAACTTACTACTATGAATTTAAAGTTGAAACTAATACAAAGCGTGTCGAGAGTGACAGTTGTTTTTGCGTGGAGGGAAAACTCGACCACAGTTACAAAAAGTCACAAGTTTATCCTAGCTAAGCAGGACTTGAGTCATTTTGGATTTGCGCAGCATTGATGAAAACCTTACAAAACTGAAAGGTCGTATGTTCATTTTACGCAATGGCTGTTAGGATGTTTTTGAACTAAATGGGATTTTGTTTCTTAGGGGAAAGGTCGAAGCTTTCAGTGAGTGTGTAAGCTTGGTGTACGTGAACTTTCTTAAGGAGTACTTTCTTAAGAACGCGAAGAAAACGGAAAGGTTCGCTCTTGACTTTTGTGAAAAATAGTTACGACAAAGTTCGGCGCTGGGCTACGAGAGGGCGCAGTCACGTTTTTAGAGAAAAATCGGTAGGTTTTACTGGGTTTATATCAGTTACTGAGTCGGAGGGATGAGTTAGAGTCGCTTTGTTCATTTAAAACGTTAGGTGCTGTTTTTGGCCGACGCATGCTAGTGAGAAATATTTACTAACTAAAGATATCTTAAATTAACATTTCTTAATACGAAAATCTAAAAAACGAACTAAAATAGTTATATTTCAAATTTTCGTACTTAAAACCGTTATAACTGCTTTATAAAAGACTTCAACGCGGCGCAAAACATTTCCTTTTATACATGTAACTCTAGCTATAACATTACCACAATGCTTTGTAGCGATTTGATAAGCCCCGTCATATAAAAACCACCCTTAAACCCACACCGACCAGTGACACAGCCGTCGAACCGACGACAAATCTCCAATTACAGCCACAATCACAACCCATTACGATCTTAACGAATAGCGTGTCGCGGTTAACCGCAAAATTACCATCCGACCAATCACAGCTTTTCCCGCCATATATTTTCCTCCATCTATTTTTCCGAGGGTGAAAATCTTAGAAACCACACGACTAACCGCAAAGGTCAGGTGATCGACCAATGGCAGATCGTAAATATAACCGCAAGCCACGCCCTGTTAACCGCAAACCAACCACAACGCGAGACCGTGACTCGTCATCGATCCCACTAATGATGTTCTTTTTTTGAACTACACCTTGCTATGTAACGGGCTGAAAAATTCAAAACAAACAAAAGAAACGCAACGAAAATAAAAACTAAAAAAAAACGAACAATCAAATCTGAATAGAGGTTCTATTTATTTTTATTTGCGTAAGAGGTTTACTATAATTTATTTTGAAAGGTGTTTCAAATTTAGAACGGAGCTTCGTTCTTCAAAGATGAAATATTGATTCCCGCGTAGAGGCTTGCCGCACACACGCACGTTATAGCGTCGAGACGCACGGACACAACCGCGACCGCATTATATTCATAATGAATATAGCTATCCCACTCGCCGCTCGTCTTTGACTTTGTATAAATATATTTTGTCTCGCTTGCACGGTACTTGAGCGGGCCATCGCCGGGGTAGGAGAGGGACGGGCTAAGGTTAGGAGGTCGTCTTCGGGAGGTCGCAAATTTCTATTTCATTAAGTGGCGCGCCTGAAACCGCACTGGATCGATGCCACTTGGATAGCCAGAAAAAAACTAGGTAAGATAAGCTGATGTTATAATATAATTGGACTGAATATTTGGTAGATGTGAAAGAAACTCATTGCAGCTAAAAATATAAAAAATAGCCATTGTACTCTATAGCAAGGCCAATAGCTAGAAATAGAGCTAGATAGGGTGACCAATCCAAACTTCGAAAAAAACATCAGCTGTGCCATACAAAATTCCAACTCGAAATCAATACGGCATAGACACGACAGAACATGGAAAAAAACACGGAACAGTTGATTTTTTTTTCAAATTTTGGGTTGACCTCATAGTATTTGTTCGTATAATAACGGTCTTAATCGCTCCTTTTCAACTCAAAACAGGGCAAGCCGATAACCCTGTAGACTTCTTAACGTACCAGCTGTTTGCTAAACATAACCTTGTATAGAAGTTTAGGTTCAATTATTTTTAAGAATTAGTAGATAGATAAGTATCTAGACATAGGTAACTAATATAGATAACTAAGTAAGTAAAATTACTAAGCAATGTACGTGGGTGGTCTGAAAAGTTTCCGACATAACAATAATACAAGATTGTTTTTCTCAATTTTTTTTTCTACATATTCTCCTTGTAACTCTACACGCTTCTCCCAAACTTGGATTTATTGCGCCCAAACTGCGCCAACAGAGCGTTGGCGTTCAATGTTGATTCGGACTCGTTTTTGGTCTAATGTGAGCAAATGCGGCACCCAACGCACGGACAGCTTTCTCATGTCTAAATCTTGATTTAATATGTGACAAACACGTTCTTTGGACATTTTTAGAACCTCTGCTATCTCTCTCTCACTTTAATTCGACGGTCGCTTAAAACCATTTCGTGTACTTAAGCAATGTTATCGTCAGCAGTTGCAGTTTTTGGACGTCCTGAACGTTCATCGTCCCTCAAGCTCTTACGGCCACGTTTAAACTAAGCTGCCCAAAATTTTTACTGTGTTAAATGATGGTGCTGAGTACACAGAGTCTAACTCATCTTTGATTTGCGTAGGCGTATTGCTTTTTAAAAACAAAAATTTAATAACAGCTCGATACTACATTTTTTCCATTTCACATAAACACTAACATCTACTCACTCAAACGACTGTCAACTAGAAACTGCGCGTCCAAAATGGCCGAAACTTTGGTGAGTAACTGTCAAAAGATGCACAACTACATTCAACTAGCTTTTATTGACGAGTGGCACCATCTTTGCGTTGATGTCGGAAACTTTTCAGACCACCTAGTAGATCTAAACAACTTTTGCCAACCCCAAGTTACACTAAAACTGTAAAGAAGCTTCCTAAAAGCTAAAATGCTGTATACCGTACTGTACCGTACCAGCCTTTTTAATGGTCTACTGAAGGACGTACCTAGGCCTTAGCCACGCTGACCCAGTACAGGTTGGTGGCTTTACATACGCAACGATTTTTTTCTATGGACTAATGCAGTTTTCCTCACGATGTTTTCCTTCACCGAAAATCTAGTGGTGTAAAAAACCGTACACAAATTCCTGAAAACTCATTGCTACAGGACCGGGATATGAACCCATGACTTCGCGGTTGTAAAGAGGGTGTCATTACCACTAGACCACCACGGCTTCAAAAACTGTAATTCCAACTAAAAAAACTGTAAATCTTAAAAAAGAAAAAGTAGTTTCTTTTTTGAGACATAAACTAAAAACTGTAAAAATATCGAAAAACTTTAGATCTTCGGTTAAAACTTGTAGAGTTGGCCACGTTGATCTAAACATATACCTAGGTACCCACCTACTCTCCAGCGACTTCCAAATTCTATACAGTTTTAATGCCACATATTGTATTCCGAGGCTCCTTTGAGAGTTCTTATTGTGAATTGAGTGCACATTAACTATTCATCACAGGACATGAGGTGGATGGGGCCTCAAAGATCGCGCTTACCTATGCAAATATGTTTTGGTAATTTCGTACGCATCCATAAGTCATGGATTTTTGTTGGAGAAACGGGGTGAAAGGATTTTTTGGATGACAGTTAGTATGACAGACATTGAATTTTGGCCAAATGAAATATCTTGTCGGATGTTAGCTACAAGCTGCGAATAACCCAACCGTCCTATAAGAGTTCCCTATCGGGAAGTAAGTTGTTAATAACCCGACCCTCTTGCAACTGTTAAGTGAGGTTCAGGCAGGATAGGGTTATTGTAGTAGCTAGCATAACAGCCGCCAAGGTATTTGTTTATATTTAAAATAATTAATTATATTGCTCAGACTAAATAAAACAATCAAGACAGAACGTCGCAAACAGACAAATGAGGCCGGTTTTTTATACATGTGGTGAGTGCGTCGGTATTGCGCCGCCATAGTTCGACTGACAATTCAAGGCGTAGTTTTCTTGTATACTGAGCGCCACACAAATTGAAAGATGGGAAGTTAGCCGCAGATGACACTTCGCCGTGATTCGCTAATTATTGCGCATGTGTGCACAATGCCTATACAAATGGCGAAGTAGTGAGTTCGGGCGTAGGAAGCGCTCGGGAGGCATGAGGTTGGCGGGCGGGTGTGCCCCGGCGTTTCGTCTCTCTGACTTCCGCGCGTACCCGTAATTCGGCTTTTGCGCAGAACGCTACGCATAACTTCCCATCTTTCAATTTATGTGGCGCTCAGTATACGTGTATGTGTGTGTAATCGTGTCTGTACACGGCGAAGCGTAGTTTTGCCGGCCTCACTTGTTTTGTTCACAACATTCTGTCTTGACATTTTTATTTGGTCTGAAACCTATTGCTGAATATTATCGGTTCACCTAGTCAGTGGATTTTCTCCTCAACAATTGCCATTGTCAGTCTAATCGGCTAGGTAATGTTGTTAATTTTGGTTCATCTGTTGGTCTGAAGCCGTGCATCACTTATGTAATGCATACCTAGATTATTACATGTAATCCGCTTCCAATTGATTCGGCTTATATGCAAATCCATAGGAGAGGCCTAAGTACAACAATGGGCGTTCAACAGCTTATGATGATATCAGAGTACTAATAGGTACAACAAAAGACTAGTACCTTCTTAATTGCCCCCATGAATTACTAGATATGCAAGCATTTCTGGCTTACGCATAATTTAAGATTTAAAGAACTCGTAAAAAACGGACTGTAGCAAAAATTACTCGTAGTTACATTACACTGATATAGTATAACAGTGTGACAGCAAGCCAGAGGTGTATCAAGTCTTATGAGTTTTACCTTCTAGATCACTCGATACCACCACCGTTCTGTCATTTGTTACCAAGCAAGAATCGCCATCAAACATGTCAGTTTCAAACTCAGACCAAATAAAAAATCTAGACAGAATGTTGTAAACAAAACAAGTGAGACCGCTAACACTATAGTGTTAGCGGTCTCACTTGTTTTGTTTTGTATCTGTACGCGGCGAGGCATATATGCCTCGTAAATACACACATACACGTACAAGGACACTACGCCTTGGCGCGTCAATCAAACTTAGCGGCGCAACACCGACGCGCTCACCACATGTATAAAAATCGGCCTCACTTGTCTGTTCACGACGTTCTATCTTAATTTTTTTATTTTGTCTGAGGTTACAAAGTGGACGTTGATGAATTTATTACTGTTTTACTTTTTTTCGTGTGGCAAGAACATTGAAAGAATGAATGAACACTTTATTGTTAACACTAAAATACAATACAGAAAAAATACACAGAAAGGAAAAAAACAAGCGACATAAACTAGTGCAACAAAGAGTGGCCTTATTGCTTATAGCAATCTCTTCCAGGCATGAACATTTCTAGGTAGCGCCGCTGATAGCGGTGTTAATGAAACACCAAAGACATAGGTATCAGTAGTTATTTATATCACTAGCGTGTGGTTTAGGTGCCTCCTACAACTTGGGGTCAGAGACCGTGTGTAAGATGTCCCCCAATATTTCTATAAAAAAAAATTTCGGTTGCTAACACTACTTTGTACGCCTACTTTTTGTATTTTGATGTCAATCAGGTTATTTATTTATTTATAGTATGTTTTATATGCGCTACTTGTTTCCGCCAACGTAGGCCAATCCCAATGCCCAATGTCAATGCCCTTGTAAGGTAGAATTTTTAAGTTAAGATATATCTCAGAATAACAGTAGGTAGGTACATAGCATCTGTGCCGTACTGGGTTTTGATCTGTACCAGCCTTTTTAATAGTCCACTGCAGGACGTAGGCCTACCCACGAAGGGTGTTTTGGGCCATATCCACCACGCTAGCCCAGTGCGGGTTGGTGGATTTCGGTTGGGTTTTGATCAGGTAAAATTAAAATTACAATGATTAAAATACATTACAACAACATTTTACTGACACCACAAAAAAGAAACAAGTAACAGAAGAAACTAAAAAAGTGCGAAAACAGGCACAAAAAGCGATATCATCGCTTAAAGCGATTTCCTTCAGACTACCTTCTTTGGATGAAAGAAAAAATCATGTTGTTTCTGACCTATCATAAGCATACGTACTTACTGCTTATCATCTGACATTTTCTATTAAAGTTTATGACATCCTAAAACCTAAAGCACATAACCAAACCAGCCGTTATTAGGGGACTCTTACACACGGTCTCTGACCCCTAAGCAAAGCTTGTGATATGGCTGCCAGAGTCTGATATACCATATAATTACATATTTATAAATACATACTTATATAGATAGTAGGTACCTAAATATATCCAGACACAGAACAAACACCTATGTTCATCACATGAATGCTTGCCCTAAGTGGGAATCGAACCCACGCCTCTTCGATCATGGTCACTATCCACTGAGCCATCGAGGCTGTCAAAGGGGACGTAAGTACCTACTTTCTGTCACAATAAATTCTTAGAAAATAACCTAAATAACAAAACACGAGGTAAAATAGCTAAAACTGTACCGCATTGCAAGCCCTCATCCCCTTCCGACGAGCCCTTATATTAATTAGCAGAATATTTTGGGGGATATTATTTACGTAATAAAGCCTTATTTAGCACCCCCTAAGATGAAATATGAGCCATTGAAGAGAATAAGTACTAAGCACGCCCGTTAACTTTACGGAAATAAGTATATTACTCGGTGAAACGAAATTTAGTTAATTGTTAAATGGCAAAATTACAGTTGAAAACTTAGTTCCTAAATACTCGATCAATTCATCATCAACTGACTTTACAAAAGAAGGCTCTCAATTTAACTGTATTCTTTTGTATATTTTTTGTATAAACCGATTTTAATGATTATTTTTGTGTTTGATAGATCATACTTCAGACGTGGTCCAATTTAAATTTTATCAAAATCGGCTGAGTGGTTTAAATAACAACAATAATGTGAAAATTGCTACAACAATTAATACACCGATCCATGAGAACTGCTTGATTTCTGTATACGGTTGAAATCAGTAATTATTTATTTTTTTTCTTCCACCGTTGGCCATAAGTCTCCTACATAGATTTTCCAAAATATCGATATGAAGCGACTAGCATCCTCGCCTCGATCAGTTATTACAACATATTATGTACGAGTATCCAGTTCATGCATACAGTTCTCAGTGTCTCAGTGTATTAGCCTATGAATATGAGATTACTTTTAAAGGGTGATTAGATTATTAACTCTCTTCATAGAATCAGTTATAAGATGGTGGGTTCCGTACTTTACCAGCCTTTCGCTCGCGGAGCCCTAATTCAGAAATCGTCGGTTCAAATTCCTTTCTCGTACATTCCGAACTATTTACGAGTACTTCTTGATTAGACCAATGCGGTAATGTTGAGATGAAAAACTCATAGCCTGATTTCAACTAATTTGTATAAAAATAATTTGAAACGCGTGTAGAGTTCCGCAGAAAATGCTGAAAATATGTTTACCATAAAATATTGAATAATAAATGATCATATTGAACACAATATTGCAATCGAATAAAGGAAACTAAAATATATACTAGAATGAAATATCAATATCAAAAAAAAAAATCAAAATTCATTTAATTCAGGCATTTGCACCCATATTCACAAACAATAAAATTAAATTAAATAATGTCAAATGTCACCAGTTACAAATGTTAATTTCAAATTCAAATAATTATTCATTTTCAAATTCCATTTACAACAAACACGAAAATCATAGCCTTCTCTTCGGCACTGGTACGGATAAAATAAAATTTCAATGAATATGGACATTTATATTCAAAAAAAAAATAGACCCTTCTTCGTTAATACATTGTTTGTTTAATCCCAGTTGAGATTCGAATTGCTAAAATATATTTGTGTAGCAATCAGTCGAGAGAGTTCAGAGATCAATCTAGAACATTCCAGACTGCCGAGCAACAAAAAGGTTGCCGCAATCCTTTAGCTGTTCTGAGGCACGCTCGCGACCAGAGGCGACAATAAATCAAGCCTTGAGGAAATTGCCGACTACCCGCCTAGGGTAGGCGCAGTACAATATGGTTGCAGAGAGGAACATTTTACATATTGGTTAACACCAGGATTTGAACCATGCCCTTATATTTTAAAGTTGAGTTTAGTTTCAGCGCGGTAATGGTATCTATGCAGTAGGTAAACCGTCTTCATATAAACGGCCGGAACGTGAATCATACCTAAGCGCCTCGAAGTTCGGTACACAGCAGTCACGGGGCGCCACGCAGAGACGAATGGACGTGTGTGCTTGTAATCAGTAGGTTAGCGTGCAATTTACTTACCAGGTGGTTAGCCCTCGCGCGTGTTGCGTGGCTACGTGGGGCAGTAGGTAGTTATTTCAAAGACAGGCCCGCAATATAGCATAGATAATATTGCCGTGGTGTCAGGATAAAGTCTGATGACACAGTGAAGAATCTAAGGTCCTTCAATAGACTGAATAGACTACCATAGAGCCTAGTAAAGTATGACTAGACACCATGGTAGTCTCTTAAAATTATAACTGGATTCTGCAAAGAGTAACAGAAAATGAATCAAATTGAAAACTTAAATTAGAAATTGATGACTATTCGGCACATCTATGAAATAAAGAGAAAATAACAGAAAAATAAAGAATAAAAGAAGAAAGAAAAGAAAATGCATATTTGTCGGGGTAGATCAAAACCACAAAGCATGCATATGCATACGTTGTAGAGTAGACTCAGAAAAAAGACAAGAAAAAAATCTTTTCGATTATTCTGGAACTTGTCACCTAGGTATTTATAAATTTAAATGGCACGAGAACTTCTGCGACATTAAATAGTGTTATAGTTTCAGCATTGAAGACTTGGCAACCGCGCATCGAAATTAAAATACTCGCGAGCTCATCTTTCTGATGTCGACGCTGCTGTTTTGTACATCAAGTAAATACAAAATTCTGGAACGTTTTGTTCTAAATTATAATACTTCTCGTAGGTATCTGCCTCTGCAGTATGATTCTACTGCTTTTATGATTCACTGTGATCACAAGGCAGGAGTAAATCGGGAGGAGGGAAGAGAAGTCACTTCCCGCGGGGAGGGAGGCGATTTAATTAAATCTTGCATCGAACTCCTGAGGCCGCCTAACGAACGGCCATTGTATTTGAATAATGCGTGTGTCGACTTTTGTGATCGAATCATGATGACACAATGAGCAAAAATTGGCGGGAGGTGGGGAAATTGGTGAGCGTTTGTTGTTTAGGATTTTTATTGATTTGATAATGTACCCATACGTTTTGATAGTTCAGTAGGAGAACACTCGTGTTAGGTGAGGCTTCAAGTCCTTTAAGTGATTGTCAGCGATCACCAACATAAGCAACGTTTGGCACGATCTGTCTTCTGATGAGTGATCACGGATGGCATTTACAACTGTAGGTCCCAGTTTTTTTAACCGTACTTATAGCTACGTCAGAGGCCTTCAAACGGCTTAAAAACACCACAATAGGGCTATATACCCTGCTTACTTAATTTACTTCTTAACCCTTTCACTGTTCTACGAAGATGAATTATTTGAATTTACACACCACTAGTTTTTCGGTGAAGGAAAACATTGTGTAGCAACCGATCTCTACTCCTCAGCTTATCGTTGTCGTCCTATTGGAAGTCCACTGCTAGACATAGGCCTCCTCTATAGATCTCTAATAAGACAGGTCAGAAGCGGTTCGCATCCAGCTTGATCCTGCGGTTTTGATGAGCTCAGCCCATAATACAGTGAAAAGCGTACTGGTAAATAAATAGGTACACATACCTACTGCTATTTTTCATCCACATACCCAATTTCGAACACATAAAGCATATAAAGGTAAAGTGTATTTCGGTGTCCAGCGAAAGATCGGGTTAGTTTTTCTCGCAGTATATTAAGACGGGATCGCCTGCCCCCAGGCGCGGGCTATGATTTATGTGCCTCGTCCCACGGGTCGCCCTTGCGATTCGCATCTCGTGTGAACAAGGTTTATCTTCGCCATTTGACATGCAGCGATAGAGAAATACTTACATGGGTTATTTATAGGCTGGAAATATACGCTACAAAGTAGAGCAATAATAAACCAATTTCATTGTAGCTAAAAGCAGATCACACCTGGCCATAGTATCAACATTTTTGTCCCAAATTGTTGGAGGCATTAGTTTTACTGAAAATAAAAATCAAAACTAAAATTAAAGACCTGAATTCTGCGTGTTTATCTGGTTTTATAAGTTTGTTTATCAGCCTTTTAATTGGATAAACCTATCTAACTTTCCCATGACATGATTCATGACCCGAGTACTGGTACTTGGTTACTTTAACTTGCGGAACCTACCCGATTCAGCTGGATAGCTGATATGAAATGAAACTGAACGGAAACTAATCCATTATGATTGTACACCCTGTCGTGAAACAGCATTAATTTTTTCGTCATCAGTTAAAACTGAACTTACCATGACAGAGTTTGCATAGCAATCATTATTTTTCGCAAAAATGGCAAAACCCACTACCATCGTGTACCTAGAAAATCCTAATAAATCGCTCGATTTTATGTATAGAATTTTGACATTATTGTTGACTAGCTGACCCGGCTTACACGCAATATCTTCATAAATATAATATATATATAATAGCCCATGTGTTATTCTGATATATGAGCATTATTATTGCAAAGTTTGATCTAAATCTGTTCAGTGGTTTTTGCGTGAAATAGTAACAAACATCCATACATACTCACAAACTTTCACGTCTATAATATTAGTAGGATTTTTCAAAAACGGCTCTTCTGTTTTCGATAAGATTAAAATATGACACATTGGAAGTGTACCTTTTCGGACTATAAAAGATTTTTTTAATTCGGTTTACAATTGTCGAAAATATTGATGAACACACACAAAAAAAACAGACGAACATAGAATCTCCTTCTTTTTAGGAAGTCGGTTTAAAACGGACAATTTTTGTAATCGTTTTAATGCCGTTTTAACTTAATTAGTTGAGTTTGAATAACAGAAAAATTTAGAATTTTCCCATAATTATTTTCATTTCCGACACATTCACAGACAGCAATACGGAAAATTTTCCAACTTTTCTCCAAATCCGCCTCCTACACGTAAATACTTCCACCAAGAGGGCCTTCAAACGGCCAACTTCCAAAAGACGTTTTGTACCAACTTTGCTTATTAAGGGCAACAAACTTGCAGGTACTTTCATATCAGCCCTACTAATTAATCAGCTGGCCTTGGAAGGGAATCGACAACAAAGTACTAGCAAACCGAGTTTTCAGCGCAACCGGTCAAATTAAGGAACTAATATTTCTATTCATAGTCAATTGGTTTGGTTAAGAAAATGCAGTGCTAGAGCCGACGTTGAACTGTAAGTTTATGTTGGCAGAACTGTATAAAATTACAACCCGAAGTCAGATGTGCTAATAGCTTTAATTAATAGAGAAGTTTTGGGTTTTCCGGGATGGATACTTCCGATATTTCAATTTTGGCCTCTTGCCCTCAATTTCGTTATTGACGTTGGAATTTTTATAATTAGTAGCTGGATTGGAATAAAATCTACAATTAATCAAATAATATATCTTGTATCAGTGAGTCAGGTACCTATATTTTTGTTCATAGTTATTATAACAACACCAGCTTTGCCCGCGGCTTCGCCCGCTCGATATTTTGATTTTTGTGCTAACCATATTTTACCGACGGTATTTATTCTTTAACCAATTAAAATATTTTTTTGCAAAAAAATGTAACCACCTACTTCCACCGTGTACAGAATTTGAATAGTTTTCACTGATCGATGTGACATTCGTGTACATTATTGTTGATATATCAAAAATGACCTTACCTCGGAAGTATAATCTTTTTAAATATAAAAAAAAACAAATCGGTTCACTATCGACGAAAATTTCGATAAACATACACAAAAAAATATATAGAGACGAACATATACGTTAGGCAGTAAAAATTATGAAGACATAGTCCTTAAATGTTTCTCGCTACGCCACGCAGTCGTCTGTCTAGTGTGTTGCTCTGTTTACTACTAAATCTTAATATTATCTAAAGCTATCCACGAGTACTTTTTGTCAAATTAGCTCCCGAGACGGAGGAGTCTATAAATAACGTTTTTCGTCCTCATATCACGCCTTCACTTGAGCCGTATCGCTGGCGTGAGAAACAACGAAACACAAAGATACGTTAAGCTGAAAACTCAATACTGATTCGAGATTTAGTCAAGAACTCATTGTTAAAAATTCACAAATTTAATGCTGACATTTCAATACTGATGAAAGTGAGAATACATGCGTTGGACAGCGTTTTGTTAGAAAACCACCCATTTTTATTACGCGATCATTAATATATGAATAAAATAGTAATTCATCATCATCATCTTTTCGGCTGTAAGATGTCCATTATTGGACTTAGGCCTTCTCTATACATTTCTAATACGATCGGTTGGAAACAGCTTCAAAAAAAACATTTATTTCAGGCATGTATACTGAGCGCCACACAAATTGAAAGATGGGAAGTTGGCCGCAGATGACACTTCGCGGTGATACGCTAATTATTGCGCATGTGTGCACAATGCCTAAACAAATGGCGAAGTAGTTAGCTCGGGCGTAGGGAGCGCGCGGGAGGCACGAGGTTGGCGGGCGAGTGTGCGCCGGCGTGTCGTCTCTCTGGCACCCGCTAAGGTCTATATTTTGGCGTTTGCGCAGCTCTCTGCGGCTAACTATCCAATCCTATCCCATCTTTCAATTTGTGTGCGCTCAGTAGAGGGCCCATATTGGCAGAAAATAAAAATTTTATCCGTTGTGGATGGACGTCTAACGCTGTGCTGGCCTGCTTGCAGTGAAGTTATCGTTAAGTTGCGTAAATTTTCTAAACGTTATACTCGTACCTTTCAGAAAAATATAAATACGATTAGATTGCAGGCCTACACAATCATATGTAAAACAAAGTTCTAATATAGTCTGTATTTGCCTTGTACCTAAACCGCCTTCAGGGATTGTTCCTAATTCAATAAACTGGTAGGTCTCCGAACTACGCATATGTTTATTTAAATCTTTTTAAGCCTATATTTCGACTTCCTCTTCACCGATTTCATTCATACTCGTAAAACTTATTAGGATTTAGATAATGTCCAAACATTATATTACGCTAAATATTATCTCTAAAATTGGTTGATAAATATCGCTACAGCAAAACGCCCTCGTGTTTGAGGGTTAATAAATTATTAATTAATTAAGAGTAATTCCGGATATATTTAAATCCTAAAAAATTAAGTTAAAAAATGAAGATTTGTTGCAAAATGCATCCTGTAGAAATGAACCAACATCAGGATAGGTGAAAACAATATTCGCCAATCCCGAAACGAAAACATTTTGCTCGCTCGCTCTACAAAAACTTCTTTCTAACGCATCTACAGTCTAACATGTCTAAGATCATACGAGTGAATAAATCTCTAGGGTGGACAAAGAAATGATAAATAACGCGCGTGTGTGTGAGTTATGTTCGAGATATGATATAGCGCGCGGGGACCCCACCACTGCCGCCTAATCTGTGACCGGGGTACAAACGACCTACCAACTAGATAGGGGAACGTATAGTTATAGATGAGATAACGGTGTCCAGAAAAAATATTTATAGTTAATATCAATTTTCTTTTTCAGGTTTTAAAATGAAATGGTGTCTTTAAGCTTTGAAGTGCGTTATTACACATACATAGGACAGGCAGCAAAGACGCCTCATTACCACCCCTATACTGTCAATTTTCCTTCGATACGTAGGTAGGAAGTAGTTTGGCACAACATTTCTGATTCGTACCGCCAGGGAATGGAACAGTCTTCCAGCTTTCCTGTTTCCTTAGACATATAATCTAAAGATTTTCTAGATCAGAGTCAATCATCAAAATAGGTACGAGTATCATCAAAGTCTACGTATTTCATCTTCGACCACAACGTCGCTTACAAACAAGCAAGTTTTTTTAACGGGCAAAAGTGCCTTTATTAACTACAATAATATACTATACTACTTTTTACGCCAAAACTACCTACACTACTACTACATATAGTCTGTTTCATTAGCGCTAAGAACCTTCGACAGTGTTATGTTACTCGTAGCACTCGTCTTGGCGAAATGAAAACAGAAGTATCGTTTTCTATTCAATATGTATCGCTATCGTGTCGATAATGCAGTCGCCACTTTTCTTGGTGGAGGATCAGGGGTTGCGAACATATTTTGACCAGAGTCGTACCGCATGGCCCATTACCAGTACTCTAGCGTGAGCGTTCTTAGCGTCAATGAAACAGACTATAGAAAGCAATTGGATTATCCATCATCACAGACCCTTGAAGGTCTAAAGACAATCCAAATGCTCAGGCCCACTGCCAGTTGGCAACGTGCCCAGCATGCTGGCAGCATTGCCACGCTGAATGGCAATGCTTATACGTTGAGCCAGATAAACACCAGCATTTTGGTTACAAGCAAGTTAGTGGTAAAGCGCGGACTTATTTGCATTTAAAAAAAAAGTAATAAGACACATCAAAGCTTTAATTACGTCGTAATGACTTCAGCAAAACACAAACAAAATGTTTTAAATATGGGTATGTATCAGCCACCAGCTTTCTTTTCCAAGAAAATTTAATATCACATTTCCCTTTCAACAAAAAGAAAACGGCGTCAATCCCAAAAAGCAAAAACAAAAGGCAACTCAAATAAAAATAGCTCTCTCCAAAGGAACCTACTTGAGTCGTTATTTAAGCTTGGCCTGCATAGTCTCTCGATTGCTATTAAAGGATTACCGTCGGGTACAAAGCGCTGGCATTTTGTTCCTTGCCCCTTGTCCAGTCCCCCTCGTACCCTCCCTTCACCCCCCTTCGCCCGGCCCTTGGCTCCGACCCTCAAGACCTTTATACATTTGCATAGCTTTTGGGCTTAGGTTTTTTGCTCCCGCTAAGTTCTTAAAGGATAAAGAAAGAAAGCTTTGCCCATGAGTTTCATGTTTTATTTTTTATATATAGATGATGAAAATCTATATACATTTATCAGAATCAGAATATTTATTTGCACCAACAAGAGAGTATTAACATATAGAACTTAATGTGTATGCTTACGTCTACTTGAGGACCCTGTTTTAAAGGGTGTAGCAAAACAAGGTAAATCTTATTAGCTAAATTTAAATCTAAATTATAGTATGACAATTAATTCTAATAGCAGTTAGTGGGTATCTAATATCTACTATACTATACTACTACTATACCAGCCTTTTTTTTTAATAGTCCACTGCTGGACGTAGGCCTACCCACGAAGTGTGATTGGGCCATATCCACCACGCTGGCCCAGTGCGGGTTGGTGGATTCACATACGCCATCGAATTTCTTCTACGGACGTATGCAGGTTGCCTCACGATGTTTTCCTTCACCGAAAAGCCAATGATGTGAAATTCCGTACATAAGTTCCAAAGAAACTCATTGGTACGGGATCGGGATTTGAACCCACGACCTCACGATTGCAGGTCGGGCGTTACTACCACTAGACCACCACGGCTTTTATACATAGATGATATATAAAAGCCGTGGTTTGATATGATATAATCTAATATCTAGTTAGTTTTAAATATTGAGACTTTATAAAACTTATAAATATTTCGAGGCTCAGATATATATGGCATTCTATCTATATCTATATCAGTTTGTGATTATTTGAAGACGCTACCTTGATGAATTAAAATTTAATGGTAATGGCTACCTAATAACCTAGCTAATCTTAATGTATATTTAAAATTAAGCTATTTAATTATATATTGCCTATCTACTTATCTACTTGTCCTAAGTATACTTTATCTAGAATCTAATTAATCTTATGTAAAATAGGTATCAAGTTTTAGTCCTATACTTTGTCTTTAAAGAAGTCATCTGGGGCATAGTAGCACTTCTGTATTAAAAGGTGGCGCAATTTGGTTATCAAAGAATTATCGGAAGGTTCGTTTTTTATGGAGTCAGGGATTTTGTTGTATATTTTAATTGACATGTATTCGGGGCCTTTTCTGTAAATTTCCATTTTGGGTTCGGGGAGTAATAGTTTAGTATGTCGTCGGGGGTTGGTGCTTTTGTTATATAGGTTTAAGTGCTTTCTTACGAATGTAGCTGTTTCTAGAATATAAATGCCTATCTATACATAAGCGAAGTAAAGATAATAAAATAAACGCTGGCCTAGTGCTGATTGGTGGATTCAAATACGGCATCGAATTTCTTCTACGGCCGTACGCAGGTTGCCTCACGATGTTTTTCCTTCAACGAAAAGCCAGTGGTGTGAAATTCCGTACATAAATTCCAAAGGACTCATTGGTACGGGACCGGGGATTTGAATCCACGACCTCACTATTGTAAGGCGGGTGTTACTACCTCTTAACCATCATGGCTTATTGAAAACTCATCTTATTGTAACGCAAAATGCACATCCTACAAAACAGATATAGCTCGGTTTAATTCCACCTAAACATTCCAGTTCCACGAGTAAAAATAAACGTAATGACGTCACAGACAATCCTGGCCAGAAGCCTGGAGAGCTCTTAAGCCTGCTTTCACTGTTAATTATTAATTCGGACCCGTCTAGCTCTGGTCCTCTGCATATTCATGTGGACGGAGCTTTACATACTTACAGTTTGAAGAAAATAGGACAATACTGGGAATTAAGACATTATGGCTTATATACTAAACGCCCAAGTTTTTGTCATTGATAGCTCAATTATGCTCTATCAATATAGTTTTAAACATTGTAATACCGAATCAAACTTCGTGGCGGCTGTAAAGTTAGTTACAAGCTGTCCGAAACCTAATCCTCGCCCAAAGTGACTTCAGTCAGGATTTCGTTTTTCGCTGCTTGTAGCTAATCACAGCCAAGAAGTTGGTTTCGGCCTCTAAATATACGTAGAATACGTATACGTAGAGTAATATACGTAGAAATCGTAGCCTAGCTATGGCATTCTTCTAAACGCTGTTGTAGCGATCTTGGTGTAGATACAATGCTTTTAGCCTGTTTTAGCCTATTACAGCTATGATATACCTATTGCTAGGACAGGAGCACGGGTGGACCTAGCCCACTCTAGAATTTTTTTTGCTTACTTCAGACAACTTGCAAAATTAATACGTTCAATTTTTCTTGAATGCCCGTCGCAATGGCTGCCTTTTTGCACGCCCCAAACAAACAAAATGTAGTGGCTGCCTAGACCAGAAAAACTGAATTGGTCAGTTACCCACAACAGAGAAATTATCTAGTTACGCCAATGAATAAAGCACTCCTAGCGTAGTTTTAGTGTAGTTTTAGTGCATATAGTGTAATTGAAATTGAAATTGAAATTGAAATTGAAATTGAAATTGAAATTGAAATTGAAATTGAAATTGAAATTGAAATTGAAATTGAAATTGAAATTGAAATTGAAATTGAAATTGAAATTGAAATTGAAATTGAAATTGAAATTGAAATTGAAATTGAAATTGAAATTGAAATTGAAATTGAAATTGAAATTGAAATTGAAATTGAAATTGAAATTGAAATTGAAATTGAAATTGAAATTGAAATTGAAATTGAAATTGAAATTGAAATTGAAATTGAAATTGAAATTGAAATTGAAATTGAAATTGAAATTGAAATTGAAATTGAAATTGAAATTGAAATTGAAATTGAAATTGAAATTGAAATTGAAATTGAAATTGAAATTGAAATTGAAATTGAAATTGTTTATTTCCAAAAACTTATGAACTATGTACATATTGGTTAAAAGTAAAATACACAAGTAAATATATCCTAAATTAACGTACATACAAAATATTATGTGCACTGCAGCCCACACTAGGGTGACCTGTGTCGTGGGCTGCAGGCGCTTTCACTTAAGCTAGCTAATGATTACTAAGATTATTTGTGAGTGAACGTGAAAGTGGGTGAGTGAGTGAGAGAATGAGTGGATTTTAACACGTGTGGTGTGTGTGTGTATATATATATTATGATAAGAATATATATTAAGAGGATATATGGATACATGAATACGAATTTGAGAACTAAAATAAATACCAAAAAGTTATAGACAGATATATATGGCATAATAGCTCTACATAAATAGTACATCAGATTACATGTATGAGTAATAAATAAATATCCAGTTTCTTAAATTTACCTCTCAGTTGTAAGTATATTACGCACTACAAGACAGCGAAAAAATAAAATAAAATAAAAACTCGGATCTGGAAGGCTACGACCTGGCTATTCAAGGAGGGCCTGATGTCTGGCTAGTCCACAAATTACTGTGTTCGGATTGCATAGTTGTCAATGTGTAGATTTGCCAGGGATCAGGCCCTTTAGTGTTATTTTATTACGGCAATAATTCTTAACGTTTCTGCATAACTCTGGGTAGAGAGCCAAGAGATTAACTTTTTTTTGCAGATGTATCGGGAAGTTTCAAGAATATTCAGTTTTTTATCTAGAAATTGATATAAAAATGGACCTTTGAAATCAAAACAGTTTTGTGCAAGCACTGTTCTAGTCTTTGGAAGTTGCCAAGTGTTGCGACGGTCGGACTTACTCTTAGTACGCACCAACTTGTTTAAAGCAGTTTTGTGAAAACGCAGAGTTACGGCGAGGATATAGAGTTGACGAACAGGAAGATAATTGGTGTCTTCGTACAATTTATCAGATGGATATCTGTATGGCTTCTTATAGCTGACTTTCAATAGAGCTCTCTGGGCTCTCTCTATTTTCATCAAACGAAATTCCGCTGCAGATCCCCAACAAACTATACAATAGTTAATTATTGATTGGCATAGTGATGTGTAGACTACTCTCACTACTCTCAGTGTTTTTGGGTCGGCAATGGAGCTGAGCTTTTTGAAGATGTGTAGCATTTTTCGAAGCCGTCCACGCAAAGCAGTAATGTGATTGTCAAAGGAGAGCTTATGATCAATCATGACACCCAGATATTTTACACAGTGGACTGCTTCAAGTTCAGGGCAACCACATTTTGAGTTGCTGTAAGATTCACAATAGTGGAGTTTCAGTGAGAAAGGCTTCGGTCGCGACTTGTTAGTTATCCGGAATGCCATATATTTAGTTTTGCTGGCATTTAGTGTGAGCAAATTATTTTGTAGCCAGCTCGCCACCTGTGCAAGACCGTGGTGTGCTAAGTGAATAACCTCATCCCAACTATTTCCGTGAAAAAGTATGGCAGTATCGTCTGCGAAAGTGTAGATGTTCGCTTTATCCAATTTTAACTGGCAAAGGTCGTTGATGTACGCCAAAAATAGCGTCGGTCCGAGCACACTTCCCTGCGGAATGCCACAGGTTAGGGACGAGTAGTTGCTGTGCTTGTTTGAGATACGGACTCGTTGCTTTCTGTCACATAAATACGATTTAAACCAGTCTAGTGAAATTCCACGAACTCCAAGAAGCTCCAGTTTCCTCAGTAAGATAGGCCAAGACACTGTATCAAATGCCTTGGCCAAATCTAAGAATATTCCTATGCACTTCTTCTTGGAGTCTAGGTTTGCCGTGACCTGATTTACTAAGGCTAGCACCGCATCTTCAGTTGATTTGCTGTTTCTAAATCCGAATTGATTTTCTGATAAAATGTTGTTCTTTTCTAGAAAGCTTAGAAAGCGCTTATTTATCACCTTTTCTAATATTTTTGATAGAGACGGTAACAAAAAAATTGGACGGTAGTTAGAGACCATCTGTGTAGAGCCAGCTTTATAGATTAGACAAACGTCAGCAATTTTAAGGCACTTTGGTACGTAGCCTTTGATCATACTCAAGTTGCAGAGGTGAGCTATGGGAGACGCCAGAATATGGCTAGCTCGTTTTAGCACTACGTTGGTGATTTGGTCGCATCCCGGAGCTGATGATGATTTCAGGTTTGAGATAATTTTTGAGATTTCGAATATATCAGTGGGAGCCAGAAATAGTGAATTTGGTGGTGAAATATCAACAGAGATAGAGTCTACTAATTGTTGTTCAGTTTTGTCTATTTTTGAAAGAATGTTTTTTGCAAGATCATCACCGATAGATGAGAAGAAGCTATTTATTTGGTTTAGTGACTCTATTTCAGTTCTTTCCACTTTAAGAAGATCATCTGAACCGGATCTCGAAACTTTAATATTACACATATCTTTTACTGTAGTCCACAACTTTTTTGTATTATTTCTATGAGTATTTAGTAAGTTAGATTCGTTTTTCTGGCTATTGAGTAACCTATGGTAGAGATTGCGATAGTTTTTATACTTAAGCTGAAGAATCGGATCATCGGGATGTGATTTTGCTTCTCTATGAAGAGCGTCTTTACGTCTAGCACTTTTCAATAAGGTCTTTGTCATCCAAGGTTGAATTATAGCTTCATTACTTCGAACTTTATTCTGAGTAGTACTGTTTCGAATTGCATGTCCAATCTTGTCAGTTAAGAATTGAGCGGTAGATCGATGTAGATCTAGATCTACATCGGTTTCACTATAAAAGCTGTCCCAGTTAACACCACTCAAAGCAGCAACTACTTCATCATAGTTGATGTTTATGGTGAATTTAGACTTTGCCGACTTTTTTACAGGATTTGTATCTATTCCAGTAATTACAGTGGCATGATCGGTGGTGTCAGAATCGCTTATTACAACACGTGCTGTTTTCTTCGTTCGTATCAAGGAATGGTCCAAACAATTGTTCTCTCGCGTAGACATGTTATGTCCCGGAATAAATCCATAATGAGCTGTAAGATCCAAATAGTCAGGGGCTCTTCTGTCAGTGGAAGTGGCCTTAATGTCAATATTAATGTCACCTGTTATCAAAATAGAGTCACTTGAGATAGAGGTTATGGTATTCTCGAGAGATATTAGAAAGTCAGTTATATTTACGGTTGCAGGGCTGCGATATAGCGCAATTATCGATAATTTATTGTCTAATTTAAGTATAAGACAATTTGCGTCATGAAATTGTGGCTCAGATACTTCAACATTAATTCCGTGTTTAGTAAAAATAACCAAGCCATCGTTTTGATTACGCAGAATTGTGGAGTAATGACAAGTGTAATTTGGCAAGTTAATTCCTTGGAAGTCGTCCTTTATCCACGTTTCCGATAAAATTATTATGTCCGGAAGAAATTCAAGTCTTGCCAGGTATACCAGAAATTTGTCGAAGTTTGCCCTTACACTTCTTATATTTTGTGATAATACGGTTATTTGTTGATTAAGGTCACCCAGTGCATCCTTACACTGTTCTGCGAAACTAACTCTAAAACTGTCGAATATAGAAGTGTTGTCAATGTTATCCAGTAAATTCATTTTATCCATTGTTAGTTATGTAATTACTAGTGCAACAAAATTACACAGGAACTCTTGTGTTTTTTAAACTTAACACTAATAATAATTATGAGATAGCATTGACAACAAAGATTCAACAAACAGTTTTCGGGGTGGAGTTTAGTTTTGTCATTTAGTAATGGTGAGTTTATTCTTGTTTTACGAATGATGAAAGCGTTATCGCGATCTACGCGCGCCAGAAAGAGAAGTGAAAGGGCAGAGTGCAACAGGTAATAAGCGGTCGGGGTGGCGCGCGCGCCGGTGCGGACGGTCTGAGTTGCTATTTCTCCAGTTACTGGATAGGCAGCACTGCAGGCGCATGTGCCCACCTTTCCGTTACAATAAGTTTAGTATGCACTGCGAGTATGAATATTGCCATAGTAAGTGTAGAGCTTATAGAGTAGCCGCAGAGCTAAAATCGTAGCTTTTACATTGACGGCGTAATGTAAAATTTGTAGCGTAGGTGTAGCAAGCAAAGTGTAGCTGTAGCGTGAAAAGCGTAGCTGAAGCTTGCATAGAGTATTTTTAGCATTCATAGCGTAGCAGTAGCGTATATACCAGAGCTGTAGCGTTCATAGCGTAGTTGTAGCGTTCATAGCGTAGCTGTAGCATACAAAACGTAGCTGTAACGAGCAAACTGTAGCCGCAGTGTGCAAAGCATAGCTGTAGCAAGAAAAACGTAGCTGTAGCGTACAAAGCGTAGCTATAGCGTGCAAAAAGTAGCTAAAGCGTAGCTATAACGCTCATCAATCAACCTACTGGTGTGTTACAATATGCTACGGCTGCTTCTGTGCCTATAGTGTAACGGCTGTTTATATATGCTCTCGACAAAACTACAGTGCTCATAGTTTAATTTTTATTTTTATAACAACAAACAATCGTTCACAATTATTTGCTATAACAGTATTTAAAGTACTTAAATAACGACATTTGTAGATTATTCATTTATTTTATAGTTAAAACACATATCGTTTCTATATTGCTTTTACTGTATAGGTATTACACATACCTATCGTTACTAAATTAGTCATCATAGCTAGTGTCACCAAG
Organism: Hypomecis punctinalis; assembly: GCA_949316475.1. Lineage (NCBI taxonomy): Eukaryota > Metazoa > Arthropoda > Insecta > Lepidoptera > Geometridae > Hypomecis > Hypomecis punctinalis. The sequence goes on along the minus strand of OX438814.1, from coordinate 14,742,796 downwards.
CAATAGCCAGCACATTCCTTGTCGCAGCATATCTGGAATAGCGTCCGTCTCGGAGCTCGCCCGGCACGCGCCGCCGCCTGCTGCTCCGGCATCCTGGTGACGTCATTATTATACACCATCTTAATAGTAGATTACTATAGTAATCAAAATATTCCCACGTGCTTAGGAAATACCTACACACGGAGGCTCTCTAAAAGATCTTATCAAGAATGAGGAAATCCGCAGATAAATTTAAATTACCGACATAGATTACAGACAGTGATTAGTAAGTTGAAATGGCAGTGGCCAGGGCACATAGTTCATAGGACAGATGGCCCACGAGTCTAAAGTTCTCGAATCGAGATCACTTACTAGCAAGGAGGACGTAAAAAACCATACGAGACACTCATGTTCAGCAGTGGATATCTTACGGTAGTGATGATGATAATGAGTAGGTACATATCTACTGTATGATCAAGGTTCAGAATCTAGAAGCTGTTTCTCTAAATGACGGAGATATTCTAGAATATCACTTTACTTCTTACGACCAACTTTTATTGTGAGACCAACCCTGATACAGAACAAAATTTCTGCTACAGCAGATTGTTTTTTCTCGCGACATCATATACCTATAGTAAGGAAGAGCCGAGCTTAGAGATAGTCCATAGTAAAATTTAATTCATAAATAGAATAAGATATATGTATATGATATAGATATTTTATATTGCGATAAACATCCAGTATCTACGACAAAAAAATGAGCGTTATAAAATGGTTTTGTACATAAACTTGAATTGAACAAAATGAAAATTGAGCAGATGTGTTGTTACATTTGTAACAAGTTGATTAAAATAATATAGAATACATGTCAAAAGCACGTGTTACAAATTATTATTAATAGATACGAATATTTTATCAAACAAAAAATAATCGGAACAAAAGAAAACAAAGCTCATTTTAATAACATCAAACACTGCCCAGCCACGTGAAAAGTCTCCGGAAATATAACACTGCATTATTTTTATCCTGCGATTTTCCGAACTAAACTGAACCTTATACTTTTCTATTAGGGGATGTTTTTGTCTGGTGCAAGTCTAGTGGAAAGTTCTAGGCTATATTGGCGTGATCACCGGGTTGACACGCGGGACAGCGCCGGCCGAAGTTCGCCGACGCCTGTCTGCCCCAAGACATACGGACTCACGTATTGTCGGTTATTTGTAAAATCTATTTTGTAAAACAGTTACGTTGAAAGTATCGCGTGGATCCGTCGTAGACTCGTAGCTTCTACGACGTAGCAGACGGTATAGTTGAAGAGATGATCAAAATTACTTAAATTCGGCACGAAAAAAACGTAATCAAACTTTCTGTATGAAAAACGTATGACAAGATACGTTATTTGAGCGATTACATTTAAAACATCTTCGATGTCCTATTTTTAACAAAATAATGGCAAGATTGTACTGTACCAGCCTTTTTAATAGTCCACTGCAAGACGTCGGCCTACCCACGAAGGGTGATGTCAAGATTATTGTTAGTAGAAATACTTCATTTTGGCAGTAAACATAAATCATTATTTTTCACAGAGCTATGTTTTATTTTTAATACGTTATTTTGTACTTAGCAATCTACATACTAAATAGCTCAAGTTTTTTGGCACATAAAAATATGAGGATTAAAAAAAACAAAATGGTCAATTATAATTTTTTTAAGCTTCGACGTTACGCTACTGATACCTATGTCTAAGGACATTTACCTACACTACCAACTTGTCACTTGTCATTTTTATACCTGCACTCAGTCATCCACTGTAATAATCCACTGCAGGACGTAGTCCTACCTACGAAGTGTGATTGAGCCATATCCACCACGCTGGTCCAGTGCGGCTTGGTTGATTTGCCATCGAATTTCATCTACGGACATAATTATGCAGGTTTTCTCACGATGTTTTCCTTCACCGAAGCCAAAGTGTAAAATTCCGTACATAAGTTCCAAAGAAACTTATTGGTAAGGGACCGGAATTAAAACTCACGACCTCATGGTTGTTGGGCGGGTGTCACTACCACTAGACCACCACGGCTTTATATATCTACATCGATATAATAATGACAATGCAATTTCGGTTTTCGTAACATCGCTTATTTTCTACATGTAAACAACACCTCAATAATGATACGTCTGTTATCGACAGGTGATATACAAATATGCCAGTTGTGTAGAATTCCAAGCACGTGCGTCCCCCACTCGTCCTGCGCACCCTATCATTGTCGGAACATACTGATAATAGGTACCTACTTGTTTGATATGTGGAAACTATTTTGCACTTTGGATATAAATGTTGACGCATTGAAGAGTTTTTTCTAGTTCTGTGTTAATTTTGGAAATTTAGGTGATATTTCCTAAATTGATCTTTGCCAAAGTTAAGCAGCGTTCAGCACGGTCTGTCTTTGGAGACCGAGGGTGGCAATTATAACTGAGCGCTAGGGTGGCTCAGATGACACGTTAAATTGTAGGCTCCGGTTACATTAACCATTTAGCCATGTCAGAGGCCTTCAGGCGGCTTAAAAACTCTGACACCAAAACTATAGCTACCTGGCCTACCAACGAACTGTACTTACTTACTTAATGTAGAGATACCTTAGTTATAATGTTGTTTTTAAACTTTCGCGATTTGAACACATTATTATTATATACTACGGGACTAATCGCGCACTAAAATTACGAGATAAATAAATACCTCCTCATCCCGACGTTTCGCATTTGCATCCGTCGACCGTCGTGACCACGGTCGATGCAACTCGGCCGAAACGTCGGGATGAGGAGGTATTTATTGATCTCGTAATTTTAATGCGCGATTATTCCCGTAGTATATAATAATAACCTTAGTTATAAGTTTTTATTTTATGAATCTGTGTGAGTATATTTGCCTTTAAATGGATATTGATTTCTTTTTAAAAATCATACTAAAATTATAAACCCGAAAAGTTTGTTGGTTTGTTCCTCTTTCACGCAGCAACGGAGCAATGGATTGACTTAATTTTTGTCATGGATATAGTTAAAAGCCCGGAAAGTGACAAAGGCTACTTTTTATCCCGAAAAAATAAAAGGTTCCTCAAAAGTCAAATTCTACGCAGGCGGAGCCGCGGGCAAAAAAGCTAGTAACTTAATAAAAGTACCTACTTCTAGATGAAAAGCTCAAAATGGACGTTGAATTTTAAATAGCTACCTACCTATCACAAAAGCTAAAATGCGCAAGATTATCTTTACGCTTGTATACATGTATTTTGGGCAAATTTTTCCTGTAGAGCACCAACAGTTTAATAGTCTACTACTGGACTTGGGCCTAATCACGAAGGGCAATGGGACCATATTCACCACTCTGGCCCAGTTTGGTGGATTCATACTCGTACATATGCTTTAGGGTTCTATAAATTTTAATGAATCTTTCTTCTAACATTATGGATACAAATTGAAACCCATCTGTGACACCCATCCGTACCATGTTAAAAATTTGAAAGCGAGTTTGTTGGTCAGTGTTGCTTACTCGTACATGCAATCAATCGAGATTATTTTTTGCAGCTTTTAATATAACGCGCGAGTGAAGTCGCGGAAAAAGCCAGTTTGAAATTATCTAATTAAACTGAACTACAAGTGCCTCAAGTGCTCAGCGCCTGCAAGTTATATAAGCCGTGGTGGTCTAGTAGTAATGAAACCCACCCTACAATCATGAGGTCTTGGGTTCAAATCCCGTACCAATGAATTACTCGGAATTTATGTACATGTTTTCCCACCACTGGCTTTTCGGTGAAGGAAAACATCGTGAGGCAACCTGTATATATCCAAGGAAGAAATTCCAAGGTGTATGTGAATCCAACAAACCGCACTGGGCCAGCGTGGTGGATATGGCCCAATCACCCTTCGTGGGTAGGCCTACGTCCTGCAGTGGACTATTAAAAAGGCTGGTACAGTACAAGTGCCTCTACATATGCGGCTTGCATCAAATGTGTACCTGAGACATTAATCGGTTCAAAGTCTAGGTTTGCCTGTTTTATAAATAAGTATTACATATCCGATATAGTTAATACCAGTGCTGCCAGTTACCATGGCTTGACACCAGTAATTACACCTGACAACCCTTAATGCCTGTTAATGCTGTGTAAATAGGGCATTAATTAGTTCAGCAAAGTCGTTTGTCTGACTTTAACGGTAATGTACGTAAGTATTTGGCCAAACAAGTTAATGCAGATACATATTACAGTTTGATGCATTACTGTACATTATGTTGGTTAAGGCAAGGATGTCCGAAACATTTTGCTCGTCCTTCCTTTCCATATATATTTCGTTATTCATGTACCGCTCTCCTTTTCAAGAAAAAAAAAATCTAAATTTCTCGATTTACTACACACAGTTATTTTATTTTTGACCGACGAACCACCGGAGGAGGTATACAATTCGGCGCGTATACCTATATATATATATATATATTTTTAACCACGCATAACTTTTTTCATAGTGGTCCGATTTCAATAATTATTTTTTTGGAAAGAGTATACTTCTAAATTGGTTCCATTTAAATTTTATCAAAATCGACTTTTTGATAAATCAACAATAATGTAAAAAATGCTACATCAATCCGTGCGAAATATTCGCGAATTCTGTACACGGGTGAAGTCGGTCATGCTAATTTTTGCAAAAAATAATCTTGTTTATCAAAAAATCATGATCTATTATGTTCTTTTTATAGTATTTAAAAAGTTCTCAAACGTTTCATTTGTAGTAAAATTCCCTTTAATTTAAGTTAATCGACTAAGGTAAGCAAAGTAGGTTGAAAACTACCTGGATCATCTCGTCATAGAGAACCAGGCAGTTTCTCTAAACCTACTTATCTAGGTATGACACAAATCCTTAAGTAGGTACCAAATAATTTATTGCCTCAGTGGCTCAGTGGTTAGTAAGTAACCCTGACTTCTGGATCAAAGAGGTGTGGGTTCGATCTCCTCCCAGGGCAACCATTTATGTGATGAACTTAGGTGATTGCTCTGTGTCTGGGTGTTATGTAGGTACTATCTATTTATGTATGTATTTAAAAATATGTGTATGTAGTATATCAGTCTCTGGCAGCCATATCACAAGCTTCGCTTAGTTTGGCGGCAGAGACCGTGTGTAAGATGTCCCCTAATATTTATTATTTATTTATTATTATGTGACTTCAGGTTTATCATTATCAGAAAACATAAGTTGCTTTGTTACAATAACATAGTAGAGCAACTTACTGATCTAGTATCAAAAAGTTTTCTGTCAGTAGTACCATTGATTAGTTCCATTGATGGTACTACTGACGTATGTATACTTTGCTAGTACCATCAAGGTACTAGCGACGTATAATTTATATCCTCTACGTCGCTAGTACCATAGATCAGTACCACTGATGGTACTATTCACATACCTATATGTGACTAGCACCATTAATGCCTCCAGGCCCGGAAAATAGAATTTGCAAAAAGGTCGAGTACCTACCTGTAAGGTTGCATACATCAAAACTGTGAATCAAAAAGGTCGAGTACCTACCTATAAGGTTGCATACATCAAAACTGTGAATACTAAAAAGTGGAACATATTTTAGGAGGCATTAATGGTACTAGTCACATATAAGTATGTGAATAGTACCATCAGTGGTACTGATCAATGGTACTAGCGACGTAGAGGATATTAAATATACGTCGCTAGTACCTTGATGGTATTGGCGAAGTATACATACGTCAGTAGTACCATCAATGGAACTAATCAATGGTACTACTGACAGAAAACCTATCAAAATCTTTAAACAGACAACTATGTTTCTGCTTACCCTTTACTAAAAGGGTGATTAAGATCAGCATTATGAACAATTTTTTCTATAGGGTCAACCCAAAATTCGAGAAAAAATATCAAGTTACAAGATCTTTAAACAGACAAGCATGACCCTGACTCCTATATCTACAGGTTTATCTGCTTATCTTCTACTAAGCCAAAAAGGGCTGATTATGACCAGCACTATGAATAACTTTTACTATAGTGGCCTTAATCACCTCATTTTAGCTTAGTACACCAGTTAAGAATAACCCTGTATAGACCTGCCCTCAGAAACACATTCATATCACGAAAACTAATTGCAAACCCTGGCAACATTGATTACATATTTACGTCTGTCCACTCCAACTTTCCTTCATTCCACGAGAAATTAATCCGTAACTAGTAGCAGGCTCGTTATGAACGATTCAAGAAATCCGACCGTTCAGAATTCTTGGGTAATTTCACACAAGAGCGGGCGCCCCCTGTCCGACTTATGGGAAAAACTTGTTCAATCAGCGTAAGTAGCTGTTTGCCGGCCGGACCCAGGAATCCGGTGTTGTTGGCAAATTACGACTTATTGGTGGATGCGGCAGTTCATTTTTACCGACTACCAAAAAGGAAGAGGTGCTATACCTATGTTCGTCTGTATGACATTTTTATTTTTACTTAACAATTTGACATTTTATTGCGTTTATACTACTTATACTGACTGACTGACGAAAATCTACCAAATTGGATAGATTTGGTAGGGATGTAGGATACTCGTATACATTACACATATACTCACCTACATAATATGCTATTTACATATATTTAATAATATTTAACTTCATTAATATAAACATAAAATATTACACACATAACATAATATATTTATTAATATTTTATATTATTTATACATACACACATACATACCTATACATTCCAAATTCATTTATATATTTATTTACGTAAATATAAATTCCTTCCGAACGATATTTATTTCATTCTATTTATAGAAGTTCGGAATCATTGGAAACGCGCGCACCGATCGCTATTGCCTAGTGCCACAGCGTAACCGCGTAGTTACTATGGCAGCCCGGCGATAGACCGGTTAGGTGCGAGCGAGCCGCGCCGACCTTGTCGCGCCCTCTGCTGGCAGTCGAGAAACGTCGGTACTGCATTGCGCTCGCGCGCCGCCCGACTTACCTTTATTTGTTTACTACGAACTTTGTAATACCACTCATCTACTCCTTCTATTATTATAATATATGTATTGTGTGTTAGACCTACGCGGAAATAAATTCGTGACATTCGTATACTTGGTGAAGTTATCATTCAACGCCGATACCTACCGCCAACTACATATCCTCACATATCCACACTGGTGACCCCTAAAGAACGCGAATATGAGTGATAGTGAGCAGGTACAGGAACCCTTGAGCGGTGAGTCCGAAAAACCATACGGTACCCCCAAATCGGACAGCGAACCAGAAAACATTACCACGCGCCGGTGCAGAAAAGTGCGCGTTTCCACTGCACCCATCCGACACGTCACCGTGAAAGTGCCTCCGTTTTCACCGGATGACCCGGAAATATGGTTCGCGCTCTTGGAAGGGCAGTTTCACAACCTTGGCATTACTGATGACGGCATAAAATTTAACAACGTCATCACACACCTGGATATGCAGCATGCTAAGGAGGTGAAAGACGTTATTATAAGCCCTCCTACGAAATATCCGTACCTTAAACTCAAGACGGAGCTCATACGGCGACTCACAGCGTCACGCGAACGCAAGGTCAAGCAGCTGCTGACCCACGAACAGCTGGGAGACCGGAAGCCTTCGCAGTTCCTGCGACACCTGCAAGATCTGGCAGGCCCTGATGTTCCCGACGAGTTCATACGATCGATCTGGTGCAATCGTCTTCCCAGCAGTATCCAGACTGTGCTGGCATCCCAGACTTCGCAGAACCTGGAAGACCTATCCAACCTGGCTGACCGCATCCTGGACATCACATCCCCGCATAGCGTCGCAGCGACGTCTTCCAGCCCCGCACACCCTCAACCATCTAGTGAAATCGCGGAGCTGAAAAACATGGTGGAGCGCCTCGCCCTGAAGCTCGACGAGCATACTCGCGCAGGATGTACGAGTAGTTCCAATAGATCCAGACCGCAGCGCCGTCGTCCTTCATCTGGCTCGAGACCCCGATCCCGTTCGAACTCCAGCTACCGACGATTTCCAGTGTGCTGGTACCACTCAATGCACGGAAGCAACGCACACAAATGCATAAAGCCATGCGACTTCCAGAAGTCGGAAAACTCCGCGGGCAGTCGCTAATGGCGGCTGACGATTGCCCTACTTCTACTGGTCGCCTCTTCGTAACGGACCGTGGCTCCAACACACAGTTCCTCGTGGACACCGGCAGTGATCTCTGCGTGTACCCTCGATCTGCACTGCGGGAGCGACGGAACAAGACCGGCTATCAGCTGTGTGCAGCAAACGGGACCAGCATCGACACTTACGGCTACGTGGAACTGTGCCTGAATTTAGGCTTAAGACGTAACTTTGCCTGGCGCTTCACAGTAGCTGACGTGACTAAAGCGATTATAGGTGTTGATTTTCTGAGCCACTTCAATTTGATTGTAGATTGCCGTAATCAGCGCTTGGTAGATAACACTACAACATTAACGTCCAGCGCTTCTAAGGCTCATACGGATGTGTTTTCGGTCAAAACTTGGTCGGGCGACACGCGATATCACGCGATTCTTAGTAATTTCCCCGAGATTACCCGCCCTTCAGGCCAACCGACGATTCCGAAACATAACACTACACATCACATTAGAACAACACCGGGTCCTCCTATATCGTGCACTCCCCGCCGACTAGCTCCTGACAAACTAAAAGTTGCTAAGCGGGAATTCGAACTCATGCTCAGTAGCGGCACAGCGCGACCTTCCGAAAGTCCATGGGCTTCCCCTTTGCACCTGGCACCTAAAAAAGATAACGGCTGGAGACCTTGCGGTGACTACCGTATGCTCAATGCACGCACCATCCCCGACCGTTACCCAATTAGGCATATCCACGACTTCGCGCACAGCATATCTGGCTGTAGGGTCTTCTCAACAATAGACCTTGTCAAGGCCTATAACCAAATTCCTGTGCACGAAGACGACATTCCAAAGACCGCCATTTCGACCCCATTTGGTCTGTATGAATTTCCATACATGACCTTTGGGTTGCGAAATGCCGGTCAGACCTTCCAGCGTTTTGTGGATGAGTTGACGAGAGGCCTCGATTTCTGCTTCTGTTATCTGGATGACTTTCTAGTCTTCTCGAAAACAGAAGAGGAACACGAAGCTCATCTCCATCAACTCTTCACACGCATGAAGGAATACGGCATTTTGCTGAATACTTCAAAATGTATTTTGGAGCCAGCGAAGTGTCCTTTCTAGGGTATCGAATCTCATCTTCTGGCACGAAACCCTTAGATTCAAAGGTCGAAGCTATTAGGAACTTCCCCCCGCCCAAGACAGTGAAAGAGCTTAGACGCTTCTTAGGGATGCTTAACTTTTACAGGCGTTTTCTGCCAAACGCAGCCAAAAGTCAAGCACCCCTACACGCATTGCTAACCGGCTCAGTCAAAGCGTCCCACCCAGTCCATCTTTCCGGCGATGCACTCTCTGCCTTTGATCATTGTAAACAGAATCTGGCTAATGCTGCATTACTGGCACACCCAGATTGCCAAGCCAAACTCGCCCTCGTAACGGACGCATCTGACCTGGCAATGGGTGCAGTACTGCAACAGCTGATCGACGGCGTATGGCAACCACTCGCATTCTTTTCGCGTAAGCTTAGCCCAGCTCAACAAAAGTACTCGCCATACGACCGTGAACTTCTAGCCATATACGATAGTATTAGGCACTTTCGTCACATGTTGGAGGCTCGACATTTTGTGGTATATACCGACCACAAGCCGCTCAGTTTCGCTTTTAGTGAACGAAAAGCAAACTGCTCTCCACGTCAATTTCGGCACCTCGATTACATCTCGCAATTCACGACTGATATACGTCACATATCTGGTAGCGACAACGTTGTCGCCGATACGCTATCCAGAATCGAGGAATTGCAGATGCCAATTGACTGGAGTTTACTGGCTACCTCACAAGCCTCTGACCCGGAATTAGCACAGCTTCTTGGTGGTGAATCTTCACTCCGCCTTGAGAAGCTAAAATTGCCAAGCTGCCAAACCGAACTGTATTGTGAGGTAAGCCTGGCTTCACCAAGACCTTTTGTGACCAAACCGTTTCGAAAACAAGTTTTCGACAGTCTTCATAACCTGAGCCACCCAGGCGCAAAAGCTTCGGCTAAATTAGTCGCTGAGCGTTTTATTTGGCCGGGGGCGCGCAAAGACTGTCACGATTGGTCACGAAAGTGCTTGGCATGCCAGCGAGCTAAAGTGAGTCGACACGTGTCATCACCATTGGGCACTTTCGACTTACCTCGCTCTCGATTCGCTTACGTCCATATAGACATAATAGGTCCGATGCCACAGTCTCAAGGCCATAAATACTGCCTTACTGCGGTTGACCGATTTACACGATGGCCGGAGGTCACGCCTATGCCAGACATGACAGCTGAAACTGTTGGCAAGGCGCTGTTATTATGGATATCCAGATTTGGATGTCCACTCGATATCGTGACCGACCGCGGTGCCCAGTTTGAATCCGCGCTTTTCCAATACCTTGGAAAAATGACTGGATTCAAACACCGCAGAACAACCGCGTACCATCCAGCGTGTAATGGCTTAGTGGAAAGATTCCACCGTCAACTTAAGGCAGCAATAATGTGCCATGCTGACAGCAACTGGGTAGACACCTTACCCTTAGTACTCCTTGGCATCAGAAGCTCATTTAAAGAGGATCTACAAGCTTCTTCGGCAGAATTGGTGTATGGCGAGACGTTACGTCTTCCGGGAGAATTTTTCCAACCTACAATCGAAGATAGTGCCGACATTTCGGACTTCGCGACTCGTCTACGCCGCTTTGCTGCGAAGCTTCAACCTCAGCCCGCTTCTCGCCACAACAAAAATAAAATCTTCATTTTCAAAGATTTGTTCAACTCGAGTCACGTCTTTCTACGCGACGATGCAGTGAGAGGTGCATTGAAACCTCCCTACACTGGCCCATACGAAGTTCTCGAGAGGGGGGATAAAGTTTTTAAAATTTTGCTCAAGGGAAAAGATGCCACTGTCTCAATTGACCGGCTCAAACCAGCCTACTTTTTGACAGACCCCGCTCCTTCCCAGACTCCTACCCCCACTACCACTACTCCATCCCCACCACATCCTCAGCCTTTACGGCAACCGGATATATCAGCACCAGTACCTATCCCAGTTCCAGTCCCAATCCCAGCTCAGGGCACAAAGAAGACGCGTTCTGGTCGTACGGTCCGTTTTCCGGATTTTTATCGACCGTAGTCACGGTCTGGAGGGGAGTGATGTAGGATACTCGTATACATTACACATATACTCACCTACATAATATGCTATTTACATATATTTAATAATATTTAACTTCATTAATATAAACATAAAATATTACACACATAACATAATATATTTATTAATATTTTATATTATTTATACATACACACATACATACCTATACATTCCAAATTCATTTATATATTTATTTACGTAAATATAAATTCCTTCCGAACGATATTTATTTCATTCTATTTATAGAAGTTCGGAATCATTGGAAACGCGCGCACCGATCGCTATTGCCTAGTGCCACAGCGTAACCGCGTAGTTACTATGGCAGCCCGGCGATAGACCGGTTAGGTGCGAGCGAGCCGCGCCGACCTTGTCGCGCCCTCTGCTGGCAGTCGAGAAACGTCGGTACTGCATTGCGCTCGCGCGCCGCCCGACTTACCTTTATTTGTTTACTACGAACTTTGTAATACCACTCATCTACTCCTTCTATTATTATAATATATGTATTGTGTGTTAGACCTACGCGGAAATAAATTCGTGACATTCGTATACTTGGTGAAGTTATCATTCAACGCCGATACCTACCGCCAACTACATATCCTCACATATCCACAGGTTTTCGTCATTCATACTACTGGCACCGTGTTGTGTTTACTTGTTTTTAATGTATGACGTAGGTACCTAATTGTAATGTAATTTAATTAATTAATGTGGATAAGTGTAAATTGATGATTTATTTATGTAAGCAATTGATTTTTTTTTGTTAAGTGTTTGTTGCATTGTGTAGATTTTTATCGATTTCTCAAAAGTGTGTCTCTGACACCCATTTGTTGAATAAATGAAATGAAATGAAATACTCGTATTTTTTTTATTTTGTTCATCGATATTTTTGTCAATTGTCAACCGATTTTAAAAACGCTTTTTTATTTTAAATGGTAGGTATACATCCGAGGTGGTCCATTTAAATTTTATCGAAATCGGCTGAGCCGTTTTTGATAAATCAACATGATCACATCGATTCGTGCAGACTAATCAAATTCTATACACCGTGGAAGTTGGTGATGCTATTTTTTGTGAAAAATAACTATACTGATTGAAAGTTATGGAAAGTAGTAGTGGTTTGAATTGGAAGTTTTTGTGTAGGGTATTACTGCCGCGGTATAACTACGTTTATAAAATATTACCTATTATATTGTGCTATCAAGTGAAAGGGTACTTCTTCGAGGTGGACCCATTTAAATTTTATAGAAATCAACAATAATGGATGCCACATCGAATCGTGTAAACTAATCGAATTCTGTACTCGGTAGACGTCGGTGTTGTGATTTTTTTCGAAAAATAATTATGTAACATTAAAAAGAAACAGTACGAAGACTGACTGAGAGTGAGTACTTAGATCAAAGCTGTCAATAATGATGATGCAAAAAAAAGTTAGGAAAACAGTCACGATGCTCTTTAGCAGCAGCAGCAGTACTTTGTTATTTTTCAAATAGATTTCTCCAAGAAATGGGTTGTGATATAATTGACAAAATGTAGCAGCCCACATTGAATGTTATTCTTTAGAGTGCTGGCATTTCGTAGCTCCGTGATACTTATTGAATTAAATGCTTGTCTGGTCGCCCGACGTAAATGGCAAAGAGGACGAAAGAATTAATATCCGTCAACTCCGATATGAAATAGCCTGAAACGAGATTATCTGGACTGTTTGTGTCTGTATTAGCAGAACAATATGACTTGGCAACTGCCGGCAGATTTAACACGAGTCTATAATATTTTAGAAAACGATTCTTGATTAGGTACACAGAATAGGCCCTATTATACAGGGCACAGAAGGAGCCTCTTCATATAAACCTAGACTTAAAAATGTGGAAAATACAATTTGTACCATAGACAACTTTTGAGTGAACTTGCCACTTGAAGGTCGCTGATCAGGTACATCGACCTTATTGTTGACATTTACACATTTGTCATAATATCTACTAAGTAATCAGAGAGTTCCAACTGATTCAGTGGTTCAGACAAAATAAAAAAATAAAGACAGAATGTTGTGAACAAACTACGCCTCGCCGTTTATAGACACAATTACACACATATACACTTACAACGAAAGTACGCCTTGGCTGATCAGTCGAACTATGGCGACGCACCATCGACGAACTCACCACATGTATAAAAAACAGGCTTCACTTGACTGTTCAACGACGTTCTCTCTTGATTTTCTCAATACCATAAACTCATACGTGTAAAGCCTAAAAAATCCGCTCCAAATGTCCAGTCTCACAAAACTCCACGACCCATACATATCCCCACATCACTTTCAAATTAAATCTTCCTATAAAAGTTGTCGACCATCCTCCGGTTCCCACGGGCCGGTACATTTCCATATACTTAGTTAACCCTTAAGTACCTAACATACGTCTCACAGACTGTCGAATCAACAATCGTCAATTTTATTTTGCTCGACTCTTATTTTGAGCTTGTCCGTTCCTGTACCTTTTCCTCACGTCCATCAGTACGTAACCGCTAGGCGACACCGATAAATTATCGGGAATTATAATTCCCGCGTTTGTCACATATGAGTAGAAAACCAATGTTGAAGATCTCACTAGACATATTCGTATGTTAGATAGTTTCTTCTTTAATATGCGAAAATGAATTAATATCAACAAAAACAATACATACAACAAAACTATTCTTATCGATTAGCAATCTAAGTTTATAAGCCTAATTCGGACGTATTTGAAATTAATAGAAATAAATTAAAAAGATCGTCATTCTAATGTGCCATTATTTTTAAAAGATAATTTAGCAAATTTATTAGTAAATAATTAAATAAAATAAAATAATTTAATAAATATCTCATTTTAATATTTCATATAACGGGAATACACTCACGTTTATTTACATAGTCATTACATAGTACGACTATAGTGCATTGCGAGATGGCTCCGCGCACTAGCACTCGTTCGCCTCAACTTAATTGAGGAAGATCGCCATGTGGGATCGAAACTATTGTCGTACTATGTAATGACTATGAAAATAAATTTGAGTGCATTCCTGTTATATAAAATATTAAAATGTGTGAAAACCACGCTCGTCCATAATAAATATCTCTCCTTGCATTTTTACAGAGATGAACTTTTAAAGTACGAAGTCTCACAGACCTATTTTAGTCACTTGTGTGACGAAACATGTGGTAGTTAAAGGTTAAGGGAAGCTGGATACAGGAGGGTCAGGATGTCTTAAGTGGCAGGGAAAGGGCTACGACGGATATTTATATTCCCAATATATCCGAGAGGTCGAAGTTAGGAACTTAGTGACAAGTTTGAGGGATCTTCGCTTATGAGTGATGTTGGGGCTCTTGAAATCGTTAGTAGTTGCCGCAGTTTGCCTGAGTTATGGGATATTTTGGGCTTTACAAATTCGAGTTGGGTAGGTTCGGTTGGTAAGCAAGAATTGTTTCTACGTTTCTAGAAGCGGTTTCAGTTGTGTCTTAGCGTAGAATCTCTTATGCTTCCAACGTGATAACCTATGTTTACTGATGTTTTTTTTGTTCTTAGTGTTTAATTGTCGAAAAAGTACCTTTATGACACTCTCGTGTTGTTATTACTAGAGGTATAGTATATCCTTATTGATAATGCATGATTCGTTCAACATATAAGCTTAAGCCAAGCTACTATAAGCCGTGGTGGTCTAGAGGTAATGACACCCGCCTTACAATCGTGAGGTCGTGGGTTCAAATCCCGGTCCCGTACCAATGATTTCTTTGGAATTTATGTACGGAATTTCACACCACTGGCTTTTCGGTGAAGTAAAATATCGTGAGGCAACCTGCATATGTCCGGAGAAGAATTTCAATGGCGTATGTGAATCCACCAACCCGCACTGGGCCAGCGTGGTGGATATGGCCCAATCACCCTTCGTGGGTAGGCCTACGTCCTGCAGTGGACTATTAAAAGGCTGATACAGTACAGTACAGTACAGTATAAGCTTAAATCACCTTTTTTATTGTTTCCCTAAAACCAAACAAAAAAATCAATACTAAATCTCACGACACAGGACCACTCTAGTGTGAGATTTAGGGTTCTACTCTGGAAGTGTAAATTTAATCTAACCTACTAACACTACTTCAGCCATCATCAAAATTTACTAACTCCGAAACCTGTAACTTTTTGAGCAAAATAAACGTTATCTTATCTATCTATCTAAGACGGTACGTAGTGAACAGACAAATGAGGCCAGTTTTTACATATGTGTGAGTGCGTCGGTATTGCGCCGCCATAGTTCGACTGACGAGCCAAGGCATAGTTTCTGTCCGTGTACATGTGTGTTTGTGTCTGTTCACTGCGAGGCATAGTTT
The DNA here is from genome assembly GCA_949316475.1 of Hypomecis punctinalis. Lineage (NCBI taxonomy): Eukaryota > Metazoa > Arthropoda > Insecta > Lepidoptera > Geometridae > Hypomecis > Hypomecis punctinalis. Next base: position 14,727,153 of record OX438814.1, on the reverse strand, counting down.
TGCCGGCCTCACTTGTTTGTTCACAACATTCTGTTTTGTATTTTTTTATTTGGTCTGGGTTGTTTCGATGATCATATGTAAAACTAAAACATTTAATTAAAATCACATCGTCACAAAGCAGAACTAATAATTACTCACAGAACACTACATTTTAAGCAATATATTTCGTAAACGTGCTACTTTTCGTGTAGATATATTTTTTTGCTATGTATTAGTTTTCGCAATCTCTGAGATCTATGTGATTCAGACGCAAACCGCGTTCGAACGTATAGCCATAACCATATTTGAACCACAGATATCTACATCGGTGCTTTCACTAAACACGGCGTGCAAGGAAAGTTGCATAATCAATAACAAATACGTTTTGCAGAACTTTTTCCTGAGTCATTCTCCCGAGTACCAGATATGATCTCACATCAATCTAGACGAATAATTACCAAAAAAAAAACTCAAGTCACCGGCACCCACTTCCACCGACAATGCGTTTTAATCTGGCCGTGTGTAGCGCCATCTATCTGACAATGCAGGCAGTGATCGAACACCGTCCCTCGGGCTCGTGTGATTGCTAAGGGAAATGGTAGGTAGCTGAAATGTTATTCGGTTTGCTGAGTTGGAGATTTTAGGCAAAGATTTGATAGGTTTTGAAGTATACAGGGTTATTATTATATACTACGGGACTAATCGTGCACTAAAATTACGAGATAAATAAATACCTCATCATCCCGACGTTTCGGCCGAGTTGCATCGACCGTGGTCACAGGTAGACTCAATCTCTCGTAATATTTCGTAATTTTAGTGCGCGATTAGTCCCGTAGTATATAATAATAATGTGTTTAAATAGCGAAAGTTTAAAAACAGTACACAGGGTTATTTCTTATCAATTACCAACCTTTTAGGGACCTATTCTGTACATTAAAACTAACAACTTTTGTTCTGCGACTTTTGTCAAAACTCGAAAAAAAATTTGATTTTCCATACAACTTGTCGATGAGAACGATATTTTTTCTATGGAACAATTTTTTTTCTTGAGATTCGAAAAAAGTTGTAGAACAGAAGTTGTTAGTTTTGATGTACAGAATAAGCCCCTAAAGGATACTTAATGATTAGAAATAACCCTGTATAATAGGTAGGTACTTCGTATAATTAATTACTTTTCATTATTTTTATCATTCTTGTATTCTATAAAGATCATGACAACAATATTTTTTTGTTGACAGATCATTGGCCAATTGACAAGTTTTCATATTTCACAAGGCTATGAAATTCCAAAACCATTTCGAGATATTGGGATGCTGATCATTGTGTTTATTTTTCTAAAATTTTTAGTGCAGTAACTGCTAAGATATTAGATAAAAACTCTCACCCAAGCCGTTTCGGGATTTATACTAAAAGTGCAGTTGCCAATGATAAAAAAAATACTAGCAATATAAAATGACAGTTAACACTGACAGTGTTGACACATAAAATGTAATTTAAAAATAAAATGTCAGTGTCATTTTCAAATTACTTATTTTGCTTTAGCCCGAGAGGTAAACGCAAAAAATACAAATACTTTCCAAAAGCTGAATTATTGGTACATAGTTATCAAAATGATGTACATCAATACCCTGGAGTCAGTCAGCTGGGTTCCCTAGCATTTGGTGGAAGAATCCGTTTGAATTTTAAAAGTATCTTGGAACTAGTACTACTTATTCTTCTTCTTTTAAGTGGTGCTAATTTAAAGCCTGTATGGCAGCCCTGTTACATATTTCAGGTGATTGGCAGTTGTTAAACATTTTTTATATTTTTCTTCCCATGGTATACATGGTATAAGTTTTAATATGGATAATCACAACAATACGAATACGTGTAAATTTGTTAGTTTTAACTGTAAAAATTTTAAAACTTCTATAGATGATGTAAGAAAATTGTGTAGTTCTGCCAGCTTAGTGTGTCTTCAGGAGACATGGCTATTTGATTATGATATTCCAATATTAGGTACAGTTTGTCCTGATTTTGAACATGTTGGTAAAAGCTCAATTGACAGCAGTGAACTCTTGATTGGAAGACCATATGGGGGCGTTGCTATTCTGTGGAAAAGGGGCTTCTTTGATAGTATATCTGTAGTTGAATGTAGTAGTTCGAGATTAATAGCTGTCAGAGCATCCATAGGTAGTCATTCTATTCTTGTCTTCTGTGTTTACATGCCTGTACTGTCGCGACATAACTTGCCTATTTTCACAGAGGTTCTAAGTGAAATAAATGCAATTGTGGAGGGGAGTAATACCCAAACCGTATACGTTTTTGGAGACATGAACGCGCAACCTGGAAAACTGTTCTATACTGAACTTAGTAACTTCTGTGAGGATAGGTCTTGGTTATGCGCAGACGTGGAATTTATGGGAATAGACTCAAACTCGTGTACATACTTCGATATGTTTCATGGAACGGGGAGTTGGTTGGATCATTGCGTTGTCTCGCAATCAGCATGGCGTACTGTTGTCAATGTGGGGATAGATGATGATGTTTTTGTATCCGATCATCTCCCTATATTTGTAGAATGTAACCTAGGAGAACTTAGCCCTGTCCTTAGGCCTCCGGAAATACCTCGTAGCGCTGTAATCTGGGGGGAACGTGATGAATCTCAAACACGCAAATACCATGAACTTTGTAACGAAGGGTTGCGTAACATTGACTTCCCTCCTGAATTCACAACTTGCAGTTTTGGTATGTGTAATCTATCAGAACATAAGACAGTTTTAGACAAATTATACAAGGACATAATTAAGGTGATTAGCGATGCGGCCGTTCAGACCAAAAACGTAACAATCAATTGTTATAGAAAAGGGAAAATTTGCGGCTGGAATCAGCATGTTCAAGACTCGCATCGGGTTGCCAGGGCTAACTATGAGGAATGGATCAGTCTCGGTCGACCAAGGTCTGGCTCTGCGTATGACGAAATGTGCAAGTCGCGTAAAATCTTCAAAAGTAAGCTAAAGTGGTGTCAAAAACACCAAGAGCAAATAAAAATGGACATCATCGCGAAGCAAAGAGCAGAAAAAGACTTTGGTAGATTTTGGAAATCCACTAGTAAGCTTAATGTTAGGCCTGGTCTCCCAGCGAGTATTGGTGGAAGAAGTGACCCGAATGAGATAGCCAACATGTTTAAGACTCATTTCAAAGTGCAGTCTCCATTGGGTCCTTCCACCACCACGCTCGGTGATGCGCCTGTCGTGCAGGGAGATGAGCCTCTGCTTAACTTTTCTGCAAAGCAAATAAAAAAGGTGATAAGTAGTATGCGTAGAGGTAAGTCTCCCGGTCACGATGGGATCACCATCGAACATTTTAAATGTGCCGGGGTGCACTTGCCGAGGGTTCTGTCTATGTTCTTCAATATGTGCATTAGTCACTCCTACTTGCCTGAAGACTTGATGAAGACCACCGTGGTGCCCATAGTGAAGAACAGGACAGGAGATATCTCGGACATGAGCAACTATCGCCCGATTTCCTTGGCAACTACAGTAGCTAAGGTGTTGGATAGTGTGCTTGATCAGAGTTTGGATAAATATGTACAATTACATGACGCACAGTTCGGTTTTCGACCCGGACTCTCCACGGAAAGCGCAATCCTGGCTCTCAAGCATACTGTCCAATATTATACGGAGCGGAAAACGCCGGTTTTTGCCTGTTTTCTTGATCTTTCCAAGGCCTTCGATCTCGTTGCATATGATGTGCTTTGGAGAGAGATGGAGAGCAGGGGAATCCCGGCTGAGCTGCTGGATATTTCATTATTGGTATAGTCGCCAGACCAATCACGTTAAGTGGGCGAATAGTGTTTCGGACTCGTATGGATTGGAATGCGGGGTAAGACAGGGAGGGCTGTCCTCTCCGAGAATCTTCAATCTCTACGTGAACGGTCTCATAGCCGGGCTCAGCAGCATGCGTGTCGGGTGTCGCGTCGGGGGTGTCTGTGTAAACAACATCAGTTACGCTGACGACATGGTCTTGCTGGGCCCGACTGTGAAGTCCATCCGAGATATGCTCAATGTTTGTGAGAACTACGCCGCATCGCATGGTCTCATCTATAATGTCAAAAAAAGTGAGTTCATGGTCTTTAGGGCTGCCGGCAAGTGTCCTGAAACTTTCCCTCCTATTACCCTCAATGGCATTAGCATAAATCGAGTAACTCGGTTTAAATACCTCGGACACATACTTGTCGACGACCTTAAGGACGATGACGACGTGGAAAGGGAGCGCAGGGCGCTGGCGGCTCGAGGGAACATGTTGGCCCGCAGATTTGCTCGTTGTTCTGATCAGGTCAAAATCACGCTATTCAAAGCGTACTGTCAGGGGTTGTACACGGGTGGACTGTGGTTCCGGTGCTCCCAAAAGTCAAAGGATACCCTGCGCATCCAATATAATAATGTATTCAGGATGATGTTGAAACTCCCTCGATTCTGTGGAGCCTCTAACATGTTCGCGCAAAACCACGTTGATGGCTTCCACGCCCTCGTTAGGAAGAAGGTGGCATCACTAGTGAGGAGGCTACGGGGGAGTGACAACACCATCCTGAAAGCGATAGCGGACGACCCGCATGCTCTTATACTGAGGCATCTCGTGCGGACCATGATTCCGCAGGGGATGCCTCCAAAGTATATGACCAAATAAATATTAACTAACCCTAGTTTATAAGCATAAGCATAAGTTACTAACAAAATATGGATTCGAGTTGTCCGAAATAAATAAATTTTGAATTTGAAATTTTGAATATACCGCGGTACATAGTGGACTTTTTGCGCTGACCTCCTGGCCTATTTGTTGTGAATTGTGACGGATTGATTGGCATTGACAGTGACAGCAACGCTAGCACCTATTTTTTTCTAATGTGGCTTCAGTAAAATTGTTTATGAGTCCTAAATTTTGCAGTTACGTCCTTTTAGAATAAGCTACTTTTCAAAACCTAATTTTACAGAAAATATAAGTCAAATCAAAAAAATAAAAAATACGTATGTGTTATTTTGCAATATTCTTTCAGATAATAAATAAATATAACTATGTTAAAAATTTGAAATGTTGTCAATTTGAATTTTATACTTTCACTTTTCACTTTCCTACTTTAAAACATAGTTTTACTATCAAATGGCGATAGTCTCATATCTACCACGTACCTAGGGCTGATTGCGGTTTGATGGCGTCACCATATATCTTCTCCATTTATTTTATTTTAATATGCGGGTTTCTTTAGGTATGTCGCGGTGGAAAAGACATTGGAAAACATTCGTACTTGATCCTGAAAACTCTTTATTACCGAACCGTTATTCGAATTAGGTACTTACTTAACGATTCGATTCTTAAGGGATCGTTTTCTCACTAGTGTTCTATGGCTTTACATTAAAATAACTCATGTAAAAGCCATTGAAGCATCCGGCTTTCCTCTCCAGCCCCATTTTGTCCGGTTCTGTCCGGGTAGGATATTTGCCCACCGGTCTCTCCGAGTGTTTGCTCAGTGCAACACTCATTTACGAAGTTAGACGTCCGCCGAGCCCGCTCCTGTCTCATTTGGATAATGCTAAGTAAATACTGGGATTTCCTGTGTAAATACGCTGGTATTTTTAAGTCGTGTAAGCTATAAAATTCCAAATGCCGACTGTAGTTGCTACAGACTATTTCTGACTCTTCTCCATCATTAGCTTCATTTAAGAGAGTAGGTGTGTTTTGCCTTCTTCCGTGATAGATTTCTTATTTTTTAAATTATATTAGACTTAAATGTATCTCAGTACCCTTGACCGTTCTCATGATATTGTAGATAACTAACTGACCGTCCCTAAACATTTTTCACTTATCTAAGTACCTAAGCACTTATGTAAATTAGTATAGCTAAGAGTGCAAAAATTAATAAAAAAACATGGGTTTTTGACTCTATTGAAGGATGCTGGTCGCTTCTATACTCTATAAAATTTAACTTGATCTCTGCGACAGCTGTCAGAAAAATCACGCCTATGAAGTCCTGAATTTCTTAATAGTACATACAGTACCTGTCAATGTCATACTTTATGGGCATGTCGATTAGTGATGGGCGACGAATGATCGTGACCACAGAGTTTTAGATAGAGTTTTGATTAAAATATCGATAGTTTATACTGACGATATTTTAAATAAAACTTGATTTATCAGTAATTTTACTGTTTATTTTAATATCATAACATTTTTACATGTGTAATTAAATTAAACCCAATTATATGTTACATTAGCATCGATAATAGTGAAAAACGTCGATAAATACTATCGTTACATTATTATGAGTATATAACTAATATCATAACATTATTTACATGTGTACATACTTGATCTTAAATAATAGTAAGTAAATAAAATCCAATTTCTCACCTTCAACTACTCATTCGATTTCATTACAACATTGTTTGAAAATCGATTTTTTTCCACCACTATCCCAACTCTAAAAATGTCAATCTTCTACTGTCGCAGAGATCAAGTTAAACTTTATAGAGTACTAGTTTTTACCCGCGGCTTCGCCCGCATACGCAATATATCATTATAATTTATAGCCTATGTGTTATTCTGATATATAAGCTATATTATTGCAAAGTTACATCTCAATCCGTTCAGTAGTTTTTGCGTGAAAGAGTAACAAACATCCATACATCCATCCATCCATCCATCCACCCATCCATCCATCCATCCATCCATCCATCCTCACAAACTTTCGCGTTTATAATATTAGTAGGATAATCGGTTTTTTCGAAAATATACAGAATATTATAGACTCTTTGCTGTCTATATTCACCAGTGGATATGTTACAACTGAACTGCGATAGTTGTCATTGATAGGTAAATAAATAATTAACAAACTTATTGCTCATAGCCTACTTATTTATCTTATTCGACTGGGTAAAAGCCATTCAATCAAAATCTTTCTTTCTCGTCTCAAGGCTGAATTATAGAATATTTGCATCTCCGCACTATTTCCTAGAGTTTCATTTAAGTTAGAAGGAATCTGGTACATATTGGCTTGGTTGCTCCATGTTACTTTAGCAATAAACAATTTACAGTAGTCGTTAGGGAAAATATGTGTTGCACGGGTTTTGAAATTTGTAAGAAGACGTCATAATTTTAACTGTTACCGAAACCGCCCAAGCTTCACTGGCTAATGTTATTGTTAAAGTTTATTTTAACAGTCAGAAGCGTACAAGCCTGATAACTTTAACTATTCCAAAGAATACGCTGGTGCGACACATTTCGCAGTCACTGTTTAAGTCAGCGTTACTGTTATTGTTGAATTTGACAATAATCTTAACTATAACTACCAATATGGTACATATAATTACAATGTATTATTCAATAGCAAAAACAAATAAACAGTTATTTCCATACAAAAACACAGCGATCGGTTGGCGCGGCGCCGCCGACACCGCGTCCGCGGCACTAAAATTTCACGCAACATAAAGTAAAAACACACCCTACGCATTACCACTGTTATGTCAAGATCCAGCCTAAATAGAGCCCTAATATCCAAGCCAAAACATGCTAAAATAGGTCAGCTTATGCCAGTTGTGAAACACATCTTGTTACGTTTGCAGGATATAGTCAAAGTTCTCCGGATGGGATAGCTATGAAAAGTTAAACTATAACATTGTACGCACGCTCTCCATTGTCATGTGCACTTCCCTTTACAAACGATCACTTATTTTAATTGGGACCTTTCTAATCTAATTGTAATGATCAAAACTATTTGGTAAAATGAATCAGCGAAGCGTTGAAGGATAATTAATTATTGCGTCCATTTTTCATTTTCGCATAAAGAGGTCTTTGCTCTCTTTCGATGTTTTTCTTTGCATAGTGAAACGCGTTTGGTACTTAAAGTTGTTATAATGTTTTCTACATTGATAGTGTTACGATATTTTATTATTTTCTATTTCATTTTATTTGTCTATAGATTTAAGTTAACTCATACGCATGGTATATAACATGTATACCCAACTCATTTAAACGCTTACAAATAACCCAAAAGTGACGAGCCAGATAATAAATGTAGATATGTATATAAAAACTGGAACGCGGAATAGTTATAAAATAAACTTGAATAATTTATATTATACTGTACTAGTTATAAGTATCAGATATAAATATTTACGTAAAAAAAAATGAAAAAATATCAGAAAAAAGGAAAAAAAATCGAATAAAAATTTGTAGAGATATTGTATGCTAGGTATAATAATTAGTAGTGGTAATAACAGTAACTGTTTAACTTTAGGCTTAGTGCTTAAAAATTTAATTTGATTAGTTTACTAACGTAAGTTATTATTTCTTGTAACATATTATTTGTAACTATTCTACTGTGTAACATATGTATAATTATATATGCATGTCATATTTATGCTCACACAAAACTGCATGAGGCAATCAAATTGGCCGTTCATTAATAAAATAGAAAACTGCGTAAGCAAATATCCAGCTTGACAATGTCTCCGATTTATGTCGGAGGAAGTACAAGAGGAACAACAAAAAAAAAAAAACTCATAACTGGTGTACCCTTGATGATTTTCCAATTGGTGACTCTAGTATATATAGCATTTTTGTAACTTGAGCGCTACTTTGGCCTGGATAAAATGTTACAATAAAATATATTTTTAGTGTTTTTTTTTTTATTTTGAACAATCAGTATTTATTTTGGTATATTTGCGTGATGCTTACGGAGTATATAAATATATTTTTTTTAATTGCACCACCGGCTTCAATCGTGTACAAAATTCGAATAATTCGCTCAAATAAATTTATACAAGTATTACATTATTATTGATTTTTCAAAAACGGCTTAGCCAATATCGATAATATTTAAATGATTTGTCGGGAGTATACACCATAAACAAAGCTAATAAATACATAACTTTAAAACCATTGAGAAAAAATCTCCTCAATGTTTAAAACTAATAAAGATTTTTTAATCGGTTCACTTTTGGCGAAATTCGATGTACATACACAAATAATTACGTACAGACGAACATATAACCTCGGCTTTTTTGAAATCGGCTAGTATATAAACATAGAGAGAAATAAGATAATATAATAGAATAAGATAGAATAAATAAGAATAGATAAGATAATAGAGATAAATAAACATAGAGAAAGTAGCGCAAGCATCAAGACAAGTCGGTCGCCATACTTAATCTCGCTGAATTTTAATGTTTGCCCTCGTTAGCCTGTAATAAGCCGGGAGTTGTATCAGACAAATATTGGTATTGGAGCTCCTCTTACATTGATTAGCGGGAACTTCTCAAGGATTTACAGGCAATGCCCTAGGCATAATCGTGGAGTCAGAGTTTTTGTGGTTGGTTGTAAGAAAAATAACGTAACCGATCATTATTTTCTTTATTAACAAACAATCCTTGACCAAATTACAATGCGTGGAATTTAGATTATTTAGTAAATAATCAAAGGCGTGGAACAATAACAAGTTGTTGAAAGTTTAGCTGTTTAAGTCTACCTCCCAAATGAAAGACCAAATTTAGAAGCAGTTTTCTCAGTTTGTGAGCGATAATTACATCCTACCCGTGAATCATAATTCCAGTCTACCCGTGACCACGGTTGATGCAACTCGGCTGAAACGTAGGGACGAGGAGGTATTTATTTATTTCGTAATTTTAATATTTCGTGCGCGATTAGTCCCTAGTATATAATAATAAGATGATTACATCTCTCTACACAACATTTACATTACGATCATTTTATTTGAAGGGGTCAGTTCTGCTCATTTCTATAAGTAAATCAAAATTAAATGTTACCTAGTTTCTAATTATAGTTTTTTTAATGTTTAATTGTTTATTTTAATAGAAATTGATGCTCATACGTGTTTCTGTAACTAATTTGTTCAAGATTAATTAGTGACTCCTCTGTGGGCTGATTGTTAAAGAAAATTAAGTTTAGCAAGCTGATCAAAACGTTAACTTTAAGTGCTCAAAAAGTGTTACAGGCCGTTCATTTCAATCAGACAGGGGTGGCCACTATCTCAACGTAATCTTGTTAATCGGCCAGCGCCAACTTCTTAAGTAGATTGGCTGGAGGATTCATGATACTCGATATATTTACCGGTCTCTCTTTCGTGGAAGATTTGGGATGAAGTCAGTTATGTGGTTGATATAGAGAACAACGCAAATAAAACACTACGTATATACAGGGTCTTAGCAATGTGTTATCAATACGTAGAGGCAAAATCCTCATAGGAATGTATGTAGGTACTAACTCAAATTCCTTTGCCAACTAATTATTGGTGACTCAATGTCAGTGTGAGGACGAGTTAGCAGTTGATTATTTTTCACGTTTTCATAAGTCCTAAAGTAATAATTATAATGATGAATTTATGAGTTCGATAAATGTTTTCTAAAGCTCAGCTTAAGTATTTAGGACATATGTTAACCTCTAACCTGAAAGATGATGCAGATATAGACGGAGGGCGTTATCTGTGAGGGCTAATATGATAGCCCGCAGGTATGTGCGTTGTTTGAGGGCCGTCAAAATTATTCTGTTCAGAGCGTTTTGTACGTCCTTCTACACGGGCAGCCTGTGGGTGGCGTATACGCAGAAGCAGTACAGCGCCCTTCGTGTTCAATACAATAATGCGTTCAGGATGCTGATGGGGCTGCCCCGGCACTGCAGCGCGTCGGGGATGTTCGCCGAGTCGTGCGTCGATTGTTTCTATACAACGATGCGGAAGCGGTGCACATCCCTGGTGCGCAGGGTCCGGGCCAGCGACAATATCATCCTGAACGTATTCGCAAACCGCTTTGACTGTCGGTACATGATCATTGTTCTATGATTCATGCACTGAAAAAAGCCAAAAAGCGAAATTAGTGTAATTTAATATTTTAATTTAATAATTGTAATCTTTAACTTTATGCTATGGTCTAATTTTTGATCGAATCAAATGTTTATTTAACTATTTATTTAAGGCGATGGTTGTCCGTTGTTTAACTTGTATATAATTATTATTATGATACATGTCTATGTCTAAATTAAATTTAAAAGCGTATTCTTTTTCATTTGCTATTTCTAACAACTCTTGCCTCCCTTTTCCTTCGACCCATCCGTTGAAAATCTGATATTTTTTTCCGACACTTACACCACCGACCCCAATTTCCGACGTCTCGGACACGTCTCGGGCGGGATAATGCGAACAAATGAGCAGACTACGGAGCCAAATTAGATTCTCACTGGCCTCCCGGTGTATAGGATCGCTGGGCTCCCCGTATAACCGAGCCTGCCGCCGACGCCGCGCCGTGCCAAGGGCGAATTTGTACCGTTTTGTACATTTGTATAATTATATATATGTCGAATCATACTTAATGGCGTCTGTTAAACGCAGAGGAGTCGTTGCGCAGTAGCAGATTTACATCTCAGCGGTGGTGTGGAGTATGGTTTTGCCACAGGGTTTTGCGCAGTTTTATGGTTAACTTCACAGATGCCATTTAATTTAATAAAAGTTAAAATATTAAAATTAAGTATACATATATTTAAAGTTATAGTTTGCCTAAGTCGTTTACCACACTCGAGCCCCAATTCACAAGCCATGAGCTTAGTTTGGGTCTCATTGAAATATCTTGTAATACCTATACTTAGAATACACACGTTTGTAAACACTTAGCCTACTAGAGTTAGTAATCTGTTTTTTTCTGCACTTTTACTTTGTGATTTAAATCTAAGCAACTAAGCTTATTTTTATTCTTAAAACCTACGTAGTATTTACGTTGTGCAAAGGTATTGCCAGTGATATAGGCAGTATGTTTGATACCTAGGTTCATAGGATTCCTATACTCGGTAGATGCCTCGAGGGCGTGAAGCTGCGGTGATTGGTTTGTGTAATAATGATCGACACAAGTGACTTGATAAATTTATTTATTTACAGGCCAACCAACAGCACAAAAATATAATAAAACTTAATTTTCCAAATACATATTAACATCCAATAACAGGCCTAATCCTATAAATTATTTATAAACAGAAAAGAAAAAACAAGTCGATTCTACCACATCTAAGTAGAAATATACAAATAAAAAAATATATACAAACTAAATAAATTACCAGCGTAAAGACAAAAGATTACAACACAACACTTAACCTAACTAATACCTAACCTAACCTAAATCCCAATGGCATCTTACTAGTTCAAACATGGATAATTTTCAAAACTGTAGCAAATTGCTCATACGAGTATATGCTCATCATATTGTCACCAATAACTTTATTTCAAATTCCTTTCTATTAATAATTCATTAAGCGCCATTTGCATTTGTCTGATATTATTTCTTCAGGTAGATTATACCACGTATTTTTTTTTTATTTATGTACTTATAATACCGTAAAGCATCGACATTGTTTTTCCATAAATATGTCTACTCCATTTATGTTACCTGGAAGAAATCGCTGTAAGCGATACCGCCGCACGTTATCCTGCTGGACTATTATTATTTTTAGTTTAAGTTTTTTCATGTACATTCGGTGCAATAATAAAGATATTTTGTGTTGTATTGTATTTATAAACATTTGTGCACTCATTAGTTCGTTATTTTGACCATAAACTGAACAAAATTAGCACGGAGTTCATAGACTAGCTTACGAAAAGCCTATGCTTAGCAGTAGTCGATCAAGAGCTGTGGATGATGTTGATGTGCTAATAGTGAACTATAATTGAATTAGTTTTTGTTCTAGACGATGACATTTTCATTCATAGGAAAATAAAACCAATGTACCCATTGAAACGTTGTAAATTAATCTTATTTAATTTCCCACATTGGTCTATTAAAAAGCCCTACTGAAGCCGCCTTTGTACCCTCCATTTTTTAACAGCCAACAAGCCTCAAGCACTTCATAATAATAAAAAGCTGAGCCCTTTCGTCAAAGTAATGCCCTAAGCCTTGACAGATCCGCGTAATGCCTTAAAGCGCCTGTTTTTGCCCAGACCCCAGAGCATGTAAACACGCCGTTTTTCTCTGCTATAGACGCAGAAATACAGTGACTTAAGTGTCAGTGTACAAGCTATTCGTAAGTGCCTAACGCACTCTGCTTACAGGAATAATTGGGGATCTAAACCACATGAAGCTCGGCTATTGTCACTACCGCGCGGGCTGCAAGCGTTAGAGGAATTAACTAAATTGTGTCTTCAATAAAGGACATCATCAGTACACAACATTATCATCGTCCACAGCCTTCTCTACCTTACTGGGTAAGTCTAAACCTTACCTTCACATGGCCATCTGCCATCGTATATTAAAAAAATGGAGACACATTTTGACAGAGAATAGAGGATATCATCATCAATCGCAGTCTTATCAACCCCGTTGCCAGGTATATGCCTCTCTTTATATTACAATCTGCCTCGTACTAACTCATACACATATGCATAAAAATGCAATGAAAAATCAGCACTGAAACAATACAAAGCTCTGCTACTGTCTTCAAGCCGTGGACCGCAGGCGTTAAGGGATCGAAAATATTATGTCTCCAATAAAGGACATCATCATTACATAATATTGTCATCATCATCAACGAACTGCCTTGGACCATCTTATATTGAATTAAATGTTACTAAAGATTTGAATAAATTCTAACAAAATCTAAATCATACAAAGATCTGCCACTGTCTCTACCGTGCAGGCCGCAGGCGTTAGAGGGATTGAAAAAATTGTGTCTCCAATAAAGGACATCATTAATTCTCGCCGGTCGACGGCGCCGGAGATGCCGCTTGTAATGGCTGCCGAGCACGGATCAATATCCGGGATTGGATTTGTTGTGGGATATTATGTTTTTGTTGGACTTAGATTACAGTTATTACAATTCAGTTTTTCTTGAATTTTCTCCAATTTAACGCTTTTTAATCCAATTACTTGGTTTATTTTTAAACTTTCGCGATTTGAGCACTTTATTTGATTATACGGGACTTATCGCGCAATAAAACTTGAGATATGAACTAATTAAGTAGGTATTTTTCTCCCGACGTTTCGACCAAGTTGCATTGGTTGTGGTCACTTTGGTTTACGAAATAGATGATATTTGAAATTAGCATCTTTTTTAAATTTTACATACCCACTAAACATAATACTACCTCCTACATTTTTGGCCATCAACTCGCCTGATTAAAAGAAATGTCGTGACCGAAAACTAGGCATGAATGAGTAATTATGAAACGTATGACATTCTTTAATCTTTTTTGATGATGCTTAGGTATCGATGAAAAAATCTTTTTTTTTTTCAAATATTGGCAATTGTTTCCTTTCTTTTATCTTGTACCTATTTAAATAATCCGTAGCTAATATCCGAAATCTTTGGAACAAGATTTTCGTTAATCTTCGTAAAGTATATTAACAACTCACTCAACTCACTACTTGATTATTAGTACAACCACCCATCAGCTATTTAACGTTCACTGCTAGACATTGGCCTCCCTTGAAGATATCCAATAACACCGGTTGGAAGCGGCTTGCACCTAGTGTATTTTTAGTACCATCACGCAATTTTTCATACACAAAAATGAGTGTTGTTTTTAAACTTTCGCGATTTGAACACATTATTTTATACTACGAGACTAATCTAATAAATAAAGTATAAAAGAAAAATGAGTCTACAAAATCGTTAATTTTTCAAGAGAACAACGTTTAAAATAAATCAAACCAATATTGGCCGAATGAGTAAACACCCTGTTATCCGGTGTTTAACAGGGCAGGGCATCGGCCCCTCCCGGCTCCTAATCAAAAAATTGAACTTTCAATAAAGGGAATCATTAATTCTGCTTAGAAGGGATCCCGTATCCTAACGAACTCCGCAAGAATCTTGGGATGTTTTTGTCGGATAATTATTTGAAAGAAATACTCCGGAGCGTACCACTTGGGAAATTGTTTACGAAGGTTTTAAAAAATGTTGGGAGTAATGAGATTGGTATGCTGCGAAAATTGTGTCTAGAATTTATTTTGTCCAGCGGGGTTGGATGGTGACGTTGGTAATTTATTTTTACAACTAAAGACAATCATTGAAATTATTTTTTATCGTGCTTCACACACTAGGTGTATAGAAACTTTCCAACAATGTAGTAGTTGGTAAAAATTATAAACACTTTCACTAATTCAGCGCCTTTGCAGACAGCGTTTTAGCTTAATTGGACAAAGCATCTGGGCCGGAATCCCAGAGAGATGCAGGTTCAAATCCTGCGAACGCGTCAGTTTTTGAAATGTTTATCACAAAAAGAAAGTTTTTAAAGACAATAATGAAATAACTTTCATTTGTTTAATTGATCGATTTGACTTAATTATTTAGTTGAACAACCGCGGGGTTGCGCTGGATGCAAGCCGCTATCAATATTGGCCATATTAGAGATTTGATTCATAACTTAAATGTACAACGTACTTACTATTGTAAGTTATGTAAATTTTTATTTATCAAAAAGTAAATTTTTATTTATCAAAAAGTAAATTTTTATTTATCAAAAAAAATCTGTAACTTAGTATATCTTTAGGGAGGCATATATGGGTAAGGCCACGGAAAAATGTTCATTTCAAAATTTAAACGTGGACCTTACTAAAATTAACAATAAATAAATATCGCACATTATTTCTAATACCATTTACTGTATTATCAATAGTTAGATAATTTTTACTTAGCATGGTTTAATTCATAATTCAAAAATATCTTATTTATTATGTACATTTTCGATTAATAATTTAGGTTAATTACAGATTCCATACAAAATCAAAATGGCCCTCGTCCATGTGACAACAAACTACAATTTTTTTCTGATCAAATAAAGTTTTTATCAAATGTATGCTATATTGTACCTATTTTATATTGTTAAGGCCTTGTTTTAAAACAAATATATAATCAATATCTGCCTACTGTTACCAAAAAAAACACGATTGAAAATATGGACCCAATTTGATTCCCGTGTGTGACGTAACACGAAATGCTCAGTAGAATTTAATTTTCAAACCACATCAACACTATAAGTATTTTTAAATGACGACAAACTTTCCTACGAGTCTAGGGAAATGTCAAAAATCTGTCAGCCATTTTAGTATGGGAGCAATTCGTGAGGTAGTTGAAGCGAAAATTTTGGTCATCTAGTTTTTTCGAGTTATTTAATGTGATTTGACAAGGTAGGTGCTGAAATTTAATCCGTTAAAGTCAAAATTACTGTGATGAATGTTGTTTTTTCGGGAATCGCCTAGTTTTCTGTGCTTTAAGACAGTTTTTAAAATTTTTAATCTTAGAAAAAGATTATATTTTCGCGTGTGTTTATTCCCGAATGTTACGTGTATACGTACATTATTATTTCAAGTGTGTTATTGTGTGTTACACTTTCAAGTGTGTTATTGAACAGTTTTTCGTGGCCTTACCCATATATGTCTAGCAGTGGACGTCCTATACGGCTGATGGATGAATAGAAGCTACGTTCGGCACGGTCAGTCTCCGGATTTGTGTCCGCGAGTGGCATTTACTATACTGAGCTATGAATGATGGCTCATTAAATTGGAAGTCCCGCTATTTTAATTACCATATAGTCATCAGAGGCCTTCAAGTGGCTTAAAATCTCTGACATCCGGCTTATACGAACTTACACGATGTTACTTATAGCCCGGGAGGTAAGCGCAAAAAATGCAACTACTTTCTAAAAGCTGAATTTTTGGTATTATGTTATCAAGGTGGTGTACAACAATACTACAGATTCAGTCAGCTGGGATGCTTAGCATTTGGTAGAGATACTAGTTTAATTTTTTTGTTAATAAATGAGAATCTTACAACACTTTTTCTGAAAATTGGCGAGCAGGTATGTAGAAAATTAACTTAAAAAAAGTTTAACCGCAGCAAATTACCTAAAACATGTACCTAATAAGGCCTGTCAGTCCGGTTTTAAACTAGCGCCGTCTCAAAGCCTGAATGAAAAGCTGTTACATGGTTACATGTTTTTAAATTACTTATCTACCCGTACACCAATTTTCAGCTTTTAGAATTGGTTGCAAGATACTCATATATATTTTTGAAAATTCAAACGGGTATCCCCACCCAACGCTAAGCATCCCAGCTCACTGACTCCGGGGTATTGTTGTACACCACAATAACTACCTTATACCAAAAATTCGGCTTTTAGAAACTAGTTGCATATTTTGCGCTTACCTCCGGGGCTATTAACACAATGATATTAAAAATGGGAAACTGACTCTCTAGGACTCTTAACTTTCGTTACAAGTGCACTTAGTTATAGAAAATTTAAATACATTTTAAATGCCATAATTATAAGTGTGTAATACCCGTAAAAAATAAGCAAATAATATTTTCATCATATCTATTCGAAAAAGACGACTTGGTTCGCCTTTAAGTGCGCTCAAAGGAGGTGTTTTCCATAAGGAACTTTATAAGTGCGACGGAATTATCTTTGCCGCGCACTTTTTGAACTTGGAAGTATTTGTAATTTTAGTGTTCAACGCCAAGAAAATGAATGAAAATAATGTAAATATAAGTTTTCATATGTTTTATTATTAGATACCATTTAATTTCAATTTAGTTGTTACTTTCCGTTTTATTAAATGATAATATTATAGTAAAATATGAGGCGCCATTTGTTTTCTCATAAAGGTGATGAAAAGTAGAGAGCACCACTCGGGCGCAAAATATATTTTTGGCTCGGGCGACGTACTTTGAATCCCTCGCTACGTTCAGGATTCCACTCTAGAATCCCTCACTTCGCTCTGGATTCAAAAAAGCGCCCTCGCCGTAAAAATATTATTTTGCTCCCATATCATACAATCTACTATTTCTGAACGATACCAATCAAACTGACAAACTCTTATAATTCTAATAACTCTACAATTAATTCTTATTCTATTCCTTCACATATTGCACGACGTATATCTAGAACCTGTACATAAGGACACGTACACACAATACAGGAGGCTCAGTTAATTTGTGCCCGTCGCCGTAGTAACGCCGACTGTGTGTCGAGCCACTGAGGCGCGAAGCGTGAACGACACCTGCCTCTCCGCCTCGGTGTATACTCACCCTTACTTTAATATAACATTATATCGAGTTTTGAAGATATTGTAGAACGATTTAAGTATTTTATAAGTTTTATTATGTATCAGGTATTTAATTTGCACTTAAAAAAGATTAATTGATAAAACCCTTACCAATGCGAGACCCTACTTGCATTATTTTTTTTTCAATCTTTTATTTCTACTTTCACCTGTCCCGACATCTGTAATCAAATCTTACTAATTAATTTTGATCCACTTCCAGGTTACCCATTGAGCTGAAATTTAGCATACATGTGTAAATTGGGTGACAATGCAATATTATGATTGATGACGTGGTGCTGATCTGATGATGGAGCTGGAAGGTGGCCAAAGGAACTTTGCAATGAGTGAAGGCTCATTTGAATTGTCTTGGCGAGTAGTTTGTCTTTTAATGGTAACCAGGTTCTGATGATGGAACTGGAAGGTGGTCATAGGAACTCTGTAACGAAACGACGCAACCCCATCGAGTTTCGTCTCGTTTGATTCGTCTTGGCAGGCACTTGTTCAGTAATGGCATCGACCTGACATTTTTTTTGTTTTATTCCATATTAATGAGTAAAAACCTGGTTTTTTTTTTTCAATATATACTTCTTTTATTTCTAAAAGTTCTGTTACACTGTCACTGCCTCTGTCTCAAATGTGCATTGATGATAAAAGCATCTTTTTTGTAATAATTATTTATAACGAGTAAAACATTGAACAGTTGTTTGAATAAAAATAAATAGCCAAACGAGAGAAGAACCTTGAATTCCTAGGGCTAAAATGGAGTTCACATAATTACTCTACCTACTCGTATCTGTACTTTGATGAAGTTAGTATGGAAATAGTAATCTAGTGAGATTTGAAGAAAAAAATGTAAGCTTTAGACTCAGAGCGAATAAAATAATCAAGAGAGAATGTTGTGAACAAACAAGTGAAGCCAACCAAAACTACGCCTCGCCGTGTACAGACAATTACACACACATCAACGTACAAGGAAACTACGCCTTGGCTTGTCAGTCGAACTATGGCGGCGCAACAGCGACGCACTCACATATGTATAAAAAACCGGCTTCACCTGACTGTTCAACGACGTTCCCTCTTGAATTTTTTATTTGCTCTGAGGCTTTAGATTTATCTACGCACTTATAATGTTCCACGTGTGCTTACGGAAAATTTATAATAAAATATCTAGTTGGAGAGCCGACAACTAAACATCAGTCAGCATTTTTAGTTATTTCTGAAATGTTAAAAACGTGTTTCACTAAAGCTTCATACGATCGACAAAGTGTCCGGAAGGATCACTTCACAAAGAAAGAGGCCGGGATGCCCCGAGGGGAGAATAGTTGGAGGGCAGAGGGATGAAGGGACAATGGGAATCTTGTTACATTTTTAAATGGGCAATATTAGGTATGTAGGTCAGAAGTTAACATTTCTCTATGTGCAGAGGGAGTACCAAAATATATAATTTGTTTATTTTCCAACTAATAGCCCGTCTTCACTACTATTTTTTTACTATAACATGCATGCTATAGATCTACATACATATATACCAAAACCATCATCAACGACATATTTTTCTTTTTTTTTCTAGACAAAATTTCCCAATAAATTCCAATTAATAGGTGAATATCTAGAATCTGCAGTTCGAATGAGATTGTTCGAGGTTTCTATAATTTTTAAGTACATTGCATTTGTCGGGTGTGGTTCCCATTCGAGAACTTTAGGATTCATGGGTGCCATCGATATGATTTTATTTGTATTTTTACATATTTTTTCTATGCTCTTAAGAGCAAAAATGTGTAAAAAATACAATTATAATTTTAAAATTAACCAACTTTTAAAAACTGCTCTACCCTACAGAACAGTGCAGGCATATTCACATGTCCATTACAATCAATCTCATTTGTCTGCAATTAGAGATACTTCGTCGGCAGTTTCTGTCTGCCTGCTACAGATCAAAGTTGAACGGTGAAAGTTAGGACCCTTATTCTGGAATAGAAAATAATTGTTATCCATTGCATCGATATAATCGGTTTTCTTGATATTAAGCAATAGGAGGAATCAATGAAAATTACAAAGAGAGCCGTCGAATACCTGTTTGCCCATTTCCTAATGGAGTCATAATCCTAAGCTTGGTGTAACACTTTTGCATTCGTCAAGTTATCTTTAAACAAAATCAAATTAGCAATATCGATGCGAAGTGACAATAATTATGTTTATTGTGTGTGATTAGCTATACCTTGATACGCGAGACATTGACATTGAGACACGTGAAATGACTCACGCCCATCAAGTATCATAATTCTTATTGTCAAAATGTTCGGTATAGAATGTTGTACTTCATACTCGTTAATCTAGACCATGAAATACAACATTGTCTACCGAACATTTTACCGTAAAAATTATGATACTTGATGTGCGTGAGTACTTTCGCGTATGTCAATGTCAACGTCTCACGTATCAAGCTATATTTTACAAGGTATAACACAGGAGCAGTGTGCGGCAACCCGCCAAGTGTTCTGTCCACAATGTTATGATTGAGAATGTTTATTGTGGAAGCCAGTAGTAGCGGTAGATGTCATATATCGCACGATATTACTCATGCAAATCATACTGTATTCGATCCTGTTTTGATATGACTAGCCGTAATATAGCTGTGGAGTGATATCGTGCCCGAGTGATTGGCTAGCACCGCAGCGATGTGTGGCAACCCGCCGAGTTTTCTGTTCACAATTTTCTGATTGAGAATGTTTATTGTGGAAGCCAGTATTAGCGGTAGACATCATATATCGCATGATATTACTCATGCAAATCATACTGTATTTGAACCTGTTTCGATATGACTAGCCGTAATATGGCTGTGGAGTGACATCGTGCCCGTGTGATTGGCTGGCACCGCAGCGGTGTGCGGCAGCCGCGCCGAGTTTTCTGCTCGCGGTTTTCTAATCCGAGCGCCGAAATTCATCCACAATTCCGACGCTGCCTGAATTATTTTATCTCGTGCGGATTTTTTAGATCGCAGTCATTGGAGAGTTTTGTTCATCGTATGTAGTGATGATCTGATGAAACTAAGCTTGGACTGATGAAACAACGTAGAATTGATAACCGACCGAGGGGTCGAAAGTAGAGACCACGTAACGAAAAGCTCAGCGTAGGTGAACTAACAAAGTCATTAAGACTGCTCTGCATTCAAGCAGCTTCCAACTGGCATTATTGAAGATTTAAGGGCGAGGATCCAGCCGTGGAAGTCCTATATCAAGCATCATGATGATGATAAGATGAAACAAAACTTTGAATGGTTTATTTTTAATTATGATGTGTTTGTAGAATTAAAATTAAAAAATAATGTATGGATTAATAACTGTACTTCAATTTATTTTATAATGAGCTAAGGTACATATTATTTGTTAATCACTACATAGTATAAAACAAAGTCGCTTCCCGCTGTCTGTCCCTATGTAGGTATGCTTATATCTTTAAAACCACACGACGGATTTGGATGCAGTTTTTTTTTAATTTAATATATAGAGTAATTCAAGAGAAAAAATCGTATGTATACAATACACCTGTGCGAGGCTAGGGCTGGTCGCTAGTTTTCTGTAAGCCAAAGTACTCTGTGCTATAATCTAAACTCTACGGCAACGCTAAGTGTTGCCATTTTTAATATGTGATATAAAGTAACGATAAACGAGTTGGCTTAGAAAATAGCGAGTAGGTTTGAGTAGGCTACATTTTAATTTGGCATGAACTGTCAACTACTTTATATTCTCTTTGGTTGTCAATAACAACTTGCATGGTGGTCAAATTATAAACAAGAAATAGTAACAATAACAAATCACACAAATCGACAAATTTTCGTAAAAAATGAATAAATAACATTATGGTATTAGAAAGTAAGTTTCAATTTATTTGTCGTGATAAATTGGCGTTTACTAAAGATGTTGTTGTTATGTTCTATCTTTGATTATACAACTACATAATCAAAGTGTTCGATATTGTACTTTCGCCAAATTTAGCTTTTTGTTCACAACACAAATAGTCTTTCACACAATCATAAAAACTACGATTGATTTTCCGTGCTTATGCACCGTTTTCAGTGTTGTACGTAGCTCTCTATGGCTTTTTTAAAACGACTTGGTTCTTCCCGTGAAAATCTGTGATTGATGTGATAGGCACGGCTTGATAATTATGCAACATACTTTCTCATAGAAGTCCATCTGCGTAGCAAGGCGTGGGCGACGTAGGCCTATCGCCTAGGGCCTTGCACTCAAACGAGTCTCGCAAGGCCTCTTTAAATTGATACTCGTATTTCAACTCTATTTGCTTTTCAATACTCTTTCGTTGCGCATTTTTATTATATTCACGTAAGATATATTTATTTCATACACTTGGAAGCCCGCCTTACAATCGTGAGGTCGTGGGTTCAAATCCCGGTCTTCGTACTAATGAGTTCTTTGGAATTTATGTACGGAATTTCACACCATTGGCGTTTCGGTGAAAGAAAACATCGTGAGGCAACCTGCATATGTACGTAGAATATCGCGTATGTGAATCCACCAACCTGCACCGGGACCGCGTGGTAGATATGGCCCAATCACCCTTCGTGGGTAGGCCTACGCCCTGCAGTGGACTATTAAAAAGGCTGATACAGTACAGTACTTGGAAGCCAAAAGAAAGGAACTTCGCTGAAGGGACTTTACCCGCGTCTATATTAATCCACGCTACGCCATTGTTAGTGACAATGTAGACGAATACGGAGGTCCAACGGCACCGTGCCGCCGCCGTGAGGTTGAAAACCGTCATAATCTACGGCTGAAGCTGTATGGGAGTACCTAAGAGCTTTAAGGTTTAACGTAGCCGTATGGTTAGCCGTGCCGTGTAAAAGCGGCTTAATCGCCATAATTTCAGTTTCAGAGACATTCCAATCACTTACTGGTCAACATGAGTACTGGAGACGGATACCACACGAAAGTTCCTGGGAATGTGTACATTAAAAATAGTTTCTACATCCAGTCTAGCGATGACGAACAATCAGAGGAACCCGAGAAAGCCGATATCTGTACCCAGACAAAATTTGATCAAAAAAAACGTAAGACATCTTTATTTCGTCTTTTTTCAAAATGAGAATTGAGACATAATACACCACATTAGGGGAAAAATTAGGCTATAGTCTGTGGCCGCTCACGTCCTGGTAACAATCTATAGGGAAGGCCTACGTCTAACAGTGAATTTCTTGCAGCTGAAATGACGATGGCGAACTACACTCTAAAATTCCATAATCATTCGAGTTTTCATTATCTTTTCTGTCGCCGTTTAAACCTAATAAATAATACGCACTTCAAAAAGATAGGATTTGACATCTTTCCACCTAAGACCTCTAGGATATATCTAATAAGTTTCTCAATTAGACTACAGTAGTTTTATATTTCTCATGTTTCAGCCAAATCACCAGGTCCTCGAAGACAAGGGTCACCTTCAAATATAATGAGCAACCAATGCTGTTTCAGACAAATAACCCCTAACCGCAAGCCAAAGAGACGAAAATGTAAGAAATGTATTTATTTTGCAGATGATTTAACAGATGTAATATCCATTTTAGATATGAGTATGCGTCATTATAAAATAAGACCTTTTAGTAATATTCCATTTTTACCATAAATAATCAAAATAACATCCTTCCGCAACTGACTTCTGCTAAACATAATAAAACATATAAATTAAAATACCTAAGAACATTTTTTACTATAGAAAACAACATAAACGGTGTAGCAGATTTTTTACATAGTTATTCTATGTATCTCTTGCCAGCTTGAAAAATCTTCAATGAGTAAAGTTAGTTTCTTCACTGAGTTAAGTATGAGACTTAATGTGTTTATAGTTATATTTTACAGCATTAATACATATTTTTATCCACATTGTATGAAAAATAAACATTTTAAATTTATTTTTCATCAAAAATATTATCTCATTTCAGTAAAACTCATGGACTGGAAAAGATTCCATCGACTTAATGTAATATATTCATTTCTCGACGAATTAGAAAAGGACTATCCCGCAATTTGTACAGTTACAGTCATTGGCAAATCAGTGCAAGGACGAGACATCAAGGTAAATAATATAAATAGGCATTACAAATACAAATAGCCCGACGAATAACGAGTAGCAAGTTGAAACGATAGTAGCACGCAGGACTGACGTTATATTTTTGTAAAGATGTTGAAGATATCGAACAGCAACGCGTCCAACAAGGCAGTCTGGCTGGACGGATCCATACACTCTCGAGAATGGATCACGGCAGCCGTGGTCTCGTACATCGCCGACCAGATAGTCAAGAAATTCAGTACACTGTCCTATGATATCACTAATAAAGACTGGTAAGAAAAACTTGTTATACAACCTTTGTTTCGCGCATAAGGGTAGATAAAAAACATCTACAAATGGGACTAACCATTCGAGCATATATATAGGTATAGTCGTGCAAGAAAAGTGTCCGAGCCAAAACTCTGCCCAAACTACGTAGTGGGCAGGCTTTTTAGTTAGTCGTAAGGCGATTGCAAGCCGATTACAAGCACTAATTAGGGGACATAACGTCGAATTTCGAATTCGAAAACGGATCATTGTGAATTATTTAATGTAAATATCTAAGTCGGTATGTATGATGGCGCTCGGACATTTTTTTACTACTCTCACTTAGGAACTGTGACTCTGTAGATAATTCCTCGAAAGACTAACCCCAAAATCGCGAGTAGCTATTACATACATTTCTCTGATGAAGAATTTTTACAGAGCAGTTGACTTATGCTTGCCGGATGGTCAAAGATAAAATTACTATGATGATTTTATCTACTTCATGTAAATAAAACAAGGATTAAAATAACAACAGTGGTACGATACTCACACTGGTGTTATAATCTCGTGCGACTACGAGTCGGTCATGCTACTATTAGTTCAGATGACTAAATAGCGAACAGATTTTTTTTCAATGAAATTTTGTTACAAGCATAATATTAATTGCCAGAGGTACCTATTTTTTTTAAAATTAACTGTTTTCAGTTTGCTTGGAAGAAATTTCTCTAAGCGATAAGGCTGGCAGTTGTCGCACTATTTTAATATTGTACTATTTTTATTATATTGCTGATTGTGTAAACAATTAGGCTTTTCAATTCTATTAATTCAGTTAAATATTTACATTTACATTTACTTATAAGAATTCCTAAGTATGCTTTTCATTTTTCACAATTTAAACGAAGCTACTAAAATCTATTTATAATGAGACAGCAAATCTTAAATAACAATGTTTTAGGTATATAGTTCCAGTGCTAAATCCAGATGGATACGAGTACACACACTCACACGACCGCTTGTGGAGGAAAAATCGAGCGTGCTACGGCGGGGAGTGTGTGGGTGTGGACCTCAACAGGAACTTTAGGTAATATAAAAGTATATAAATATTACAATTTTTTTTAAATATTACCTATAGGTACGTACCGATATTACAAAGAGGAAAGATACAAGCAAAGCGAATATTTTTTTATTAATATCACCAAGGTGAAGTTCATTCTGGACGCAAACATAGCACTAATTTGTTAATATACCTACTTACATAATGAGAATTACTAGGCACATTAATTTACTATGCGTGTGACATTGTATCGACAAATTTTGCTACATTTCCGCACGAAACGTGTAGAGATCTTTGCGCTAAAAATCTCTTCATCATACTATAGTACAAACTTGACCACATGAATTTTGTGTTTGAAAACTCATCTTCTTCTTCTTTTCAGCCATAGGACTTCACGTCCACTGCTAGACATAAGGCTCCCCTAACGATCTCCGTTGGTAGCAGCTTGCATCCAGCGCGATCTAGCGGTCTTGATGAGGTCATCCGTCTACATTGTGGGTGGGCGTCCTACGCTGCGCTTGCCAGGACGTGGTGATACATGGTCATGAAAACTCATATTAAAAAATATCTGTTTTCTAGCCATGGTTGGGGCAGCGACGGAGATTTGGGATCATCAGAAGATCCTAACAACGTATTTTTCAGAGGACCAGGACCATTCTCAGAACCAGAAACAATGGCCGTACGGGTAGGTTATCAGATCATCACAATCCTATTTATTTAGAGACTGTATCAGAGGTTTGGACTTTTATTTCGTTATTTATTAAAAAAATACGTTTCATAATATGTGGCAAGAAGGAAGACCATAGAGAGAGAATAGAGAAATCGTTAGCTTTACTAGCTTAGTAGAAGGCTTCTCTCCTGCGGTAGACTGAATCAAGCTACCAATGATGATGATGGTGACTGTAATTATTGTTAATAGAGCATTAATCAGTATCACATAGAAGCACGTGAAATTATCCTTGAAATACGAATTCCAAAAAATACTTTTAACATTTCCTTGTTCTTGTTTTCATTTCACCTATTAATTTATTATTTTCGTCTATTCGCAAAATTATACTTACCAGTGCAATAAATTGACATTTTATTTACAGGACACAATACTAGCATCTGCGACTCCTTTCAAAGTGTTCCTCTCCTTCCATAGCTACTTCGAACTGATCATATTCCCTTGGGGCCATATAAAGGACCCCTGTCCTGACTACCTGAACTTGCTGGCCGCTGGTACTACGATGTCAAGGGTAACTTGTAAGACTTGAAATACGCCAGTAGATAGCTTGATTGGTTTTGCTACAAAAATCGAGTGCCATAGACATATATTTTTAATTCTATAAAGTTTGCAGAATCACGAAAGTAATACTTACCTTACATTGATTCAATCAGTAATTGTTATTTATCAAATCCTTTTTTCAAAATGAGGAAACTAGTTAAGCGTCAAATGCTAAACAAGCCATCAGCTGGCGTATCTTTGACCTAAGACAGGTTGTGGTAGCAAAATACACCTGATACCCTGAAATCCCAAAAATAAAAGCTGTTCCATACAAAATCGTTCAATGACCTTCGCCTAAGCACACGGAACAATTAATAATTTTCTTGATTTCAGCTTATAGTAAAAGTTGGTCGTAACGATGAGTACTATGATATAGATACTAGAGTGGCTCCTAAAATCGATCAAAAGCACCTTTGAACTTATCCATTTATCAAGATTTGTTGTTTAAACATTATTCATTATAATGTCAAGCTTTCTTTTTCAGGCTATAGAAGAAACTTTCGGCAAAACTTACAAAGTGGGAAGCACTAACGACCTCACATACAACGCTTGCGGGACCAGCATTGACTGGAGCTATGCGGTGGCCAAGATCCCCTACTCCTACATGATAGAACTCAGGGGAAAAAAGCACAAGTTCAAACTTCCTAAGGACCAAATCATGGAAAATTGTATCGAAATTTGGAGGGGTCTGCTAAGTTTCATGAACTATGTTAATAACCACTAAGAACAAACTATCAACAAAGGGTTTGGCTCATTGGATACTTGAGGTTATATTTGCGTCTCAACGACCTGCTGCAGATTTCTGGACTCCTGGTTATCTGCTTAGCAATCACAATTGGTCTGTAATGTTATCGTACTTGAAAGCTAAAGCTAAATGTAGGTACATATTATTCGCTAAATAGTACCATTATTTGACGCACCCATGATACTAAAGCAAATAATTTTTAATATATTGATCTTAAGATTTAAAATCACTCGATTGTCTCGTACATTGATCCAGTTTTGTGTAGTTTAATACAACATTACAATCAATCAATACACACTGTCTATATTCCGATTTGTTTAATTTTTCCATTTATAATACAAAACTTTACTTCACATTTTCAAAACTAAACAAGGTAACGAACGCGCACTATTCAATTTTGTTTTCAAAAACTGAGCAGTTAAGGCATTTTTTCCCGTCTACGAATTGCACTAACGCCAACACACCATTGTAAATTTCACTGCAACAATCTTTAATTTCTGAATTTGGTAGTAAGAACTTGTCTTTCTTGCTCCTTAGCTCGATTAGGTAGGAGAATGGGATGTGGGCAGTTCCATAACTCCAATCTATACTCGTGCCTGAGGCGTAGTACATGATATCTTTGAAGTTTCCAACTTTGTACATGCGACCGCTTGTTTCGTAGATTGCCTGGAAATATAATTTTATTTATATTTTTAAATTTAAGACCCATTGCAGGTCTTGCGTGGATGAGATTAAGATAAGGAACAATGGCACATGAGATAGGAGCGTCTATCCCCCGTGGCTCTACCGCTTGGCTCAACTAGTAGTGCCAAAGGAAATTTAGGAGGCATACGAGTATACCCAGCAGTGAGTCGACACAGGCCATGATGATGATGACAAAACAATTTATAAATTAACTTTTAGAAATATTACGAAAATAAAGAAGAAGGTTCACAATATTCTAAGAATCTTTGAACTGCTATTGTATTGCAAAGTAATACAAAGTTCATCATAACTATTCACGTTTTGTACTTTTTAGTAGAGCCACGCACTAAAAGTAAGTTCGTATAGACCGGGTGGCTAGCCTTGGTTTCAAAGATTTTAAGCCGCCTAAAGGCCTCTGACATGGTTAATACAACCAGGGCCTACAATTTAACGTGTCATCCGAGCCACGGTAGCGCTCAGTTGCAAATGATGCCCGCGGTCACTTATCCGAAGACTGATTATGCCGAACGTTGCTTAAATCTAAGAAGGCTTAAACTTTAGTGATCGCTGACAGACACCTAGTCAAACTAAGATATAAGCCACGCACTTAGTGTTTTTTTTTTTTTTTTTTTTTATTTACTTCACCGGTTTTCCCTAACAAGTCAGTGTCAGGGGTATTTACAGCAGATTTGATGTTAGTGTTTTAAATATCACACTTAGTGTTTTAAATATCACATCTTTGAATTTTATTTTGTAAGCGCGTTTTTACAGTTTATTAGGCCAACTTTATCATTATATACTAGGGGACTAATCGCGCACTAAAATTACGAGATAAATAAATACCTCATGTCTACCCGTGACCACGGTCGATGCAACTCGGCCGAAACGTCGGGATGATGAGGTATTTATTTATCTCGTAATTTTAGTGCGCGATTAGTCCCGTAGTATATAATAATAATCTGTTCGCGAAAGTTTAAGAACAACAGCATTACGATCATTAAAATCAGCAATTGAAATAACAGAAAAAATACCTTGGCCATCGCAGTTCCCCCTTCCAAAAGGTTAACATAGTCGGGGCAAGGATCTGGAGAGTAGCACCAGGGGAAACTGATCACCTCACTGTACGAGTGGAATGACAGAAATATCTTGAACGGCGTCCCTGAATATAAAATTATATCCTGTAAAGATATTTAGAACTGCATGAAATTGTCAGTAACGCTACTTATAGACAGGGATGTCATATGACATCGTATCAGCCGTAGGACGTTGCGGGACATCCTTCCCTATGAATTTCCAACAAAACTGGTTGGAAGCGGTTTGAATCCATCATGTCCTACGCTGCGATAGTCGATACCTGGTCTCGATTCGAGATCTTTACGGCCCCATTACGGAGCACTGATAACCGATTAGCACGGAGGACTGATGACCGATGGGCTCGTAAAGTTTTTGAGTGGAGACCACGTGCCCGAAAGCGCAGCGTAGGATGATCTCATCAAGACAGCAGCATCGCGCTACCAACCAGTCTTATTGGAAATCGTTAGAGGAAATATTGGGGAGGCATATGTTCAGCAGAGGACGTTCTATAGCTGAAATGAAGACGGCCCCATCGTCCATGAAATTGGACAGTGATATGCATCTGTCAAATCCTGTAGGAGTATGGCATTTTTGGCGCTATCTGGGTCTTTCTGCGCGTGTAGTTGCGCGATCACCAGAAAAAGATATGAACTGATCATAATCATCATTTTATGTCAATGTCATTTTATGAAGTTAAAACTTCTTTAGCAGCGTGTTGCACTTTTTGGGATGGGTAAAAAATGATAAACTCACGTCAGGACAAGTGACCTGATCAAAACTTCGTTAGACAGAGGGAAAGTAGACCGCCAACAAAAGAAAGAGAGAAATATAAAGAGAGGATATATTACAAAGTAATATACCCTCTCTTTCTACGCGGCGAAAATGTTTCCTTGCTCCTGCTGTTTCGTTTAAGCGGCGCGGGGCGGTTGCGCGAGTGTGCGTGTGTGATATTGTATTTTACCCCATAATTGATACTTTATATGTTCAAGTTTTCATTTCTGCCTGCACTCCCGGAGTGCAACCCGTTGTTTTTTTTTCTAGTAATCTGATGATGAGATGTAAATGAGATTAAACCTTGATTGCCGTAGATTCTGGTTCCGAGAACGGCGTGCTCCCTCGATAGTTTATGTGGTTGGGATCGTGGGAAGACATTTCTGTACTGTGGTATCCCCAACGGTAACTGAAAATACACATAGCTGTTACAATAGTATTAGAACAGGATATGATATGTTTTGTTCAATGTTTTTTTCGTCTTAAAACGTATGCACTAAATGAATCGAAGCATATTTTGTAAACCGTTTTTTGACCGACCAAACGGAGGAGGTACTTTTAGGTACAATTAGACGCATATATATTTTTTGTTTGTGTAAAACTTTTTACGTAGTAGTTCGATTTCGATAATTATTTTTTATTGGAAAGAATATACTTCAAAGGGCTCCCTCGGCTCCACGTGTGGATCGGCGGATACCTTTATCTCCTCTGGATCCATGGATCAAAAAAAAATTTGTGAATCCACCTGTGGGTTTAGATGGAAAAAAGATGTATCCATGAATCCACGATGGATTTAAGAGGAAAAATAAATATCCATGGATCCACCGGTGGATTTAGGAGGAGATAAAGGTATCCGCAGATCTACAGCTGACCGCCGAGTTGTGGACCCAAGTGGAGGGAGCCCATCAAAGTTGGTTCCATTAAAATTTTACTGAAATAGCCTGAGCCATTTTTTTTTTGATTAAATTTTTTGATAAATCAACAATAACGTGAAAAATGCTCAATCGATTCGTGCGAACTATTCGCTAATTCTGTACACGGTTGAAGTCAGTCATGCCATTTTTTGCAATAAATAATTATTTCAAATAGCTATACATCACTTTGTTTACCAATGAAATAATGTGAACAAAGTTGTCTCGATGTTGACACCATGTTCCTGTTCTTTTTAGGCAACAGGTAATAATGACTGTAAATTATTACAGTTACTATTACCTGTGATTATTACTGGAATATATTTATGTATGTACTTAGAAAACCACGCCAGCAAAGACACTTGCTATTTAGTAAATGGTGGATAATGTACTTGGTGGCACATTTATTAATGTATTTGGTTAATTGTTTTCTTGTAATGTAAATTGTGCTATTGTTTGTTATCCCAAATAAATGAAATAAAATTTAATATGGCTAAAACTCACGTTATAATTATACGGTCGATCCGCAAGGAAATCCGACCAGTTTCGGAGTATTTAGTACTCCATCCTCAGGGAATACGCGCACCCCCGTCGACTGGCGCGCGCGCACTGATGATGACTGCTTGCGGATCGACCGTATAATTATAACGTGAGTTTTAGCCGTATTCTGTTATAGTTATGATGAATACTCACGGTAGTTTTAATGAAGTGAAAATAAAATTTACATCAAAAATATTTAGCTACCAGCGGATAAAGGTAATATAATACCTACTAACCTAAAATTTCTGTTCAAATCTACTCCACAGACTGTGCTTCCAACTCGAGCTCTATTTTTTCGCCACATCCGATCCACCGTGAACGAGTGTTGGTAGCCGTCTGGATTCACTACTGGCAGAAAGTACCTAAAATTACAGCTCGATGTAAAATATCGCAATCGCTACATCTTAGCCTTACTTCACACCTCTTCACAACCTCACTCAACAATCAACATCTTGTATTTGCTACGTACTCGTACTTAGACTTGCAGAGCCGCGGTGATCTAGTGGTAGTACATTTGCCAGGTGGCGTTAGGAAGACAATAAGATACTAGAGTCTCTCTCTATCAATGTGTATGTGTCATTTATTAAAGAATAACAACAGCTTATATACTAAATCATATCTATGAGGTATGCGCTATCTATATCACGTAAAACATCTAACTCACGTTATGGTAAATTGTGCTACATCTAAAACATTCCAACGAGCTGCAACAGTACACTTGCCCTACAATAGTGTGGTCGTAGTTTCACATCCCAGTCCCGTGTCGATGAGTACTTTAGAATTTATGTACTGAATTTCACACCACGAGCTTCTCGATAAAGGAAAACAACGTGAAGCAACCTGCATACGTCCGTAAAAAAAAATTCAATGATTTGGGTAATGACCCTTTATGGGTAGGCCTACATCTAGCAGTGGACTATAAAAAAGGCTGGTACTGTACAGTACTCTCCGAGCTCAAATATACATCTATAACGAAAAGACACTCTAACCAAGCCGTTACTCCTCCGTCAAAACGTTGACAATGTTCACTTCTCAGAACGTATTTTAGTACTTTCAGCACAAACTTGAAGAGGCTCTCTTACCAGTCTTTGTTCGTGACGCCTTCTCCTAGAGATTTGAAGTTTTTTGCTATTTGGCCAGCGATGAAAGTGACTACAGCTGTACTTATCCACTCGCGAGCATGTATGGCTCCATCCAACCAAATACCTGTATTTCTTGCGTCGCTATTAGATATTTTCAACATCTAAAAGAAAACATCACTTATTTTATTTACTGAGAATATACCTACTGTCGTAAAATGTATTAAGTTTCGACGCTGATTTTTTTAGATCAGTGAAATTATGTCCAAATCTCCGGTGACACATTTGGGGGAGGGACACACACATTGGACTTAGGAGTAACAAAGAAAATTCTAAAAATAACGTGATAAATTCTCTAATCATACATCCTATGTAGACTCGCAGACTCCATTGCCGATTTTGAGAAAAATTTAAGATAATGCGTAACGGTCAAACAGCGTATTCATCTATCTATCCATCAGCGACGTCCACTGCTGGACATAGGCCTCTTCTATGGATCTCCAATAAGACCGGTTGGAAGCGGCTTGCATCCAGTGCGATTCTGTGGTCTTAATGAGGTCATCCATCCACTTTGTGGGTGGAAGCCCTACGCTGCGCTTGCCGGTACGTAGTTTTCACTCCAGAACTTTTCGACCCCGTCGGTTATCAGTTCTTCGCGCTATGTGCCCTGCTCAGTGTCATTTCAACTTGCTAATCCTCTGTCGGTAACTTTCTTTCTTTCTTCCTACATTTCTGATTCGATCTCACAGAGAAACTCCGAGCATAGCCCTCTCCAAAGCTCGTTGAACTACTTGGAGCTTATTAATAAAGCCCATAGTAGAAGACCACGTTTCAGTACTAGTTCGTGATAGTAATTAACTTGATACCTTGATATCTCTTCCTTCCACTGACTTCCCAATAACAAAAACGGTACATGTCGATGGGTAAAGTACTTCTAAAGATTCCAGGTACTTGTAAATGTTTTCTAGAGAATGAAATTCCTTCCAATCTATTACACCACGCCCTGGAAGTACAATTCAGTATAGGTAGTTGGAGAAAACTAAAAAAAACATATCTATCTTTGGAGTACATTAGTAATGTGACGAAACTGAAACTATGTAAAATGTAAGTGTTAAGTAGGTACCACTTTTTTTTTATTGAAAACTAGCTTTTGCTTGATATTTTGATTTTTCTGCTACCACATAGAAACCTACTATTTTTTCGGGATAAAAAGAGTAGCATTTATCACTTTCCGTATTTCAAACTATGTCCATGCCAAAAATCAACTCAATCCGTTGCTCTGTTTCTGTGTGAAAGCCGAACAAACCAATTTACACACTTTCGGAAGTTAGCTCGACTTAACTTGACTGCCTCGGTGGCTCAGTGGTTAGTGACCCTAACTTCTGGATCAAAGAGGCGTGGGTTCGATCCCCACCCAGGGCAAATATTTATGTGATGAACATAAGTGTTTGGTCTGTGTCTGGGTGTTATTTAGATACTATCTATATAAGTATGTATTTAAAAATAAGTATATCAGTCTCTGGCAGCCATATCACAAGCTTTGCTTAGTTTGGGGTCAGAGACCGTGTGTAAGATGTCCCAAAAATATTTGTTTTACTATTATATATTTATAGCTTCTGCCTGATGTGTACGTGTGGTCTAGGATGTAATACACTTATATATAAGTAGAAGGCACCTATTGACGCCTATTTAGTTTTCTTCCTACAGCTGATACAATGAACACATAAACTTACTCAAAGGCGATTTGGGGCGCCGACTAGATAAAACTGGACTGAGCATTCTTCGCGAAGATCCTTTGGGGCTGGTGGCCGTGCAGCCTCCCACAGATACAATGTAGGATATGTTTCTCTCAGTCAACATTTTCCCTACTTGCAATGTCCTTGTGCTTTCCACCAGCACGTCCATCTTTGTCTCCATTTCTTTGCATATACTTATAGCTGTAAAATCAGGTTAAAATAGTTGATTGCCTAACCTCCTGCACGGGAAGCATGGAAAAGGGACAAATAGTCTTTCTACCATTATAGCCCTCTCGAAGAGGAAATAAAGTATGGATTGACACAATGACAACTGACATTTTAAAGTGGCTAAATGGTTTTTCATCACACTTATTCGAAAAGGACTACTTGGTTTGCCTTTAAGTGAGCCCAAAGGGGGTGTTTTCTATAAGGAACTCACTTTTTGAATTTGGAAGTATTTGTAATGTTAGTGTTTCGCGCCAAGAAAATGAATGAAAAGAATGTTATATAATGAATGAATGTAAGTTTTTATTTGTTTTATTATTAGATATTATTTAATTTCAATTTAGCTGTCACTCAACGTTTTATTAAATAATAAAGTTACAATAAAATATGAGGCGCCTTTTATTTTCTCATAGAAGTGATGAAAAGTTGAGTGTACCACTCGGGCGCAAAATATATTTTTGGCTCGGGCGACGTACTTTGAATCCCTCGCTACGTTCAGGATTCTACTAAAGAATCCCTCACTTCGCACTGGATTCAAAAAAGCGCCCTCGCCGTAAAAATATTATTTTGCTCCCATATGATACAATCTACTATTTTCCCCTTGCCGTGCTACCCGTGCTGATGGTAAGAAACCATAATTTCCTATGAAGAGCTGTAACAGCAAGAAACGTTGCCTGCTCTGCAGGGAGAGTATGTTTTCATATTTCTTGCAACGTGCCATTCCATCCGGTTCCCCAAACTAGGCAAAGCCTGTATCTCGGGCATCTCATGGCCGGTTTACATAGTTTGCATTTAATTATAGCTCTAAGGGAATGCCACAAAAAAGCATTGAAATCTCTGTCGAGTTAATTACTGTCGATGGTATTTCCTGCCCTTGCAGATAGTTAGGTAAATTCTCTTGGTATACGGTCGCTGTAATAGAAGAAGAAAAACCTGGACAAGTGCAAGTCAGGCTCGCACACCGAGAGTTCCGTACAAATCCAGAAAATTTCACAAAATTGGGAAGTAAGTTGTTAAAATCTCTAAGTACCTAAACTATAATCATCGAGAAAAAAGTTTCTTTTATTTTTTTTTTCACAGTTCTCGTCATACATCGAAAATTATACATTATTAAAATAATTAAAAACCTGTTTTAGCATGTGCTAATGAACCTCGTTTATATGATACCTTACATGATACGATTTACTCACTTTGAATTAAGAACCCATATTTTGTGAATCTAGGCCCCATTTTTTTTATTTAAATAAAAATGTACATTTTTTATATTTATTCCTATATGTGTACTCTGAGATAATTCTTCTCGCCAAATTTCATAGTTCTATGTAAACGGGAAGTACCCTGTAGGTTTTGATTTTTGTAAGTGTCGAAATATGCGTTTTTTTACGACATAAACGGGCCTAATATTTTATACGATGACTGAGAAGTTTTTCTTTTACACAACTGCAAGAAACCATAGATATACGTATATAATTTAAATTTCAACTCGATATCTTAATGCGTTTCTAAGAAAAAGAGTCTTGACATACGGACAGACAGACAAACAGACGGATGCTATAAGGATTCCGTTTTTTGAGCTTCGAGGCACGGAACCCTAAAAATTAATGAAATTTTAATTAATGAGAAGGAGCTGAGCTGGTAATATTTACTTCTTAAGTTCTTTAAAATAAATAGTTTTGTTTGGAGTTGATCCAAACCGCCTTACCGCCTTTTGTACTCAATCCTCTTAAAAATACTTTTTGGCCTTCTTTTGTACATGTTACGTCCCATATTTGATATCTGTTTTGTGCCACTTTTAATGACTACTGATAATTTTATAAAACCAAAAACGAAGGAGAGGCATGAAAGGTTGTATTGGAATTATTTACAAAATAATTTTGATAAACATTTTGAGATTAAAGCAACTGACAATTTTGGAAGGTTTTGACCAATGGTTATGACACTTCTTTGGTTTTGACAAATATCGACAAGACACTTTTTTCTGATAAAGCCATAGACTATGACAAATTTCAGAAAACACACCATAATCAAAGAAAAGTTTTTTTTGCTTTAGCTTTAGCTATATTTAAAGATAGGTTGTGCATCATGTACACTTAGCTCAGAATTTTTGAAATTTTGACCAAAGACTACCACTTTCAAAATAAATTTTAAGGCGTTTTTCCAACTATGAAGAGGCCCGTTTGAATTTTTCCGGCTTACTGGATCCCCCAATCTACACATCAGAAACTGTGCCACAAACCATAATCATTACAAAAAACCAACAACTATGTGAAAAATACCTTTTTTTTATAAAACATTGGTATGCATTTTTAAACATGTGGTGGTCTAGTGGTAGTAATACCCACGTAATAACCAACTCCCATTCGTGAGAATGTAGGGTCAAATCCCGATCCCGTACATTGGTACGAGTCTTTGGTACTTATAACCGGAACTACCTGACCCGGCGAACTTCGTTCCGTCTAACAGTCGATTAACGTAGCCTAAGTTACTGCTTATTACATCAGCTACCTGTTAATATAAGTCCCGTCAAAATCGGTCCAGCCATTTCAGAGATTAGCCGGAACAAACAAACATACAAAAATTGTAAAAAATGTAATTCTGGTGTATGTACCATATACATGTATATTCATATGCATGTAGTAAAAATATTACAAACAGACACGTCAATTTTATTTATTTGTATGTATAGATATCACACTACTGACTTTTCTGTGAAGGAAAACATCGTGAGGCAACCTGCGTACGTCCGTAGAAAAAAAAAATATGGCTTATGTGAATCTACCAACCCGCACTGGACCAGCGTGGTGGATATGGCCTAGTCACCCTTCGTGAGTAGGCCTACGTCCTGCAGAGGGACTATTAAAAATCGGCTAGTATAGTTTTGCGTTTGACCACAATTTGCCTGATATATAATATTTTTTACATCATAATTTTCATTCCTAACAAATTACAAAATTTTCTATTAAATGAAATCGTCGCATTACTGGCCTGATTTCGTCAATCCATAATCACACGGAGCCAGCCCAGCCCCCAAACAATGGCTTTGCTACTTTCGAAAGCAAATGGGTGCCCTAAGGGCTCTTTCACACCAAGCTTCAAGCGACGCGGCATTTGCAGCGCGACAGTATTGTTGTTCATAGGTGGCAGTCTTCCATACTAAAGGTATCTTGCTTATGAAAATTCAGTTATTGAGATGTGCCGCAAAGTCTACTATTCGGAGAACATCTAGTTATTTGGTTACCAAAAAATATGTAACCGTAAATCCACTACACCATTATTCAAATTAGCTCTATGATAGCTCTACGATGGGTATTAATCGGCACAATACTTATCTTAAACCTAATCCTGTTTCTATAACTGATAAAAGGACCATAAAGAAAGGAGATGGCTCATTTTAGCTTTGGTAGATACCCATCCTTATCCGCTCCAGTTCAATGGAAAGCCTCTTTAAGCTGGGCCATAGAAAAAGCGATAGCTACGGGAGATGGTGCGAACTCTATAATTACGCGTAGTCTGATTAGCTCAGGCAGCCAAAGGTTAGTATCGCTCGCCTAGCAATCGTGAGGTCAAGAATTCAAAGCCCGGTCCAGTACCAAATAATTTATTTAGCGGCGTTGTGGAAATGGAAAGCCGCTCTAAAGACTCTAAAGCTCGGGTTTTACAGTACGAGTTGGCTCGGACCGAGTACACTCAGCTGGCTTGGTTAGGACGCTCGGACGCTCCTTGTATTGTGTAAACACATAATCGGATTCCGTGTTTACACTTTAAAGCTGCGTTTTCACATTTCGAGTTGGTTCGGAACGAGTCGCTAAGAAACTAATCGGGTGCTACTCGGACGCTACTCGTTCTATGTAAACACGTAATCCAAGCGCACTCGGATGCCGATTATGCGTTCACACATTACCATTAGCAACCGAGCCATCTGAGTGTACTCGGTCCGAGCCAACTCGTACTGTGCAAACCCGGCTCAAGCTGGGCCATAGAAAAAGCTATAGCTAACGGGAGCCGGCGCGAACTCGCTCGATAATTACGTGTAATCAGATATTTTCAGAAACGCCTCGACTCGCCCTCGTCTCGCTCATGCACTCCCCTATAATGAAACAAGGGTGCTACTGTTGGATGTCGAATAGATTTTGTTTAAAGTCATGTCGATTTATTCTCACTTGAACATCGTTGATTGCGATTGTTATGAGTTCTTACTTATTTTGTGCAGTGTTTTATCATAGTTGGATTTTAGTCTAATGTTACTTAAATTTTTAAAGTGAAACTATTATTACATCGTCTCAAACTTTTTCGGCCATCAGTGGCATACTTGCCGATGCCCCATTACTTATTTATTTCTTATTATATAACTTAAATCTATTCTATACTTAACTTACAATAATAACTTAACTATATTAAACTTAATTATTTTATATTAAAATAATAAAACTTGGCATTGTATAACGTAGAAAAAACAATAATATATTACAATAAAATCTACAATGTTACTTACCTTCCGACATAAATGTCGGGTCGTGGTCGTCGCTTGCAATAAGCGCGCAGCTACCACCCGCAGTTGCAGCTACCACCCGCGGTTAGAAAAAACTAGCTAACGCGTGAAGACAGTTTTAGTTTGCGAATTTTTGTCTTGCGACCGGCATTCTTTTAATGTTGTATTATCATAATAATTGATTCATTGATCGTTCTTTCCACCGTTATATTTATGTGTTGAAATTGTACTTTTCGAAGTGATGACACATTGATTAGTAGAAAGTGTGAATAAACAAACTTTTTGTGGTATTAGTGTTTGTGTGTTTTCCTGGATTCCCGGATATCATACCAAGGAAGCATCCAGGTATTTACGGTGCATCATCACACACCCCCAATACTACACATCTATTGCATGTCGCGTGACGGTCGGAAAAAGTTTCACTTTTACCGTGGTTTCATAAAACCACACAATATTTTTTTTGGCATTGTCATCCAAGTCTCATTAGTTCAATGAAGTAGGAATCAAATAGTTATTTCTTCCCTCAGCTTCTTCCTTTGTGGCTCAGAATAACGAAAAACAGCTCTGTGCCTTCTTCGGAGCATATGTGCCTTTCTTCTTGTTCTTTATTTTGGTGTCGTATGGTTATTGTATTTGCCAGTGTCAAGTATAAGATTCAATATTTTTACACCTCAGTAAAGCAGTGGAGACTTTAATAGAGGAGTCTATGGAGTTTTGGTAGCAACACGGAACAACACTATACACCACCTTATAGCACTTGCCTACACTCATGCACGTAATTCAGCTCATAATCAACAAAATGCCACAATTTTGCACTAATTATTACAGATAGAAACTCAAGTTTAACAAAATAACACAATACATAAACTCTAAATATCAAATCGAATTCGAGTTTGATCTCGAAACAAATAGTAGCACCCACGACTCTCGGTAGCCCGCTAACCAGACGGTGGGCCCCCGTCGCCACCCAAGTGTCGCCTCGACTCGGTCTTATGCGCGTTTATCTTTTTAATTGTACCTCCCTCCTCCCACTCCCCCTACTGGGCGCCTGCTTGCTGGCTAGATTTATCTATACCTACCTAGTTTGATGTGCTACATTATTTTTGGTAAGAAAAAGATGTTTAAGTGATTTTTATTATTGAGAAAAGCTCGTTTTTATGACAATCTCAATGGTAGGTACTTGCTCATTATTTATACCTTGACCTTAGTAGATAAGTTATGTAGCATCCTTTTAGGGGCTTATTCTATACCTACATCAAAACTAACAACTTTTTATCAAGATTTAATTATTCTTTTCATTAATTCCTGTAGCAGTGTGACTGGTTAGGAAAATACTAATAAAAAAAAGGTAGCGTAACTGGATGGGAATTTTTTCTTTAAAATTTCCCATCGAGTAACAGTGTGACAGTTGAGGGTGTTACTCGTTGGGAACAAATGAACGACTTTTATCAAATTTAAAAAAAAATGTTGTTCCATAGAAAAATATCGTTCACCCTCGACAAAATGTATGGAACAGCAAATTTTTTTTTGAGCTTTGACAAGACGCAGAACAAAAATTGTTAGTTTTATGTACAGAATAATACGAAATAAAAGGATGCTAATTGATTAGGAGTAACCCTGTATAAGAAATTTCTTAAGTTTTATTGCTATAAGTTGTATTGCGTAATATATTTTTCGATTATCAATCTGTTCAAATTAAGTACCTATGCCTACATTAACTTCATTTCCAATAGCTCTCGAACATGAAATCCAACTTTATTGGGATCTTTGGATCTGAACAGCGCTATATGTAAGTACTTCCGTATAAAATCGTAGTTTGGGTACGTTATATTTATCGAGCAAGTAAAAAACACGATAAATGATAGTTTTTTAAACAGCTCAAATTACTATTGCCTCAGATGAAGAGCATCCATTGTAAGACATAGAATAGAAACTTACTATTTGGTTGTCAGGAATCTACATCGAACCTCAGTTGAGGTCGAACTGAAGTTGGATGTAGATTCCTACGGATTTTAATTAATGTATTGGAATCATTCTCACGGACTTCTTAGAAACTATTTTATATAAACATGTACATACTTTTAACTTCTTTT
This sequence comes from Hypomecis punctinalis, assembly GCA_949316475.1. Classification (NCBI taxonomy): domain Eukaryota; kingdom Metazoa; phylum Arthropoda; class Insecta; order Lepidoptera; family Geometridae; genus Hypomecis; species Hypomecis punctinalis. Next base: position 14,686,108 of record OX438814.1, on the reverse strand, counting down.
CCAGGCAACCAAACACAGACATGATCAGACGAAAACAAATTTTGAAAAAACATCTAAATACCTTAAACCTCTAGAACGTTCATCTGAATACTAATTCTGGGTTAGCATTAAGTTTACGATGACGCTTGGCAGCGGCGGCCGTAGACTCCTCACCAGCTATAAAGTCCAATAGACTTGGCGCCTCAATCGATTTGTTCCATAGATTTTAGTTTCCGTAGTATAGTTCCCAAATTCTGCCGTCGGGCTTCAGTGGCAAAGGAGGCCGTAAGCACCTTCTAATGAAAAACAAAGCAGGGGCGAGCCACCCCACCCTCCCCTGTGTTTAGCGACTAATTGTTAATCCTTAAAACTTACTATTTGGTTGCTGGGTGGAATCAGGCCGTTTTGTGAGTTAAAAAGCTTTCAGTTTGATGTTTTAGTTATATTATTAGTGTAATAGTTGGCAAAGTAATATCCGTGACCAAACCACCGTGAATAATACACGCAAAATATAAAAGTACGTAAATATTGCTTGTAAGATGGCTCACAAACTCTTTGCCATAACCATGGATGTATGTTTGGGTAAAAAATTCTCTTATGCATAGCGTAATTGACGTGAAATAAGCATAGAAATTAATATTTTACAGATATCTATGGAAATTAACACCTCCCTCCAAACTTTACAATATATAGTTTTGACAGAAAAGATCAAGAATATTGAATTTCAATGTCAGGATTCGTAATAACTCCTGTCTGTAACAGTAATTACATACTCTTTGAAGCAAAAAATACCGTGCAAATCACTTTCTGATCACTTTGTCTAAACTAAAAAAATAAATTTTACTGTGTATTTTTAGTAAAACAACCAAGAATATGATGAAGCTAAACAAAATCAAGCTCAAAGTTATAGTCACATTCGACACCTCTTGAAATAGGTATAACTAGTATATTTTCCAACCAAACGTCTTTAAACATTTTATCATTGAAATCATAAAGGGAATCGACGTAGCACAGCGATTTCGTGTGTTTTATAAAACTTTAAATTATCATGACATAGCCTCCTTGTTCTTATAAGATATAGTAAGTAATTTCTTACGTTTTACCAACACTAACCTTTTTAACCGTGGTATTTTGACTTTTGTGCTATCCCGCAGGAATCTATTTTCGGGATCAAAAGTAGCCTATGTCACTTTTCAGCCTTTGAACTATATATATATGTGTATATATATATATCCATGCCAAAAATCAAGTCAATCTGTTGCTCCGTTGCTGTGTGAAAGAGGAACAAACCAACAAACTTTTCGGATTTATTATATTACTAGCTTTTTCCCGCGGCTCCGCCCGCGTTGAATTTGACTTTTGTGCTATCCCACAGGAACCTTTTATTTTTTTGGGATAAAAAGTAGTCTGTGTCACTTTTTGGCCCTTGAACTATATCCATACCAAAAATCAAGTCAATTCGTTGCGCTGCTGCGTGAAAGAGGAACAAACTAACAAACCAACAAACTTTTCGGATTTATAATATTAAGTAAGAAGTAAGATAGTATAGTATGATGCCTAGATTATGTAACATTCGTACGATAGTTATTATGATAGTTACATTTTATCTTATTAGTAATAATGGGTGTAATAGAAACCACTGTTCAGTTTTTTTCATTTTCAAATTAAACAACGTTTTTCATCATAGATCATTATTGCAAAATACACCACGTTGTTGTTCCCTCACACAGTTCCGCATTTAGGAAACAATACCAGTTTTTGTTTAAAAAAAATAGAAATTATGCCGACCACGCACCGTCGACCTTTGTCTGCATCCTGCGCGGAAATGAATCATCCCAAGTCACAGGGTGCTCGTACATGTTCAGCAAAGCATTTATACCACCCAACTTACGGAAAAATCACATTTCAAGACAGTAGAGATGATATACAAATAAATGATAAAAATAGTAAAACCAAGCAATCTAGTAATAGTAAGCTGCAAAGAAGCGTCGAAAGATTTTTAAGTCCACAACGAAGTAATTGTACAAAAAGCAAAACTTACACTGCTCGTCTGGAAAAGCCGATTGTAGCCCCGCCGGTGTTTAAAGGTAAGCACGTTTTGTATTTTTAGTAAATATAATCAGCATCGAACTGTTTGTGGGGTCCAGTGCTGGATCTAGGACCTTCAACAGAATTCCATTTCCTATACATTTTCCAAGACGTATCAAATATGGGTTAGCACTCAGTGTGCAGGTCATGAATGATGTGTTTTCTTTACTGTCCCAGTGTAAGCTAGTGGATTCACATACGCCATCGAATTTATTCTACAACACAGTCCTGTACCAATATACGAAATTTGAGTCAACCTCAATAGTCAACTGCAGTCTGATCAAATCTTGGCTTGTTCTCATAGATTCTCTATGAAATAAAAAAGTCCCCGCAGTCTATACTGTGCCTCGGAAGAATGTGGATTTTACTACGGTGCTCCATTTTTTTTGCGAAAGCCGCATCACGTCATCAATCGTATGATCGTATTTTATAAACAAAATGTATTCGTAATAAAATGTACCTATTACAGAGCTATCCAAAACTGATGTACTTAGCCGAAAAAAGTGATTCAGACCATCTTTTTAAACGACTTTAATTATGGGGTCATCCTAGTACCTACTCAAGAAAAAAAAACCGGACAAGTGCGAGTCAGGCTCGCACATCGAGGGTTCCGTACAAACACATTGTTAAAATAATTAAAAACCTGTTTTAGCATGTCCTAATGAAGTTCTTTTATATGACACCTTACATGATACGATTTACTCACTTTGAATTTTGAGCCCATATTTTGTGAATTTTGGGGCCCTATTTTTTTGTGATATGAATAAAAATATACAGTTTTCAGATTCATTCCTATATGTGTACTCTAAGACTATGCTTCTCGCCAAATTTCATAGTTCTATGTCAACGGGAAGTACCCTGTAGGTTTTGATTTTTGTAAGTGTCGAAATATGCGGTTTTTTAAGACATAAACGACTCTAACTTTTTTAAACGACAACTGAGAAGTTTGTCTTTTCCACAACAGCAAGAGTTCATTGACATACGTATACAGTTTAAATTTAAACTCGATATCTTTACGCGCTCTCGAGATAAAGAGTCTTGACATACACACAGACGGACAGACGGACAACAAAGTGATCATATAAGGATCCTATTCCATTTTTTCCTTTTGAGGTACGGAACCCTAAAACAGCTGTTTTATACATTTTGTCGAACCTGAGTTGCACGTTTGTATGAAGCAGCTTTTTTTTATCGGATTTCAGCTTGGCCCATAGAAAAAGTTGTTCATAATGATGATCATAATCACTCCCTTTCGGCTTACTTAGTATATATTAGGACATCTTACACACGGCCTCTGACCCTAAACTTAGCAAAGCTTGTGATATGCCAGAGACTGATATACTACATATACATATTTTTAAATACATACTTATATAGATAGGAACTAAATATCACCCAGACACAGTGCAAACACCTATGTCCATCACATAAATACTTGCCCTGGGTGGGGATCAAACCCACGCCTCTTTGACCCAGAAGTTAGGGCACTAACCACTGAGCCACCAAAGCAGTCAATTTTGTACAATGCAACCATACCCTGCAATAAAATTATATTTAACAAGGAAAACAAGAGAAGACTTCCGACGGCTCAGCATCACACCACAACAACTACCATCGACTGAAAGTGATCCACGCCTTCATGGATCAACTGGAGAAGGATTACCCCTCGATATGCACTACTGGTTCTATCGGAAAATCACTTGAAGGGCGTGACTTAAAGGTTTATTATTTATTTACGGATCAATAGCTTCATTTTAACGAAAGACCAAAATTATAGACAGTTTTTTTTGGTCTAGTCCGACAAAATTGGCATTTTTTCTTTTTAATTGCCTTATCAAAGAAGTTTGAATGAGACACAAATGTAAAGAACCAGAATATACCTATAACATACCTAATCGATAGGATGTCTAAGTAATATCTGTCGTTAAATGAATAGTGACTGATTAGACATGATTTGTTGTATGTAAGCAATACAAGCAAAATGTTCATTCTTGAAAACATAAATCTGTCCTAATACCTACTTACAAAGATTCAGAAGTGGTTCAAGACAACAAGGTAACTCTTACCGCTTGCCGCGAATTCGGGCTTTAGCGGCAGCGGCGACGGCGGCAACGGAGTTCACGATCGCTTGGAGCGGAACATCGCTGCGTCATTCGAACGTTTTAGTACATTATAGTTATCTCGCTGCCCCGCGCCCCGCACCCCGCTACAGCTTACATATAATGGTGAGGTCGTAGTCGAGCGGTAAACTTTTTAGTCAGTTGAATGTGTCAGATTCTCAGGATATCGAACAGCAACGCCCACAACATCGCCGTCTGGATCGACGCCGGGATCCACGCGCGGGAGTGGATCGCGCCCGCCACTGCCACCTACCTCGCCGACAACATTGCCAAGAACTTCAATACTTTGCCTGAATACGTCACTAATAAAGACTGGTACTTAACACACGCTAACTCTTATTAGTAGGTAGAGCTTTGTGGATAATATCTATTTAAGTATTTATTTATTAACACAGCTATTTTTCGTGGTCGTTTCAGTGACCATCATAGGTCGTCGACCCTTCAACAAAAGCAGTAGAAAGCGGCTTGCATTCAGTACGACCCTGAGATCTTAATGAGATCATCATCAGTCCACCTTGAGGGTGGATATCTTACACTTTGCTTGCCAATAGGTACTCTCAAGAACTCATTGACTCTATCGGTCTAACATATATATGTTTTATGTGTAATTTTTTCAGGTATTTTTTACCAGTGATGAATCCAGACGGATACGAATACTCGCACACAAAAGACCGTATGTGGCGTAAGAACAAAGCTTGGCGTAAAGGGCAATTGATTGGTGTAGATCTCAATAGAAATTTTAGGTATTCACACAAATTATAAATCAATGTATTCTTACCTAGCCGACCCGCCCCGGTTTACGGTTTAAGAATATTTATAAATCTCAAAAGAATTTACAAAAAATCACTTACTGAGATTACACACTCATCTATGTACTCGTAGGTACATAATACGTTGCTACAAAGCGCAGCGCGCAGACTTATTATAAATCAATAATATTAAACAAAAAAACACACAGAAGTATAAACACTATTTGACTAACAGAAACAATTTAACTTATGATATTTACACTACAGTTTCTCATGACATCTTGTAAATGTGTTAACTTAAATTAAAGTTTTAAACAAAAAATCAGCATTTTTTTACATAATGTGAAGTAGTTTTACTGTTTACTTCTGTTGCCGGCCTATGCGGCTCGGTTTATAATTAACAATGGCTTCGATATAAAGCCCGTGGCACACTGTATTTGACATTATCAAACATTTATAATTTTTAAAACATGCATTTTGCGGTATATAAGTATTCTCTACATGTATTTATGAGCCTTGCGCGCCTGTTAAATCAAAAATCCCTGAACCTGGACGGTGAGGCACCAAACTTTAATATTACAGTTCACCCCAAGAGATAATTTAGTTTTAGTAAAAATGTTACTAAGTATTTATTGATTCACGAATGTATTTCAGCATACCCAAATTGTTTCAGCTATGGTTGGGGCGGCTTCGGTTCTTCTGATGATCCAACAAATGCGTTCTATCATGGTCCGTTTGCTTTTTCTGAACCAGAATCCACCGCTGTCAGGGTAAGTTCGTTCAAACTTAAAACTACAAAAATAATTTATTTATTGTTTTGTATAATTTTTGATTTGTTTAGTGTTATTATGGTTTTTTTTCCTGGAGGTCAGTTTTTCGTCAATCAAGGATGAAACTCAACTGAAACAAAATAAAAAGTGGAATATATCCGTTTTTTTTTCTATTAAAAAAAAACCAGACAGGTGCGAGTCAGGCTCGCACACCGAGGGTTCCGTACAAACCCAGAAGATTTCACAAAATTGGGAAGAAAGTTGTTAAAATCTCTATACTATAAGTAATCATCAACAAAAAGTTTTTTTTTTTCACTTTTCTCGTCATACATCGAAAATTACACATTATTAAATAATTAAAAACCTGTTTCAGCATGTGCTAGAATCTCTTCACTTCGAATTTTAAACCCATATTTTGTGTACCTAGGCCCTATTTTTTGTGATATAAATAAAAATGTACAGTTTTTAGACTATTCCTATATGTGTACTCTGAGACGCTTTTTGCTTTTCGCCAAATTTCATAGTTCTATGTCAACGGGAAGTACCCCGTAGGTTTTGATTTTTGTGAGTGTCAAATTATGCGGTTTTTTACCACATCAACGCCTCTAACTTTTTTATACGATAACTGAGAAGTTTTGTTTAACACAACTGCAAGAAACCATAGATATACGTATACAGTTTAAATTTCAACTCGATATCTTTACGCGTTCCCGAGATAAAGAGTCTTGATATACATACAGACGGACAGACGGCCAACAAAGTGATCCTATAAGGGTTCCGTCTTTTCCTTTTGAGGTAAGGAACCCTAAAAAGAAGTTTGTGTACTGAATAAGGATGAGAAATTTGAGAACCTACATATGTGCTTGCATATCTGCAGTGTATAGGTATTTCCTGAACATAGCATGTTCGATGCCTCTCAGAGCAAATAAAAAAATCAAGAGGGATCGTCGTCGAACAGTCAAGTGAAGCCGGTTTTTTATACATGTGTGAGTGCGTCGCTGTTGCGCCGCCATAGTTCGACTGACAAGCCAAGGCGTAGTTTCCTTGTACGTTGATGTGTGTATAAATGGTCGGTACACGACAAGGCGTAGTTTTGGTCGGCCTCACTTGTTTGTTCACAACATTCTGTCTTGATTTTTTTATATTGTCTGAGGCCGTTAAGTAAGTTACGAGTAGATTATATTTGTTTTCACAAGCAGTGCAAACATACTAACGTTGAGAACGTTCATAATATGTTTGCACTGCCTGTAATGACAAAATTAAAAAACAATCGCATGCATGTTTTAAACAGAGGCACCCTGATTCAGAGTTGAATTAGCAAGTACAATAAATAATATCGGCAGATAAGTATTCAATTCGCGAGTGAATCCTGTTTGCGCTATAATCTCCGCGCGGAATGGCGGCGACACGAATTCAGAATCAATTCACATTTATTGCCAATCGATAGTTATGATATACTTATAATACAAATTTATTTTGCTAGTAATTAGTGGGTAATCTTGTATGCTATTTAAATTAACTATATATTAATTTATGTTCAATTTAAGAAATGAGAGATTCGTAAAATGACCGATCGGGTCTAAAAGTTCTCGAGTTCAATTGTTCACCCACGAGATAAACAGATGACCTTATCGAAACGGCAGGGTCGCCCTGGATGCAAGTTGCTTCCAACTAGTCTTATTGCTGAGCAGTGAGGTTCACGTAGTTTAATGTTGCAGAGCGGAGCGCCTGCTAATACCACTTACTCATTTTTTTCAGGACATGCTTCTTAACTCTGACACAAAGTTCACGGTGTACATAACTATGCACAGTTACGGGCAGGTGATCCTCTTCCCCTTTGCGTGTACGGATCAGCTCTGCCCAAGTTATGTGAGGTTGCTAGAAGGAGCCACCACCATGTCTAGAGTTAGTACTTTATCATAATTTTCATCCACCTCACACGTAAAAAACTTCCACGCTCACACTTCGTTTTTGTAGACCTAGGCAGTAACAGCAACAAATAATATTGGTTTTTCTCATAAAAATAGAACAATTTACGAACTTTACACATACAATATTATCATATCAGTCGGTAGGAAGTCCATTTCAGTATATATGTATAACGGTATGCATCTCTATAAAATTTAACTTGATCTCTGCGACAGTAGAAGATTGACATTTTTAGAGTTGGGATAGTGGTGGAAAAAATCGATTTTAAAACAATGTTGTAATGAAATCGGATGAGTAGTTGAAGGTGAGAAATTGGATTTCATTTACTTACTTATTATTTAAGATCAAGTATGTACACATGTAAATAATGTTATGATATTAATTATATACTCATAATAATGTAACTATAGCATTTATCGACGTTTTTCACTATTATCGATGCTAATGTAACATATAATTGGGTTTACTTTAATTACACATGTAAAAAATGTTATGATATTAAAATATATAATAAAATTAATGATAAATCAAGTTTTATTTAAAATATCGACAATATAAACTATCGATATTTTAACTAAAACTCTATCTAAAACTCTGTGGTCACGATCATTCGTCGCCCATCACTAATTGGCATGCCCACAAAGTATGACATTGACAGGTACTGTCTGTACTTTTAAGAAATTCAGGACTTCATATGCGTGATTTTCCTGACAGCTGTCGCAGAGATCAAGTTAAATTTTATAGAGTATAATAATAAGACAGATTGGAAGCTGTAAGTTCCGTTGGTCTTGATCGTGATATGTACTTGCCAGTTGACGTTTTACGCTATGATTCTGTCGACCATAGGCAATATATAACATGCATGCTCCTTTCTTTTTTAAGAATTATAATTATCATTATCACTATATAGTATAAAACAAAGTCGCTTTCCTGTCTGTCTGTCCCTATGAATGCTTATATCTTTCAAACTACGTAACGGATTTTGATGGGGTTTTTTTGGGAGATAGTGATTCAAGAGGAAGGTTTATATGTATAATACACCTGTGCAAAACCGGGGCGGGTCGCTAGCGTTTAATAAATCATAATTTATGTAAAATTATGTTTCCATTAATCTGTTTATCACTCCAATGAGTCACAAAATCTATTATTAGGTAATTATATCGTGTTGTTTGACTCCATTAATGACAAAACCCACAAAGTGTATTTGACCCTCCGTTTTAATTCTCACGGTCACTTATCTATGTGAGACCTTTCAACCTTATCATGTTTTTGTAGGCTATCTACAACACTAATGGCAATACATATAAAGTTGGAATATCGCGTGACGTAATGTACGGAGCATCTGGCACCAGCAACGACTGGTCTTACGGAGTCGCCGGCATTCCTTACTGTTACCTCCTTGAGTTAAGGAGCAAAAAACACAGGTTTAAAGTCCCCAGTGAAGAAATAGAAGAAACGGGGCGAGAAATTTTGAATAGCGTTTGTGCTTTGATGGAGTTTATTGATAACTATACTCCAGTGGAAATTGGTGCCAGGAAACATTATGATTCTGATGATGGGGAAGTGAACAGTAAAAAGAGTGCTAGTCCTGGAGGCTCTATCAGGAGTGTTGGGAGTACTAAATGAAATGTAAGTTTTAACGTAGCATTTTCTTTTAACAAGATTTGATTTTAGTTGCCTGGTTGATTTGTGTGGATTGAAACAAACATGCGGCCTTTACAGCTGACTGGTGCATAATGGTATGTAGGTACTACATAACTACGTCCGAAAAAGGAATTTGATAGCGTATGTGAATCTACCAACTGGTATCTGGGCCAGCGTGATAGAGATGGCCCAATTGCCCTTCAAAAGTAGGTCTATATTCAAAATTTAATGTAATAAATATTTTGGGACATATTACACACGGCCTCTGACCCCAAACTAAGCAAAGCTTGTGATTATGGCTGCCAGAGACTGATATACTACATATACTTATTTTTAAATACATACTTATATAGATAGTAACTAAATAACACCCAGACACAGAGCAAATACTTATGTTCATCACATAAATATTTGCTCTGGGTAGGGATCGAACCCACGCCTCTTTGATACAGAAGTTAGGGTCACTAACCACTGAGCTACCGAGGCAGTCAAAAAATATCATATTAAAATGTTAATGTAGTGTATAACACTGTAGTAAATCTTACAATTTTTAAAGCACTGCTAAGGAAATATATTTGGTAAATATTTATATTTTATTTATACGATATTTTTAATTTTTTAAACTTATAGTTTTACGTCATTTTTTGCATATCTTTTTGATAAGTACAAACTCTTCAATGAATAACTCTTTCTAAGCTGTCAAACTGCCAAGTATTGTTGTTATTGTCAAGATGCAAAATTACGTTTCCACATCAAAAATTCTAATAAATCCATCCATGATAATTCCTAAGTGAAAATCAATAAGCTATTCATGATAATATCAAGCTGAACGCCGAAATTGAAAGTTTTGTCCTATGTTTATCTACTTTAATCAAGGTGGCACCTTCTAACAACCCCACCCAGCTATGGGAGGTAACATTCATTAGGGAAGGACAGAGGTGTTTTGTAAAAGCATTGGATACCGCCGGAGGTATTGCTTGAACAAACTATACATACATTGCATTTTTATAACAATTAAACTAACCTCGGCAGTGGTTATATATTTGAGCCGTTTGGGGTTGAGACCAAGTTGAGACATTGGGTCCGTGGTGGCCGATGGCTCATGCATCTTGTTTCAAAAATCTTTCGGAGCTTCCGGAGGACGGGACGAGTGACCAAAATGCTGGTGTTTATTTAGCTCAACGAATGAAAGCAATGCCATTTAGCGTGGCAATGCTGCCAGCATGCTAGGCACGCTGCAAATTTGGATTATCTTTAGAGTTTAGACCTTGAAGGATAATCCAATTGCTTTACATGTAGTAGTAAAATACTTAAACGTATGTAGTTTTAGCTTAAGTGAGCGGTATTGTATTTTATTGTAGTCAGTAAAGGCACTCGCTTTATCAAAAAAGAGAAAAAAAAACTAAAAGTATGATTCTGAACTCCGCTGCAGGCAGCAGTGATGCTTAGCTCGGAATGTAAACTCAAATAAACTCATAGAGATTATATGGGGACCAGTAGTGCTGCGGCAGCGCTGCTGCCGTGTTGCTGCTGCCTGCAGCAGAGTTCGGAATCATACCTTAAAACTGACCAAACTAAAGCGCTAGACCGCAGCCACAAACACTGCCAATACTGCCACCGATGTTTTGTCTACAATTTTGCCCAAATTAGTCACCAATTTTGGTGTTTGTGGCAGTAGTGGCGTTTGTGGTCGCCATTGAGTGCCGTGTGCGGTGTCAAAAGGTTTCATTAACTGGAAACTTTACAAAGAATATTTTGTTTAGATTTTTTATTGTTTTAGGGAAGATTAAAATTTACCAACTTCATTTTAACAATGCTAGAACAAAAGCAGATAAACTGATATAAGAGCCTTGTCGCATTGATAAATGTTCAAACTAATCACATCATGCGTTTTTACTGGTAAATTTTACAAGCCAAGCTGTATTTTCATTTATTTTATTTTATGTACCTACCTACATAATTATTTATAAAAAGTGCCACTAGTATGGCCACATAAAAAAGTAGAAGAAGTATAGTTATATTAGAAGTTTAAATTCATACATTCATTAATTTTTACTCCCTAAATATTAACATTAATTACGTACTATCGCAGACGGGCGTGTCGCTGCAGCCACAAACTCCACAACCGACTTATTTCACAAAACCCTATAAGAATACACCGTGAACGATAGTCGGCAGTGGCAGTTTCTTATTCTTTCACCTTCTTATAGAGTCAGCGTTTGTGGCTATGGCGATACTTTCGTTAGCGATCAGCATAACACAGCGGTTGATTGTCTACTGATTTTCCTAAGATACGGGTGCTTTATTGTACCCACCTATTTTATTAAATTACTTAATATAAATAATTTAGAATTTTTGAATTATGCTCTTCTCTAAATTCTACGTTATTTTAAACTCTAAAGCCGGAAACATACTATCGGATCGGACTGACAGCCGCGACTTAGCAATGTACTGTACTGTACCAGCCTTTTTAATAGTCCACTGCAGGACGTAGGCCTACCCACAAAGGGTGATTGGGCCATATCCACCACGCTGGCCCAGTGCGGGTTGGTGGATTTACATACGCCATCGATTTTTTTCTAAGGACGTACGCAGGTTGCCTCACGATGTTTTCCTTCACCGAAAAGCCAGTGATGTGAAATTCCGTACATAAATTTCAAAGAATTCATTGGTACGGGACCGGGGATTCGAACCCACGACCTCACGATTGTAAGGCGGGTGTCACTACCTCTTGACCACCACGGCTGTTACTTAGCAATGTGCACAGTCTTAAAACATCCGGTGTCCCAGATCGCTCTCGGACGTCCAAACGCTTAAAGTCGTCCAAAGGTGACGTCCGCGACTTATGTCCGATAGTGTGCACGGCTCAGTGTACTTTCATAGTGTAGGTCGCGGCTGTCAGTCGCGTCCGTAAGCCGCGTCCGATAGTATGTTTCGAGCTTTAAAGCGGTTTTCAACCGAATTTTTCAGGTATCTGTGAGAGAAGGTTTATATCTGGACTCATCCATCCATCCACGGACCAGTTATCCGTGTAAAAATTAATAATAATCACACAAAACAACGCTAAGAGGGCTAATTTACTTACTGTACTTTTTAGCGATCAACATATGGAAAGAGGAACGTAGTACTATGGACATCATGGTCGAAGGTCGTCGCTCGGCACAGGTAGCCGGCATGCTGCACGAGCGAGAGATTCCTTACTCCGTGGCAATTCCAGATGTTAACATGTTGGTCAGCAGAGAGCAGGGACCTGTCTCCAGAACTATTAAGATACCTGGAAGCGCCAGTGGATTGCGTTAGAGTTTTACTTTTCTTCTTTTCTATATGCTAATAAGTTACGCAGTCTTCTGCACAGTTTTATACAAAAATCTACGTCCGTGGCTTCGTCGCCGCGTCCCGGTGCACATTTATATGAATTTGAAAATAGCCTATATTAACGGTATAAACAGCTAGTTTTGTCAATTTTAAGACTACACAAGTCCATCCATCCATCCATCAGCCGGAGGACGTCAACTGCTGGACATAGGCCTCCCCTATGGATCTCTAATAAGACCGGTTGGAAGCGGCTTGCATCCAGCGCGATCCTGCGGTCTTAATGAGGTCATCTGTCCACCTTGTGGGTGGACGTCCTACGCTGCGCTTGCCGGTACGTGGTCTCCACTCGAGTACTTTTTGACCCCATCGATCATCAGCCCTCCGCGCTATGTGCCCTGCCCATTGCCGTTTCAACTTGCCAATCCGTTGGGCTATGTCGGTAACTTTGGTTCGTCTACGGATCTCCTCATTTCTGATTCGATCTTGCAGAGAGACTCCGAGCATAGCCCTCTCCATAGCTTGTTGGGCTACTTGGAGCTTACTAATAAGGCCCATAGTGAGAGACCCTACACAAGGAATACACAAAATTTCTTTACCGAACCACACATTATTTTTTCTCATAATAAGAAGAGACTGCTGATTATGGTCACTCAGCAGTTCAGCAGACAGTTTTATCAAAACCAATAACGAGGAATGTAGCTAATTACTGAGTTGCAACGACAATTTACTTTATCTGTCAATTATTAATACCTGTTAACCAATATTGAAGTGAAGGTCGACATGATCAGTTTATAAGTGATCAGGAACTGATGGCATAAAGGCTAAACTCGAGGCGATTGAAATATATTAGTAATATAAGTGAACCTCTTTGGGTGCGTTACTCAGTCATAAACTTGCAAAACGAATTGCTTTTAGCGAAGAAATAAAATTATTACTGTCATTTATTATCGAAAAGTAAGTTACGCCACAATATTTCATAACGCATTAACTAGGCAATGATTTAATTATCGTGACGTTTAATGAATTTAATAATTACTTAATTATTTTGACATACAAACCCCTTTGATAAATATTTCCAATTAATTGTGGCATAATGAGCCAAATGATGCAAAATTAACCGTAACCATTATGACATTCATTAGATATGACTCAATATTACTTAATGACTTAAATGAGGATATTTTTTGTCTGCTGTACAGCGCAGTGTTAGTTTCATCCTCTAACCCAACTCAGACACTCAGAATAAAACTATACTTCTTGGTTTCCACTTTGTTAAAACCTTCTTTCTCTAGCTTTTTTTTTCTTTTTTATTACGCTACACCGGACAGTGGTAAACATAGTGAATCTTTTTGGTGTTCAGTGGTTATGCGTTTATAGGTCGAACCATGGATTGGAAGAGTTACCATCGGCTGGACATCATTTATGCCTTCATGGAGAACCTCGCAGTGGAATTTCCTTACCTATGTTCCGTGGAAGTCATCGGCAAATCCGTTGAAGGGAGAGATTTAAAGGTGAGTCTTCAAACCTGACATTTCTGTGCTGTTATTTTGGACTATTTTTATGTAGCGTTAATAAGTTAGAATTAATAATGTTCTTACCAATTCCTGAATAATTACGTCGCTGAAGCTTTTATAATAAAATACAATATTTTTATTAATAACACCTTTGTGACATGTCAAATCAATTATACTAATAATTTATCAATTGCTACACTTCATAGAATAGTCAACTTATATACATTTCGAAAAAGAAAAAAAGGCTTAAAAATGGTCCAGAGTTCACAGTCCCTTACTTATTTTGGAGGTTTTTTGCACTGTGTATAAACACTGCCATAGGCTAATATTACGCAGATGGAGCTTTGAGCAAAAGCTAGTCATTTCATATAGCCTATCCATGTAAATAAAAGTGATCGATTAATTGTATGTTTTAGGACGAAATATTGGCTGACGCTTAAGGGGGCGCTTAATGCAAATATCACGCAAAAGGTGTTTTTTAAAGACGTAGTGCTAAGATAACGAACATAAATATACATATTAAAAAAATACTATAGGAAAGTATTAAGCCTATAGTAGCAAAGAAATTGCGTAGAATTTTGAAAAATAATATGGTTACTTTAGAAAAAAAATGAAAACTTCGCATCATAAAAAATCATTTTTTTTCAAATGCTCGAAATTATCAGCGATAACACCACATTATTTATGACAAATTACGTAGCCAGACTAATGTTCTAGCCAAGTAATCAATTAGTTTTTTTATTACATGCTTAAATTTTGAATAAATTAATAAAATGTCACCTAAAAATGTAAGCTGGCGCTCGAAGCCAACATCATCGTGAACTGTGTCATGCGATTTGTTACTCTAAAAAAAGCAGCATAAGTGATAGCGGGCGATGCAAGAAACGAGGGTGAAATGTGTTTTTTCATGGCATTAGGCGCAAGCCGTGGTGGTCTAGAGGTAATGACACTCGCCTTACAATCGTTAGGTCGTGGGTTCAAATCCCGGTCCCGTACCAATGAGTTCTTTGGGATTTATGTACGGAATTTCACACCACTGGCTTTTCTGTGAAGGAAAACATCGTGAGGTAACCTGCATATGTCCGGAGAAGAATTTCAATGGCGTATGTGAATCCATCAACCCGCACTGGGTCAGCGTGGTGGATATGGCCCAATCACCCTTCGTGGGTAGGCTTACGTCCTGCAGTGGACTATTATAAGGTTGATACAGTACAGTACAGTACAGGCGCACTCTTAACAATGTTCTGACTTGATATATCATTAAATGATTTCAAATTCAATCCACGATTTTGTTATTTCAGATGTTGAAAATATCGAACGGTGTGACAGGCAATGCTGGCGTGTGGCTAGACGGCGCCATCCATCCACGGGAATGGATCAGCTCGGCCGTGGTCACGTATATCGCAGAAAAGATCGTCAGGACGTTTGATCAGCAACCCGAGAGCGTCACAAATAAAGATTGGTAAGTTATAAGGCAATGGAATTGAAACAAAAAGTTAGATCTTAACGTGTGACCTATCTAAAGTAATGTTTTGTGTAGATTTGTCTTGCTGAAAATTATTATCAGTTAGAGACTGTTAGTTACAATCTTAGAACAATTTAGATTCGAAAAATATAGAGAGGGAAAACCAACAATAAGTAGAATTAAGGTCCAACAATTTGACGGCACGAACTCCTCTATGGGCGTGGCTAAAATGAATGCTATCTCAACTGTCTAGCTCGAGAAAGAGACAGACTCGGTGATGAGCAGTAGAGGTAGCGTGTGCGCACACAATGAAATATCACAATATGCGTATTTCGACACGCACGCCCACGTCTGCCATTTCATTCAACGCGGACACTATAATTTTGAATGAGTAATCGTAAATCCAAGCTGCGTGAATACCTGCCTTGTAGAGTTGTCACGCCGCATGTTTATTGAATTGAATCTAATCTAATACAATTAGGTATACAATATAATAATACAATACGTCAAGTAGTTATCCAAATAGTAGATACTTATCGCGAGCACATTTTGTAGTAATTTCGAGTATAGGTACTTAGTCAGTTCTCCAAATTGCACATTCATAAATGTTCTCAATAACAAAAGCAGTACGGTTCAATTTCGCAGCTAAATGCTCAGCTCGATCTTGATCGAAATACCTACATTCTTATTTTTTTTAATATCTGTCATTATAAGGATGCATTTACTCATCATTACGAAAAACTTTTACTATGGGACCAACTGCGAAATATCGAAAAAAATAGCTGTTCTATACATAAAGTTAATTAATTCTCGACAAATTGTACGGATCGGCTCATCATTTTTCGCGTTTTCGCAGTTGGTCCCATAGCAAAAATTCGTGAGGAGTAAAATACGTTCTTAAAATGTTACGTACTAAAAAAGGTTAATACCTACTTACATACTTGTTGGGATTTTGACTATTATTATTTTGCTAAATATTATCAGTCGGTTGATAAATGCCTACTAAAAATGTCGCTGATGACTAAAAACTAACAACCGGACAGATGAATAAAATTTTTGACAATCCAGATACCTTCGCTTCTCCAATAAAGGACATCATTCACGTTCCATACATTTTTGGGCTAAATCTAAAAGTGCCGGCCAAATTATAACTAATGAGGACATAGTGTTAGTGCATATTATTCTGAGCATTTTATACTATGGGACTAACTCTCACCGATCACTCCCTGGGTAGTTATCGAGTTTTGAATATCGTTTTTGTAATTTTAATTGAGTTGTTATTTTTTTATGATATTTTGCTATTACTTGTAAACCTACTCTCTAGGATCCCTGGGTAATTATCGAGTATTAAAATCAAGTATTTTATTAGAAGAAAGTCGTGTTAGTTACACCATTTATAACTCAAGAATGGCTGAACCGACTCGGCTGTAAATTGGTGGGGAGGTAGCTTAGAACCAGGAGAAGGACATAGGATACTTTATATCCCGTTCCTTTTTATATTTTTTGATAGTTATTCATCTTCTCTTGTTCATATCATTTTTCCCTTAAAAAATCGTTAGCGAAACTGTCACTTATCACAACGACGCTAATAAGCCCAATTTTCAAGGCACCGTCGTAATTATAACAGCTAATTAGAATATTTCTGTTTCTGTTTCTCTTTAGGGATTCGATAACGAGAACACATTTTACATTCCTATTAATTTTACGATGGCGCGTTCATAATTGGGCCTAATATGGATTGACGAAACGTAATAAGATGAAAAGTGACATATATTGACTGCAGACTTTTATAAATGTCACGCTTAGCATAGCAAAGGGACAAATTGTCTTTTGACCATTACAGCTCCTCGAAAAGGGAATATAGTATGGATTGACAGTGACAACTGACATTAAAATTGGACTAAATGGTTTTTCCCTATGCCATGCTACATATTACAATGACGTTTAATACCTACTGGGCCGTCATTTTGTCTGACATTAAAAATATTTTTAAATATACCACCATTAGAGGTTAAACATGTTTCTTTATTCTACCTTTATGGTACAGAATCCATACTAATATACGAAGAAACGAATCGACTTGATTTTTAGGAGTAGTATGGCATGAGTATAAGTATCTTGACTCTAAGGTTATTAACCTTGACTGTGAACTGTGACCTTGACATGAACATACATTTCTGTTGGTTTGGTTAGGATTGAACAGTGATAAAAGTCTCAGTTCGCCTCAGTTGCGGCACTCCTCATGAAGCACGCAACTTATAGGCCAGCCTCTCAGCTGCCATAGTTAAAAAGCCCAGAAAAGCGGCCCAACCACGAGTGCGAACTTCTAAGCTGCCAAGGGAGAAAAAACCCAAAAAATCGGGAGACCTCGAGCGCCGCCGTCTCAGCTGTCTCAGAAGAAACCCAGAGAAGCGGCTCTGGGATTCCCGCGCCGCCCATAAGCCTCGGCTACTAAGTTCCCCCGCCACGACAAGGCGGGAACCCGTACACTCTAACCTTACTCGTATCTTAATCAATAGAAGCATTTATAAGTATAAGGTATCATAATACTTTAGGTAGGTAGGTCAGGTTAGGTTTGGACAAGGATTTGTGGCAAGGTGCAAGGGTACTTGACTTTTTTTTATAGAGCAAGTGCCTTTATTAACTACCACTAAGTACAAGACTTATAATGTAAAACGTTATAAACTACTACTACATAACAATCAATTGGATCATCCACAGACCCTTGAAGGTCTATAGATAGTCCAAATACTCAAGCCCACTGCCAGTTAGCAGCGTGCCCAGCATGCTGGCAGCATTGCCACGCTGATTGGCAATGCATATACGTTAGCCAAATAAACACCACACACACACGTCGGGTACACCAGACGCTCAGAAAGACTTTTAAAAATAAGACCGGTCACCACGGGCACAATGTCTCAATTTCAAACGGCTGAAATATGTAACCACTGCCGAGGTTAGCATATTTGCGCCGTTGGTGCTGCTCCGAATCAGCCGAACATTACTGTCTTTACCAAAGTGAGATAGCTCAACCAGATCTACATTTTGTATGACAGCTGTCGAACTTAAAAGTAGTTTATCTCCGTAACTGTCAACTTTTGATTAATGCTATCTTCACGAAAGTGAGATAGCTCAATCAGATCTACATTTTGTATGACAGCTGTCGAACTTAAAAGTAGTTTATCTCCGTAGGTAACTGTCAACTTTTGATCAATGCTATCTTCACAAAAGTGAAATAGCTCAATCAGATTTACATTTTGTATGACAGCTGTCGAACCTAAAAGTAGTTTATCTCCGTAACTGTCGACTTTTGATCAATGATATCTTGACGAAAGTGAGATAGCTGAACCAGATCTACATTTTGGATGACAGCTGTCGAACTTAATAGTGGTTTATCTTCGTATCTGCCAATTTTAGATCATTACTGTCTTTACAAAATTAAGATATCTAAACCAGATCTACATTTTGGATGACAGCTTGAACTTAAAAGTGGTTTATCTCCGCAAATGTCAACTTTTGATCAATGCTATCTTAAAAGTGAAATAGCTCAATGAGATCTACATTTTGGATAACATCCATTAAACTTAAAATATCTCAATGTAGGTATCACCGTAAGGTTAGCTACCTACATTCTTTAACTTTCGCGGTACGAAGTACGCCGGGTCCGCTAGTAAATAATAAAAGTATATGACATCAAATGGGTGGAAAGCAATATGTACAGATTTTCTATACAGTCAAATAATCGTAAAATACTTTTAGTCTTATTCATCCTAAATATTATGCTTATTTTTCTCTATTGAGATCTCAAAAAGTGTCAATAAATTGTAGGTGGACTTATACTATGATGAAAATAATAACATTTTAGTTTAGTTCACAACCGTCATTTAATGACTTTTTAAAATAATGTTGTGGTGATCTGAAATAACATAGATTGTTTAGGGTATTTCTCTAAATTTTCATGATGTAAAAATGAAACACATTTAATAACTTACGATTCGGACGTAGCCGCTGCAGCAACAACATTCTCTTTATTTTTTTTTCCAAGCTGCGGGCTTTCCCTTCCTTTTCTTGCGAGGGGTACTTAGTTTCAGACGGGTTTTATTGCCAAACCGCTAGTATGGTTTTTTTCTGTGTAATAATACCAAACAAAGTAAAATTACTAATTAAAATGTACATAATTATATGTACTAATAGAATATCCTAATTAATTATTAAAAAGCTCTAATGACAGAAAAAAATATGAAAAATAAATAATTTAAAAATTCGATAACTACTCAGGGAGTAGTCCTAGAGGATTGGTACCATAGTATAATATGCTCAAATTAATATGCACTACTATTATTCTATAATTAAATACTTTGGCCGGCGATTTCGAAATTAGCCCAAAAATGTATGGACTGTGAAAGATCTCCTTTCCTAGGATTTTTGCAAAAAAAAGGTTTATCAAATTTTACTACGACATATAGAAAAACGTGTTTGTTTTCTCGAATTAGGTACGCCCCATAGTAAAAGTTGTTCCTAATGATGATCTTAACCACCACCTTTCAATTGAACAAAATCACACTGTAGGTAATTAGGTACCTACATATTTTTCGTAATATTATTAGAGTTGTATGAAATGTTCTGACAAATATACCTAACGTAAGTGTATCTAACCTAACGTTCTGAACTCAGAATAATGAAACAGTTCAGACGTTCGGCTTCGCTTTTTATCCTGCTCGCGCCAGTTACTTACGCTACGAGAGCAAGCGGGATGAAAAGCGAAGTCGAACACCAGAACGCGTACGGGGAACGGATAAGTACCTTCTAGAAGACAAAATGAGCCCGGTCCGTTTATAATGCACTGCGAGCGTAAACAAACGTTAATCCAGAATTACCCAGTACAGTTGTTAATACCTACTACTAATAATAATCACCACCTACCCATAGTTCAATTTGTAGGCTTTGATTATTTATTGTCAATACTTATATTTATTGACAATAATTTATCTAAGTTTGTAGGATAATCAAATAACCGGCAAGAAGGCCAAAGAATATACCTACGTCAATACTTCCGAAGTTGAAAACAATGACCGTCCGATCGTCGAATAATGCGTCCTTATCATATAAGATATTATATGGTGTGGTGAGTTGGTGTCGTTGAACTCTGCGTGATAACACAGAGTTCAACGACACCAACTCACCACGGGCACGGGCTAGTGGAGAATGGCGGCCGGACTCGGCCGAAGCCGCGTAGCGTACGGGGGCCGCGCTGGGAGCACGCGCTACACGTTCCTTCCCGCTCCCCGCGCGGGGTACACAGTCGGGTGAAATAGAACTATAATTTTTACCTTAACACGGCCGCGTAAAAATGCGCGTAAAGGCTTTTGCTCATAGTGAATCCTGTAAAAACTGCTAGATGAATTAGTTCAAATTAAAGTTATTTAAACTTGAGAATATATATGCTAAGATTATTGCTCAATTACTATGGACTCAGTCTAGTTATTGTGCGATTTATTTAAGCCTAAAGTTTCCTTAAAATCAGTGTTAAAATTCAAATGTTTTGAGGCTTATTTTAGTTGAATGCATAGTTTTGATTACAGTTATTTTTAGCAATAATCATAGATTATGTCACAATAAATTGATTTAAATCTTAGTTTTAGATATTCAACATTAAAAAATCGTGTATTGTACCATGGACGTTTGTATGGAGTGACGACTAACTTGTTCCACCTTAAGTACGATCCACAGCTCTCAGCACCGTAACATGGCAGCACTTGTGAGAGATACGTAAACGATTATCTTCTATTAGTATGTAGATACATGTAAATTGATCTAATTTCTGCTTATCAGCAAGAAGTATATTGTCGAGCGTGGGTCTGCCTTGTACCTCTTATAAAAAAATCTGTAACTAAAGCTGGAAACATACTATCGGACGCGGCTGACGGACGCGGCTGACAATGGCTCAGTCTTAAAACATCCGGTGTGCCAGATCGCTCTCGGACGTCAGAACGTCAGAACGGCAAGAAAGTCAGTTTTTTTTGGCCTGGTATCCCTGGCCAAGTAAACAGTTAACTTATAAACCTGTGCGGATTATTTTGATAAACTGTGGATTAAAGTGATTCTGCAAGCCTGAAATGGAATAGTAAACAAAGTGCACATAACCTTAAATCGATTCATCAACAAAAATCATACCTGGTGAGCAGTTTTTCATACTAAATTGACAATATACTGTATGGAATCTCACGAAGTATAAAACCGTTAATCACTATTTTGAACAGAACAAAAAAATATTTTGAGTTTTGGCAATTTTATTTTGAATTTCCATCCACCTTAAAGAATTATGAGAAAACAATCAATAACTTAACAAAGCAAATTGATGACTGTAATAAACTTAAAGACACTCTGTTAGAAGAACAAGAAAGTAATGAGAAAGAATTTGAGAAAATGTGCAAGCAAATAAATTCGCTAAAAAAGAAAATATCTGAAGAAGAGGAAAAGAATGATAACTTACAAGACACTATCAACAAATTGCTATCTGACAATACCACACTCTTAGAAGAACAGAATGCATGTGAAATAATTTATAAGCGTAGCACGTTCGAAAAAGAACTAAAAGAAAAAGAAAAAGAGTACACTGATCTTCAAATTAAATACAGTGAATTATTGCTAAAATTGACTCAGCCAATATGCGTCAGGAGAGGCTTCACTCATCTGAAAAAAGTCTGTTATAAAAGAAGAAATACAAAGTCGAAATTGAGACGAAACTCTAAGAAGATAGCAAGGCTCATTGCTACAATAAAAATACTTGAGTCAGAACTAGAAAGGCGAGAAGAATACGTGACAGTCTTTGAAGAAGAAAATGAAAAGTTTCTGGAAATAATCCAAGATTATGAACATTCTCATAAAAAGGAACAACAGGCACATAGAGAAGTTCAATATATTGAGACACAGCTCTTAAAGTTGCAAAAAGTAATAGAAGATCTGGAAAAAAACATGCTGGCAGAAAATTCAGTGAGATGTAAGGCGGACTTATCCCAAATTGAAATTGGAAAGAAGACGGAGCCAATCCTAATGAACGGAAATCAGAGACTATATGATAGAAAAACAAGCCTAGCAAATGAACATCGAACTGATAGTTCAGAAAATATGAAAGTACTCATAAATAAGAAAATAAAAATGTATTCAGATAGTTACGGCAGAAACACAGCAAGTATAATCTCTAAATATCTTACTGAGGGCTACTCCCTAGTAAATGATTGCAAGCCCAATGGAACCTGGGATGTAATTGTTAATGAACATTACCTTAACACTCAAGTTAGTGATGATAACATTATCTTAATTATGATCGGAATGTTCGAAAGCATTGGCTCCTCTCCTAGCAAATATTTAGATATGATAGAAAGACTAGCTAGGTCTTTCAAGATGCATAGAAGGAAACTTATAGTATCAACGATTACATACAAGAATAATTCCAATTTAGATCATAGAATATATAAATTAAACAATAAACTCTATAGTCTGGCATCTTTGTACAATAGTCTCCATATCTTGGAACTTAACGACCAAAAACCAAAAAATAATTACGATGATATTGCCCGAAATGCGGCTGTTGCGTGCCAGTACGGACTAAACAAAAGTAACTTGGCTGTACTAGTAGATAACACAATGTCAAGCCCTGCTCTAAATTTTCCGTTAGTAATGCCCCCAAAAAGTATGAAATGAAATTGTGTCATCAAAATGTACGGGGTGTATTCAATAAAGTTGATACCTTAAGTTTATTTTTGAAAGGTGAATCTATAGACATAATGTGTATGACCGAGACTTTTCTTAATGCAGCAAAATTAAATGTATTTAATGTTCAAGGTTACAAAGTAGCATCTTCTTACTGTAGAGTTAAGCACACCCAAGGAGGCTGTATGATATTAGCAAAAAAAGAAATAAAATGTAAATCTAGGAAAGACATCAACAAAATGTCAATAGAAAAACATTTCGAAGTTAGCTGCATAGAAACGGAAAACTGTATTATTTTAGTTACCTATAGATCTCCCTCAGGAGACTTGGATATAAATTAACTGGTTATAACAACAAAACTATAATATTATGTGGCGATTTTAATGTTGACTTTGCTTTAGACACGGTGTCTAGAAATTTATTGACCGATGTTCTTGATAGCTTCTGCTTAAAAAAGCTGATTGATGAGTATACTAGAGTTGCTGACAAATCTAAAACTTGTATCGATAATATATTCACTGACTCTGATAGCACCCTGGGCACAAAAGTCATGCCGGGGGTTGAATCTGATCATTATGCACAACTGGTTAAATTTGAAATAGCAATTGACTATATTTCTATCCATAAAAGACAAGTTAGGAAAATTACTGATGCAAAAATTGATCGGCTTAAACTCTCCTTAGAACAGTCACTAAGAAATCCTGGCGTTTCTAGTGACTATTCCACATTTTTTGAAATCTTCTTGAATAACTTGAATAGGGTTATGCCTGTAACGGAATTGTCTACCAAAAGTACCAAGTTTTGTGACTGGGCAACAAAAGGAATTTATACTTCTAGACAGAGACTATTTGAATTATATGCTCTATATAACAACGGTGGTAACATTTCAAGGACTTACTTAAATAAATATAGCAAGATATTTAAGGGGGTATGCCATGCCGCCAAAAAGCTCCATCTAAAACGTAAGGTCGAAAAAGCTAACAATAAAATTAAATGTGCATGGCAAATCATAAAAGAAGAAACTGGGAAAGGTGGAGCCTGTGATACTGACTGTGATAAGATTTTAAATGACAACGGTGACTTAATTGATGATCAAAATGAAATTTGTAATATTTTTAATAATTATTTTATAAACGTAGCCAATAATCTGACGAAAAATTTAAACTATTCAATGAATGAATCTCTGACATGCTTAAATAATTTTATACCTTATCATCAATCTAATTTTATCTTGAGACCTATTACTGTTAATCGTGTTAGTAAAATAATAAGACAACTGAAACCAAAAAAATCAAATGACTTCTGGCACATTTCGCCATACCTGATTAAAAAACTAGAGAACGTCATTTTGGACCCTATTACGTCTGTAATCAATGACTGCATTAGCGGTGGATTTTTTCCCGATGACATGAAGGTAGCTAAAGTAGTCCCAGTGTTCAAAAAAGGGGAAGTTACAAATTGTAATAATTATCGTCCGGTATCTATTCTTCCCAGTGTCAGTAAGATCTTCGAGAAGTATATTGCTGATGAACTTATGTCATATTTGGTAGAAGAAAAACTCCTGAATGCGCGGCAATTTGGATTCCAAAAGTCAAAATCATGTAAACATGCAATAACTCAGCTCATTGTAGACATTCTTAAGGGACTTGAGGGGGGACAAAAGACTTTTGGAATCTTTTGCGATCTCTCAAAAGCGTTTGACTGCGTGTCTCATGTGATTCTGCTAGCTAAACTTAATCACTATGGCATAAGCTGCAAAGAGGAAAATTTACTGAAATCTTATTTAAGCGATCGACAGCAAGTAACTGAAGTGAACGGGCGTAGGTCGGACATGAGAAAACTTAGTCTAGGTGTACCGCAGGGATCCATTTTAGGACCACTGCTCTTTATCTTATACATAAATGACTTGTCAGCAGTTACAAAAGATGTGGATGTGGTTCTATTTGCTGACGATACCAGCCTCGTAGTTAAAGATAAATCTTTTGATAAGGTTGGCATTAAAATCAAACATTCAATTGAAAAAATCAAATACTGGTTCGCCGTTAATAACATGTTATTGAATGTTGATAAAACACACATAATTAATTTTAACCTGTCAACCAACCCAAAATTGCATTTAGAACCTGGGGTAAGAGATGCTCTGGACGAACTGAACCTGTCTCTCTCAAACGAAGTTAAATTTCTGGGAGTTTGGCTTGATAAAAAACTAATGTGGAATACTCACGTCGCCAATTTGACCAAAAAACTTAGTCCAGCTACTTATGCTATAAAAAAGATCAGGGAACTAGCAGGTTCAGCAGCGGCTAGAACTGTCTATTTTGCATACTTCCACTCACTTTTAACTTACGGTATCTTGTTTTGGGGTTCCGCTGCTGCACGCCATACCAATAGAATATTTATACTGCAGAAACGTGCTGTGCGTAATATACTAGGACTTAAGAGATTGGACTCATGCAGGAACGTATTTAATGAACTAGGAATTATGACGATGACGGGAGAATTTGTGTACCAAAGCGTATTATATGTTACTGATAACTTAGAAAAGTTGGATAAGATTAGTGTTAATGGCCGCAATGGCAGATATAAAAACAATATTGTACAGCCACGACGACGACTAACAAAGACATCAAATAGTTTCTATTGCTTAGGAATTGATTTCTATAACAAAATCCCAGAATGTATCAAGCTAAGTCCAAAGAATGATATCCTAAGTTTTGTGAAAAAGCACCTTTTACAGAAGAGTTATTATAAATTATCAGATGCTATATCTGATAAAACTTTGTTTAAGAATATTTACGAATATGTTTAAGAATAGTTCTATAATTTACTATTGTAGTTAGATATTATTACTGTTGACGATGCTATTGCTGATACCTTTTGATTGTTAATTTGACTATAATTGCTGTGTGTTCAGTTATTCTGTTTCATTCTATAATTTTATTTTGTTGTATTGACGATTCTAAGCACATGTAAAATGTCAATTGAATAAATACATTTTGAATTTGAATTTGAATTTGAACGCTCTCGGACATCAGGACGCTCTCGGACGTCCGAAGGTGACGTCCGCGACTTATGTCCGATAGTGTGTACGGCTCAGTGTACTTTCATAGTCTAGGTCGCGGCTGTCAGTCGCGTCCATAAGCCGCGTCCGATAGTATGTTTCGAGCTTAATAGTGTCGTCACGGACGCGACTGACTGCGACTTAGCAGTGTGCCCGTCTTAAAACATCCGGCACGCCCAGATCGCTCTCGGACGTCCGAACGCTCAAGGTCAACCCAAGGAGACGTCCACAACTTATATCCGATAGTGTGCACGGCTCAGTGTACATTAATTATCTAGATACCTATCAGTCGCGGCTGTCAATCACGTCCGTAAGCCGCGTCCGATAGTATGTTTCCAGCTTAATAAATGTGTTTTACTGCAATGTCAGGTTCATTGTTCGATACGAGTATCTGATATAGCTATATGATTTCAGGTACATCCTCCCAGTGTTGAACCCAGACGGCTACGAGTATACTCACACACAAGACAGAATGTGGAGGAAAAATAGAGCGCGCTATGGGGAATGCGTTGGCGTCGATCTTAATAGGAATTTTAGGTAAATATCCATTAAAACATTTGACATATTTTGTTAACGCTTATCATAATTATTTACAGAGGTAAATATATTCACCGTTTTGATCCATTGTTACCATAGCACCTGTCCAAAAATCACTTAAAACAGCTGATCCGTACAAGCATTTTATTGGATTTGGACAAAATGTGTGGAACAGCGATGTTGTGAGTTAGTTGTCCTTGTTACAGTGACCTCTTACCACTAGACTAGACTTCTCAGTGTAATAGAAAACTGGTGGTTTATACGGATTCAGGGACGCAAGTTAATTCAAGTTTTTTATAATAATTTTTGACTGGGTGCCTTAATCTTTCAGCTACGGGTGGGGTGAGAAAGGGGAGGAAGGTTCTTCTGACGACCCAGGAAATATATTTTTTAGAGGGTCCAAGCCATTTTCTGAACCAGAAACTGCTGCTGTCAAAGTAAGAACTTTTTACTTATTGCTCCATAGTTCAGTAAAATATCGTAGAATTAATGTCAAAGATTTGTAGAAATTTAGAGAGTGTAATAAGTTCGTATAGGCCGGGTGACTAGCCCTGGTGTCAGGGTTTTTAAATAAATAAATAAATATTTTGGGACACCTTACACACGGCCCCTGACCCCAAACTAAGCAAAGCTTGTGATATGATATATGTATTTAAAAATAAGTATATGTAGTATATCAATACTACATATACTTATTTTTAAATATATACATAAATCGATAGTAACTAAATAACACCCAGACACAGAACAAACACTTATGTTCATGACATAAATATTTGCCCGGGGTGGGGATCAAACCCACGCCTCTTTGACCCAGAAGTTAGGGTCACTAACCACTGAGCCACCGAGGCAGTCTTGAGCCGCCTGAAGGCCTCTGACATGGCTAGATGTCAGCCACGGTAGCGCTCAGTTCTAAATGCCACCCGCGGTCTCCCATCCGAAAACGGACCGTACCGAACGTTGCTTGGCTTTGACGATCGCTGACAGACACTTAGTCAAACTACGCTATAAGCGCTACTTATTGTTACTTAGTGTACTGTACTGTACTGTATAAGCCTTTTTTTAATAGTCCACTGCAGGACGTAGGCCTACCTACGAAGGGTTATTGGGCCCTATCCACCACGCTGGCTCAGTGCGGGTTGGTGAATTCACATACGCCATCGAATTTCTTCTACGGACATATGCAGGTTGCCTCACGATGTTTTCCTTCACCGAAAAGCCAGTGGTGTGAAATTCCGTACATAAATTCCAAAGAACTCATTGGTACGGGATCGGGATTTGAACCCACGACCTCACGATTGTAAGACGAGTGTCACTACCTCTAAGCCACCACGGCTTCGTACTTAGTGTACTTATTATTGGACTTGTAAAATATTATTATTTAATTTTTCAGCGACTCATATCGCAGTCTGATTCGGTATTCAAGGTGTTCCTGTCGTTCCATAGTTACGGAGAAGTGATAATATTCCCGTGGGGCTACACGGGAGACCCGTGCCCTGATTACGTTGAGCTGTTAGAGGGGGGTACTGCCATGGCCAAGGTAAGTTAGGTATTGACTCTATTTAATGACGGGGCCACGCATTGAACGATGACTTGAATCAAAACTTGAGTACAAATTGAGTAGTCAATTACAATGTTCTGATATATACATTGGAGTGTTAGATTGTTGACGATTTGTAGCCAGTGTAGTAAATGTGTAGTAAATATGTGGCTCCAGCATAACGCTATCCCCATGTTATCGTTATGAAAATAAAAGAAGATTATTTTTTTCAAAATACAATTAGCATGACCGATTTCACCCGTGTACAGAATTCGCGAATATTTCGCACTAATTGATGGAGCATTTTTCACATTATTGTAGATTTATCAAATATGGCTCAGCTGATTTCGATAAAATATAATGGGACCAATTTCGAAGTATACTCTTTCCAATAAAAAAAGAGTTATTGAAATCGGACCACTATGAAAAAAGTTATGCGTGGTTTTCCTCCGGTGGTTCGTCGGTCAAAAATAAATTGAAAACATTTAACACACTCTTCTTTGATTCGAAACTGAGCAAAGCTTGTGCTATGGCTGCCAAAAATCTCCTCTGTTAACCTTGTGCAATGACTTGCTCACTAAGTTACGCTTATCAGTTTGGAAAAATGTTATTAACATAAAATACTTAATTTTATTTTTTTTTTAATATACTTTCCTTATTTTCTGAACATAGGGTAACACCAACAGTACCATTACGCTGGTACTGTTGGTGTTAATGAATTCAGACACACTAATTTCTTCCATTGATATACGTAGGTTTTTTCACAATATTTCCTTTCATCGGAAAGCGAAGTGGTGTAAAAATACATACATAAATTCCAAAGAATTTGTTTACTACAAATTATATTTTTAATTATTTTAGGCAATTTACGACAACAGTGGTCACACGTACAAAGTGGGCAGCACAAAAGACCTCATGTATTACGCCGCAGGCACAAGCACTGACTGGGCGTACGCCGTGGCCAACATACCTTACTCATATATGATCGAACTGAGGAGCAAAGAACACAGGTTTCTACTGCCCAAAGAAGAAATCATATCCACCTCTTCGGAAGTACTTCAAGGAGTGATAAGGCTAATGGACTTTGTTGATAAGAGGAGTCAAAGCACGCAGTCTTGTGCGTGTTCACAATGACTTAGCAATGTACGCACTACGCAGACTTCTTAAGAGCTCTAACTATATCTGTACTGTGCGCTGTTAGTGGCAAATCTTTATCTTCAGACCAATTAACTTATTTACATTATTATTTATAAATTTTTTTTGTGCAATAATTTATTTGCTAAATTTTTTATCATATTGAAAATCAGTTTGGAATTGATCGTTTTACGTGAAGTATACAATGTTGATCGGCTAAATGATGTTTTTGTTAAATAAATTTCCCTGGCTTTAATGTAAGAGATAATGCATTTAATAAGTAGGCACTTGATACGCATTAACATTTTATCGCTACATACATTACTAGGCATATTCGGAACCCAATGACCTGTGCCAAATAGCTCGATGTGGTTTCCAGTATAATGGATACAATCCAAAACTTTTAACTCGAACGCGTTTCGTTCGAACATTTTTCATTACGGAATTCAATATCAAAGTACTGCATGAAAAATTTCGATAACTTTATTTACAGACTTTGCATTATCTTATAATACAGTCAACAATTTTAAACATTACAAATCAAGATTCACATTCATTAAAAACTAACGTAAAAACACCTATGACAATCACTATGACCGAAATCGTATCAATGTTACATGACCACAAATCGTCCGAGAACCGTAAACGTCAAACACGGGACGGGTAAACTGCGGTAAAATAGCCAATTGATAAATCCGAATTCCTGTATTCACTGGCACACTAATACGGGCGCCACACGTCAACGGGCCGCCGCTCGGGTGTCACGAGGGATTTGCTGCGAGTCCGGACGCCGGGCTCGCTCCATTCGGGGGACGCGGGTCTCTTTTTGCCCGATGCAGAGGCGGTGGACGCTTCGTCTTCTCTGTCAGGGCTGGAGGTGTTCGAGTCTTCTTGTGGCGGGGGAGGTCGAAGCCACCAGTCGTAACCTCCGTAAAGCTGGGAGTACAGCCATGCTGGAGGTGTGGGCAGGAGGGGTGAGTTGAGGAATAGCTGCGCTGCCAGCGCGCTGTGGAAGAGGCTAGAGGGCGCCGGCAGCGGTTGCAGCGGTTTTCTTCTGGTGACGGAGGTGAAGGCACCGGGCCGCTCGTCTGGCGGCGGGCTGCTGGATGCCGTGACAGATATGTCGTCGTCCTGAGGAGACTCGGGCCGCGAGTTGGCTGGACTCGTCGTGCTGTGCGCGTGCATTGTTATTGGATTGTCTGACGTCGCTTCTGCAAATGAAATACCGATTTTTGCACCTCAAATCCAAATAATACCACTGAAATTAATTGCGACAATAGATATTAGTCCATAGATCAACTGACGATGTTGGATATTGCCGTGCAAGAGCTCCCCACTTGCTATCACTATACTCAGCGTTTTTATCATGTTTCAAACTTAAAGTTTCTATTACGTCCAACCTCATCATCAAATCAGTTGAACTGTATTCAAAGCCCTTGCTATAATTACCTGTATCGGCGGGTGGGGGAGGTACGTGTTGGGTCTGCGTGTGCGCTGGTGGTAAGACATGTGGCGTGAAGTGTGGGTGCGAGGGCAGCAGTGGCGGCGGGTAGTGCCGTGCGAGGGCGCCCCACTCGCTGCCCGGGAGACCGGCTAGCTGATGGGCTATACCTACGGAAGAAACAAATTGTTCTGAGCCATTTATTTTTGTTAATATTTTAGTTTAAACATAAACGAACTTAGTCTATGGTTTAATATAATGTAATGTGGATAGAGCATAATAGAAATCGCGCTAAAAATACTTTACTATTTTTCTTGGTAACAAACTTTCAGTGCCATATTTTTCTTACATATCATGCTGTTACTATTATTTTTTTTGATATTTTATCAGTTTCTAGTAGCTATGAATATGCCATAACTGATTTTGTTTTTTTTTTAAAGATAGGTTTTAATGAAGTTTTAAGTTAAATATTTTGATATATATATATACATATATATATTTTTTTCGCTAAACGCTTTTGATCACTTGGGGAACATCCATCTTAATATCTGGATTCAACGATTAAGAAATTTCATTTCGCGGCTTCAGCCAAAAATAGAAATGTCACACAAAACCATTATTATTTATTAACCTACCCATCAAGAGCATAAAGCGCGCCCTGAAAATCTGCTCAAAATTCAATCAACAAAACAATGGCGTTAAGAGTTATCGCAAAACGCTCCACTAACGCTAACGCGCCGCTTAACGCACTCATCAGAATATTTAAATAATGAGTGAACCGACTTTGCCGCGTCTCCCCCCGAGCACCACTTATTTAAGAATAAGACAGTACATAAAGTTTTTATTTTTATTAAAAGTATAATTCTGTAGTAGGCCGCACGCAGCTTCAGACTACGTACGACAACTTTATTGCCATTGGACGAAACGTTGTCTACGTTTTTTTTACACTGCAGCAGACTACGCGTCGCTAGTTATGTAATATATTCAGGTTGCCTGGAAGAAATCGCTTTAAGCGATAAGGCCGCCGGTTGTCGCACTATTTTAATTCTATTGTATTCTTTTATTGTTAAATTGTGTGAACAATAAAGCGTTTTCTATTCTATTCTATTCTAATATATAGAAATATATCGAAACCCGTAATATAACGGCGACACTGTAGTCTGCTACATACAGTCAGCAATTGTACCTTGAACCTTTATTATCCCACTGCCGTTTGTTGCCCGTCGTCCTACCAGATGTACTACTAGTAGGACCACGGGCAATTTTTTTTTCCCATGGTCCTGCTAAGCACTTTAGTAGGACTACGGGAAAAAAACTGCCCGTGGTCCTACTGCATGTTGGACAAATGTGTCATTGTCCAGTCGTTTAATTTTAAGTCTTCCGTTTTCATGGTATCGGAGGGTAACCACTTAGCTGCTCAGATGAGCCCACACCGTACAGATTTATTTTAATAACAATGTAAGAGCCTAACAAAAACAAAAATGGGTGCATCGTTTCCTCTCGGTAATGAAAGTGTAATCAATTACAAGAATTATTAAAAATCTACAGCAAAAAACAACAAAAAATATTAAGTGACTAACTAGTTCAAAGTTCTCACAGATGGCGCTTCCAACAATGTAGTAATTGGTAAAAATGATAAACCCTTTCACTAATTCGACGCCTTCGCAGACAGCGTTCTAGCTTAATTTATCCGGAATCCCAGAGAGATGTAGGTTCAAATCCTGTGAACGCGTCAATTTTTGAAATGTTTATCACAAAAAGAAAGTTTTATACACCTAGTGTGTGAAGCACGATAAAAATCATTTCATTGCAAAAAACAAGTTCATTTTTATTTTCTATTTCTCAACTTGATCCCAAATGTAACATGAAACGGTGTCGCTCAATTTTCAAACAATTACATTTATTTAAATCAGCAATCTTTGCATGTCATATAAAAATTAAACATTTGTCACTTAAAATAAAGTCTTAGGTACGTACTGTTTTCCACTGTACCACAAGCTTGTTACACTTGGCGCCTTATCTCTACTGTGGCACTCCTCAATTGTTACCTACAAACGCCTTCTTTGACGGCTGCTTTGAAATGTTTCTGAAGAGGAATTAACGTTATTATGCTAAGATTTGGTTTAACTGTTCGCTAAATACTACTCCGAGTAGATTAGATGCTTTACGGCAAGATACTAGGTATATTTAAAACCGATACCAAAATTGGATGAATTTCAACTAAATATTTCTTTGCGTATAAATTGATTTGTGTTTATTACCAATATTTATTCATACAAAATATTAGCACTGCAAAATATTTTCACTCAACCAAAAGGACCGTTGATTACATTTTTATAGCCAATCACGATCATAAAACAAAAATAGGAAATGTGTTTTGGTGTCATAATTTCCAGTTGACATTTTTAAGCGCATAAATTAACAAAGTTCGCCGACGCGACCCCGTATATTCGGCTTAACCCTTTAGCACCCACCTTGGGTAATTCCCACCCCGGGCCAACCCGACCCTTTCAGCAATAGAATAAATTACAGGCCGTTTTATGTCGCAGATACCGTCGCAACGAAAATGTAAAACACATTATTTTGAATCCGACCGCTTAGCCTTTATAGGTGTAGTGCTTTATGAGTGCGCTGCAATTAGACAAGCTGCTTTTAAGGATTAAGCTGGGTTAATCCTGTCTCGCTGGCTTTTACGATAGATGTCGAATCTCGGTCGATAAGCTACATTGTTTCGTACGTCGTTTCAGTACAATGGAGTTTAATAAAATGCAGCACTTTATAGCGCAATTTGAATGGCGTTTAATTCTGGAGCGAGTAGCCAAGAGGCGGTATTTAAGGCTTTCTTCGAGCTAAGAGCATCCGCAGCGCAGACAATATCCGCATCGCTCCGGGCACAAAAATAAAACTCCAGATTACCGCTCGGGATAAGGACTGGAAAAGGAGGATAAATATTTGGTGAAATATTTTGATGAAAAATCTGGGAGATTTTGTTTCTAAGCTGTTAATAATAATATCTACTTATAAGGGTGAGTGTACCAAAATAAAAGCTAAACTTAAGCTTGAATTTAGTTTCCACTGATATTATGGATTAAATGATCTTAATGATGATAATGACCTTAGCCATGAAATATTACTTAGCCGCAAATGTTTTATCTGTCAATATAAAACATATATTATAACTATATTTTTAGTATTTCGGCCATGAATGAGCTATATTTTATACATAGATATAGAAAAAAAAACAATTAAAATGACAACAACAAACACACAGCAAAAACGTTTTATACAAAAAAAAACTGTTAATTATGTGCGCCTATTAATAACCTAATAATAATTACGAAACAATAATAAAAAAATAAGTTCCGAAAAATACTTCTGTGCTGTGTTGGTTTTTAGTTAAAAACCAAAGCAATTTTTGTGTATCAAACGTTATAAAACGTATAGACTATAGACACTCGAGACATCAGACAATTTAAGATTCTTTTCTTACCCATGACATGAAAAATGGAAAGGCAACGTTTCATTTCGTATTCCCGTTGAAAGATGCAAAAGAAAGGGCAGCTACAGACGATTTCTGTTCGTTAAAAATGTTGGAATTCTTTGTATTGTGAGCTTTGTGTAATCGCAACGTAGCGCGACCGACCAGTCTACATCCGTAATTTATTAATAAGTGCACCTAGGAAGACTACTTTGTAAACATTACACTCATAAGGTGCGTTCGAGTAGCCTACTGATGGCAAAATTAGCAGTTAAAAACGCCAACAACGATCACATACAGCGTTCGTTTTGAGAATGTGTGAGCAAAAGTGGCATTTTTAATTATTTTTGTTAACCGTTCGGATGGCTCAAAAACAGTTAAAAACGCCATCGTGAACTGCCACTTTTGACCCACCTGCGGAAGTGGGTTATTTGTGATCGTTTGAGTTTGACGTTTTAGCGTTTGTTTTGGGTGGTGAGCAAAAGTAGCATTATTGGCGAAATTGGCGAAATTCCCAAACCAAACAGTTTACATCAACCCTACTTTATAAATTATGCTAAAAATCCCATCGAGCCCATCTCGACCGCACCTATAGAGATACGCATAAACTGATCAAGGTACGTATTTCTTTTAAATATATTCCAAAGACGTTTTTTAAGAACTCAATATTTAAAAATAACGGAATTAAGGCACGACGAGAAATCATGACTTAATTAAACTTAAATTAATAAATAAAGATCCCATTAAGCATATACAATTATACATTTTTTCAGCTTATTTCTGAAATATTTTCCATTTGCCATTTACAATATAATCTGAACATAAAATTTCATACAATAGTTCTTTACAATACTGTGTGAGTACATTTCACAGTGAACATTATCTTGATTATTATATACTACGGGACTAATACATAGGTCAAACGAAGCGTACTATTGCTGAACGGATCAAAAAACATATTGCGGTAGTCAAAAACCGCCAGATACAGAAGTCTGCTATAGCTGAGCATTTGCTTGACCGAGGTACTAGTCATTGGATCGAGCTCCACGACCCAAAAGTCCTCTCCACGGATCGACACTATTTTCAAGAATAGTTCCTGAAGCGCTGGAAATCAAAAAACATAACAATTTCAACCGGATGGATTTAAGTTATCGGCGTCGTGGAATCCTGTTGTCAACAAATGTAAATCGCGTAGTGTAGATAGAAGGACATTGTTAGATACCGTCAGTGTTGTGTGTCGTAGTGACAATTTTTCAAGTTCAAGTTGAATTGGCGGTACCAGCTGTTTCATACTCCAATCTACCCGTGACTACGGTCGATGCAACTCGGCCGAAACGTCGGGATGATATGGGACTAATCGCGCACTAAAATTACGAGATAAATAAATACCTCATTTATTTATCTCGTAATTTTAGTGCGCGATTAGTCCCATAGTATATAATCATCATGTGTGTCAAGTGTATGTATTAGTGTATCTTATATTATTATTATGTTATTTATGTAGGTAGGTACTAAATGTATTCGAATTTTAGCTCGTTATGTAAGTATTTATTATTTGTAATAAGTTTTTTTTTTGTCAACTCTCTTTTGCTACTCACTCCGCATTTTCTATTTTTTTTATTAATTCCTCTCCAGAAGAAAGGGTTGCCTGGAAGAGATTGCTATAAGCAATAAGGCCGCCCTTTGTTGCACTATTTTATGTTGTTGTTTTTTTTTTTCCTCTCTGTGTATTTTTGTTTTCTGAATTGTATTTTAGTGTTAACAATAAAGTGTTTATCTATCTATCTATCATGTGTTCAAATCGCGATAGTTTAAAAAGAACATTATCTTTCCTTCCGGTATGACATCTAAGGTCCACCTTCCAGTAAACACTACGCCTTGCTTCAATAAATCAATCCCAGAATACGTCCATGTCAGCAATCATGTCATTACGAGGTACATTCCGGAGGTGGTAATGCAAATTAGCTATTCCCTGCTAATTAGATAGGATGGCATTACGCTTGTTAACGCTCAGTAAGTGATACATAACCATGTACGCACGTATTTACATATTCTATGGAGATAATTGAGGTAGCGCGCCCTTAATTACCTGGTATTTAGGTACTACTTCATTTGTCGTTATAGTTCTTTACATAATTTTGGTAGAAAATATTTGGAATTAAGCTGAATATGATTTTAGCGTGCTAACTCCTATGCCACAGTATCTGTTTGAGATCGAAGAGAATATACTATGTAGACTATTGTAGACATATGTATCCTATAATAAATAATAAATATTGAGAGACATCTTACACAAGGTCTTTGATCCCAAACTAAGCAAAGCTTGTGATATGGCTGCCAGAGACTGATATACTACATTTACTTATTTTAAATACATACTTTTATAGATAGTATCTAAATACACCCAGACACGGAGCAAACACCTATGTTCACCACATAGATGCTTACCCTGGGTGGGGATCGAACCCACGCCTCTTTGATCCAGAAGTCAGGTTCACTAACCTCTGAGCCACCGAGGCAGTCAAAATTTAAGATCTTAAATTAATAGACGAAATACTATTTGGTGGCTAAAAAAGACGGTCACAAAGAAATACCTACTTCATGAAAATAGGATATTTTGTAAGACCATTTTGTATTAAAAACTTAGTAATAATTTTAGTAGGTAGGTATGTTTTATATACAGGGTTATTTCCAATCATTAGCATCCTTCTAGGGGCGTATTCTGTACATCAAAACTAACAACTTTTGTTGAACAACTTTCGTCAAAACTCAAAAAAAAAATCATCTGTTTCATACATTTTGTCGCGGGTGAACTATATTTTTCTATGGAATAACAATATTTTTTTGAGTTTTGACGAATGTCGTAGAACAAAAGTTGTCAGTTTTGATGTACAGAATAAGCCCCTAGAAGGATGCTAATTGATTAGAAATAACCCTGTATACCTACACTAAAAATTTAAAGTATCAAAATGTAATGTATTTTATTTACTGTCGCGTTTCAAAGCAACAAATGATGTGAAAGTATCAAAACGCAAAGGTCTCGCTTTCAACAGATTGGCCGCATCCGAAGACGTGCCAGTCCGCTACATTGCCCCGGACGAAGGGGTTTTTTCCGACTTTGAAAAATCGCGCAGCCGCGAGAGGGTTGAATCCAAACATTTTAATGCCATTTGTTAGATTGCGTCTTGCATTTTTCCTCTAATCCCGTGATAATCCGCGAAGGCGGCCGAAAGAAACTGGATTAAAGTATTCACGCTTTAGTGCGATTCCGATGTCCCTAGATTAGCAAAGGGAGTATTTTTTTCAATGACACTCAGAGACCCTTCTGTGATTAGAGAAAGGGTTGGTAAAAGCTCTTTGGAGTAATTATTTTACATTTCTTGAAGCAGTCACTCGTGTTGCGCTTCGGTAATTTGCCTTTTTTGACGCGGCAATAATTGTAGTGTGCCCTAAGTTTTGATAATGTACTAAATGCTTAGTGCTACGTTTTTACATTGGGTTTGCATTTATTCGTACTTGCGTACTCTAAAAGATCCTACTAATATTATAAACGTGAAAGTTTGTGAGGATGGATGGATGTTTGTTACTCATTCACGCAAAAACTACTGAACGGATTGAGATGAAACTTTGCAATAATATAGTTTATATATCAGAATAACACATAGGCTTTAAATTATAATGATTTATTGCGTATGCGGGCGAAGCCGCGGGTAAAAACTAGTGATCAATAAAGGTCTCACGCTCTTTCGAAATTCTCTTGTCGTAATTAAAGCTCAGGTGACTTAGGTTATGACCTCCGTAATAAGCAAAAAATTGTCAAGAAAAAAAATCATTGGTCATATTTTTATCACATTATTAAACACCAGAGGCGTTACCATTGCGTTGCCTACTCTTTAGGGTGAAAGTTTTGTTTACCCTTTGTGTCAGTACCATTTTTGAGTAACTTTTAGTGAAGCTTCCTAAATAAAAAATAATTCAGAGAATGATTAATATTCAGAACCTAAGATCGCTGTTTTCTATCATGAAAATAGTGTAATCCACCCAAGTATCCAATCAAATCACTCAAGCAAACAATTAGATGAAGTTTACGCAGCTGGATGTCACATAATCTCGAGCAAACTACTAAGATTGCCGTTTTGTTTGTTCCAAAGGCACGCCGCGTTTAATATCGTTAGCTGGAGAAAGTTTCTACTTAAATTAATTTTGGTAGTTTCGAGTGTCAGGATCACATGCGAGGCTCAAACTGAGTTGATACTTTGTTTCGAGTTAGACGTAGTATTACGAAACATCAGATTATAGATTATTTTAATTAGATTCAGTACAATTTATTTGGATGGCAGATAAAAACTTTCTTATTAGTAGTATTTTAGGAGAGATTCTGAGTTAAGGGTATTTGACACGTGGAGCTAAGCAACTTAATCCGGGAGATGGCGCTATTTCTTCGAAACTAATGTTATTCCTTTATTTTTCATTATTTAGCTAGAAATAACAAATTTAAAGTATTTTTGAGAATATTTCCTTTCATTCTTTAGGCGTATAAAACACAATTGAAACTTTTGGTACCTAAACTCCTGAGAAAAGGTCAATGAAAAGATCTACTCTCGTGAGTGTAAACAAAACACACACACTAGCAAATGAAATAAACAGTAATAACTATAAATCAAAATTGGTCACATTGTCATCTTCCCAAATAGCAAAGTTGTACTGTGATGTGAAGGATTTCCAATCTGAAGTACTGAGTTCTAATCTTAGATTCGGAATGTTCAGTTTTGCAGAAGATTTTTTTCTTTATTTATTGTACATAGATTACCTAATAATTTGTTCCCAGTTAGTTGCATAGTATGCATGATATGCGAATCGCGTGACAATGAAATATTATGATGCCTGATCAGATGATAAAGCTGGAAGGTTGCTGGCTAAAGGAACATCGCAATGAAACGACACAATCTCTTCGAGTTTGGACTCATTTGAATAGTCATGACGAGTAGTTTGGTGCTAGATGGTAACCAGGCTCTGATGATGGAGCTCGAAGGTGGTCATAGAAACTTAGTAATTACACGACATAGCTCCATCAAGTCTCGGCTCGTTTGTTTCGTCTTGACGAGTACTTTGGCACTAGATGGTACCCAGGGTCTGATGATGAGGCTGGAAGGTGACCATAGGGACTCAGTAATTAAACGACATAACCGCATCGAGTCGGAACGTTCCTGTAAGTTCTACTATTAGTACTACTAGTAGAACTGGTCGTTTGACAGGTGGCATAGGAGACATCTGTCAAACTTCAAAGTGATTTATCTCGGTTATTATCGATTGTAGAACACTGTTGTCTTCACAAAAGTGATAGAGCTCGACAAGATCTACATTTCGGATGACAGCTGTCAAACTTCAAAGTGATTTATCTCGATTATTATTGACTGTAGAACACTGCTGTCTTCACAAAAGTGTTAGAGCTCGACAAGATCTACATTTCGGGTGACAGCTGTCAAACTTCAAAGTGATTTATCTCGGTTATTATCGATTGTAGAACACTGTTGTCTTCACAAAAGTGATAGAGCTCGACAAGATCTACATTTCGGATGGCAGCTGTCAAACTTCAAAGTGATTTATCTCGATTATTATTGACTGTATAACACTGCTGTCTTCACAAAAGTGATAGAGCTCGACAAGATCTACATTTCGGGTGACAGCTGTCAAACTTCAAAGTGATTTATCTCGGTTATTATCGATTGTAGAACACTGTTGTCTTCACAAAAGTGATAGAGCTCGACAAGATCTACATTTCGGATGACAGCTGTCAAACTTCAAAGTGATTTATCTCGATTATTATTGACTGTAGAACACTGCTGTCTTCACAAAAGTGTTAGAGCTCGACAAGATTTACATTTCGGGTGACAGCTGTCAAACTTCAAAGTGATTTATCTCGGTTATTATCGATTGTAGAACACTGTTGTCTTCACAAAAGTGATAGAGCTCGACAAGATCTACATTTCGGATGGCAGCTGTCAAACTTCAAAGTGATTTATCTCGATTATTATTGACTGTATAACACTGCTGTCTTCACAAAAGTGATAGAGCTCGACAAGATCTACATTTCGGGTGACAGCTGTCAAACTTCAAAGTGATTTATCTCGGTTATTATCGATTGTAGAACAATGTTGTCTTCACAAAAGTGATAGAACTCGACAAGATCTACATTTCGGATGACAGCTGTCAAACTTCAAAGTGATTTATCTCGATTATTATTGACTGTAGAACACTGCTGTCTTCACAAAAGTGATAGAGCTCGACAAGATCTACATTTCGGGTGACAGCTGTCAAACTTCAAAGTGATTTATCTCGGTTATTATCGATTGTAGAACACTGCTGTCTTCACAAAAGTGATAGAGCTCGACAAGGTCTACATTTCGGATGACATCTGTCAAACTTCAAAGTGATTTATCTCGGTTATTATCGATTGTAGAACACTGTTGTCTTCACAAAAGTGATAGAGCTCGACAAGATCTACATTTCAGATGACAGCTGTCAAACTTCAAAGTTAGCAAGAAATAAATCTTGTCATACTGTCATTTGAGATGTAGATCTCGTTGAGTTCTATTACTTTTGTAAAGACAGCAATGGTCTAGAATCGATAGTAACCGAGATAAACCACTTTGAAATTTGACAGCTGTCATCCGAAATGTAGATCTTGTCGAGCTCTATCACTTTTGTGAAGACAGCAGTGTTCTACAGTCAATAATAATCGAGATAAATCACTTTGAAGTTTGACAGCTGTCATCCGAAATGTAGATCTTGTCGAGCTCTATCACTTTTGTGAAGACAACAGTGTTCTACAATCGATAATAACCGAGATAAATCACTTTGAAGTTTGACAGCTGTCACCCGAAATGTAGATTTTGTCGAGCTCTATCACTTTTGTGAAGAGAGCAGTGTTCTACAATCAATAATAACCGAGATAAATCACTTTGAAGTTTGACAGCTGTCATCCGAAATGTAGATCTTGTCAAGCTCTATCGCTTTTGTGAAGACATCAGTGTTCTACAATCAATAATAATCGAGATAAATCACTTTGAAGTTTGACAGCTGTCATCCGAAATGTAGATCTCGTCGAGCTCTATCACTTTTGTGAAAACAGTAAAAATCTACAATCGATAATAACCGAGATAAATCATTTTGAATTTTGACAGCTGTCACTTTGACAGCTGTTACTGTGACACCTGTAATGCCGCTAGTTCTACTAGTAGAACTAATAGTAGAACTTACGGGAACGACCCGACTGGATGGAGTTACGTCGTTTAATTACCGAGTTCCTATGGTCACCTTCCAGCTTCATCATCAGACCCTGGTTACCGTCTAGTACCTAAGTACTCGTCATGATAAATCAGATTAGTCCATATTCGATAGAGATATGTAGTTTCATTACTGAGTTCCTAAATACACCTTCCAGCTCCATCATCAGACCCTGGTTACCATCTAGCACCAAAGTGCTCGTCAAAACCAATCGAGCGAGCCCATACTCGATAGGGTTATGTCATTTAATCACTGAGTTCCTATGGCTACCGTCCAGCTCCATCATCAGACCCTGGTTACAACCTAGTGCCAAAGTACCTACTCGTCATGAAAAATCAGACAAGTCCATACTCGATGGAGCTATTTCGTTTTATATCGGAGTTTCTAAATCCCTCTTCCAGCTCCATCATCAGACCCCGGTTACCATCTAGCACCAAAGTGCTTGTCAAGAAAAAACAAACGCGCCGAGAGTCGATGGGGCTGCGTCATTTCTTTTCTGAGTTCCTATGACTATCTTCCAGTTTCATCATCAGATCATAGCCTGATAACCATCTAAAAATAAATTGTTCGCCAACACTGATCAAACGAGCTGAAATTATGTGGAGTTATGTCATGTCAATACCGAGTTCATATGACTCTGCCTGCTCCATCATCTGACCCTGGTTACCGAACAAACTACTCGTCAAGACGATTCAAAAAAGGTCAAACTCTACGATGCGATGAGGTTGTGTAATTTCATTGCGAAGTTCCTTTGACCTCCATCCAGCTCCATCATCAGATCAGCACTATATTATCATAATTTGGCATTGTCACGCGATTTACACATGTATGCAAAATTTCAGCTCAGTCGGTAAGCGGACATCAGGACAGG
Source organism: Hypomecis punctinalis (assembly GCA_949316475.1). NCBI lineage: Eukaryota > Metazoa > Arthropoda > Insecta > Lepidoptera > Geometridae > Hypomecis > Hypomecis punctinalis. The sequence continues at coordinate 14,643,473 of OX438814.1, read as the reverse complement.
TAAAACTAAATAATAACTTATAAAGAAAACAACTTGGTTTTTGTACTTTTGATTATATGCTAAAAATGTTTTTACGCGAAGCGGCAACGTCGCGTCGCGCCAACACAGCGATATAGCGCCGCTCTATTCTTGCAATGCACAGTCTGACAATGTCGTTCTTAGAATTCAAAATCTACGTCAGCTATTATGACGTGCTAGTAAAACTTGCACTACTACAAATGTAAAATAAGCCAAAATTTTTGGATTGAAATAATGTATTTCTCGGCTATAAAATGATTATATTATTGAAATTGCGAATGTAAAAGCCTAGATTAGGCCTATCTTAAGTAATGTTAAGTTGAAAATCATATCAGGTTACGAAATAAGTTCAAGTGAAATTTGTATGGAAATCGCATTGCCTTAACGCAAAAGGATACTTAACGGTCTTATAAGTTACGTTATGTGCCAAGTTAAGGAATCTGTAAGAAAAGCCAAGATACGGTATTATGAGGATCAAAATCAATTCCGTTCCTGAACAAATCCACATAGATTCCTTTACACATAACACAATTTGAAGACGACGGAATCCCGGGCATGTCGTTTACAAAATTCGTCATTACATTTTTCCACACGTTTACCGAAACCAAACTAGCAATATTAATTCTACAATCATAGTTACGGAAAACATTCAAACATTCTATAACATTTTCTACCAAACTACTTTTACTAAACAACAAAATCCTTCAACTAGCAAAAAGTCAACTACCAAAAGTTTCCCAACTACTTCCCCGTTCCCATATTACCGTAAACATGTAAAGATAGATCAGGCAGCGCGCTGACGTCACAGCCAGGAGCCACCAAGACGGATGCCGTCGTACATCATAAGGTTAATAAGAGGCTCTGAGCTAACGACGGAGCTTTGTCAACGAGCCGCCGCCATCTTGCCTCGCCATGTTGGATTCAATCTGCTTAGCTCTTAATGAATTTGCGTCTATTGATTTTGTTTAACCCCTTTTTGTTTTGCTTAATTAACCTTTCGAGGAAATAGTAGCCGTGACAGGGGGTTAAGGTTGTTTGTTTTTGTAGTGACAAAATAGGACTTCATTAGGATTTTGGAGGCGGAAGTTGTTATGGCTTTCGAGGCAACGCGGAGACGTGCTGGTGGAGTGTCTTTGCTTAAGTTCTAAGAAAAAATCTTCGATTTCGAAGAAAAACCTGCAAAGAAATCGAAATACCTTTAAAGTTTAGATGAAGAATTAATTATCATTGCATAGAATAATAATATGCACTAAACTAAATAGATCTGGTAAGATTGACTTTGTTTAAGTGATGTTTGTGAACTTATATCGTTTTAAAAATTATGAAATTATTGTTATTTAAAAGATGGCATATTATATTTACGTTGAGACAATCCAATTTGATAAGTTTAGGATTATTTGTTTCTCGTTTTAGATTACCAAATACTGCTTGGGGACATTGATTGGGAACCCAGACAAAGAACAGATGCCTGCCCGGCTCGGACTTGAAACTGAAACCGTTACAAGTTAAAAACGCACAACCAAATAGGTGTGCACAAATTGTAGATTCATCATAGGGGCAAAGTTACTATGTATATATGTTTATGGACATGTAAACACATATGTCACTAAAATGTAGTTTTTATTTAAAAAATCATTTAAAAAGAATTCCGCAAATATATGATCGTCAAATTCCTATGTATAAAGGCCCACATAAGACATTTAACTTTTGTTCCACCCTAACATGCCTTAAGAAGTCTCTCAAATTTTAAGTTCGAGGGAGAAAACAGAATCTCATTCTAAAGTAGGTATTAGCGTAGTTATTTTTAAGAGTGAAATAAATTCAGCAACTGAACTAGGTAGGTCCGTATTCACATTTCATATATTCATGCAAACGACAGGCAATATTGAGTTATGAAAATTGCATCGCATTTAGAGTTAATGGCGTACGCGTCATCATCGCGCCATTTTATTCCACATAGAGATGTTCGATTAAATATCGATGATTTTGATTAAAAATGATACTAAATCTTTTAATTCGAAAGAGAAAGCCATCACTCAAGTAAGCTATTGAAAATGCAAGCCATCAACATCATAACAGTTGTAGAGCATTGGGCCACCTTGGACTTGGAGGTCCGTCCAATAGATTTCCAATAGGACCAATTTATTAGTAGTACATTTTTTTAACATTAATTATTTTGATATATCTTGCTCTCCGGATCTCCGAATTATAGGTTAGGCTTAGTTTGGAGATCTACAGCTCATTGTCATCACACATAACTTGTTTTAGAGTCAACAAATTAATTTTTGTTTTTTTTTTTATTGCTAGAAGGTTTGCATCCAGCGTGGCCCTGCAATTTTGACAGAAAATAAGAATATGATTTTCTTTTATAGGGAGGTACGTACATATGAATAAATAAATACAATTTTAAAAGACTTATCATGTAAGTGTCCACATTAAATAAGTAATTATATTGGGGACTTTTTACACACGGTATCTAACCCCAAACTAAGCTTGTAAATGGCTCCCAGACATTGATATTAATCTATATACATACATACATTCGGAATCACTGATAAAATTTAAGAACGATGATTACATTTATCGCAGAACTCAAAAACAAAACCAAATCGAAATGAACATCGATAATGTTAACAGACTCGTTCAGTCCCTAAATCGCGTCATTTCCAGGTTTAAAGGCAGTGTAAAAGCGCGAATCACGTCATACAAAAGGCTGTATGAGGTGGGAGGGACATTTAAAATTTACAAATGCGTAATTATGCACCCGCATTGTCGCGGGGGAAGGGTTAGCTTGCCTCCGTCTCCCCTCCCCCCACAATCCCTGCTTCCGAGCCTAATGCTATATTTAATTTTCTCTAAGGCTCCCTCATTAATAATGCGAAAGCTGCGACTTTAAGTGGCGCTCACACGACGACGAAGCGGAGGATGTGCGAATGTGTGCATGGATGCGCTTTTTGTTAGTAATTTAAGAATGTGTTTGTAAATTTATTAAATATTTATTTGGCCATGCGAATGAACGAGCGTCTAGACACTGCATAAGATGCAGTTATTGTGATTTGAGGTTTTGTTATTTGAGCTTTACAACTAAACATTTCGAAGCAAGATTTAAGTGTAACTCAGCTTATATCTAGTGGATTATAAGATGGCAATGTCTCATTTTTTTATCTCAAACAGGCTCTATAAGAGAGCTCCTATGGTATTTTCAATATTGCAGCGCAACAGAACTACCAGTAGCAAAACAATCATGTTCCTTTTCATCAAGAAAAAAATCATCGTCGATGATCATCGACTTGGCAATTTTTTTATGACTTTCAAACGCATTGTCCGAATAGTACAGATCGCGTGCTATTCGGTCTGTGGATCACAAAATAATCTAAACATAAATAAAAAAGCAGCTAATCCGATTGCGCGCTGTATATAATCACTAAAATTCACTTTATTGGCTGCGGGGCGCGCGGTCGCAGCAGTCGCAGCGGCAGTCGGTGCGCAATGCCTACGACTAGTTATAGATAAGAACCTGTTCCGTCGTGGTTACCTACCGACAGCTGATCTGTGCGTTCGCGCGTTGTTTGTTTTGTCGAATTAGTTCTTCGTTATTTATATAGGCATTTATATAGGCATTTAAAATGTATTTGATGATCTTTTTGTATGTTTATATGCATTGATATGTATATGTATATATATATTTGTTTATGCGTGAAAATGTATCTTGTAGCACAGAATATTTAATACTGTTAATATAAGAGAAATAGACTCTCTAGACAAACCTAATCTAGGTTTTAAGACAATGTATGAACGAGTTATCTATCATTGTAATTTATCAAACAAATAAAAAAAAGTCCTACTACAGAATTGTATCCTATTGTATAATTGTATTGTAACTATTTGACCTAATTTCCAGCCTTCTTCATTTCTTCTTACATCCTTGTTCGAAACTTGCGTCTATAAGAGCATCTGTGAACGTGAGTGTGTATAATTTATCATGATTCCGCCGGGTTATTGGTACTCGCAGCTAAGAGGGCACCGGCCGCTCACTCCGCTCACTCCGCACACTTCGCTCATTTCACTCATTTTGCTCACTTCACTCATCAGCCGCGAAACAAGAATTCACTCAAGTGTGAGGGAGTTTGAAATTGTTTAGAATGAGTGTCTCATTTCGAAATTTGAAATCAAGGATCTTTCGCTCAGGTGAATTGTTAGAATGAAGTGTGTAATAAAATAGTAGGTGCTTAATATTTATCTTTGTCTTTTCACTGCAATGAGATTCGTTTTCCCACAGAGCTATTACAACCGTTTTCCTAATTGTACCTTCCTTATTCAAGACCTTTTTGCGATTTAATTTATGACACAAGCTGTGTTTTTGCACTGAACTATGACACTAAAAATTAAAATAGAAATATAGTATATATATATATAAATTATAGTAGCTGCATTTTTTAGATTGTCTTCATTTCTTGATCTCACAAATAAAAACGCTGCCCAGCTTTGAATTAGTTCCGCAAAAATCCACCAACGCTAAGTATTACTACAAATCATTAAGTACCATAGACTCGCTCATCTCTGCCAGTTGTAAAAGTAAACTGAAAAGTGTCTTATTACTAACCAAATAGATTTAATACCGGGTGATTCCGTGAACCGTACACGTAGTGAGGTGCAGGCGCGAGGTGTGTAATTGAGTTACAGCCCTTTGACTCCCGTCTAACGAGGTTCCCGACTTGCGTGCGACTTGCGACACTCTGGATAATGCAAGTAATCCGACGGAATGAGATTTCGATGTGACTGTGTTTGATAAGTTTTGGAAGTGTTGAAAGATGACTTTTGATCTTAAGTTAAGGTATTGCTGTTGTTTTTAAACTGACTTCTAGATGGATATCACTCTTTTTTTCTAAAAAAAAAACGCTTAATAGTGTGACGCACAATAGTGTTTCAATAAAACCCACCTTATTGTGTCTTTAGATGGACATATGTGACTTGCGACGCTTCAAATGCGACAAACATTGTAAGATATGTAGTAAATAGAATCAATAAAATATTTATTTGAACTACGTAGACAAAATATTTGAACACAACGTTTAATTATATGTTTTACTTAAAGATGATGCTCAAATTTCTCAAAAACATTGAAGTCATTTTTTGTTTTAATCTCGCGAAGCATTATTGATTGCTGTTATAATATTTAGTGACCTAAATTTGGTTTCTCCAATAGCAATGTAATCCAATATACTTAGCGGAACTACAAGGTAGGGCGCGAATCATTACCGCGGTGAAAGGTGCCCGCCGCCTAGCGACCGCCGCCCGCCGTAGCCGTCGCTACGAGACGCGTAGCGCGTAGCAGCGTAGAGGACTTCCTTCTCAGTTTTGTATTGAAGCTATATTTGGTGGCCTTGATTAGTACATATAATAATATATTGTTTTAGGACTACTATTGTACTTCAGGATGAGTATCTTTTGTTTTTGTGTTATTTAATTCCATTCTATAAAGCTAGATCATAGGTCAAGATGAAATGTTCGCTGATTACGTATGTAGGTGTAATACGTTTAGTTCAGACTATATGTACATAAATATAAATGAATTAAAATTTGATTTCATTCAGATTTCACAAACCGCAGCTATAAGACCTATCGAAATTACGTCATCTATTTAACAGAAAATCTGTATGACATCGGTTTTTTTGACCGACGAACCACCAGAGGAGGTATACAATTCGACTCGCATACTTTTATGGTTCCGTACCTCAAAAGGAAAAAACGGAACCCTTATAGGATCACTTTGTTGTCCGTCTGTCCGTCTGTGTGTATGTCAAGACTCATTATCTCAAGAACGCGTAAAGATATCGAGTTGAAATTTAAACTGTATACGTATATTAGTAAATTCTTGCTGTTGTGGAAAAGACAAGCTTCTCAGTTGTAGTTTAAAAAAGTTAGAGTCGTTTATGTCGTAAAAAACCGCGTATTTCGACACTCACAAAAATCAAAACCTACAGGGTACTTCCCCTTAATATAGAACTATGAAATTTTGCGAGAAGCATTGTCTTAGAATACACATATAGGAATAAATCTGAAAACTGTACATTATTATTTACATCACAAAAAAATAGGGCCTCAAAATTCACAAAATATGGGCTCAAAATTCAAAGTGAGTAAATCGTATCATGTAAGGTGTCATATAAAAGAACTTCATTAGCACATGCTAAAACAGGTTTTTAATTATTTTAACAATGTGTTTGTACGGAACCCTCGATGTGCGAGCCTGACTCACACTTGTCCGGTTTTTTATGTATAACCACGCACAACTTTTTTCATAGTAGACCGATTTCAATAATTATTTTTCAAAAGAATGAACATACATTGAAATTGGTTTCATTTAAATTTTATCGAAATCGGCTAAGCCGTTTTTGATAAATCAACAATATTGTGACAAATATTACATCGATCCGTGCGAAATATTCCCGTAGTCTGTACACGGAAGAAGTCGGTCATGCTATTTTTTGCAAAAAATTATTTTTCAAGTGCAACAATACCACTTAAAAACTCATTAAGCTTATTTACCCGTAGCTTTGCATCGAAAGTCAAAAGAAGTTTTTTCGTTTTGCACATAATTTCAACTTATAGAAGTTAAAACTGAAAGTATTTATTTAGAACGTAAACAAGAGAGTCCAAGAAGCTACGCCTCTATCCCGAAGTTGATCCCGACTCTGTCCTAGCCAGGTGTCAAAGAGGGTTGCAAAATTGATAATTAATTGTTGCGAGAAACTTGTCGGCCGAAACGAAAGCCCCTTTTGAGTGACAAAGGTCCGATGTGACAATTTAATAACTGGCTGGAAATGTAGCTGACGGATACAGGAAGGATGTCTAATTCGGGAGCATTCGATACGATTTGTATTGAGATGTTTTCATCGGATTTAATGTGAGGGCTAAAATTAGAACGTGTGAGGTTTCGATTCAATTCAAGATCTGGTCATTGCTAAACAAAGAATTGTGTAATTTAATACATGTTTTTACAATGTACTAATATAACAATTTACACATTTGTACACACAAACACAACATCGTATCATATCAAAAATTAAAAATGTGTATAATTATGTATTTAATTCTCACCCTACTTGCTGCGTAGATACTTTGCTTTTTATTTTTTTGAAGTTTACAGACTAACTTAGGTATACTTATTATTTTATATGATATACAGGGTCATTCCTAATGAATTAGCATTTTTTTAGAGGCTTATTCTGTACATCAAAACTAACAACTTTTGTTCTGCCACTTTTCAAAAAGTAAAAAAGATGTTGTTCCATAGACAAATATCATTTACCCGCGACAAAATATATGGAACAGCTGATTTTTTTTTGAGTTTTACGAAAGTCGCAATACAAAATTGTTAGTTTTGATGTACAGAATAAGCCCCTAAAAGGATGCTAATAAATAAATATATAAATATTAGGGGACATCTTACACACGGCCTCTGACCCCAAACTAAGCAAAGCTTGTATGGCTACAGCAATATGGCTGCCAGAGACTGATATACTACATATACATATTTTTAAATACATACTTATATAGATAGTAACTAAATAACACCCAGACATAGAACAAACATAATTGATCAGGAATAACCCTGTATAGTATACTTAGTCAGTATATTAAAAACGCGCTCTAATTATTGTATTGTCATTGGTTCTTTATAGGTATACAAAGGTTAAATGTAATTTCATTTAATATGGGTCGAAAACGAGTTAAGTAAAACTATAAAAATGCGTTAAAAATGAATACCTATCTATATATCTATCTATGAATAAATATCTTACCAGATAGTTTGAAGGGCAGGGACCCCATAAGAGGATCGGGTGCGAACCGAGGCCCGAAGTGGAACGGATGGAAGCCATGGTGGCGAGTCTTCGAGCGCGGCTCGCGGGGCCCGTCCACCGTCACCTTGATGGCTTTCTGGTAAGTCGCCACTTGAGGAGGTGACGTTGCCAGCATTATGGTGAGGCTGAAGGACTTCCCTGGAAAGAAAGGTAATAATCAGTACGCCTTGATACTAGGTTAACTGCATCAGTGGCCCCGTGGTTAGTAACCGGGATATTAGAGTAGGTATACAGAGAAAAACAGATACCCAAGCATTTGAAGTAGTTGGCAGCCTTTTTACTGAAAGCGATTTCTTCCAGGCGGCGTTTCAAAAGGAGTGAGTTTGATTCCCACTGAGGGTAAGTATTTAAAAATTGGTGTAAGCACCAGGGTCAATGTTAAACTCATGAACAAATTAGTCAAACCACAGCACACTAACATCAAAATGGGCACATGATCATTCCAAAAATACAAAATAATTTATTATCATAAAACATTTACATTGAACTTAAAGTTAAGTTAACATTAACAAGTGCACTATACATAATAATTTTCATAATGTTATGCTTGTAGTCCCTGCACTAAGCAAAGCCTGTATTGCGAGGACTACATTTATGTGACGATTGCCATATAATATTTGGTGCTATTTTAGTTCTTAAATAAAGATAACCGAAAAACTGTGGTAAAAAGTTATATAAATACACAAGACATCACAACACATTAGCACGCGTACATAAATTAACTGTCGCGCTCCCGAGCCGTTCATGTCGATACGCCCTTGATTGTTCAAACGGCACCGCTGTTTGAGAGAATATACAAATGACTGTCTTACCTCAATATAATAGAGATATAAAAAGGTGTAAGCTCTTTCGCTTAAGTTAAATTCATTAACTAGTTAAACCACAGCTTACTAACATCAAAATGGTACATGTGATCATTAGCAAGCGTACAACCGTCAACGTAAACCGAATCAACCGTCGCGCTCACGAGCCGTCCGTGTCGATACGCCATTGATTGTTCAAACGGCGCCGCTGTTTGTGGCCGCTCTGTGGCTGCTGTGTTTCGATACCGTGAACACTAACACTCCATACGAGCATTACTTTATGAACTAGTTATACAAGCTTGAGTGACTTGTGGCACAAAAATCAATAGAATTAGTATTCGACAAGTGTTCATCGATTTTGTGAAGCATTTTTAACCTAACGCGACAATGGAAACAAAGCTTTTATCTTTACTGTTACTTGTGTGCAATTTTAATAAAAACCTTACTCGTAGAAACCCTAATGTGCAGTACCAATGAATTGTGATTTGTCTACGAATTCACACACCACTGGCTTTTCGGTAAACGAAAACATCTTGAGACGACTTGCAAACATCCGTAGAAAAAATCGATGGAGTACATATGTGAATCCACCAACATTCACAGAGCTAGTGAGGTGGATATGGCCAAATCGCACTTCGTGGAAAGGCTTGTGTTCAACAGTAGACTATTAAAATCCACACCAATACCCACAGTACCTAGAATCTAGAAATTAAAAAAATTATGCCTACTATTAATTATGCTTATTTATAGTAAATTAAGTAATCATCCACCTATGTATTTTGTTGTAGCAGAAATGAGGAAAATTAGGCATCTCGTCATATATGAGCAGGAATTGATACACTGCCGAGGGCGTTTATTTGCGGGCTCTTTGCGGTGAATACGTATGGCATTTTGACTGCCTCGGTAACACACAACATTCGGTACTTATTAGGTCCATCACTTCAAACTGTACATTGTTCTCATAGGAATATGGTATATCAAGTTGCGATTTGACGTTCATTTGTTTTTGTTCGTTTTGGTGCTCATTTCTATACGGAATTTCTATTCACACCACTGGCTTTTCGGAGACAACCTGCATACGTTCGTAGAAGATTTGATGGCTTGTGATTCCACCAACCCGCACTTGACCAGCGTGGTGGATATGACTCAATCACTTTTCGTAGGTAGGCCTACTTCAAGCAGTGGATTATCAAAAATGGCTGGAATATGCACAGGTGTTTTTGTTTTATTCTATCTATCAGCCGTAGGACGTCCACTGCTGGACTTAGGCCTCCTCCTTAAATTTTCAATAAGGCCGGTTGGAAGCGGCCTGCATCCAGCGCGTTCCTGCAATCTTCGTTATCGACAATATAAATTATCGTCAGTCCACCTAGTCGGTGGACGTCCTGCGCTGCTCTTGCCGGTCCGTGGTCTCCATTCGAGAACTTAACGGCTCCATCGGTCATCCGTGCTTCAAACTATGTGCCCTGCCCATTGCCACTTTAATTTGCTAATCCGCTGTAATTTGTTTACCTGTCAACGAAATAATAATAAATGTTGTATTGTTCGATTTGGCCAAAACTTATTCAATGTCAACAGAAACGCCAAATTATTAAATCATCGGTATTTGCTGCACTGTTAATATTTGTCTAAAAGCAAGTCTTTAGATCACGTATTTTCCGTCAAGTCAGGAATGCCCAGCAATCGTCACGAGCGGCGTTTGACGTGGAGGCTGATTTGTGGACGACGAGGCTAGGGCCGCCGGGTGCCGACACGGAGCGTCGCGTGCCTCGCTGCGAGATTTGAATTAAACAGTTGTATCTTAGATACACTTGTTCACATAAAGGAGTAACCCTAATACTTATTCATTTTTGAACTCACTAATGCGAGTAATGAAGATAATTTTTCGCACTTGAGTTAAAAAATTGTACCTTGTTCACACAAATTATTAAATCACGATATTGGGAACCGATTTAGCCTTTGTTAGAGGATATCCAATTCATGTCATTCTTTTCTACTTATCATAATCCATTCTCCATCAAAAGCGTATCACCATTAGCCTAGAATCCTAAAAATAAAACTAGCTAAACGACATCATTACTTATAACAAAAGAAAAGATAGTATACGATTGTACCGCGGAGCAGAAAACAAAAGAGATGGTAATATTCCCAGCGTCTGGCCTCGAGCCAAAGCCGCGGCGGTCCTTCGAGCCACGAAGCGGTATCAACACCCCCCTTACCCCCCTACCACCCCAGACCTGAAATGAGCGGCCTCCCGCTTATTTTCATAAAACCCGCGTAAAGACTTCTTGAGACATATCAAGACGTGAATATATCTGAAGCTAGGGAAAGTCGTGCGAAAGAAATGTATGATGTATTCGATATGCAAAGACCTTTGGTGCGGGGCATCGACCTTTTTATGAATGTTTAACAATATACCCCTATCTGAAAGAGTTCAGACGGGAAGCTTTTGGCTTTATGCAATATCAACTCTCTTAAGCCTTCCCACGTGGTTATGATCAAAATCAATCTATGCGTTTTGGAAGATATCTTCCAAGCTTACTTTAGGTACCCTAGGTATTGAAATGCCTAAAGTCTTTCCAACAAGCTGTTCTCAAAATTCTAGGGCAATAAAAGATCATTATCCTAAAGTGCTACATCACGCCATGAAAAATAAAAGAAGCAACGGGAAGTAGTATAAGTAATTCATTCCTTCCTAAATAGGCCTATGTTTAGCAGTGGACTGTTAAAACGTCAATATAATATAAATAAATATGTAGTTCCAAATAATAGCTGGCTCAGAACAGCTGTCGTAGACGTGACTGTTTACATCATAAATTGCTTCTCTCATTCGTATTAGTAATTGTCATTTGTAATTAAATTAATAGAACAATTATTTGTAATAAAGCACCTAAAGACTTATATAATGTTATTTTCAATAAGCAAATTTAGCCAATATTTCACAAATTCATGCCAAAATTAACCTTAAAAAATGCAAAGCGCAAACACCAAAAGAGCAAAAGTCAGTACAACTTCATAAATCATAGAGTTATTCATAAAAAGGCTTCCCCAAGCAGAGACGGGCGCTAACATATTGCATAGCACGTGCGACACACTTCATAAACTGCTGATATTGATCGCGAGGGGGCGCCACTGACTCTTCATAAAAATATTATAGCTACGCCGATTGGATGTGGAATAAGAAATAACTTGAAAAATTGAAATACATGAAATTATCTCAAGACCATGGGGCAAGTACCCTTATTGTGGCTAAATAACAGACCATTATAATAAATTATGCAACAAAAAAACTTGAGCAAAACCTCTACTGTACTGTACTGTACTGTATCAGCCTTTTAACAGTCCACTGCAGGACGTAGGCCTACCCACGAAGGGTGATTGGGCCATATCCACCACGCCCAGTGCGGCCCAGTGCGGGTTGGTAGATTCGCATACGCCATCGAATTTCTTGTACGGAAGTATGTAGGTTGCCTCACGATGTCTCGAAAAGCCAGTGGTGTGAAATTCCGTACATAAATTCCAAAGAACTCATTGGTACGGGACCGGGATTTGAACCCACGACCTCACGATTGCAAGGCGAGTGTCACTACCTCTAGGCCACCACGGCTTATAACAACCTCTACACAACCATCAAAACATGAGTTTTCATTTACGTGACTAAATATTTGAAACTGGTAGCGTCATCTGTTGAAATTAGGCAGAACTTGATCGTTGCATAAAATTGAAAGGAGACGTCTACAATTGGTATATTATTCAGAGAAAAATCTAACCAAGATGATATATACATCATTTGAAAGCTTGTTTTATGGACTTCTTAAAAATATCTAATTTCGATATTTACATCCCTGCATTTTTTTTTAAATGTGAAAAATAAATTGTATGAAAAATAATAATACAGCTTTTTATTTTTTCTAGTTTAACAATAATAAAGTGCTTCTATCGTTATTTTACTTGCATTTCTAGCTGATTCTTTCAGATTCATCTCATAATTTACTAAAATTTAAACTTTTAAGTTGTGTTAAGTTTAGTGGACAAAAAGACACTTAAAAAGTGTGTCTGATAGGTAAAAAAGCTTTGTTTTAACAATTAGGAGATTACTTAATCAGGGTTGATAGAGATAAAATACCTATTGAGCTAAATATATTTATTTAAACTAATAAATTCAAAATTAATTTAAAAAAATTGCAGGTCTCTTTTTTGTTTTTAATTGATGTAATAGACTCAGAAAAATATGAACTTTCTCGAAATGTAACAAGTGTTGTGGTTAGATTTTTTGTTTATTATTATACCAGCCTCCATACATTTTGTGAACATGTCCTTTAAGAAAGAAAACCTAAAAATCTACCACCACCCAAACTCTCACTAGTTTCTTGCCAAGTAGTTAAGGTATCAAAGTGTAAAATACATTTTTTAGTCGCATACGATCTCATTTTAAAAATACTCACCAGCTCTATTCAAACTTGGCAAGGTTCCACTTTTAAATAAAATAATATAGGTACCTACTTAGCAAAAAAAACAAAGAAAACGAAATAATTTTCAGAACTTTCCTGTTCACCTCAGATTAAAAATCAGCTTTATAACGTCATAAAGTACGCAGAGCGTTAAGATAAGAGTTCTCCTCCCGGACTAAATAAAAAATGAGCCACAATCGTAATGGCTGCGAGCTTTGATCTCGGTTTCAAGGCTTACGGGGGATTTTCGGCTCACCCGCCCAATTTGGGTATAAAATACTTACCTACCTAATACGGACCGATACGCATTAGGAGCATTAGCGAATTGACTGTAAAGTCATTCTTGCATCCACCCCACATGTCACTCACTCGACTTAACCTATACATAGATATAAACAAGCTGGTTTTTGCGAAGAAATTGAAGCTGTATAAAAATTTTACCCCTCGCCAATAAAACGTACCTAATACAAGCGAGACACCGTAAAATCCAAGTTTATTGAAGCGTCTCAAAAGAACAAGAGGAAAAGTCAAAAGCGCGCACAATTAAAAACCTCCCGGGGGACGCACCTCAAGCCGAGCGGTCAATATTACTCCACGAGACCCTCAATTTTCACCACTCCCTGCGCTAATAACAATAATTAGGAATGAGTGGTTCAATAATTAAAAACGGAAAAGAGAAACGCGGAAAGACGTTCAAAGTGAGCCGCTATCTCTCTCATTAATTGCGGCGCCATCTTCATTTCTGCTAAATTTTTCCCTCTTGAATCTCATTAAAAATCATAACCAAAACAATACGCTAACTAACTTTTGCATTTGGACTCATTAATACGGGCATCAGTTTTCTGAAATTAATTGCGATGTTAGCATTTCATAAGCGCGAATATAGGCAATGCGCTGATAATAGTCGTATAAAATTTTAATAGTGAATCCATTAGCATAATGTGGTTTTCAAAAGCTAAAATTATACAGAGAACGCAACATATTCGCGAGAGGTTTTAACAGGCTTAAAATCATTACTTGGTGAGGGCAGACGGGAGGAGTGCATCAAAGGGCCCTTGGAGTTAATAACGGAAGGTGAGGCAGATCTTGCCTTCGCTTTATAAAAAAATATTCAACGAGGGAATGTGTAGGATGAGGGTGACCTATTGTGTCGTTTGCCGGCGATGTTTGGTTAACGGACGCTTTGTTTTAGAAAGTGTGGAATGTATGTGGATTGTAGACCTAGACTTGACCTCATGGTTTCATAGGAAAGTTAGAACTCGAGTTTACTTTGTTGTTTGATAAAATCTATACATCTCTTCATCTAATATTTAGTTAATTGAATTCCTAACTAAAAATATTTGCATAATTGGTCACTCTCATCCTACTAATATTATAAACGCGAAAGTTTGTGAGGATGGATGGATGGATGGATGTATGGATGTTTGTTACTCTTTCACGCAAAAACTACAGAACGGATTGAGATGAAACTTTGCAATAATATGGCTTATATATCAGAATAACACATAGGCTATAAATTATAATGATATATTGCGTATGCGGGCAAAGCCGCGGGTAAAAACTAGTATATTAATATTTAATCAAAACTTTAAGTTGTTATGGTAGTTGAACAAAGTTATACTATATTCTTTCGCGGATGTACACCTACTAGATAATTGATGTAGATGTACATTTTTCGTAAAAAATGACAAAACCGACTTCTATTGAGTACAAAATTTGAATAGTTTGCTCAAACCGATGTCTACAATTTTTAAATTACTATTGATTTGTTTCGAAAACGGCTCAACCAAATTTTAATAATAATGAAACTGTTTCAAACTGGATAAGACCATTTCAGAAGTATATTCCTTGAAACGAAAAAGGTTTTTTTTTTAAATCGGTTAACAACTGGCGATGATATCGATGAACATACACAAAAAAACATACAGACGAACATAGAACCTCCTCCTTTTTGTAAGTCGGCTAAAAATAAAACACGTTTAAGTTGTAAGTAAACCATTTGTAAATTCCGTCATAACTATAGAAATAGTTACTAACGTATCAAGGATGCATATGCACATAATTTCTAAAAATACAAACTTCTACAAATATAATTCACAATCGCATTCCACATTAAAGTCACACGGCGCAGGCAATTAAAGAGACTACGCATGGGGAGGAAGGGGAAAAGCGAGTCGGCTCGTATTCGTCGTGTTTTTTATCGCGACTAAGGCAGGGTCAATCAATCGATTAGCAGATGTCGCTTCTTGACTACTGGCGCGGTAAATTGGGCTCTTACTGTACCGCCGGCTGAATAAGGTAAGGTTTAATTTAAATTCTTTCTACTCATGTCTTTTGTTTGCTTTTTTATTCTATTGTGCAGATTTTGTGATTAATTATAGATTGCATGTAGAATGATTACTCTCGATATTTTCCCCGCATTGTTTCTGTTCTTTTGGAAATGGAAAACCGAAGAAGGGAATCTATACCTATTTTCGGCAGTGTAATTTTATTAAACATATGTACTATGATTGAGATGACGATGATGATAATGACAGCGTTATTACAGGCGTTTGTCCAAAATTATGCCTTTGGTTAGCACAATAGGGTATTTGACTGGTTTTTGAAAAATATTTTAAATTATTCGTTAGTACATAATAAGCACACTGTATTACATTTATTGTGTTAACAATGAAAATCAGTGTTACAGAATAGATATTAATGATCCCACCAAAAACAACATTCTGTAATGGCGCTGATCTTTGACGTCACACACTAGTAAATAACGTTAGTAAATACGCTAGTTCACATCTAAAAATTGACAAAAAATACTTTAAAAGTAACCTGTAATATGACAAACAACAGTCAATCGAGAAATTCTTGTTTACTGGCATGTTACGTCACCTGAGTTGCCGCCTTCTTAGATCGTTTACGTCACATATAAAATATCAAATTAATATCGTATTTTATTTCGTGCTATTTCCGAAAATTAGACATATTTTAGTTTAAATAAAGTGAAATATGTCTTTTTCAGGCTATTTGTTGTAATGTTGTCAAATAGCCTATTTATGCAGTCAATTTCGTTAGGATGTTAAAACATTAGCCATGATTAGTTTGGCGTTTTAATGCTCATGTAGTATAACTTTTATTACCAAGCAATGCATCAAATTTAGTAAAATTTCCACGTTATAAGATAACTTTGTGATTTTGTTATAATGATTGTTATAAATATGTTTATAATGTTCAAGTTTGATTTTAAACGAGTCGTGAATATTTCAATACAGTTAGTTCGAGCTAACATTAAAGCAACACAGTACGGCAATTAAGTACTTTTTAAGGTTCCGTACCCAAAGGGTTAAGACGGAGCCCTATTACTAAGGTTCCGCTTGTCCGTATGTCTGTCACCAGGCTGTATCTCCGGGACCGTGAGGGGACAGTTGAAATGTTCATAGATGACATATTTTTGATGCCGATATAACGACAAATGCCTACCAAAATAGAATAAAATAAATATTTGATGGAGGCTCTCATATAACAAACGTGGTTTATTAATAACGGCAACAGTTAATAACAAAAAAATTTGTTGTAAATATATTCACTTCAAGAGTAAACAATCGAATTGAAATAAAATTGAATTTAATAAGGGCTCCCATACGGTACGGAACCCTTCGTGTGCAAGTTCGACTCGCACTTGGTCGATTTATATATATCTATGCTTAAACTAAAAATAAGATGCCAATTCAGAGAAAAAGGCAAAGATGGTAAGGAAAATTATATTAATTAATATCCTCATCCAATATCAAAGTGAAGGCTGTCCGCTCCCCATCCAGCTGACACAGCGGTCCGTAGCAAAAAGTGGTCGGGGCTCTCATTAAATTTTTCGCTTATTAAAAATTCCCCGCGCCTCAGGCCTAAGTGTGGGTGTTGTTCTACTAGAGATGTGCCAAGCAGCTAAGAAGTCAAATTTAAGTATGGAAACTAAGTAATTGTTCTTTGCTATTGACTAATAGCTGGATCCAAAGTGCCTACAAATGCTTGTCTTGGCAACTTTTTTACCTTTGTTTGCCGAGATAACAACAGAGTATGATTGAATTGAGTAGACCCAGTTAATGGTACACAGTGTAGCAGAACTGGTAAGATGTGATATCAGATGCGTCGCTCGAGTAGTAATAGAAAGTAGTTCGTCGAACGATCTATACAATGTACATAGCTATACTTCTCTTACTCCTACATTTCTAGCTCATATGTTTATGTGAATTATTTGGTCCGCATACGTATAAAAAATGTATAAAAATCTATTTCGTTGAACACGTTTGAAGCAAAGCTAAGAAAAGCAACGCTATGTAATTAGAATGTTCTCATCGGTGGACATCAAACACACTCTTAGCTACATAGCAAAGCTGTGCACATCACTAATGGAAAACCAGCTACTTTTTACCCCGCGAGGCTATGACCCGCAGTGCCCAATCTCCCCTTGTCTTTTCACTCGATAATTTGAGTGAGATTTTCTCGCAATTTAAGATAAACAAAGAGAGCGCTTACCCTTAATTGGAAAGCAGAGCGTTATTCAGGAAGGAACGTGACAAATAGACACCTCTTAACTTCTTTTCCACTTTTCCCGCCGCTCTGGGCTATATTGGTTTTTTCGTGTACACGCTAGCCGAAAGCTTTTGTTTGTTTAAGGAATTTTTAATGAGGGTTTTTCTGTAATGCTTGGGGACACAAATCAATGCTAGCTTTTGCGGATGTTTGTTTTTGTTCATCAATGATGTAGAACTTACTTTGGATTTTTTTCTTATTGATTTAATTATGTTAACAATTTTGGCAAAATAATGACTGTCTCTGAACCCATAAAGTCATATCACAGAAAATCTTACCATGCTTGCAATTTTAGGAAGGCCATTATGAACTAAGTTATCTTTAATTAGGTTAGGTTTTATTCTATCAGTGATTGGTACGGTTTGTAATCGTAGAAAAACACATTTTGATTCAGCTGAGTTCCTCATTGGACGAATTGATATGTCAACACACGACGATACAAAAGATATTAAGTTCTTCTCTTTTTTATCTACCCACCATGTAATTATCATTTATGTTTGCATAAAAGACCTTTTTTGTTAAATGACGTTTAAATTGTAATTTACCAATAAATGAGTTTTTTTTAGTATTCAGTATAGGTTTGCGTTTGACTACATACTGCCTGATGTTGAGCAGATATACGGTCAAGGGCACGTTTACCTAGAAGATACCTATTTACTCGGGATTTGAAGACACCTACGTTGTACTTAAGCGGGAAGACAGACCCAGGCAAAGCGTTCCACAATCTGGCTGTTCGTATGAGGAATGAGGATTCGAAACGCTTAGTTCTAACGCGCGGAATGTCCACCATAAAAGGGTGGCGCTTTGGTCGCGTCCGTCTAGCCGTACGATAGAAGAAAGGGGCAGATGGGACCCGATTGTGCAACTCCTGACCGCACTCTCCGAAGTGTATCCGATAAAAGGCCGACAAACATGCTACCTTTCGTCGATGTTTTTGGTGCAATAAATGATTGAATATGAATATGATGCTCGAGACTGCAGCTGCAACTTAGTCAAGGTTTCGTTGTCAATCAGCCTCCTGGCTCGCCTCTCTATCGAGTATTAGTACGAGTATTTTTTTGTACAAGGCAAAGGCCTCCCTTCCTTCTTTCCATTTTTCTCGGTCGAGAGCTTTGGTGTTCCATCCACTGCAGTGGGAATCAAGCCTACCGAGGGGACCTATTTGTTGGGTGTCCACATTGTACAAGTTTTGGCCCACAGATCTTCGTGGATGCGGCAGATGTGTCCGGCCTAATTCCATTTCAGACTTCCAGCCTTCTCTCCGACATCTAGGATCTTGGTTTTGGAGCGCAGTTCTGAGTTTCTGATACGGTCAACCAACCTCACTCCAAGAATGTTTCTTGGAGTATTAGTACACGCAACAGTAAAGCTAAGAAGTATCAAATAAACACATTCTCTACATCAAAGTGTAACACATCTGTAAGACTGCCGGTTCACGCAGCTACCGCATTCAATATTTATTCACATGTTGTTTTCGACGTTCCGACATGACATGACACAGTTGTTCCCTCGTAAGGGTTAAAACGATATTCTTACAAGTTAAACGGGGCCCCTTTTGCAAGTTTGTAACGTATAAGCTTTGTGCAGTAGACTAGTTTTACACATGATGTGTTGTAGTCATAGATCACCGATTAAATTTTAGACTTGAATATAGCCAAATGCCAAGCCTATGAAAATGTAATATTTTAATAGAGATTAATTAAAGACCCGTAAATGCAGCGGAAAACTTCTACTCAAAGTAGACAATTTACATGAAGAATGTGCTGCATGCAATTGCTTTCAAGCGATCGTAATAAAAAAAACATAAGTGCTTTCTATTTATAGCTGTAGATGTTTTAACGAACAATAATGAATATAGCCCATCAATGCACTAGTCAAAGTCACTTGCCTATATCCCCCCTAACGTCTCTAAGTTTGTGAAATTAGAGCCCCAATCTAACTTGATCGAAACTTCTATGTAATTATGTAGGGCATTTTCTTATACACCAATACATTGTTCAGAGCACTGTTTGGTTTTTGTTATGAAAAATTATTTATTCTTATCATAAATCTTAACAACTAACAATACACAGTCAAATACTAAACATTAAAATACAATTTTACTCTCAGGCTAATAAACAAATGTTAAAAAAAAATTTAGTAACATGATGGTCTAAAAAGTATGACATAGCTATCTGATTTAAATTTATGAGCATTTTGTTTCACGCTCATATTTAAAAGTTAAATTAATTGATATTTTGTGCCCTAAAGCGATCATTACATTAAATATACCTTATTTTTTTTATTTTTTTTCGAAAATAAACATGATTTTCTATGGCTTTAAAACTTTACCTAATTAGGTACCTACGTAGCATTTAAAATAAGATATTTCCCAAAAACTTATAAACAAATAAAAAACCGGACAAGTGCAAGTTAGGCTCGCACACCGAGGGTTCCCTACAAATCCAGAAAATTTCACAAAATTGGGAAGAACGTTGTTAAAATCTCTATACTCATCATCATCATCGACAAAAGTTTTTTTTTTACTTTTCTCGTCATTTATCGAAAATTGTTAAAATAATTAAAAACCTGTTTTAGCATGTGCTAATAAAGCTCTTTTATATGATACCTAACGTGATACGATTTACGCACTTTGAATTTTAAACCCATATTTTGTGAATTTTGAAGTCCTATTTTTTGTGATTTAAATAAAAATGTCAGTTTTCAGATTTATTCCTATATGTGTTTTCTGAGACAATGCTTCTCGCCAAATTTCATAGTTCTATGTCAACGGGAAGTACCCTGTAGGTTTTGAATTTCGTAAGTGTCGAATTATGCAGTTTTTTACGACATAAACGGCTCTAACTTTTTTATACGGTAACTGAGAAGTTTTTTGTTTTACAGAACTGCAAGAGACCATAGATATACGTATACAGTTTAAATTTCAACTCGATATCTTAACGCGTTCCCGAGATAAAGAGTCTTGACATACACACAGACGGACAGACGGACAACAAAGTGATCCGTTTTTTCCTTTTGAGGTACGGAACCCTAAAAAACAACAGAGCTTTTTTCTCTTGATAATATCAGTATAAATTTGGATCACCTTTCCACTTACTCGTGTATCGAAAGACTACCTTCCCTTTGTTTCCTCTTAAGTCCTCTCAACATACATCTCCAGAAACGAGGATACTTTTCCTACTACCCACATAACCGTACACCTCCCCCCTCCCTCCGCTTCGTTAGTTTCATTCCCCTTCACTATTTGAATATGAGATGCGAGGCTCGGATGTTCTGTTTGCGACCCCAAACTTGCGAGCAACTCGCCTCGCGCTCATTTGTGACGATCGATGTTGTTTACAAAACATTCTTACTGTAATAAGTTAACCCGGTTTATCCATTAAAGTAATTAAAACGGGAGGTAAAGGGATATTTTCTATAAGGAAGCAGAAGAGGAAGTTTTTTGGAAACTCGTTCGTTTCTTTCCTAGCCTTATTAATTCGTGAGCAGATGATGAAATTAATGTCAGTTTCTGGATTTGGGTTTTAGTGGCCGATGATGATATAATATTCCAGGTCGTTTTCAGCCAAAGATTAGTTTTTTAATAACTGACTTCAAAAACTTCTTTATTGAAATCAGTTAAGAAACGTACCTACAGTCCAATGAAATACTAATCAAATGGAATTGCCCTAACGACGAGAAAAATCTGCATACCCACCGCACACAATATGGTGGATTAGTGTAGTTACTACCACACTACACTTATCGATTTCCCCGCACCTATCAATAAAACTATCGACACAAATTAATATAAGCCGAATCAAACATACTGGCAAACTTTTATTTAAAACCTGACAGATGCCAAGGTTGCAGCTGTCATGTTCAGGAATCCACACTAGAATAGCAGGACGAGTTTTTTCGCACCTGTCAGGCTTTTGTAGTATGGATTCTAATATTTCTAATTTAATATGACAGCTATTCCTTTGACACCTGTCATGCCATTTCACTTGTATTCATTCTGGAATGACAGTGGTCAAATTTGACATGAAAAATGAAATGATAAAAATTCAAAATTTTAGCAAATCAATAACACGAATAAAAACTAACCAAAATATCGATAAATTTTTATATATATCAAGAACATCACTATTGTTGGCCGACTCAATATGGCGAACCAGGCACACGAGTGACGTCACGAAAAGTATTGTCAAAATAGCGAAACTGTCGTGTATAATGCTGGCCTATTTTTAATACATGCATTTGACAGAGACGCCTATATGTTTATTATTTCGGTTTTTAAACTCTTTCATGTCAAAGTATCTAAATGTCATATCACCATATCCATTTGATTCCTTTTCAATGGTACCGTCAAATTGAGAACCTCCTGTTAATTTGACTTTTCTTTTTTGTGTGTGTGTTACGCAATTTCTCCGTCAATAGGCATCATGAATGAAAATCAATATTAATTAGTCCGTGAGTTCGATTATCAAAAAATATAGTACACGTATTTTTTCTTTTGTCAATCAAACACAAATGACAAAGATTAACCTTGTCAAAGTTTGGGAGTGAGGTCATGACGTCACTTCTCTTACATTTGTATGGGACTTGTGACGTTACGCTGAACTTTGACGGGCTATATCTTCATCAATGTTTGTTTAATTAACAAAAGAAAAAATACGTGACTAATATTTTTAGGTGGTCTATCTGACGGATTAATTATATTTTTTTACTCATCATGCTTATTATTAACCGGTTCTGATGATTCTTTTTGTGTTTGGTAGATCATACTTTAGCGGATTTCAATAAAATTTAAATGGGTGGTTTCTTTTATATTTTATTGAAATTGACTGAGTATTTTGGAAAAATCGACAAATTGGCGAAGAAATTATTATTCTTACTAGGTTACTTTATGTAGCCTTAAAATAACTAATTCGAGCAGTGAAAGAACATTTTGAATCTGTACAATGTAATGGTATATTACGTATAAGTTAACCGTGGTATTCAAGTGATTGTTTCGTGACATCTCCCATCCAGGAATTCCTACTGTACAGTAATGAGTTCTATAGCCGACTACATGCCACAGCAGCAGACTACAGTGTCAGGCGGCACAATTACACGCGTATATTTTTTTTATGTATAACCACGCATAACTTTTTTCGTAGTAGTCCGATTTCAATAATTATTTTTTAATGAAAAGAGTATACTTTGAAATTGGTCCCATTCAAATTTTATTGAAATTGGCTAGGCCATTTTTGATAAATCAACAATAATGTGAAAAATGTTACATCGATCCATGCATAATATTTGCGTTCTAGCGATACGCCTCGGCTTCGCACAGGCGTATTATACATATAAACATTTCTTGTGATTGATTTTTTGCAAAAAATAGCATGACCGACTTCACCCGGGTACAGAATCATTACATAGTATAAAACAAAGTCGCTTTCCGCTGTCTGTCCCCATGTATGCTTACATTTTTAAAACTACGCAACGGATTTTGATGCAATTTGTTTTAATAGATAGAGTAATTCAAGAGAAATGTTTATATGTATAATACGCCTGTGCGAAGCCGGGGCGTATCGCTAGAACGCAAATATTATGCATGGATCGATGTAACATTTTTCACATTATTGTTGATTTATCAAAAATGGCCCAACCAATTTCAATAAAATTTAAATGGGACCAATTTCGAAATATACTCTTTTCAATAAAAAAATAATTATTGAAATCGGACTACTATGAAAAAAGTTATGCGTGGTTATACATAAAAAAAAATATACGCGTCGAATTGTATACCTCCTCCTGTGGTTCGTGGGTCAAAAATGTTCCGTAGCGTGCAGCTGCGCGTGTAATTGTGCCGCCTGACACTGTAGTCTGCTGCTGTTGCGTGTCTTTTAGTTTTATACTTTTCTATAAAAACTTTTCTTGACTGTATTTATTAATGTAGCTTATTTATGTTACTATGTGTAACTGTAATTGTATATTTATTAATTTGGAATACAAATTATTTTTAATTCATAATTACTCTATATTCATATTGTAATTATAGCATCTAAGTTTGCTTAAAATAATTTTTCTGTAAAATAACTTGTAAATTGTAATTTGCCAATAAATAAGTATGAGTATGAGTATAGTAAAAAATAAAAAAGCCGTGGTGGTCTAGTGGTAGTAACACCCGCCTTACAATTGTGAGGTCGTGGGTTCAAATCCCGATCCCGTACCAATGAGTTTCTTTGGAACTTATGTACGGAATTTCACATCATTGGCTTTTCGGTGAAGGAAAACATCGTGAGGCAACCTGCATACGTCCGTAGAAGAAATTCGATGGCGTATGTGAATTCACCAACCCGCACTGGGCCAGCGTGGTGGATATGGCCCAATCACCCTTCGTGGGTAGGCCTACGTCCTGCAGTGGACTATTAAAAAGGCTGGTACATGAGTATAGTTTGATGACTCGCTTCGTGCGTATCCCCAACCAAGGGTTAAACGCGTAAGTATCAGTTTTAGCGCAATGAGGTACCTACTTAGAAGTGCTATAAGTGCGTAAGACGGTTTTACACGCGCAGTAATTACAGGCAACATTTCACTAGGTGCCAAGAAAATGTTTCATGTTATTGACCCCGTAATAAAGTCACATACTTTATACCATTGACAACATTTTTCAATGTTATGACCAGATTGAGATTTATTACTAAACATTTTTAAGTATAAAAAATAAAAGTAAGTAAGTTCGTATAGGCCGGGTGGCTAGCCCTGGTGACAGAGTTGTAAAGCCGCCTGAAAGCGGCTCGGATGAATGTGTCATCCGAGCCACGGTAGCGCTCAATTGCCAATGACAGCTGCGGCCACCCATCCGAAGACTGATCGTATAAAAAATAATCAAACGTAGTCTTTCACTACATTTTGATGAAGTATATGCTATCCTACTAATATTATAAACGCGAAAGTTTGTGAGGATGGATGGATGAATGGATGTATGGATGTTTGTTACTCTTTCACGCCGCTTTTCAAAAACTACTGAACGGATTGAGATGAAACTTTGGAATAATATAGCTTTTATATTAGAATAACACATAGGCTATAAATTATAACGATATTGCGTCAAAAATCAAAATATCAAGCGGGCGAAGCCGCGGGTAAAAACTAGTAAATAACATACAATTGATGAACAGCAAAATTTTTGTATAACCTACTTACCTACTTCTGTTTGACCAAATAAAGTTTTCGGTACATGAGACAATTTGTCATCATTACCATTATCAACGGTAGGACGTCCACTGCTGCATGTAGGCCTCCCTATGGATTTCCAATAAGCCCGGCTGGAAGCGGCCTGCATCCAACGCGTTCCTGCGGTCTTAATTATATCGTCGGTTCATCTATTTATTTATTTACTTTTATTTTCCATTTCATTTTCTCATCATACTTACAGCAACGCCAAAGCGCATGACGAGTCATTGGGTATTTTACAATTTTCATTTTGTACAAAGATAATATACATGTCAAAAAATCTAAAAAATTGACAAAATAATCTAAATAAATGTCAAATAATCTAAATAAATGTCAAATAATCGAAATAAATGTCAAATAATCTAAATAAATGTCAAAATAATTAAAATGAATGTGAAAATAATGTCAATAAAATGTCACAAAGAATAATAAGGCAAAAATTCACACAAACAAACAAAAACGGTCAAACTAATGTCAGTAACGTTAATACAGTAATAATTAATTAAAACTTAAATAATGCATACAAATTCTTACATATGAGTTATATTTTATGTCAAAGATGTCTAGATCAGAGTGGTGAGCAAGAAAGCCGTTAAACAGAGAGATCTAGTCGGTGGATCTGCCCTGCACTTGCCTGTGGCATGGCAATATCCCCATCAGCCATTCGTTCTCCAAGCTATATGTCCTGCCCACTGCTATTTCAACTTGCTAATCCACTGGGCTATGTCGGTAACTTAGGTTTGGCTCCGGATCTCCCCGTTCGAGATTTGACCTTGCAGAGAGACTACAAGCATAGCTGTCTACATACTGCATTGGGCCAATGAGACAATTTTTCACAACGCCTTAATTACCTATGATCGAATCATTGGTTAAAACGTCACAAGGATTTTAGCATAAATAATTCGCTAAGTGAAAGGGCAACTTGTACAGTGGATTAACTAACCGGCCACTGATCGTCAAGTTACGTCCGGAATCACCACAAGTGTAGCCGACGCGACGCCGCCGATGACCGACGACGGATGCCGAGAGGCGGTTGACCGCGCTGTTATGTAACTTTAATTGGAGAAAACTATAAAAAAAAGATTTTTCTTCATATATTACAAAAAAAAGTTATCGGTAAATATGTAGGTAATAATGTCATCAACATGTGTAACAAATCAAATTTCGAATTCATGAGAGTAGGAAGGCAAATACGTTTTACTTTTTTTGTATTTAACAAACAGCAATCATACTAAAATCGCCATATTTTCGTAAAAAATATTAACAAAACATAACAACATAATAAAACGAAAATTCAACTGGGCCAGCAATAATACCGGTATAGTACAACGCGATTTATTATAAAGTTCTTAGCAACAAGCAATATACCTACTTATTATTTAGGAAGACGAATAAATGAAATAAATCGTAAATTTTTCATCTCCGCCAATGCATTTGGGATTCAATCTCAACACACAACCAATAAACTCAAAACATATTTAAACTTTCATATCTCCGTACTGTAAACATATACGAATGTTTACGATAATGCAGACATCCACTCATAAAAAAGCCCCCTCTCCCTTGAGCCAGCACTCAAAAACAAAGCCCGGGGCGCCTTGACTTGTGAATATTTCAACAGGTCTTCTCTTTGTTGGAATATTAAGTCAATGGAGGTAATTGATCTGTTAGGCGCGTACGAAAATCTATGCGTTAATCTTTGATTAACTTTGATGGATAGTCGGCTTAGTTTCGTTTGTTTAGTCGGACCTAATCTTCTGTTTCAATGTTTTAGTGAAGTAATTTGAGTGGGTAGAGGAACTAACTTGGTTTTTTCTTTTCATAGTTTTGCATTCTCCCTGATGTTAATAGTAGATCAGTAGCCAAGTGCTGTAAGGCATCAATTGCAGCTCGAGATATTTAGCCTTTAGTTCGAGGGTGCAATTGGTGCTTACACGCGAGCTAACTATTCTGCTTTACATCTCGATTGTGAGGTAAGTAGAAAAAAACCGGCATTAGAAGAACGCCGTTCGATATTTAAAATTGATGACTATTATACTCACACGAAGACAAGGCTGAATAGCAAAGCGACCTCTTTGGTCATTGCGCTGAATGCATGATGTCTATTGCCAGTATGATGGTTAGATGTACGCGAACTTTTTGAAAGAAAGAAGTGTTTTTTTTTAATTACTTACCGCAATAGGGCTTTTCTAGCTACATTATTACCCTAGAGCGCTAATTAGTCACCTACAAACCCCATTTGGAGGTAATAAGAACCTACTTACCGAACATGAGAGATGTAAACAGTCATTAAGTAACAGTAAGTAGGTGAACATTAGTGTCACTTGTATCCATCGACTTGGATTTTTTTTAGGATAGTAGTCCAGTGATAAAAGATGATATTTAATAATTATCTTAACTCAGTGTGTTCTTAACTGATAATGTGTTCAAAACGCTGCCTCGAAAAGGAGAAGAAAATTGATGGTAAATTCTGACATCTCCCGCGCCATTCCACGAACCTCAAGCATTGCAATTGGTGACTTGGTGAACCACATAACAGCGGTGAGGTTTTGCATCTCCGCGGAGCAGTTCTCGTCGTTGCTATCGTCACCGTCGCCAGCGTACCGTCATCCACGTGACCTAGAGCCACCACTTGAGACATATACTGACCTCTCGCACTACGTCCCACAAACCTCAGGTCGTTGAACTTGGGAACTTAGTTCTTCATAACAGCGGTACAGTTTCGCAGCTCCGTGGAGCAGTTCTCGTCATTGTTGTCTCCCACGTCACCAAGGGCAACCACTACTTGTAAAGGTATGTACTGACCTCTACCGCTCCGTCCCACGAACCTCAGGTCGTTGAACTTGGCGACCTGGTTCTTCATGACGGCTGTGCAGTTCCGTAGCTCTGCAGAGCAGTTCTCGTCGTTGCCAGCGCGCACCGTCACCAGCGTGCCGTCGCCCACATCGCCGAGGGCGACCACTTTGAACGCAACTGGGAGAGTCTTGTTGGAACGCCAGTGTGGAGGTAGCACTGTGCATACCTGAAAGTATGAAGAAAATTGTCGAAATTGGACATTCCGTGAAGTGGTCATTTGGTGGATAGAACGAGTTGGACTTGCCACAAATAGGACATTCGGTGGATTAAATATACTCGTATTGTGAATTGCACATTTCTTGAATAAGACTTTCCACGAATAAAATATTTCGTAGTTAAATGAATGAATCGCGTACATCTTGACTATTAATGAACTACCCTACTGACGTAATTTGGCATGCGTTTCGACATTTTCGTAGCCTTGGAAGCCAGAGTCCCGGGTTTGATTCACGGCCGGACTGCGTCTTGAGTTGCGAATTTAAGTATATTACGTCTGAACGAAGCTATAACTAAATAAATAAATAAATAACACAAAATATTTACCTATGATCGGTAGAGTCTTAAACTTAATTTATTACTTCTAGCAGTTTCAGTTACAAATTACCGATCTACAGTGTTAATTCTCTTTTTGTGCACCAGTCGTCTTGTCGTCGTACTCACTTCACTTGACAAATGCAACTTACCACGTATGGGCTGCCATCCTTAACCAGCTCCCACAGATGGTCAGCCAGCTGTCCCTCCAGCGTCTTCTAAGTCAGCAGCTTGGCCGTAAACGGCTGTCTGAGCCCGCCGTTGTTCGAGGACGCGCGACAACGCTTGTCCCCCAGGCCTTCCATTGTCGAATTCACTTCACTCGATCAATGAAACTCACCACATGTCGGCTATAAGTCTTCACCAGCTCTCCTGGATGGTCCTTTAGCTTCCTCTCAACCAGTAGCTCAGCCGTGAGTTGCTGACTAAGCCTACTGTAGCTCAACGACTGCGCTTCGTGCCCCTAGTTGCTCATTGTCGAATCCACTTCACTCAATCAAAGAAACTTACCACATGTGGGCTGCCAGTCTTCACCAGCTCACCCGGATGGTCAGCCAGTAACCCTTCCAGCGTCCTCTCAGCCAACAGCTCGGCCGTGAGAGGCTGACTGAGCCCGCCGTAGCTCGACGAAGGTGCTTCGTGCCCCAAGCCGCTCGTTGTCGAACTCACTTCACTCGATAAATGCATCTTAGTCCGTTCACTTAGTTTTTAAAATTCACAGTATCCGTCACATAACTTTTACAGTCTTCTTTCGATTGCTGTCGTGTTTTGAGTGTTGGGGAAGGAGTGGCGTTTCTTTTGATGGTAACATTGTGGAGTGAGGCCCTGAAAAGAAACATATTTTTGACTACATTACAGTGCATTTTTTTTTAAAAGTTTAAGAAACTCTTTTGCTTATTTTTGTAATTTTGCTTTGTGGTTATAAATAAAGAGTTTTCTCTATCTGTCTGTCTGTCTGCAGTGGAAAATATAACTGTAAAAAATGTCATAGAGTATACTGATATTTAATCGAGTATTTTAAAGGAATTTCTAATTTATTAAATTCACTGAGTGAAACAATGAAATCCCAAATTTGATTCCCGGTCAGTGACATGGTTGATGATAATATCTGTTTTTTTACTTAATTTAGGAATCTAAACGTATAACCTATATTACAGTACGTTATAGTTATATAAAATCAAAAGCGAGTTTTAAATAAGTAGATACATATCTATGTATCTAAAGCTAGGTGTTGTTTGTTGAGTTCATATATAATAATTTCACGATACTAACTTATCAGGATTCCAACAAACCTAACTCATTCATGAGTGATTCTCGACTTACAAAAATAAAAATCTTACTTAATTTAGTGATAAAAATATCTTCTTTCATGCTACACGTGATTCGGAAAATTCTTTGAACGTACGCATTGACAATGGAGTGCGAAGGTTCAAAGTGAGCTGGTCGTAGAGCACGCGCGGTCGTAGGGCGGCGGGCTAGGGCGGATATGGGGAGACAAATCAAGCGGATACTGTGAAATATGAGGTTTTTACTCCACTCCAACATGTGTTACCAGTGTCGGTGTAGGAATAAGCCAATTTGAATTGTGTAATTAATTTTTCACGTAAGAATGACTAGGGTTAAATCGTGGATGTTTGAAAACTTATCATGGGCCTTAAGAGGTTCTGGCTAGACACATGGCTAGTACTGGCTAGTACTAGCTAGGCTACAATTGGTAACCTAAACTCCTATACCTATAGAATGGTTGCCAATAGTGCACACGCATAGGTGTTCCATAGACATAGAACAGTACAGGACACGTTTCGAAACAGACGTGGAAGAGATTAACCACGCAAAGAACATGAGTATAAGGCACAGAGCCGATACAGACTGATGTTAATAATTATGAGTTTTTTTATTCCCAAAATTTTGACACAAATATAAAACATTCATCATATTGTGCTATTTTTCAAAACATGTTTTGTTAGATATTCTATTTTGCTACCCATCTTTCTTTTAAATTTTTAATCCGCCTTATATTATTGAATATAATACACGTAGAACAGTTCTCAATCTTTAGATTAAAAAAAAAGACAGGTGCCTTTAATACAAAATTTGAAAAATTAAAATGTACAATAGTAAATATGTTACTGGAGAGACTCCGTCGCAAGGTCCACAATACTTATAATCCATATTCAAGACGCATTCAGCCAGGAAGTCCGGCCGCCGTCTTACCCCGTCCAAGACCATTCATTTGAATATCTTGGCTTGGACACCGTCGGATATTACATTTGGTGCCCATTTGCGCCGTTCGCACCATCCGGGCCATTTGTAACCGTCGGACGACGATCATTATACATGTCCTACGGGCGGCAGCCCTTAGGGACGGCCCTCAGGAATTCGTGTCACTTGCCCGACTGTAAATTACTGAGAAGAAGATGGATAAGTTCGGAATAGCAGAGGTTTTCTTCTAAATCAGTTACGTAAAAACAACATCGAAGGGCTTGCACTGGTACAGTTCTAAACTTTGAGTGGTGCAGACCTGTCTGTTATGTGCATACTTAGAACTTAATATCAGACGAACGCATCTCTTTTCGTCACTCGATCATATAAATTATAAAGTATCTAAAAACTTTCTTTTTGTGATAAACATTTCAAAAATTGACGCGTTCGCAGGATTTGAACCTGCATCTTTCTGGGTTTCCGGCCCAGATGCTTTGTCCAATTAAGCTAGAAACACTGTCTGCGAAGACGTCGAATTAGAAAATGTCTATAATTTTTACCAACTAGTTACTACAAAAAGAAATCATTTCATTTATAAAGTATCTACCTGGCAATTTTTTAATTTCATATTGATGATATAAAGCTTCGATCAGGAATACTGATCGAAGTTATGAAACTTCAACATCGTTATCAACAAGAGAACGATGGCTTTTGTTGCTATGTGTGTGTTACGGTGACTAAACTACCCGCTGCTATGTTTTTTGAACTAAGGTCCTTGTATTAAACTGTATCCCACGAGCCGGTCTCATTTGTTTATCAAAAATGCTATTTAGTATAGTCTGCACCACACAAGTCGGCGAATGGGAAATTAGGTTCAGAACGCTGCGCAAAAGGCAAAATATAGGTATGCGTGGGTTCCAGAGAGACGAGACGCCGGAGCACACCCGCCCGCCAACCTCATACCTACACCCGCGCTCACCACTACGCCACGCGGCGTCAGCATTGTGCATGTTTGGCTGTCAACTTTGGGTTTGTACTTTAATATAATTATCACTGCAGAATTTCACGGGAAAGTTAGACATCTGTTGCTTCGTAATCCGTGTTCAAGCTTGCTCAAAGCTTACCCTCTCTAGATTGAGAACGCGTCCTCTTTAAAATTGGGCTGATAATAGATGTTATTGGAGATAGGCTCAAGCTCAACACCTTTTATTAGGACGCAGATGTGTGCGTCATTGAAAGACTCTAGATTCATTTGTAAAGTAATTCAGAAGTATTTTAGGCATATTGGAAACTTCTCAATTTTCTGTCGAGATATGCTTACTTACATTTTTAGCGCATATTAAATTTACAAAATTACTTTCTAAATCTGTTTATTGCCGGTCAACAACTTTTGGATCTCTCTACTACTATAATCTTATATGTATTAAATAAATAATAATTAAATAATGTAATAATTTATGAATATGTCGAGTTACAACCACTTCTTAAATAAATATATAGTCAGTGTTCAGTGATCAGCATCGGACAATATCTCGTCATAAATGATACAATAAAGCGTAAAAAGCAATAAAGTTTACAATAAATATACCTATGTATTGTATGGTATTATTAACTGGTCAGTTTTCACTTCTACGTGCTGTAACGTTACAAACAACAAATAGTAGATTATTCGGTATTATCTGCACCAGATGGTGTCAATACATAAAATAAAAGTTCCCCGTCATAAGACATCGTTATATGGCAAGAGCGTACTATGCATGGCTCCTCTTATTTATAATAAATTGCCAAAAGATATTGTAAATTCGGGACTTACCCAAGTGTTTAAGAGTAAATTAAAAAACCTCTTGTTAGAAAAGGCGTATTACACTGTAAAAGAATATCTGACTGATAAATTTTAAATTTTATTGACATAAAAGGAATTTGACATTGTATTAGCAACTGACTTTTGAATAATTACATTGACTATATTTTTATTTTTATTATTGTATAACATTTAAATTTGAATTTAATTGACATAAAAGGAATTTATATATTGTTATTAGAACTGACTTTTGAATAATTGCATTGACTATATTTTTATTTTTATTATTGTATAACTTTTAAATTTGAATTTAATTGACGTAGTATTTTTAATTGTAATTTTTTGACATTTTTTTGCCCTATACAATCATATAGTCACTGTATAATTAATAGTGTAGAGAAGTGACATGAATGGCATGCCTTAACAATATAGTTTCCAGTTTTTTAAGCGATGCCTCAATGGCAATCATTCAATAATTTTTTGACATTTCTCACATTTGACAGTTGCATGACCAAAATTGTTTTGTTTTTAAGGTGTTTTTATTACGGTAAAGGTGTATTGAATTGAATGTGTAAATGTAGGTAAATTAGTAAGCGATAGAACCCTATTCTCACTTAAAATATTGCATGCCAAAAGGCTGAGTATGGCGGACTATTTTGTACGATT
The DNA here is from genome assembly GCA_949316475.1 of Hypomecis punctinalis. Classification (NCBI taxonomy): domain Eukaryota; kingdom Metazoa; phylum Arthropoda; class Insecta; order Lepidoptera; family Geometridae; genus Hypomecis; species Hypomecis punctinalis. The sequence goes on along the minus strand of OX438814.1, from coordinate 14,610,496 downwards.
ATTCTGTAAGTACCAACCATTGTACACCCATATTATGCAATGAATAAATATGAATATGAATATAAAAACTGTAGACTTTGGACTTTTAAATAAAGGAGGACAGCCTCAATATGTTAGGCATATTATGTACACTATATCTGCTATAGCTTTAAAACAAGGCATTAAAAATGGCGCTAACGCATAAAGGTTTTATTAAAAATATCGTCCTGCTCGCCGGCGAGCAGTGGAACAGAAACGGTCGGTAATGTATCTTTGCCATTCCCTGGCTCCTTTGTGGAAGGGTGCAGGCCGTAACGAGCGGTACACACTTGTCGCACTGCTACTAACAGTATGGATACTGCACCACTGAATGAAAAAAAAAAAAAAAAAACCGGACAAGTGCCAGTCAGGCTCGCACGCCGAGGGTTCCGTACAAATCCTGAAGATATCACATAATTGGGAAGTTTTTAAAATGTCTGTATTGTTATCATCGACAAAACATTATTTTTTTTATTTTTCGCGTCATTTATTGTAAATTAAACATTGTCAAAATTAAAAACTTGTATAGCACGTACTAAGGAAGCTTTTTCAAATGATATCCTATATGATACGATTTACTCACTTTGAAATTAGGACCCATATTTTTTGATATTTAGAACCTATTTTTGTGATTTAATTAACTCACTTATTATAACTTTTTCTACGACAACTGAGAAGTTTGATATTTTCACAACTAAATAGATATATGTAGGCATGTGGTTTAAATTTCAATTTGATATTTTTACGCGTTTCTGAGTTAAAGGGGACACACGGACGGACAGACAGACTGACAGACAGACGGAAAACAAAGTGAGCCTATAAGGGTTCCGTTTTTTATTTTGAGGTACGGAACCCTAAAAAATAACTTCGTTTGGGCCAGCTCGCTAGCCCTTAGAGCTCTAAAACCGCTTGCAGGCCATGGTTGACATAACATAGCTTAAACAATCGGCATCCACATGTAACGTTGACACGTTAAATTGTGAAACAAGGTCTATGCTGAGTGTGAATTTTGTCGTAAACCTAGTAATGAAGTATGAAGAAATGTACAGCGCCACTAGCGGCGCGTTTTTGAAACACTTTGAGCGAGAACAAGTTCATACAAATTACATGCTTACGCGCTCGCGGCAAGCGCGTCGTGTTCACGACAAAACTCACACTCAGATTACTGTAACTTTAAGAGTGTTGATTAACGCTTCAAATCCAAAGTTCTTCTAAAAATAGGTATTAGTTTTATTAGTAGTTCTGCGAACAGAACCTCGCATCCATTTAACATTTAACTTCATAAACCTATCTCGAATCGCTCTCGGCCGATTTTGTTCATACTGGCAGATTTTGTAAGGATTTAAAATACCAAACGATTTTGCAAAATATTTTCAAAATCGGTTGATAATTAGCGCTACAGAAAATAACGGCTGAGCCGTTTGTAATAAATCAACAAAAAATTACATGGATGTCACATCGATTCATGCAAATTCAGGCTCAGTGGTTAGTGACCCTAACTTCTGGATCAAAGAGGCGTGGGTGTCGATCCCCACCCAGGGCAAATATTTATATGATGAACATAAGTGTTTGCTCTGTGTCTGGGTGTTATTTAGTTACTATCTGTATAAGAGTATGTCTAAAAATAAGTATATGTAGTATATCAGTCTCTGGCAGCCATATCACAAGCTTTGCTTAGTTTGGGGTCAGAGGCCGTGTGTAAGATGTCCCAAAAATATTTATTATTTATTTATTAAATTATTTGAGTTCTGTACACGGTGAAAGTCGGTGTTGCGATTAGGTTTAGCGACAAATAATTATTTGTATCTATATAGACGATTCCACTTGTTTGAAGTTATCAAAGCTTTTCAAAAGCCCATACTGCATTGCACCGTAACCCGCTCCCTTACATGGTTTATTATTTACGAGCAAGCCCTTTACGTATGTTTTTACGCTAAGATTTTATGGGTGTGCTATTCATGAGTTAAATCCGACCCGGAATCACGGCTGATGGTACCGTGGGCTCCGCTTTTTGCAAGTGAAAACATTTTATAATGGATTTTATGACCTTCTGGACTCTTTTATTATTTTATGGGTCTCATTATCAACAACATTATATCAACTGCGAGACGACCACCGCTAAACATAGGCCATAGGCTTCTCGTATGATTACTTACTTGGTTTGTTATTCTTTCAGTCAGCAACAAATCATTTTTGGAATGGATATAGTGCAAAGGTCGGAAAGTGATACAGGCTTAGGCACAGTCCCCAAGTGAAAGTAGTAAAAAATATCCGAGCGCCGTCATACATACCGACTTAGATATTTATATTAAATAATTCACAATGACCCGTTTTCTCGAATCTCGACGTTATGTCACCTAATTAGTGCTTGTAACCGAGCAATTTGGCATCGCGCGGCCTTGTAACTAGCTTGCAATCGCCCAACGACTAACGAAACGCCTGCCCACTACGTAGCTTGGGCAGAATTTTGGCTTGGACACTTTTTTTGCACGATTGTGACTCTATGGATATTTGCTCGTAGGCTCACGCTACTTTTTATATCGGAAAAATAAAAGGTTCCTTTGGGAAAGTCAAAATATCACGCTATCAGCTAATAAGATTGGAAGCGGTTATAGGCCGGTGCATATGAGTGAAACCAAAACACAGTTCATCAAAATTAATAATTAAATTAGCATGACCGACTTCACCCGTGTACAGAATTCGCGAATATTTCGCACGGATCGATGTAGCATTTTTCACATTATTGTTGATTGATCAAAAATGGCTCAGCCGATTTCGATAAAATTTAAGTGGGACCAATTTCAAAGTATACTCTTTCCAATAAAAAAAGAATTATTAAAATCGGACTACTGCGAAAAGGTAGTCCGATTTTAATAATTTCTAATAATTCTTAATAATTAATTCTTAATAAGGTTCGTCGGTCAAAAAGTAAACAAAATAAGAACGCTTTTCAACTTTCACTCGTCATGCGTCACCCTGAAAGATAAAATATTTTGTAGTGCGCTGGGTTGGATATTGACAAAGATGTGCTACTTTATTATCAAAATTTGTTGGCTAGCATTATAAACCTAACTCTATGATGAACAACATGATGAATTTAAATCCCTTAAGTTGTCGGAGATAACCTTCGTAGGTAATGACTGTATGTAAGGTTAAGATAATAATCGTGTTTGTTTTTGTGTGTAAAATGTGTTTATGTGTTATATATTGTAACTTGGCTTTCTATGCGTTTTGGTGTACGCAGAAAGCATTAAATAAAAAAACAATTTGAGACTTTTCAGTGACAATATCTTAAGTGCCCTAATATGCGTTATTTGTATTTTATCGCAACTTCTTGTTCAAGAGGTTTTACGCGAGAAAAAATCTTCTCTTCCAAGAAGAGAATTTGTCGGTTACGATGTTTTTCTTGAAAAGGCTAGATATATTAACATAACATAATGTGGTGAAAAGTCCAGCTCATTATTGAATTGACCCAGAGTGACAACAGTACTACACTGCCGTCTATAACCTAAAAAGCCGTTAAGCCACAAAACCAATTTTTTGGGTATCAGCGAAAAACGCGGGACTAGAGAGATAAAGTACTTTAACTATGATTTAGACAATTATTTGCAAAAATGGCTTTAAAGGTAAGCTATTATTTGTAGAATAATGGTGTTTTCAAATAAATATGGGATCATAGCGGTATTTAAGTAATGTTTTGTTGGATGACGACTTTATTGACTTGTAAAGTAGAAATAAGAATGTCAATAACGGTGTTTTCATAATTTCTATCTTCTAAACTATAAACGATATAAAAATAATTCTTACAGTGACCGATAGAAAATTTTAAACTCTATAAGAAGGTGTTTAAAAGTAAAAAATGACCCCCTGTGGCTTAACGGTGTTATAGTTTGTAGATGGCAGTACATAAGATCAGCATCAGTGTTGCATTGTCACGCGATACACATAGGCGTACAAAATATCAACTCAATCGAAAGCCGGAAAGTTGGTTAAATTTAACTTATAAGATTACATAGGTATGTACATCCATTGCAAGTTAAATGAAATGTAAAAAAGGTATTCTCAGCAAACGTCTTAGAATCAAAGTAAACAGCATGTAAGGCAGTGAAAGACATGTCGTCACCCCTTCCCGGAATTAAGTTTAACATCCCAATCGACGTATCTTGTAACGGGCTATTTGTACGCCTCGGGGGCCCGAGATATCCTCACATTATTGGAGATAGCGGTACGATCCAAGAAGGGAAGCGATGTGACAACATTTTGGTAATACTTTTTGCTACTACTTTTGCAGAATCTATTTTGAAAGACTGAACTTGACAAAGCTTTATACGAAGAGCTTGAAAATAATTTTGAAGATCATGGATTGGCATCATTCGGGATAGCTTTGCAATGTATGAATGTTAAGGCGATGTTCAAAGGTTTTTCCGGCATTTAAGTTAAAGTTTAATTTTAAGATTTATCTCTCTTTCTCTCTCTACCTCTCTCTTTTCCTAGTATGGAATTTAACTTCCCAATCAACGTATCGTATAACGGGGTATTTGTACGCCTCGGGGGCCCGAGATATCCTTACATTATTGGAGATAGCAGTGCGAGACAAGGAAGGAAGCGATGTGACAAGATTTCTTGTACCAGTACGTTTACTTTTCATTCTGTTAATTGATTAATGTCTACATCCAACGTGGTGGTGGTTTCAGAACAATAACTTTGAAGAGTTTATGAAATTTCTTCCGAAACGTTCATTGCAATAACCAACTCTAAGATCAAAGAGTAGGCAGAACGTGATGCGACGGCTAACCCATAGTGCCTAGTGACGGGCCGCTTTTTAACCGACTTCCTTAAAGGAAGAGGTTCTATGTTTGTGTGCATGTATTTTTTGTGTGTGTTCATGGATATTTTTGCTAATTATGAACCAATTCAAAAAATGTTAAATGGTATATTTTCAAGGTAGTCTGATTTAAATCTTATCGAAATTGGCTGAGCTGTTTTTTGAAAAATTAACTAATAAACTAATGAAAGTAAAAACTGTTTATATACATCGATTCGAGCGAACTATTCGAATTTTGTACACGAATGAAATCAATAGAGCACTTTTTAAAAAAAATTATTATTATTATTTTAACGTTTATATGAATCGTGAGAACTGCAAGTATTATTGGTCTTATTCTCTTAGTATGAAAAAAAAATTTTAGTTCTGATGTCACCTTCGTCTTTTGTGTACCTACATTACGTCCATCCCCTAAGATCAAAGAGCAGGCAAAACGTAACTCGACGGCTAACAACCGTGCCTAGTGGCGAACCGCTTTTTATTTCAACTCTCAAATGTATGTGACAACTGTAGGTTAGTATAAATTTAATACCTACAGAAAGAGCCAATGGCTTGCATTCTAGGTGCTTCTGTGATCAGCCCTTTAGGTGGATTTTATATGCTATGTTTTCGTATCTGTGCCCATTCCGACTCTATCAGTCGTCATGCGTCTCTGCTAAGCTTCATGAGGTCATTTTTTATAAATTTAAAGTAAAAATTGTATACAATAAACATAAATAAAAAAGCCTTTTCTACTTTCACTAGTTCCTATTTTTTTAACATAAAAATTATATAATCCTTAGTACTGATGCCACCTTCGTCTTGACTTACATTGCAGTAACCGATTGTCTAGTCTCCAAGATCAAAAAGTAGGGAGGAGCGCGACACGACGGCTAACCAACCGTGCTTAGAGACGGGCCACTTTTTATTTGAACTTTAGACTTATTGTAGGTATTATTGGTTAAAGCAATTCGTTTAGATCCTTAATGTGAAGAAATTATAATTCTTAGAACCCAATACCACCTACAGCTTTAACGTACAAAGCTGCAACCAATATATTTTTTTAATTTCACATAGTTTTGCATTTAACCGCATATTGCCTGATATTAAGCAGATATTTGATTTAGGGTGTAGCACGCTTACCTAGAAAATTCCCATGCCCATTAACTCGACATTTGAAGACACATATGTTGTACACTAGCGGAAAGACAGACTCATGCAAAAAGTTGATTTTCTAATCTCTAAGTTCAAATAGTAGACGGGACGCGATGGCTAACCAACCGTACCTAGTGACGGGCCGCGTTTTATCGCAACTTTCAATCCTATTGTAACAAATGCTGGTATCAAAACAATTGATTTTAAGCTTTTATGAAAAAAATATAATTCTAGTACCGATATCACCTTCGTCTTGACTTCCATTGCAGTAACTAATAGGCTATTTTACTATGAACGAGAAAAAATCTGTAATGTATTTTTGAGATAGCTTAAGCAAAAAGCAATCGGAAAATGTACCTTTTAGATCATAAAACACCAAAATAAATTTAAAAAATCAATACAAAATATTCCGTCTTTTTAATCTGTGCATAAAATATTCGCCGCTAAGTTATGACGTCATCCGGCTATGTACATTGAATAGTTTGTCCGGTGTTTGTACACTAGTATTCCAGGAACAGCACACGAACGGTAACTTATTATTAACCATTTATAATAGCTCATTTTCAACATAAATCTCAAACTTACAAACAAAGACACTATCGTGAAAAATATTTACGTGCATTGTTTACATAGCATAGTGACGTGATTCATGACCACAGAGTAAAATAATGACATCCATCGTTTTACGTAAATTACCCGCGAATATTTGAAATTGTAAAATTAAAATGCATTTTTAAAACACTTAACGATAAAAAAAATATTTTTTGTATTTTTTTAGTGGTTTATTAGACCAACAGGATCTAACTGAGATGCTTTTCAAAAATGACTGTAATACCCTATTGTGTAGTCCCCAAGATCAAAGAGTAGGCGGGAGCGCGACGCGACAGCTAACCGACCGTGCCTAGCAACGGGCCGCTTTTATTGTGACTTGCAAACGTATTGTACAATAAAAAAAACACTTGGGAGTCATTTGAGAATATATTACTTATTAATTTTAAGAATCTAAGAGCTGCAAAAGTAGGAAATACCCTTGTACAGCAGTGGTCCACATAGATTAATTTAGTAAAGAGTTGACAAAACTACTAAAAGTATTAGTAATCCAGTATTTAAAAATTATAGTTTATAAAAGTCATTAAAATAGTTCATTAATTGATGACGTAAACAATATAATTTTTAAAAATTCAACATCAAAATAGAGATAAAGGAAAATGAGGCAAAGTCATAATCATTTAGACCAAAACAAATAAGGAACAAAAAACACTAACACCTACTAGCGCATCGCTAAAATTTTAAATTAAGCACAAGAATTGTTTTTTCACCCCTTACTATCAAGCCACTTTAAATTCGACAAAAACATTTAGCCCCCGACCCCTTTGCAATATTGGTGACAATAAACAACGGCGACGCAATCAAGCAGCTAAATAAGAACCGCGCCAAACGCTATGAGTTTTATTAAAACAAGAATAGTCGAGCACGACAGTTTGGAGACAAGATTTTTGAGTCAGAGAAAAATATTTCTCTGACTTGTTGAATTAATTTAATTTGATAAAAAAAATCGTGCAGCTCAATTTATCACTTTATTTAGCTAAACGTACGAGTATAAGCATTGCCATTACCATTGCCAGAGTGGCAGGCAATGCTTCCAGCATACTTAAAGATAATTAAAATGCTCGAGCCCACTACCAGTTGGTAGCGTGCATTGAAGTATAATAAACATCATTGGTAGCGTGTATGTATACAATGTGTTTGTCTACCGATGCCGGAGCCTTAAGCGGTGACATATATGGCAAATTTTGAATAACTTTTACTGTGGGATCAACTCTGAAAACGTAAAACATACCACCACCCTGTGTAGTCTTAAACGATTTCTTCTTGTCCATCAAAAAAGTGAGGAAAGCTTTAGAACCGACACGAGTATCATTTAAAAGTACTGTTATAATTATTTAACATGTGTAAGCATGGTTTGCACATGTAGCGTGTATGTCAATATTTCTGGCGAAGTTTTATATCTATATATGTATAATGTTTAAGGTATGTAATTTGTCGACTGTTTTGGGATTGTATTTTTGATTTATATTTGTTTATCTGCTGTCCGCGCATTATTTCGGGCGTAATGTCACTTGCTGGTTCCAACAGAATACCAGCGCTGGTTGCTCGTAAGCGCTACCAGCATTACGCTGAGTTGGGACCAGTTTTGTGACAGGGATATTAGGTATTAATACTGTTTTTTTGTTTGTATTTTATGATTTGTTTTGTTGTAAATTGTTGTCATTGTACCTCTTATTTTTGTTGCAAATAAATTTTGTATGCTGTATTAAAAAAAACAGCTTTTCCATACTTTTTGTCAAAAGTCTATAAAAAAGTATGGAACAGCAGTTTTTTTTACGTTTTCAGAGTTGGTCTCATAGTAAAAGTTGTTCAAAATTTGCCATAGATGTCACCGCTTAAGGCTCCGACACCGGTAGACAAACACATTGTATACACTGGTAGTGGGCTCGAGCATTTGAATTATCTTTAGGCTATACTACAGCGCAATTTTAAATAATTATAACATGAATCGATCAACTTGCCCACGAAATCAGTTGAGCTTAATTATTTATATTCCCTTTGAATTATTGTTAAAATTAAAATTAAAAGCTTGGATGTCAAACGCGTGCTAAATTCAAATCATTCCATGTTCGAAATTCAAATGTCGTGCAAACAACAAGGCGCGGCGCGCGAACAATGCCGCCAACCCCATCTTACAAATACGCTAAGAAATTAATTATTTTAACGCCGTACAGGAGTACCATTATTGATTAAAAGGGATTATATTATTTAGGTATTATTTATTAGGTATTATATTTTTACCTGCTGGATTAACTGTGATCATATTTTCTTTCTTATTCCAACATTTCTTGTAATAAATAAATAAAATAAATAAATGAAATGTTTATTTTTCTTAATAGTTAACATAAAACAAGTTGTACACAATTCCCAGACTGGGGCGACCAGCGTAGTGGAGGCTCTTCCTTATATTTTCAAAAACAACCCAGACTGGGGCGACCAGCATAGTGGAGGCTCTTCCTTATATTTTCAAAAACAAATTTACCTTTCTTACTAACACGACATAATTTAGTAGGATAGTAAATACAAATTAAAAACGGGTTGTTAACAGGAAAGCAAGACACATCGTCGTCAGTCAGTCAGGTTTGAGCTCGGTTATTTAATATTACGTTCAAATCAAACTAGGTAGGTATATACCTACCTAGTTTGATTTGAACCTAGGTATATACGTTTTGTTTTTTTTTGTTATGATGCGACTTATACACTTACATACAAAGTTCTTAGTTGTTCTAAGAAGTTTTTATTCGGTCATTTTTAGTTGCTATTTTTATATTTCACTGAGTAATTTTTATATTACTTTGTTAAGCACTAACACATTAAAAATATATTAAAATCCGTACAAGTGTGTACAATTTCGTAAAGGCGTCTCCACACTCAAGTTTGTAACGAGCGCACGCGACAATTACAGGTGAAAGTTAAGGGATCTCTAATGGGAGTTCGCGCGCACTTTTTAACAAGTTCCGCTCGACTAATAAAGTGGGAGATAATAGGGTTGAGATGTTAGCGAGTAGCGAGCGGGCGAAGGGACTTATTTCTTGAGAAGCATTTCTTTTTAAAATTTTGTTATGGAATATATTTTGGAAAATAACTTGTTTAATGCAATGTTCAAAGTTTCTTCGTCATTATTGTTTCAGCCGTAAGATAGGCTTACCGAAGTGTGCACATAATCGTCACGATGGACAGACGTGGTGATAACTGCAGTATATTAATATCACACCAGGTTCAAGGTATAAACTTAAGTTTTAAAATTTTATTTTATTTAATGTTTCCATTGATCATTTCTACTAATTTTTGATGTTTAAAATATATACGCTTAAGGTTGAAAAGTGTAATAATAATTTGTTACCAAAACCACAAATTAGGTATTTTATTAAAAATCATGTAAGAAAACCTTGACATTATCATTTTATAAAGTCAAGAACACTTGGTAATAAAAACTCGAAAAGTTATAAAACATTGACGAAACAAAACTTCAATCCACTACAATATAACATATATCTCCAAAATTGCAAACCACACCACATCCCTAACCTTTAAAATTGCCTCAAAATGTTATCTGGATCAGAAGCCACATATGGCGGCGTTATCACAACACGCGCCCTTATCTCAGAGTTTAATCTCCGTAGTGTGCGCACAGGCTAATGAGCCTGCGGTTTCAGGAAAACAACGCACCGTACCGCGCCTCGAAGTTTACGGACTTAACAAACTTTCTACTAATTAATTTACTCATGCGTACAACTTTTGCAACCAACCTTTAAAAAAAATAAAATTCAAATCTCGAACACGTCACAACACTGGCACAAAAAGAAATAAGAAAAAAGTTTTCGTTCGGAAACCGCGGAAAAGCGCGCGCGTCCGCCACCGAACCGTGGTCGACATTAAAACCTTAGCGGGAAAGAAACGGTCCCCTTATTACGTCTCGAAAGAAATTCGTGCGCACACAGAGGCATGGCGAAAGAAGTCCACCCACACTTGGAAAAGCTGCATCGACGACACGGGGGGACGGCGGGGATGTGTGCGTGGTACAAATAAAGAGATAGTTAGGTGCGGGACAAGCACGCGAAACGTGTTACGTCGACGATGTTGCCATATGTTGCCACATGCCGTACATGGGCTGAGAAATTCGCAATTCAGAGGGTCATGTGACCGCCATACTTTAAACCCTTGGAAAAGTCGCTTTTCTACGTCCTTTCATACTATCGTTTTCAATACTCTGCGCCAAATTTAAATCTTATTTTTTTATGTTGTTATTGTTCCATTTCTTGTACAAATTAAAATGTATGCTATAAATTAAAACTTGGAAAAGAGCGAGACCTGATTTAAGATTTTCTGCGGAAAATATATTTATTCACTAAGTTTTCGCTGTGCACTGTTTGTAATGATCAATGTTTTCATGAGAAAATTGAAAATAAAATGCTATTATACAATACTTCATAAATCAAGATATGACGAGTATACAATTTGACGAATCAAGTATTTGACGACCGTCTGCGTAATTCACACGCTTGCAAAAATGATGTTCTGAACATTTACCCAAGTACGATTTTTAAAAAAATAGCTGCCAAAACCTGCACCCAATAAAATTTATTTTAGAGAAGTTGGACTCTGCCTGCATACATCTATTCTAGCGGGCTGAAAAATAAACAAATCTTTAAAAATATCTTATTCTACATTCTAACATTTTATTGTCCCCTATTCAGCATCAACAATGTGGCCATTTTAAAGACGCCATCGTAAATTTAATAGTTTATCTGTTTATAACAACTTAAAATATTGTTCTCTCTTTCAAGAGAAAAAGAAACTGCAATATTTTACGTTGCTATTAAAATTACGATGGTGCCTTTAAAATTGGCCACACTGTCGATATTTTTATGGGCTACAATTGTTTTCATAAATTCACAAATATTATACGTACTACTGTAGATACCTACGTGACACCTACCGTTAAACTTTTCTTAAAATTGATTAAAAATACTACTAAGAAATCACCGCAGCAAAACCCACCATCACCATGTCATCCGTAAAACCTTCACCGCTGAACATAAGCTGACCTACATACCTAGATCTCCAATATGATCGGGTGAGTGCGGCTTGCATCCAGTTAAATCCTGTCGTCATAATCAAGTTTATTTGCCTTACCAAATGTTGCTATAATCTCCAGTCTAGGGCTCTCAATCATTGGCATCGGATGGGTAACCGCGGGTGGCAATTACAACTGAGCACTACCGTAGGTCAGATAGCATTTTCAATCATAAGTCCCGTTTGAGTTACCCAATTCATCATCATCAGTAGCAGCCTTCATTATTAATGCTGAGTATAGACCTCTCTCCCAAAGTACAACTTGCCTCGGTACTTTGCCAATCGTGTCCTGGGGCCTTATTGTGTAAGTAAGCGCTTTGGCTTCGCTTTTTCTCCTACTCGCGCCAGTTACTTACGCCACGAGAGCGAGCGGGAGGAAAAGCGAAGCGGAACGTCAGAGCACTTACAAAATAAGGCCCCAGGTTCGACCTGCGATATTGACGATATCATCGACCCACCTTACTGCCGGACGACCCACGCTCCGCTTACCGTATTTCAGCCACTACTCTGTTATCGCCTTGTTCCACCTTTATTTTAATTACCATTAGTTTTTGTTTAACATGTAACTTATGATTGTAAACAATTGAGTATGAGTATAAATCCGGTTTTAGCATTTGATGTCGAGCATGGACCTCTCCACGGCTCTCTGTGCAACTTTGATTTTGTTCAAAGCCTCATGTGTAAGTGTCCATGTCTCGGCGTCATACGTCATGGTGGGCAGAACACACTGGTGGAACAGAAAAAGACGAGTTTTTAGACACTGTGGAATACGGCGTGGCTTCATTATGTCACTTAATTTGTGGAACGTTACCATTTAGTCATATTAAAACTGCCTCGCTATTAAGTCTATTGTCAGACACCTTCACATGGTTTAGTTACGCTGTCAACAGAGCTGACCACCCGACCTATACTTTGATCATTGGTAATATTAGAGTATTTGATAGTACTGGCTACTATCAAACATCTCGAGTTCAAAATCTCACGCCTACTTAATAATAGTTAATAGTGTTATGTAAGTCTTAGAGCCAGTGGCCATCCTAAGTAAGATGCCATAGGTACTAATAACATAACATAGTAACAGACTAATTATTAACTAAAATAATTTTTAACCATAAAAACATCTTGATTCTTTTTACCATTTTTCACATCGGGCATCGTCACCGTCATCATTTCAGCCGCAATTTCATTCATACAGCCGTAGCATGTTCATTTCATATCAACTGACTATAATAATCGGATGAATACTTTGCGCACTACAGATCATAACATTCTTTTGAATTAATTTTACTACAAGACTAAACCTAAAACTATAAAAAGAATGCATAAAAACTATCCACCCAATATTTATAAGGTAATTAAAAACCACGCGTAAAAGCGTAGCACATCGCTACGCAGTTACGAAAGGTCTACGAATCCTTGTTTACTAATTGCTTTACAAACGACATAGTCAATTCACTACAGGTAAGTACTGAGTACAGGTGTATTTTCAATGCCAAGGGTTCCCACATAAAGGGCCTCGGGCTCTCAACCAGCCAACAATGGAAATTTTATATCGCCCTAAAATTTAACTGCCCACTTTAATAACTAAAGCTCCAGCCCGATATAGCCTCGTATCGTTGACAAAAAGATGAGTACAGAGAACTTCTCGACCCGCAAAGGCACACACACACCTGTGACCGCATAGCCACACGGTGTCCACATTCACCCACACACCGACGCCAACCGCACCACTACGAACGTAAAACCCACACGCCCACCCGCCAAACACGCCCAACGTCTTGGGTTTTCTTATAAACCACGTTGTGTTCGCTGTCCCGTTCTGACTCGTGGCTGGAGATAGAGATCTCTCTGTCTGGCGCAATGACGAGCTTCACATAAAGCGAGGCCACATTCCCGCCTTTTTTCCCACTCCATTTTGACAGCTCGCGGCTCCATATCTGGCCGGAACTAAGACAGTGTTCACAGAGTATCTTTTAATATTCATTGAATTTCGCCGTATTCCATTTCCAAAATTTCTTCCCAGATATCTTATGAAAGGTCTTCGGCACAAGGTAGTTACTCTTTATACAAAGGTCTATAAAGTATCATTGTCAAAAAAGTAACGACAGTATATATGTATATAAAGCAAGTAGCATGTTGCGTAGCATTACCACACTTGTGTCAAACATAAAACAGAAAAAATCCCAAGTTGATGGTGTCAAAGTAAATATCTCTCAAACAGTACGATATCATTTTCAAAACGTTCAAAACATTAACCCTCATAATTCTTTCGTAGAACCTCCTTTGATCTTCGATGTGTATCATATACGTTGGATTGAAATCACACCTCCATTACATAATACAATTCCATTTTCATTTATTTTTTCAGTAGAACCTCCTTTCTTCCTCGAAACGCATGCTCTATCTTTAAACAAAAACAAATCATACTCTATTTATATAATCAAATATTGTATCATCTTTGTAGACACATCTCTCACGCAAAACGATTTAATTTTCCAACCTTTAAACGTCAAAATTTCCTAATTGAACCTCCTTTGAGCTTCAAAACGTCTGTCTTAAAAATTAAAAGTTATACGAATCATCTTCTAATTCTAAACTTTAAGACTCTATATTATTACCTAGGTATACTCTTTGCTCTAAGATCTTATCTATACTTTACTGTATCTCTATTCCATTTCTATTTCAAAACACCAAACGTCAAAATTTTCCAACAGAGCCTCCTTTGTCCTGAAACTCGTCGCTCGAGACGGCAATGTGCGCTCCGTCTTATCAGCTAAGTGGCTCAAGACGCGTTAGCGGGCCGTGGCTGGGCGGGGCTGCGGCGCTCCGCTATCGGCACACCGAAACACACATTTTTGCCGCCACAAACCTCGCGCCGGGGGTTAGCCGCTATCCGCAGACCTCGTTCGGCGGGACAGAGATGAAGAATGTTTTGTTGCTCTTCTTGTACGCATGCGCTGGAGGAGGAAAATGCGCGCGAAAGTTGACAGTTGTTTGGAGAACTTTTCAGGAGCGACTGGTGCTGCGGAGCGGAGTTTCTTAAATGTATGGAAATGATTAGTTGAACGGTAAAGAAATGTATGTTTTTTTAGCAAAATCGTTTTATTTTTTTAGTTAGGGTTACTCCACTAAATATGTTTACGTCGATCGGCAACTCGATTTTGATGAAGTGTGAAACATATGTAGATAAAGCTGTTCTCTTTAAGTTTATCTGTATTTTGAACAACATCATCTTTTTTTGACTGTTGCTTTGTTTGAAGTTCGGTCTCTTTCTGGTACTTATAAGCAACGTGATATTGCATTTTTAAATTTTATTTGCCATACACAGGAGTTACCAGAGAGATAATGTGGTCGATCGAGAAATGAAAGAAAGAGATGCATTGGTTGAATATGGCATAAGTAAGAAAGACACATGAAATATATCTCGATTCAGTGACTAGTTGCCGAGTTTTTGTCCCGGTAGTGTCAAATTCTTGTCAAATTAATTAATATATTTGAGAGTTGACAACTAGTGATAGTGATTGTCCATGCATATTTGCGGCTCAGAATTGCCTCAAGCGACAACAGCGCTCTCTTGTTGTTATAGCTCTGTGTTACCATCCATTCATGAAATTGCTTTCCCAAGTCAGTTTCATGTATTTAAGAGCCGTAACACGTCCACTGCTGCACACACTGTTAGAAGCGGCTTGTATCCAGTCTTAACCATATCCAGGCCGGGCCCATCAGTGTATAATAAGCTGCCAAATAGTATCGCATCGGCTCCCTTTATGGGCAGCTTCAAGCCCAGGCTCAAACGCTGGCTGATTGAGCAAACGTTCTACAGCTATGATGAATTTATTAAATTGAAATTATAATTAATTACCTACATACTAATAATAATTACATTATTACTAATTTAAAATGATATAATAACTAATGTTGCTTAGTTATGTTACTATGTGTAACTGTAATTGTATATTTATTAATTTGGAATACAAATTATTTTTAATTCATAATTACCCTATATTCAAATTGTAATTTTAGCATCTATGTTTGCTTAAAATAACTTTTCTGTAAAATGACTTGTAAATTGTAATTTACCAATAAATAAGTATGAGTATGATTATCATCGGTCCAATTAGTCGGTAGACATCCTACGCTGCGATTGCTAGTACTTATCCTCATTGATTATTTAATTCTTCAATTACAAAATGACTACATCGAAATTCCGATACTTCAAAACCGCGACAAAATCCTAACCTAACCGAACAAGTGACGTAGTACACTAGAGTATAAGGTCGGCCGCAAACTGTCCGTAACCGCGGCTCCAACTTACATGATGCCTACAGAGCACAAAACTCACAGAAATACTACTTTTGTGATGTAAAAAATAAGTATACTGCCCAAGGGCAGTCAAGTAAAAGGTTAATACGTAAGGTAGAGTTATGATTGTATACACCGGATGCAGCCATTATCTTAGTGTAATTTTTAACCTTTGAACTTTAATTATAAATTAAGTTGAATTATAAATTAAGTTTAATAATATATTAAGTTTAATTATAAATTAAGTTTAATTATAAATTAAAGTTCAAAGGTCAAAAATTACACTAACTACAACTTTAAATTCAAAATAACATTTTCGAGGATTTTTTTTTTAATTCACATGAACATTATTTATGGTGTATATAATCTAGTTTTGGAATAAAATATTCTACATTTTTCTAGCGACTTTTTTCACGCCTCGATAACGAGATCAATTTGTGTATTGTTATGATTTTCAGTAAATTCAATAGTAATACTGTTCTAATACGATTTTGCATCAGTAAAGTTTAGGACAAAGTTAAATTTAAAGTTATACGTCTCAGTAAAAACACACCACCGAGCACGCTCAATTACATTCAGAGTACAATCTTTGGTGAGTTCTTTCTCTGGAGGTTGCATGCTCTGCGTGTGGCCACAGCGGCCATGGCGCGGCCGGCGCGGTGGCACGGCATATCAAAACAAACGCGTGTAGCTCCCTAATCACGCCGCCATTTTCTGGCTAACCACCGCCGCCGCTGCGGGTGCCTTGACGAACTACCTTTCGTCACGTAGGTGTAATTTTAACCTATTGCACTATGTACTAGTATAGGCCACGCCACACAAGTTGGCGGATGTGAAGTGCAATAGCCAATCAACGTGCGGATTTATGTGAGCTTCAGTCAGCTATTGCGCAGCTTGTAGCTAACTTCACATGCGCCAACTTGTGTGGCGCGGCCTACAGTTGTAGCGCTCATACTGTAGTTTGACTAGGTGTTCGTTAGCGATCATCGAAGTTAAACAACATTCAAGACGGTCAGTCTTTAAATGGGTGACCGCGGGCGGCATTGACAACTGAGCGCTACCGTGGCACGGATGACACGTTAAATTGTAGGTTCTAATTGTTTTAACTGTTAAGCTATGTCAGAGGAATGCAGACGGCTTAAAAACTTTGACACCAGGGCTAGCCACCCAGCCTATACGAACTTATAAATAAATAAATAAATAAATTCTTTATTCGACCAAAACAAGGTTTACATATTTTAACTTAACTAAGCTAGAATAATTGACTAAAAAATTTATAACAGGTTTCTGTTGCCGAACTAGGCCGAAGCCTGTGTTTCAGCTTACAGTGCCCTCCCCCCTATATGCACATTTCCAGCCATAACATTTTAGAAAACTTAAGTTTTAAAAACAGGAAGAATAAAATCTAAACGAGCAGGTACCCATACAAAACCAACTTAAATTAATTTAGGATGCCGGTATTTACAAAAATATCTAGTTAAGTATCATTAAAATTGTTTCCCAACCATTCAATAAAGACAAGCATGCTTGTTACAATAAGTTTAAATAAAATAAAAATCTTTGAAACTATTCAAAACCAATCAGACAAATGTGTCAAGTAATTGCTCAACCTGCTTAATTGTCGTGTCGTGGGTAGCTACGAGTATTAGTCAGACTAGCAGGTAGGCAGGGAATATTTATATTCCAATTTCACCTAATCCTTACTATTCTTAGAACAAAAACATGTGTGGGGTCCCATAAGACAATATAAGATGTTAAAGAACAAATAACACCTGAGACCCAACATCGAGTAACAGCTGGCTCCGCGTCACTCGGCTCGAGCCAGGTTTCTTTCGTTCGCCAGTCTATTGACTTGCGCTAAGCGTTCGCTCACCGTTCGCACCGGGCAGGTAAACAACTTCGCCCCGCGCGCCGCCAGTCCGTACTGATCTCACGCGCGGTTCGCATGTCGCTTGTGGCTACCTCGGAACTCACGCGTTGTTATTGTCGCCGGCGGCCATTTGGACAATAATACTTTTGACTTGTTCACATGGGTGCAGTGAAATACTAACACTACTCACTAACATATACTTCTGTTAGTTTTGATTAAACTTAAGTGCATAATAAAATTTGACCCATACGAGGGGAGTACTAAAAGTGACCTTTCATTTAACGGACTAAATTGGTGACCTTATTTGTTGAACACAAACAAAATGAGTGAATCAAATGATTCAGACGACACAGTGAAATCACGAGACGGTCAATCGAGTCACGTCACTAAACGCCGGTGTTACCCTGCAAAATCGGAAAAAGAAACTTTGGACTATAAAAAATTTAACATAAAAGTACCAGAGTTTTCCTATGAGGATCCAGAGCTATGGTTCGCTCTTCTGGAAGGACAATTCGATAATCAAGGAATCACTGAGGATAATGTTAAATTCAACAATGTGTTAACACACCTTGATATGAAGGCAGCCAAAGAAGTTAAAGACATCATTATCAACCCACCTGAAACAAATCGCTATGGGAAGATAAAAGGTGAACTAATTAAACGGCTAGTTGCCTCTAACGAAAAAAAGGTACAGCAATTACTAGACCATGAAAAGTTGGGAGACCGAAAACCTTCTCAGTTTTTGCGGCATTTGCAAGACCTTGCAGGAGCAAACGTCCCGCAGGAATTCCTAAGAACTATATGGAGTAACGGTTTACCACGGAACATTCAGACGGTCTTAGCATCTCAGCCTAACCTTACCTTGGAGCAGCTAGCAGATTTGGCAGATCGTATCCAGGATATAACTGCACCAGGAAGCAGCGTGGCAGCAGCGAGTATTCCAACAGGATCCACGACAAGTAACTGTTCCGGTGAGATAGCAGAACTCCGAAAAATGGTGGAACATCTGGCATCCAAACTGGATGATTTTTCTCGCACATCACGCCCTTCACGTTCTCCAGACCGTTTTGGCCGGCGACGTCGTTCTCAATCACGCAACCGGACACGGTCGAATTCAGAATATCGCCGCTTTCCGATCTGTTGGTATCACGCAAAATTTGGAGCTGAGGCATATAAATGCCAGAAACCGTGCGATTATAAAACGGAAAACACTTCGGGCGGTCGATAATGGCGACAGACGATTGCCCAACTACCCCAGGTCGCCTCTTCGTTACAGACCGTAGCAGCAAAACACAGTTCCTGGTTGATACGGGCAGCGACCTTTGTGTTTTCCCTCAGTCGCAACTCCGAGAGCATCGTGCACCCACGTCGTACAAATTATCAGCAGCAAATGGTTCAGTAATTGACACTTTCGGTTATGCACATTTAACATTAGACTTAGGACTTCGACGCAGTTATCCATGGCAGTTTGTAGTTGCTAATGTTACCAAACCAATTATTGGAGTAGATTTTTTGTGTCATTATAACATAATGGTCGATTGTAAAAATAAAAAACTAATCGATAATACGACATCATTGTTTACCCCAGCTTCACTGGCCCCTAATTTAAATAAAATACTTTCTGTGAAAGTTCTGACTGGTGATTCGCGTTATCACGTTTTATTGTCACGGGAATTTCTAGAAATTACGCGGCCAGCTGGTACTCACCGCACTATTCCACATAACACACAGCACCACATACGCACCACACCCGGTCCACCAGTGTCAAGCGCCCCAAGGCGCCTCGCACCCGACAAATTTCAAATTGCTAAGGGTGAATTCGAGGCAATGTTGGCCGCTGGTACTGCTAGACCCTCCGAGAGTTCGTGGTCATCACCATTACACTTAGCGCCGAAGAAAGATAACGGTTGGCGACCATGCGGTGACTACAGACAGTTAAATGCTCGCACCATTCCAGACATGTACCCTATCCGCCACATACATGACTTCGCCCATAATATAGCAGGATGTAAAGTTTTTAGTACAATAGATCTCGTGAAGGCCTACAATCAAATCCCAGTCTGCGCAGAAGACATATCAAAAACGGCAATAACTACCCCATTTGGTATGTTTGAATTCCCGTTCATGACCTTTGGCCTTCGCAATGCAGGACAGACATTTCAAAGGTTCGTGGACGAGATGATGCGTGGGCTGGATTTCGTGTACTGCTATCTAGACGATTTCTTAATTTTCAGCCAAAATGTATCCGAACACGAAAGCCACTTACGCCAAGTTTTCACCAGACTTCGAGATTTTGGGATGGTGATCAACGTCTCAAAATGCGTTTTTGGGGCGCAAGAGGTCAGTTTCTTAGGGTACAAAATATCAGAGAATGGAACTAAACCCCTCGACAATAAGGTACAGGCTATTCAGGAATTTCCCCCTCCCAAGAACGTTAAAGCACTTAGACGTTTTTTAGGCATGGCTAACTTCTACAGAAGATTCCTGCCAAATGCTGCGCGAATACAAGCGCCCCTTAACGCCCTCCTTGCAGGATCAGCCAAAGGTTCCACGCCAATCAGTCTTACCAAGGACACTTTAAGCGCATTTGAAGAAACCAAGAAAAGTCTTGCCAATGCCGTTCTTTTATCCCACCCAGACTGTTCAGCCAAACTAGCAATTGTCACAGACGCTTCGGATATAGCGTTGGGAGCCGTTTTGCAACAACTTAAAGATGATGTTTGGCAGCCACTAGCTTTCTTTTCCCGTAAGTTGAGCCCATCTCAAGTAAAATATTCCCCGTATGATCGAGAACTTCTCGCGATCTATGAAGCCATAAAATATTTTAAGCACATGCTTGAGGCGAGGCATTTTGTCATTTATACGGATCACAAACCTATTAGTTACGCCTTCCATGAAAAGAAAAACAATTGTTCACCCAGGCAATTTAGACATTTAGATTACATTTCTCAATTCACAACAGACATCAGACATATACCGGGCAAGGAAAATACCGTGGCTGATACCCTAAGCAGAGTTGATGAATTAAGTTTACCAATATGCCTTAGCGACCTCGCTCTGTCCCAAGTTAATGACCCAGAACTTCAAAGCTACCTTACAGGTACCTCTTCTCTTCGCCTTCAGAAGATGAGTTATCCCGGTAGTCAAGAACCACTCTATTGCGATGTTAGTACAACTAAACCAAGACCATTCATAACCAAAGCACTACGCAAACAGGTATACAACAGCTTACATTCTTTAAGCCATCCAGGCCCCGCGGCAACCGCTCAATTAGTAGCGGAAAGATTCGTATGGCCAGGTGTCAGGAAAGATTGTCGAGATTGGGCTCGCACATGCGTAGCATGCCAACGGTCAAAAGTAAGCCGCCACGTATCGACACCGATAAGCACGTTTGACTTACCCCGCGCTCGTTTCAAACAATTACATGTCGATCTGATAGGTCCACTTCCTTGTTCACAAGGGTTCAGGTATTGCCTAACAGCGGTCGACCGTTTCACAAGGTGGCCCGAAGTGGTACCTTTAGAGAACATCACAGCAGAGTCGGTGGCCAAAGCCTTAATAATGGGTTGGATATCTAGATATGGCGTACCAACTGACATTGTTACAGACCGCGGAAGACAATTTGAGTCCGCGCTGTTTCAATATCTAGCGAAATTTACAGGATTCCAGCATAGACGCACTACCGCTTATCACCCAGCATGTAACGGGCTTGTAGAACGATTTCACAGGCAACTTAAAGCAGCAATTACCTGCCATGCTAACAGTAATTGGTCAGAAGTTCTACCTTTGGTGCTTCTTGGAATACGTAGTGCCTACAAACAAGACATACAAGCATCATCGGCCGAACTACTTTACGGAGAACCATTAAGGTTACCCGGAGAATTTTTCAACCCTAGCATCCCAGGCACAACCGACATGTCTGATTTCACAGCCCGTTTGCGTTCATTTGCAGAAAAACTAAAACCAGTTCCCACTTCACGACATTGCAAACAGAAAGTTTTCATTTTTAAAGACCTGGCAACATCCGAACATGTTTTCCTTCGTGAAGACGCTTCGCGTGCCCCACTTCAACCAGCCTACACAGGTCCTTACAAGGTCTTAGAACGAAGCGAGAAAACTTTCAAACTTTCAGTTAAGGGAAAACCAGTTACCGTAACAGCAGACCGCCTTAAGCCTGCCTACGTACTGGCTGACGAAGAAACAAGTGCATATACTGTACCTACTGCACATAATTCAACCACACGCCCTCAATCACAACGTAATCACGCACTGCAAGATACTACACTCACACCAACTGATTCTACTTCTCACCCAATACAAACTACGCGGTCAGGACGACGAGTGCGATTTCCAGATTTTTATCGCCCTTAGCCAGGTCTCTAGGGGGGGAGTGATGTGGGGTCCCATAAGACAATATAAGATGTTAAAGAACAAATAACACCTGAGACCCAACATCGAGTAACAGCTGGCTCCGCGTCACTCGGCTCGAGCCAGGTTTCTTTCGTTCGCCAGTCTATTGACTTGCGCTAAGCGTTCGCTCACCGTTCGCACCGGGCAGGTAAACAACTTCGCCCCGCGCGCCGCCAGTCCGTACTGATCTCACGCGCGGTTCGCATGTCGCTTGTGGCTACCTCGGAACTCACGCGTTGTTATTGTCGCCGGCGGCCATTTGGACAATAATACTTTTGACTTGTTCACATGGGTGCAGTGAAATACTAACACTACTCACTAACATATACTTCTGTTAGTTTTGATTAAACTTAAGTGCATAATAAAATTTGACCCATACGAGGGGAGTACTAAAAGTGACCTTTCATTTAACGGACTAAACATGAAATACAAAAAAAGAGACAGTTAAACTTAATCCAAGCATTACTAATTACAGTATGAAGTACCGAAATACCTCTTAGGTTACATAATACAATTAGTAAAATATTACTTACTTATTAGTAGTTATCCGACCAGTAGACCTCGCATCTGTTTAACTGAATCTTTATAAGCCTATATTTCTACTCGCTCTTAATTTGATTCAAAATGGCAGGCAGCAAATCCAAGCAAATCTTACTAGGCTTTGGATATTTAACAATCTTGCCAAATTATACAGAAATCATCAAGGATTACATCAACCAACAACCAAAATAGTGCTCAGCTTCTATACAGGGTTATTTCTAATTAATTAGCATCCTTTTAGGGGCTTGTTCTGTACATCATCCATCGAGATACAGGCCTAGCCTAGTTCGGGGCCCACTAGTACCGCAAAGACAATGTACCTAAAATGTTTAGTGTTATAATCGCTGCTACTTATAATATTAATAACTTGTTATTTATAGCGTATGTTACGCTATAATTAACAAGTTTAAATTAATTTATTTTTTTTAATTAATTAATTATCTTAAAATGTGTTAAAACCCACGGTACTATACCTACAAATATGTTAAATGTGTAATATAATAAATAGTAAGAATAATGTACATAGCTAATTGTTGGATGCGAAATAAACTTATATTTATCCTAAACTTATCTTTATCAAAACTAACAACTTTTGTTTCGAGACTTTCGTCAAAACTCAAAAAAAAATCAGCTGTTTCATACATTTTATGGCGGGTGGACGATATTTTTCTACGAACAACAATTTTTTTTCGACTTTTAACAAAAGTCACGGAACAAAAGTTGTTAGTTTTGATGTACAGGATGCTAATTGATTAGAAATAACCCTGTATACAAAATGCACCAACCAAAACAATGCGCAACGGTAAAAATCATTGATGCACTTTTGAACCGTGACCACTGTTTTAACGAATGAATATCGGTTTATCTATAACTGCCATTGAGTTCATAGAGGTAATTACCTAACGTAACTCTAAAGCAATAATATCCAAATGGATTCGTGAATACTCTCCCATATTATTTTTATTAGGTACGTTATTTTATTTCTTCCGTCGGAAGATTACCAAAATGCGAGATGCTTTCTCGTAGCAGCTATTTTACTGCTACGTTTTTTGAGAACCAGTGAAATTAGCATAAATGAACTTTATACGTGTTAAAATTAATTACTTACGTGCGACAATAACAAAGTGTATTCAAATGTATCTTTTTAAATTTCAGACTTAAGTCCTTAGTATGTATGAATTTAAATATTTTATTATTTTTTTTTATTTCAAATAAGTTTGCGTTTGACTACACACTGTCTGATGTAAAGCAGATATGCGGTCTAGCATGTAGCACGCTTACCTAGAAGACATTGTACTTTAACGGAAAGACAGACTTAGACAAAGCGTTCCACATTCTGGCAGTTCGTACGAGGAATGTGGACTCAAAACGCTTTGTTCTAACGCGTGGGATATCCACCATAAAAGGGTGGCGCTTTGGTCGCGTCTGTCTAGCCGTACGATAGAAGAAAGAGGCAGGTGGGACCAGATCGTGCAACTCCTGGGCGCACTCACCGAAGTGTATCCGATAGTAGGCAGACAGACACGCCACCCTACGTCGATGCTCGAGACTTTGCAGCTTCGACTCAGTCAAGGTTTCGTTGCCTATCAGCCTCCTGGCTCGCCTTTCAATTGACTCAAAGCCTCCAACTGGTATTTGGCAGAGCCATCCCAAAGGTGAGAGCAGTATTCCATGCAAGACCTTACTTGCGCTTTATAAAGACTAAGTAGTTGCTCAGGTGTGAAATACCGTCTCACCTTAGAGAGAACCCCAAGTTTTTTTGAGGCTAATTGGGCTTTTGACTCTATATAAGACCCAAAGTTGACTTTGAATAATAAGTAAGTTCGGGTGGCTAGCCCTTGTATCAGAGGTTTAAGTCGCCTAAAGGCTGTTGACATGGCTAAACGGTTACTACCACCGAGACCTACAATTTGACGTGTCATCTGGGCCACGGTAGCGCTCAGTAGTTCTGTAGTCTGGGTGAGTTTTTAGCGATGAAATTAAATGATGATTCTTTTGATGATTAATAAAATAATATTTGACATTTGACATTGATTCTATGTTTCTATATTTGCATGCAACTCCATACATTTAGAAAAGTTCCACTACAAAACAAATTTTATGACTAATATGTAATTTTATTTTTGTGATTTCCTATGACGTATCGCTGATGTATAATTTGACTTTTGTTATTATTTTATTTACTATTGATTATTAATGTTTATGATTAAGAATTTTTAAATCACATAGTTTCTAAATTTTAATTTTGTAAACTGACTTGCCTTGTATGACTGACATGTTATAAATGGCCAATAAATGATCTGAATCTGAATATGAATCAGTTGTAAATGCCACTATCGGTCGCCTATCCGATGACTGACCGTGCCGAACTTCAGTGATCGCTGACAAACACTTAGTCAATCTACGCTATGATCGCTAGTTTGTACATTAAGAGTGCGCCTAATGCCATGAAAAATCAGAATTTACCCGCGGTTCTTGCATCGCCCGCTATCATCTATCCTGCTTTGTTTAGAGTCGAAAATCGCATGACACAGTTCACGATGATTTTGGCTTCGAGCGCCAGCTTACATTTTTAGGTGACATTTTATTTATTTATTCAAAATTTAAGAACATATTAAAAAAACTAATCGATTACTCTACTAGAACATTAGTCTGGCTACGTAATTTATCAAAAATAATGTGGTGTTATCGCTGATAATTTCGAGCATTTGAAAAAAAAAGTTTTTTTTTATGATGTTTTAATTTTTTTCTAAAGTAACCATATTATTTTCCATAATCCTACGCGATTACTCTGCTACTATAGGTATTTTCCTTTCCTATAGTATTTTTTGAATATAGATATATGTTCGTTATCTTTACGCCACGTCTTTAAAAATACACCTTTCGCTTGATTCTGGCATTAGTCGCCCCCTTAAACGGAAACGATTATCGTTTTCATGTCGCTCTATACATTATTATTAATTAATTAGTATTTCTTCGTTTCTCTCTGCTCTACAATTTTTTTTTACAAAATAAGGCAACTATGCCTCTCAAACCGTTCGGAAACAAGGCCTCTGATGTGCTATCAAATACGTAATTTGTTTTGAAATAAATGGCGCTTATTTTACAAGCAAACCAAATATGATATAGGTACTCAGAAATATAACCAACTTTTTCCATGAAACCAACCCTCAGTCTCAGTTTCGTGGCCTTTTCAGGGTTAGTCCTAATTGGTAATTCGTATTGGTAAGTTATAAAAGTTGGTCATAAAATGAGTAAAATAATATCATAGAGTGTTATGTCCGTCGTCTAAAGAAACACCCGATATGGCAAAAGTAAAACACTAGATCGAAGATTGTAATTTTATTCGTCTACATTATTAAACATAAGCACATCCAAAAAGTAAACACAGTTGACGGCACAGTACGAAGCAAAACGCGAACACCGTCGCTGAATAAATAACTTGACACTTGTTCGCAAATAAACAATTTAAAATGTCAAGAATAGGGAAAGGGCACGCGACCCAACCCTTTTCTTTGGCCGACATTATGTTTTGTGACAACCAATTTTACGTGTTGTTTGCGCGCCGATGTTTGCTCGGTTCGAGTTGTTACGGTAAGTGCGTCATTTGTGACGTACCGTGAATATACCGAACAGTAAGGTATGTTTTGGTCTAACAACTGAGGTCTAGATATTTTTTTATATCATTTCAGAATAATTTTTGACGGCAACAATGACTCTGCGTTGTCTTTATGATAACGTGTATAGATTTTAAATACCTACTTCGCACTGATCGATATATCATCGATGTAGTTAGTAATTTTCATTTTTTTGCTGATTTTTTAAAAATGATTCAGCCGATTTCTTTAAAATTTAAATGGGACCACCGCTGAAGTATGGTTTACGAAACAAAGAAAATAATTATAAAAATCGTTTTGCAATTAGCGTAATGTTAATTATCGCGAAACATTCATACAAAACATAACGTAAGTTGAATTCAGAACTTCTTTTTTTGAAGTTGTTTGTAAAGAAATGCTTTATCAAGTTACTACATCTCCTCTAAATATACCTACTACATATCCTCTGAATTAGCACACCTCGTCGTATTTTGTTTTGTACCTGTCTCTCTCCATCCTAAGGTTGCCTGGAAGGAAACACTTTCAGTGATAAGGCCGCCGGTTGCTTCACATGTCTTAGCTTCTGTTTTTCTCTGTTTTCCTGTACTGTATTTATATATCTACATCATTACTTAGTCAACACGCAATTCTCTCACACACTCTGCTGACCGCATTGGTTGTTTAAAATACACTCCTTCATTACCAAAACGAACATTTTACCACAGAATACCGATGAGTCATACAACAAAATTAATCATTAATTAACAAATGAACAAGACTGCACCCGAATAGGCTCTTAATAAAAGCAATGAAGATTTGTAATAAGCGCATCTGGAATTACCAGCCGTAATATCGGAATCTAAATGTAAGAACCAGAGCAAAAACTAAACAAGGAATACTAAGCCTAGCACAGATTGATACGTGATGCTTACAGAGCAGGACAAATTTTAAACCGGGTTACAGTCTCATAAAAAATACAGTGTATGTGTACTCTTTTAGCAATATTGTTAGGTACCACATAACATCGCCGTAGGTATATTACAACTCATTAACAACTCACTATTTTCAGATGGTAAAAATGGGCAAAACTGATACTACCCGCAATAAAAAAAATATACAGCTATGTATAAATAAATGATAATCTGAAGTCACTGAAATCTCACAGCTCAGGTGTTGCCCTAATATGAGTTTCAAAGTTCTTTAAATTCTGTGAATGTAATAGAAATCTACCTAAGTATATAAATACTACTTAGAACGTTTGTCATCTGAACGGAATGTTGAAATCTCCTGCGTGGAATTAGATAAATACATAATAATTAGCATATACAGACCTCCATCAGGCGATTATAACACGTTTGAGTCCATAACCGATATAGTATTAAATAAAGTCTGTAACAAATCAAAAGAAGTTATAGTTCTTGGTGATTTCAACATTAACTTGCTTAAAGATTCTAAAAATAAAGATAATCTGCTTGCATTGTTTCAAAGTTTTAATTTAAGTCCGCAGTTCAATGAACCAACGCGTATCACGGAAGCAACTGCTACTTGTATCGATAACGTTTTCCTCGAATCCAAAGTACTGTATAAATCTATCTTTAACTGTTTGCCTTCAAACCACACTGGTCAGATTATTGCTGTACCAAGCCGTAAAAATATTGCCAAAGTACAAATTCGCAAAAGGTTTATGTCTACAAGGAAAGTAAACCAGTTCCAAATGAATTTGAAATTTGATCTTATAGATGAATTTGACATTTGTGACAATCCGAATGAGAGTTACAATAATCTTTTAAAAATACTAATGCGAAATTTTGATTCTTCTTTTCCTATTATTTGCAAAAAAATAAATAATAAATTAATTTTTAACCAATGGGCCGCCACAGGTATAAAAACGAGCCGCGACAAAATGTATGAACTTTATAGTATTAAAGCTGGCAGTACTGACGAAAAAATTATTGACTATGTGCGCAGATACAGTAAAACTTTCAAAGCAGTATGTAAACACGCAAAAGCTTTGTTTATTCTTAATAAAATCAAACACTCTAAAAATCCGTCTAAAACAGTTTGGTCTATTATTAAAACTGAAACTGGTAAATTGCCAAATAATGAATTACACTATAAGCTAAAAAAAGACAATGAGATAATAACTGATAAAGAACAAATTGCTAATGAATTTGTGGACTTCTTTGGTGAAATACCTTATGAAACTACTAGGTCACTTGCTACCAACAGTAATGAGGCCGCTCAGTTAATGATAAACAACATAAATGCTTGCCACAAACAATTTAAATTTCATAAAGTAACAAGCAATATCATTGAGAAAACTTTTAAATCTTTAAAGACTAAGAAATCTGAAGATCTCTGGGGATTATCAGTTCATATCCTAGGAAAAATAATTACGGATATCTCTCCTCATTTAGCCCGCATCTTCAATTGCAGTGTTGATAGCAATGAATTTCCCGACTTAATGAAATGTAGTAAAATAATTCCCTTGTTCAAAAACGGTAGCAAAAGTGATCCTAGTAATTTTAGGCCGATCTCTATTTTACCATGTATTAGCAAAATATTTGAAAAAATTATGCTGAATCAGTTGGTCTCTTTCTTTAACATAAATGATATATTATATAATAAACAATACGGTTTCTCAAAGAGTTGTTCCACCGTAGACGCTTCAGCAAATCTCGTGGAAAGCATATATGAAGCGTGGGAGTCTCGTCAAGACGCTTTGGGTATATTTTGTGATTTGTCGAAGGCTTTCGACTGTGTTAGTCATGAAATTCTACTTCGCAAACTGGCACACTATGGTGTGAGAGGTGATGCTCTTGAATTAATGAAATCATATTTAAATGGAAGAACGCAGAATGTCGTTATCAATGGTGTACGCTCTAAACCTATTAATGTTTCAGTTGGAGTCCCACAGGGATCGATCCTAGGCCCCTTCCTCTTTCTCGTATACGTTAATGACTTGCCTTTCATGGCACGTAAGCATTGTGAAATCATTTTGTTTGCGGATGACACGTCTCTATTATTTAAATTAAATAGAAAAGACTTGGACATACAAAATATTAATAACATACTAAACGACATCGAGAAGTGGTTTAGCGTAAATAATCTGATGTTAAATGCAAAAAAAACTAAGTGTGTATATTTCACGCTAACTAATAACCCTATTCTGCCAAACACACGAATCAATAATGAACCGCTTGCAATGTCAAGCAATACTAAATTTCTTGGTCTCACTTTAGATAGTAAACTGCAGTGGGGAGCTCACATAACTGAACTATCAAGCAGATTGAGCTCAGCAGCTTATGCTGTGCGTAAAATCAGAGAAATTTCCGACATAAAAACTGCAAAAATAGTATACTACAGCTATTTTCACTCTAATGTCGTATGGACTGTTGCTTTGGGGCAATGCGACTGACGTTAATAGTATTTTTATATTACAAAAGCGCGCTGTGAGGGCTATTTTTAGGTTAAGTTTCAGAGAATCCCTCAGAGAAGTATTTGCTCAGGTGAAAATTTTGACATTACCAAGTTTGTACATCTTTTTAAATATATTATATGTACGAAAAACTTTACATAGATTTAAAACATTTGGTGACATTTACAATTGTACAACAAGGAACAAGTCCAGACTAATTCTACCAAAGATTAGATTAGCCAAAACTGGCAATTCTTTTGTAATGAATAGCCTATGTTTTTATAACTTGTTGCCAGTGAATTTAAAATGTCTGAAAGAAACTATGTTTAGAAAAATACTAAAGGACTTTTTAATACAACGGGCTTATTATAAAGTAGATGATTTCACCAATGACAAAGCTTCACTGCGCAAACTATCTTTAGACTGTAATAATATTATTTAATGCTGTGTACGTATGTACTTTTATTTTATATTGCTTTTGACATTTATCTTAGTTTTTTGACATATATTTTTTATTTTTATCTCAATTCGAATGTAATGTTATGTTTATTCATTCTCTATTTCTATTGTATTTTTTTTGACATTCACAAGTATACATATAATTGTATCTATGTTGAGAAATAAATGAAATGAAATGAAAATGACTAACATTAATCTAACACTGTGTATATCTTAGATCATAAAGTATTTCATTTTCACTTTTGATTAAAAATTCCACTCTTAATAAAAATTATGCATAGTATACGCTACTCTCTAACTAGTACTACAACGAAAGACTGAAAGAAGCCTCGGTGATCAAATTCAGGTCCTGCGCTTATTTTGAACATTGGACAAGCTAGCTCGATAATGCAATGAAATTAATCATCATTTAACAAATAAACGAGATACCCGAATAGGCTCTTAATAAAAGGAATGAAGATTTGTAATAAGCGCGTCCGGAATTACTAGCCGTAATATCGGAGTCTAATATAAGAACCGGGGCAAAAAGTAAACAAGGAACAGTTCCGGCAGATATTAAAGGCATATCTCTCTATTATGAGCGCGAACTTCTGTAATTTAAGGGCGGGGGCGGCATATGGCGGCGGGAAGGGTTGCGCGACCTCTTGCTGGGTAATGTCAAACTATCGATTTCTTTGTTTAAAAATCTATTTACGTATGATTTTACGAACCAAAATTTTATTGGGTAAACATTATTTGTAAGTTATGAGTTACAAATAATGTTTTTATTTAAATTTTTATGAATTGAACACACAGTGTGTTTAATTCATAAAAATTGATATTTTTTGATTTGATTTTTTTATTGCTCCTTCGCCCGAATAGCAGAAATTCCATTCCATTCTAAAAATTATGTCTTAAGTTTTTTTAAAGGGCAATTACCTTTATTAACTACCACTAAATAAAAAATAATAATAAAATGTTTATTGTTTAAAACAGCTTTCACAAACAAGTTGTGCACTGGATCCCACACTAGGGCGACCTGTGTCGTGGGACCTAGGCTCTTCCTTATTTTATATTACAATTATACAATACTTCTAGATATAAGAAAAAAAATATTATCTAGCTTTTAAGTATGTAGTTATACAACTAAAGCAATTCACTATTAATTAGTGAACTTGCAAAAATGAATAAAAAATACAAGACTTACTTAATCTAAAACTACTACTAAATAACAAGCAATTGGATCATCCATAGACCCTTGAAGGTCTAAAGACGCGACGCCCTTACAGGGCGTCTAACTAGTGCTAAGTGAGCAATTTTTTACATATTCATAAATTTACTATGCAAGGTTTGAAATAAATAAATAAGATAATCCAAATGCTCAAGCCCACTGCCAGTTGGCAGCGTGCCCAGCATACTGCCAGTTGGCAGCGTGCCCAGCCATACTGGCAACATTGCCACGCTGAATGGCA
Organism: Hypomecis punctinalis; assembly: GCA_949316475.1. Classification (NCBI taxonomy): domain Eukaryota; kingdom Metazoa; phylum Arthropoda; class Insecta; order Lepidoptera; family Geometridae; genus Hypomecis; species Hypomecis punctinalis. The sequence goes on along the minus strand of OX438814.1, from coordinate 14,578,788 downwards.
TTGCTTATACGTTGAGCCAAATAAACACCAGCATTTTGGTCACGCGTCAATTTTGTCTTTACTTAGTGTTTTCATCTAGGTATTTCAAAAATCTTTCTTCGGGAAAACCAATTCAAAAATTTGGATTAATTTGGAAAGCGTAGCACTTCGTAGACCCTCTACGAGACAAATTTCTAAAGCAACTATTGTAATTGTTTTTCGCAATCAATTGCACAATTGTGTACTCTAAGACACATATAGGAATAAATCTGAAAACTGTACATTTTTATTTAAATCACAAAAAATAAGGCCTCAAAATTCACAAAATATATGGGTTCAAAATTCAAAGTGATTAAATCGTATCATGTAAGGTATCATATCAAAGAACTTTATTAGCACATGCTAAAACAGGTTTTTAATTATTTAAACAACGTGTAATTTTCGATGTACGACGATAAAAGTAAAAAAAAAAACATTTTTGTCGATGGTATAGAGTATAGAGATTTTAACAACTTACTTCCCAATTTTGTGAAATTTTCTGGATTTGTACGGAACCCTCGATGTGCGAGCCTGACTCACACTTGTCCGGTTTTTTTAGCATACATCGACATCGATATTTGCGTCTAGCTAAGTCAATCTCTAGCTCAGTTGCTCGTTTCTCAGACGCAGCTGCATGCAGATTATAGCTAGCTCAGTGCACCCACATGCGATGTTGAACTTTAGCCCCTAAGCACTTGCCTAGTATTGAAAGCAAGCTAGTAGTCGTTTTAATTTTGGTCCACCGAAAGGACACTTAAGCTGAGTTAAAAACTTGTGGTTCTGGCAGCTTAGTCAGAAATGCTCTTCAATGGTTTGATTTTTTAAAATTGATAGACTTTTTTCCATTCAATCGTTGTACAAATTTCCGAGCCTAAAGTATGAAACAATGCTAGGAAAATATTGTTATATTCCAATCATTGTTTAAGCATTGATAATGCTGTATTTTGTAAGCTATTTTTGGAATGAATAAAACCTATAGGTATAAAGTTTATTGATTGATTTATTGATTTCGTGATGAGTTGACATAAACTTACATAATTGCCCCATAAGTTGCTGTTATTATTAAATAAAAGAAAATCCGCAGTAAGATAAGTTATAGAATAGAAGAAAAATATTTAAATCCGAGTTCCATTTCTTTGTAGGATACGCCTCGTATTAGTGCTGGCTCAATCCCCCTGGGAAGGTCTATGATCAGCAGTGGTTAAAATGCCGGTACTTGAACACAAAACAAACAAACAAACAATAACACTTCAATAGACAACTACATTACATAAAAAAAATACAGACAGGACAAAACAATACAATTTGTAGGCTTTAAACTGGCGGTCTTATCGCTTTAAGCTATTTCTTCCAGGCAACCAAGACATTCAGTACATCAAGACTAGACGACCACAAGAGCGCCATAACTTTTGGACGGCCAAACATAAGTGCCTAGATTAGAAAAGCTACATAAAACTGCAATACCATCAGCGTGCGCAATAAAAATCGTCCCTCGCCATCTCAGTCCCAATCACAATCGGCTGCACACCTGCCGATGGCAGCGCACGTGCGACACTAAGAGCCCACTTAACGTAAGTGACCCCACTTTCCGACCAACTGCGCCTTCGGACCATAGGATTATGTATAAGCAGATCGGCTGTTTAGTAATTCGACATAGTTAGAGCCACCGGTTGTGGCCACAACACACAGTTTTTTGATGTCAAAATTATATGGTAACACCTTAAATATTTTTTGTGTCAAAATCATCGTTTGGAAAGGAGATATTGCAAATATATATAGAAATTGGGCCACCAAAGGGTACAGTATTTCATAGTTTGCTGCGTTTCTTTCGGAAAATGATTTTCCCGTTATTTTTTACAATAACAGTGTCCATTAAAAGTAATTTCGTGTATTCGGATTGAAAATTACATTGACATTGTTTGAAAATAAGGCGGTCATACTCTTCTTCTTTTATATTTTGGTGTCGCATGGTTTATGCATTTGCTAGTGTTAAGTATAAGTATTGAACCTTTTTTGGTATTTTATCAAAATAGTTACAGTCTAAGTCACGTCATAGTCCAAAAAAGTCGCGGTCAAGTTAGACCTCATTAAAGCATTGGCAAATTAATTATCACTAATAGAAACATGTTTCACAGAATAATGAAATGCGGCGACATGATTTTTCCGCGTTCCCGCCAAAAACCACGCGGCCATACTCGACTTGAAACATTAAAAAAAAATGTCACAAATGATAACAATAGGCTAAAAGCCTGTTTAAAACTGATTTCTATTTTTTCCTGGATTCTTATAACAACGAATAGAACACGTTTCATTGCAATTAGATGAATGAATTTTGATTGTTAACTATTATAGGATACACCTCGTAGTCAACATGTTTTATTCAGTACTATCCATAATCTTAGTAAAAAATGTTTTTTTCCTCGCTCCATTTCCACATCATCAATCCTCCTTTTTTTTAAATATTCGATCTAAAGCTGGAAACATACTGGACGCGACTGACAGCCGCGACTGATAGGTACCTAGATAAAGAATGTACACTGAGCCGTGCACACTATCGGACATCAGTCGCGGAGGTCACCTTGGGCTGACCTTGAGCGTTCGGACGTCCGAGACCGATCAAGCGCGCCGGATGTTTTAAAACGTGCACACTGCTAAGTCGCGACCGTCAGCCGCGTCCGATAGTATGTTTCCAGCTTAACTTGTCCCGCGAGTTTGATTACTAAGGAGGTGCATTTTTAGGCTATTAATTCTATGTAGGTCATATCAAAAAGGTTACATGTGACCAAAATGGCAGTAATTCAATGCTGAACAAAAATCAAATTGGAAAATGTGAAAGTACTCACAAATTAAGCATTTAATGCGGTTGTTTTACTCTGCGCATTTATGTATCATAGTTTATCGGATTTTTTGAACTACTGTACCTAGTCTGAGCACTTTTTGCAAGATCTCCTTTCTTCAAAATTTTGTTTATATACTTTCTACATTATTATTAAAATTCAAAGCGACCAAAAATGACACTAATATGGCCACAACCTGTGCATGTACTTATGTACCCTACAACACGACGCTACCAACGACAGCTCATTTACCAAAATAAAAATATAAGTATTGATCTATAGAGGATTATTGTTGGACATACATACGTTCACTGTTATGACTAAAAAGAAAAGAAAGATGAATAAATGTACATACATATACCGGTCAAAAACATAACCCTTTTTACTTCACCGTGCTTATTTGGATACTTAAAAATAAGCTCTGTGTTGAGTTTGTCTGCCATATTGCGGAGATATCAAAGTTGATTACATAGTTTGTTTCTATACATTTTCAACGCCATTTTGCGGGAATCACTCTTTCAAATTTTCAACGTTACAACACTTCTCTCTTTTTTTTCTATACGTAGATTACACAGCGCTATCTATTTTTAGGCGCCATTTTTCAGTCATCATGGCTTCAATTTTTTTATGTTATAGCTCTTCTTCTTTCTTTCTTTCTTCCATGCCTCGGAGACACTCCGATCGCCTCAATTTCACGACTCAACCCCGCCAGCTGCGACCGACGCCAAAAAATAACATTCCCCGAAAAAAACATTTGCCAAAGAAAGGATATTACTCTCCGCGGGCCCATAATCGAAGCCAATCGGCGTACCGAACGCTCTACGCGACACTTTCTTTATTTATACCATTACTCTATGGTAATATCGTAAAATATTATTTTATTGGCGCGTATACGGACTGATTCTATAATTTTATAATGTTGCCGTTCTGATTTGTTTGTTCTTGGGGAGAGTTTAATATTTTAGAGTTGGTTTAGGTCGGGTGGAACAGTTTTAAGGGCATGTTTTATCCGGTACAATACGGGTTACTTTTCTGGAGAATGATTTGATTGCTATTTTATTTCAAAAATTACACCGACGAACAAAGTAGATATAGACACAGTCAATGGACTCAAAGTTTCAAATAAAATTATATTTGATTCAAAATTTCATTCTCTTTCATTTACTGGCTATTGTACCAGGCCGTTTTGTGATCAATGATGCATATGCAATTGTGCATATTCTGAGTTAAAATTAAATTTCCTCTATGGCATAAAATATATATTTGGTTCTAAATTGTCCAACTCTTTTATTTAGTGGCAATTTTATCAATGATACTTGTGCAATTGTGCATATTCTGAATTAAAAATTAAATTTCCTCTAAGGCATAGAATAGACAATAGTTCAGGGAGGCGACAAGTCAGCGGCGTGTCGTGCTGTCACGAACAATTCGCGACCCCATCGTGAGGGTACAGAGCAAGCGCTAAATCATGGTGCGACTAAAACGCTCTTCTTATTCTTCAAACTTTCTAAGCAATATTTATTCTACGAACTGTACCGACCGACGGCTCATATAGTAAAACTTGCAAGTTAGTAAATTTTAAAGCTTTAAAACTTTGAAAAAGGTCAAAGTACCTACATAAATTAATATTTGATTCTTTGATTGTTTGCATCTGAAGATGACGGATTTATCAAAATTGGTTATAAAAAAACAAAACTGTTAGTGTAAAAAATTAATTGTGATTTTTTTAACTTCAGGCAGACTCCTGATAGAAATAAAACATTATTATTATGTACTACGGGACTAATCGCGCACTAAAATTATGAGATAAATAAATACCTAGTTTGACGAGATTGTACGTTAGTGATACACCGCCACTTGTACGATAAGCCGCACCCTGACTTATCGTATAAATAGCACTCAATTTCCTCTGCCATTTCCCCCGTATTTTTTCAATACCCGTTCGAGATCATTTAACATTTTTATGTGTAATCTCGCTCGGTGGCGATAAGAAGGAGATTTTTGCGATTTTTGCGCGCCTCTCACTTTATTTTATCGACAACGTTTTACTGCAGAGTCTAAACAGATTAAATCTATCTGTGGGGCGCCTTCCGGGGACATTTCGCTGTTTATTGGCGTGTATTTTGGTTTTTATAAGATCACACAGGCTTATCGCGAACCGATATCGTCTTGGGGTTGCGTACGTAGGTCCTTATATTTACTGTACTTTACTGTACTGTATCAGCCTTTTTAATAGTCCACTGCAGAACGTAGGCCTACCCACGAAGGGTGTTCGGGCCATATCCACCACGCTGGCCCAGTGCAGGTTGGTGGATTCACATAGGTACGTCATCGAATTTCTTCTTCTGACCTATGCAGATTGCCTCACGATGTTTTCCTTCACCGAAAAGCCAGCGGTGTTTAATTCCGTACATAAATTCCAAGGAACTCATTGGTACGGGACCGGGGTTTGAACCCACGACCTCACGATTGTAAGGCGGGTGTCACTACCACTAGACCACCACGGCTTCACTGGACCACCACAACTTCACTAGACTACCACGGCTTCACTACACCCCCTCGGCACCACTTATATTTAGGTAGGTATTATAAACAATTTTAACACCGTCACACTTGTCAATATTAAAATTAAAAATTCAAAAAGTATATTTTATAAGCACATCAAGTTTTCGGAGGTTCTAGCTGCCAAACTGGGTGTGGGGATCCCGTGTTTCGGAAACTAGTTCCTACTCAAGGAACATTATGTTGTGTACATTATTTAGGATTTTGCTTTTATTTTGAACATTAAAATTAGAAAGTAAGAAGAGATAGACAAAAAAAACAGAAATATATAGTACAGATTTGATATTGAGTATGATATTTTAAGATTATATAAAATAATGTATAAGGTAGGTATATAATTTATTGAATTGTAACAAATGTGTAATGTGATTTTTTGAATGCATCGTGATAGTTAAATGATGCTATTATTTTAATATGCTTAGATTTATTACCCACAATAAGCCCGATTACAGAGGTGCCAGCGTAAATTAATTAACAACGTAAAAAGCGTTATCTCTATCGAATGCCTAAAGTGAAAAAGAAACAGAATTATGCTATTTAGCTAATATAGTTACGATGGCGCCTCTGTAATCGGGCTAAATATCTACTCATAAAAATGTGTTTCGTTTGTCGCAGTTGAATTGAAAGCTAGATCCTAAATTATACTAGATCGATTTCCCTATCTTAAACCAAAACATTGCATAAAATCATCTAACAAATTAAATAATAAACTTTAACTCTATGATAGCTTCCAATAAATTCAGTTTACGCTTTGCTGCTCTTGCATGTAATACCTGCTATAAAATATTCCGTGTCTAAACATCAAAACACATCGTTGTATCTCAAGTTCAGTATAATGAAACGTATAAAGCTCTGGTTTTATAACACGAACGGCACGCCGAGACAGTTTCTTTTTAAATTATGCAACATTTGTATGGAAATAGGAGTTTATAGAGCGACCGTCGCCCCAGCCTCCTTATAATATACCCTACATTATTTGTTGCTTTGGTTTGACGCGCACTCGCGATTTGATTGCTTTTTCATGTAGATATGAACACCGACCACTTTTTTGTTAATTCAAATGAGAAGTGAAGAGCAAATACTGTCACATTTTCAGATAAAAACTGGTGTAGTTATAATATAACTAGAACAAGTAAATACAAAGTAGAGTACAAGTAAATTGTACTTGGTCGCCAATTCGTAAGTAATTGTTATGTTTTGTTACACTTCACGATATTTTTTGTTATTATTGAGACATTTAGGTTGATACACATTTGCTTCATCATCAACAGGCTATTTAAAAACACTTAAAAATAAAAACGAATCACACTCTATCTAGTCACCCTTGGGTTCTAATAAAAACTACTGTGATGACGAAATCTACAGCGTTACTTTGAGCAAATTCTTAAATTCTAATAAAAATCCTGTTGAAATAATAGGTCAAATAAGCTTTTAAAAAAACGTTTGAATAAATCACGCGTTTGATTTCCATGACACCGATGACACCGATTATATTATAGCCTACTAGTTTTTACCCGCGGCTTCGCCCGCATACGCAATATATCATTATAATTTATAGCCTATGTGTTATTCTGATATATAAGCTATATTATTGCAAAGTTTCATCTCAATTCGTTCAGTAGTTTTTGCGTGAAAGAGTAACAAACATCCATACATCCATCCATCCTCACAAACTTTCGCGTTAATAATATTAGTAGGATATGCCTTTCTCTTGTAGCGTTATTATGGATACATACGTAGGATATATATACTACTACAGATTGACGTCACTACAGGCATACTTAGTCAGCTGTGTATTGTGTAGTAGCATGCCCACGAAAGAGGCAGTTCCGTTGGCAACAAACATCCGCGCAATCACTAGTGCAAATGTTTACGTTACTACGCGTGCCGCGCGGCCGCCTTCAGTACGCTCGCTCGAGTGTTTTGATGTGATTCCGCTTTCATTTCGCTGGCCTTGTAGTTCATCATCTTGTAGGCATAGTTCAACCCTGGATGTGATTGGCAAAGGACCGAGGCAGAAAGCACTATAAGAGCGATGCCTATAACTAGCAGGGGGTTAAAGAAGGCTGTGGTTGATGATGATAATAGACATGGGTTCGTAGACTTGACTAAAGAAAGATGTTGTTATTAAAAAAAAAGATAATGTAAACAAAACTCAAAATTATAATTATCCTTCCGTTATCCTTGGAGGACAAGCCACGTCTATGATTTCCAATAAGACTGGTTGGGAGCAGTTTGTATTCAGCGTATTCAGGACGCGGATAAATAAGTATATCAAGCTACAGGAAGTAGCTATTAATAATATTACTTACCTAATACAAATACCTATACAATATAAATATCAACTGGAGGCTCTGGAGTCGATTGAGAGGCGAGCCAGGAGGCTGATTGACAACGACACCTTGACTAAGTCGCAGCTGCAAAGTCTTGAGCATCGTCGCAAGGTAGCGTGTTTGTCGGCCTTTTACCGTATTCACTTCGGAGAGTGCGCCCAGGAGTTGTACAATCTGGTTCCCCTGCCCCTTTCTTCTATCGTACGGCTAGGCAGACGCGCCACCCTTTTATGGTGGACATTCCGCGCGTTAGAACCAAGCGTTTCGAATCCTCATTCCTCATACGAACAGCCGGAACGGGAAACGCTTGGCCTGGTTCTATGTTCCCGTTAAAGTACAACGTGGGTGTCTTCAAATACCGAGCAAATAGGTATCTTCAAGGTAAGCGTGCTACACCCTAGACCGCACATCTGCTTAACATCAGGCAGTGTGTAGTCAAACGCGAACCTAATCAAAATATAAAAAAAAATAATTATCGACAATCCTTTCTAAATCAACCAACTTCGCCTCTACGAAACGCTGATTCGACCGGTTCTACGACATTTTGCTCGTAGAGGGAATTCTCTACGAATGCGTGCTACGCAGCGATGGTCGTAGATAGTTACGCAGCGATACTCGCAGATAGTTTGAATACCAACCGATAATAACTAAACAATACTTTAGCCCAGCGTATCGGCAAGTTGAAATGGCAGTGCGCAGAACACATCGCATGCAGAAGCTGGACAATGAAGCTGTAAAGTTCTCGAATCCACGCAGCGGCAAGCGTAGCGTAGGACGTCCATCGACAAGGCTTACAGATGACCTCACTTAGAACACAGGATCGAGCTGCATACAAGTCTTTTCCAATCGGTCTTAACCTAAAGAAGTTCGTATAGGCCGGGTGTATTGCACTGATGTCAGTTTTAAGGCTTCTGATATGGCTAAAACGGTTAAAACAACCGGGAATTACAATTTAACGTGTCTCCGAGCCACGGTAGTGCTCAGTTAGAAAATACCACCCGCGGTCACCCATCCAAACACTAACCGTGCGGAACGTTGCTTAATTTCGGTGATCGCAGACAAACACCTAGTCAAATTACCTACTCTACGAGCGGTACAGCCCTAAAACTGAAAGAATGCAAAAAAGTTACTCTGACGGCGATGGGCTATTCGTTCATCATCATCATCATTTTAGGTTCATAGGAAATCCACTAATGGACATTTTTCAATAAGACAGCTTTATTCAATTTTTAAGACTCCAGGCCTAGCTTCTTGGCCTGTACGAACTTACTTTAAGTACTTCCAGTTTTAAGTAATTAGACAGCCACGCTGAACTTGCTGATAAGCATTGTACAATCCTACTAATATTATAAACGCGAAAGTTTGTGAGGATGGATGGATGGATGGATATATGGATGTTTGTTACTCTTTCACGCAAAAACTACTGAACGGATTGAGATGAAACTTTACAATAATCCTACTAATATTATAAACACGAAAGTTTGTGAGGATGGATGGATGGATGGATGTATGGATGTTTGTTACTCTTTCACGCAAAAACTACTGAACGGATTGAGATGAAACTTTACAATAATATTGCTTATTTATCAGAATAACACATAGGCTATAAATTATAATGATATATTGCGTATGCGGGCGAAGGCGCGGGTAAAAACTAGTAGTACAATACATTCGTGCTTAAGTCCAATTAATGTCCTTCTTTTCCAATCTGAAGGCTCCGCTGCGCTCGACCAATAACGCGATTTTAAAATGACAGCTTGTACTCCAGAGGGTGGCGCAACCATTGAGGAAGGAACCTTCCTCAATGGGCGCAACTTGTTTGTTACATATTTTCCATCAGACAGACTTATTATTTCGAAGTATCGTCTAGGCAAAGCAATTTTAAACCACTTTCTGCCACCAATAAATTTATTTTAAAACGGAACCTTAAGGTTAACAGTATAAAGTCTTCAATATTGTGCAGTTTTGGTAAGATTGTGATACGAAGCTAACGTTATATCCTTCGAAGAATGGTTGGTAAATTTTCAATACTCACTTTATTAGGGGCGAGGGCGGAAAGAGGGTGAAACGGTCCTTATTAGATTTTCTAGAAACGTGAGTAGGTAGTGCACTGCCTGCGTCAGACACCTCGATATTAGAATGTCCGACTCATACCGACCTATAGAGGTACCTATACTCTATAAAATTTAACTTGATCTCTGCGACAGTTACATATTGACATATTTAGAGTTGAGATAGTGGTGGAAAAAATCGATTTTCAAACAATGTTGTAATGAAATCGAATGATGATAGTTGAAGGTGAGAAATTGGATTTTATTTACTTACTATTATTAAAGATCAAGTAGGTATGTACACATGTAAATAATGTTATGATATTAAATAAATACTCATAATAATGTAACGATAGTATTTATCGACGTTTTTCACTATTATCGATGCTAATGTAACATATAATTGGGTTTAATTTAATTACACATGTAAAAAATGTTATAATATTCAAATATCCAATAAAATAAATTAAGTTTTATTTAAAATATCGTCAGTATAAACTATCGATATTTTAATTAAAACTCTATCTAAAACTCTGTGGTCACGATCATTCGTCGCCCATCACTAATCGACATGCGCATAAAGTTCATCACTTTGGGAATGACAGCTATTGTCTGTACTATTAAGAAATTCAGGACTTCATAGGCGTGATTTTTCTGACAGCTGTCGCAGAGATCAAGTTAAATTTTATAGAGTATAGGTATATACATATCAACTTATTGGGAATGGATATAAAATGTAGAAAAAACTTTAAAGTAGTAGTAGTAATACATAGAATGAGTAAAAAAGTAGAGTGCCAAAGAGTTTTTAAATATTTTTTTATCTTAGGTACAGACCAAGGACTTTGTATACTATCTGGACTGCGCACAGATGAAATTTGGCTCAAAGTTAGTTTACATACAGGACATACATCTGAGGAAGAAGACTTACAATAAGGCTGCTAAGTCCTGCAAAAAGGTTATGCGGAGGGCTCGCTTTGAGCATATTAGTCGAATAGGGAACAAGCTTGCTTCTTACCCTGCGGGTAGCAAGGCATTCTGGTCCCTAGCTAAATCAGTCGAAGCGAACTTCTGCCGCCCTTCATTGCCTCCGTTGCTGAAACCCAATGGTTCGCTGGCTCATACCGCGGTTGAGAAGGCAAATTTATTTGCATCTCAATTTGCGGAGTCTTCGCGTCTGGACCCCGGTAGTGCGAGACCTCCAACTTTGCCAAACTGTGGCACCTCAATGTGTGAAATACATATCCGGCAAAAGGAGGTTCTCAAAGTTCTCCGCAGTCTAGATGTGAACAAGGCCAGTGGCCCAGATGGTATTCCAGCTATTGTACTAAGGACTTGTGCGCCTGAGCTGTCGCCTGTGTTAACCCGCCTCTTTCGCCTCTCTCTGAAGACGGGTCAAGTGCCCAAATCTTGGAAGCTTGCTAACGTGCAGCCTGTACCCAAAAAAGGTAGCCGTGCTGACCCTGCCAATTACAGACCGATTTCGATCACGTCCATACTTTGCAAGAGTATGGAACGTGTTCTTAACAACAGGCTCCTGGCCTACCTGGAAGCAAATGACCTACTCAGTGACCGCCAGTACGGCTTTCGCCGAAACCGGTCTACTGGGGACCTTCTGGCGTACGCCACACACATTAGGAGTGAGGTCATTGAGAAGCACGGGGAGGCGCTGGCTGTCTCCTTGGACATCTCGAAAGCTTTTGACAGGGTCTGGCATGAGAGCCTTATTGGCAAGCTTCCATCTTACGGCCTGCCTGCTGATTTCTGCGCATGGATATCAGATTTCTTGAGGAATCGGTCGATACGAGTGGTTGTAGATGGTTTCTCGTCAGACCAAATGGATATCAATGCCGGTGTTCCTCAAGGGTCAGTGCTCTCTGCGACGCTTTTCCTACTGCATATTAACGACTTGCTAAAGCCTGGTATTTTTGGGTACGCAGACGACAGTACAGTCATGGAGAGCTACACATCCGAAGCAAGAACGAGCGGGGCACAGATCGAGTCACTCAGAGAGGCTATGGTCGAACGGCTCAACTTGAGTCTGGAGGCGGTATCTGACTGGGGTGATGCTAACCTGGTCAAGTTTAATGCCACGAAAACTCAAAGCTGTTTGTTTTCGGCCAAAAAGAGGCCCTTCCAACTGTCTCCTGCTTTCCGTGGTGTATCCGTTCCGGTAACTAACAGTCTGGAACTATTAGGCGTTACGCTATCATCGACTCTCAACTTTGGGTCTTATATAGAGTCAAAAGCCCAATTAGCCTCAAAAAAACTTGGTGTTCTCTCTAAGGTGAGACGGTATTTCACACCTGAGCAACTGCTTAGTCTTTATAAAGCGCAAGTCAGGTCTTGCATGGAATACTGCTCTCACCTTTGGGATGGCTCTGCCAAATACCAGTTGGAGGCTTTGGAGTCCATTGAAAGGCGAGCCAGGAGGCTGATAGGCAACGAAACCTTGACTGAGTCGAAGCTGCAAAGTCTTGAGCATCGACGTAGGGTGGCGTGTCTGTCTGCCTACTATCGGATACACTTCGGTGAGTGCGCCCAGGAGTTGCACGATCTGGTCCCACCTGCCCCTTTCTTCTATCGTACGGCTAGACAGACGCGACCAAAGCGCCACCCTTTTATGGTGGACATCCCACGCGTTAGAACAAAGCGTTTTGAGTCCACATTCCTCATACGAACTGCCAGAATGTGGAACGCTTTGCCTAAGTCTGTCTTTCCGTTAAAGTACAATGTAGGTGTCTTCAAATCTCGAGTAAATAGGTATTTTCTAGGTAAGCGTGCTACATCCTAGACCGCATATCTGCTTTACATCAGGCAGTGTGTAGTCAAACGCAAACCTATATGAAATAAAAAAAAAAAAAAAAAAAGTTTAGGAAAATTCAACCTTAATGCGTTGTAACAAAACATATATTCCTTTGAAATGGTATAAGAGAGACGCTGTGCCGAGTGAGACTTCCCAAAGTGATGAAGTTGTCCCGCTCGCACTATTGCCATTTCGAAACGACACTTATATATGGTAGAATTATTACCTGTAAAGCCGCGACTATCTTAACCATTTCTTGGTTTTTTTAACAATGTAGTTTGATAAGATTTAAGTTTGGGGGAGTAAGGGGTGAACGGATACACAACATCTATTCCGACCCAATTGTAAACCTCACCTGCACGCGCTGGACTGGCGGCGGCGACCAATCGGCTGCCGTGGTACCCCCTGCTAGACAACAAACGAGGCAATGGCGACCGAGAATAGGCGGTATAACCTTAGGCCCATTTTTATGATGGAAGAGGCGACAAAGACCTTGAGGATTAAATACCCTCTAAAAGTTTTGACAGTGGAAAGCAACGGGAAACTACCACTGATATTAATTCCCTAGTTAGTCAACTTTTCTGACTACTTCTCAAAAAACATGAACAGTACAAAAGAAAGAATGGCCCCGAGTTCCCAGCGTCCCTTTGATGGGACAGGGGTGCTAAGAATCCCTGGGAGTAAAAGCAAAAGCATATTAAGAATTGGAACATGGAATGTGAGGGGTATGAAGAAAGATGATAAAGTGGTGAGTGTGGCAATGGAGATGTCTCGTTTGAAGGTTGATATCTTGGGAATAAGTGACACAAAGCTGCCTGGCTCGGGAAAATTTGACGCAGGGAAAGATAAAATGGTGTACTATTCCGGAAGCGACTGTTCAAAGGAAGGATATGGAGTAGCGATTGTGGTGAGCAAACACTTTGGACCTGCATTAGTGAATTTTATTCCACTTTCTAATCGAGCCATGATGCTGCAATTTAATACCAAACCGAGGAAGTTGAACATAATTCAGGTCTATGCGCCAACAGCAGATAAAGATACAGCCGAAGTTGAAGCTTTTTACGCGGACGTCAATAAACTTTATCAACTAACTAAAAAGGAAGAAATAAATATTGTTATGGGAGATTTAAATGCGAAAGTTGGATTAGGGGAGGTCCCTGGTACTGTGGGTAAATTTGGATTGGGTATTAGGAATGATAGAGGAGATCTTCTAGTAGAATTTTGCCAAGAGAAAGAGCTAATCATCACTAATACTATGTTTCAACTACCACCTCGTCGCCTGTACACGTGGACATCACCGGCACATACTGAAGACCGCATTGTAAGAAACCAGATAGATTATGTAATGTTAAATAGTAGATTTAGAAACAGTATAAAAAGTGCCAAAACTTATCCAGGAGCTGATGTGAATTCTGACCATAATCCTGTAATAGTGAAAATTGCCTGTAATCTTAAGTATATAAAAAGGAATGTACATTCCAAAGGCATAGACATTCAGAAACTAAAGGAGCCAAATTTGAGAGCGCAAGTGTATAGTCAAGTAAATGAGTGGGGGGCAGACAATAGGACATCTACTGATCTGCAAGATATTTGGTCTAGTTTAAAATCCAGATTCTCCATAATAAACAAAGATATCTTGTGCCGATCTATAATCAGGAAGAGGCAAGTGTGGATGACTGATGAAATCATTCAGCTGATTGAGGAACGCAGGCTTTATAAAACCACTGACAAGACTAAATATCAGGAACTTGATCGTAAGATTCGCAACAAGTGTCGAATAGCAAGACAACAATGGTATGAAAGTCGTTGTGAGAAAGTGGAGTTTCTGATGAAGCAACATGATTTATTTCAACTTCACAAGGAAATAAAAGACATGGCAGCCCTGCACAAGACGCGCCGCCAGAACTTGCTTACTGATGATAGCGGAAATGTTATTCTTGACCATGACAGAAGAAAGAAATGTTGGGAAGAATACATAGATAATATGTTTTCAGACGATACAAGATGCGTAATGGAGGATCAAACTGAGTTGGTAGGACCAAGTATTCTGAAATCTGAAGTACTTAGAGCCATAAAAATGTCAAAATCCAGAAAATCACCAGGCCCTGACGAAATCACTTGTGACGTTCTTAAATTAACTAGAGCATGATAACATAGATGCACTCACTAATATGTTTAACTTGATTTATCAATCTGGGGAAATACCTGAAGACTGGTTGAAATCTGTTTTCGTCACGTTACCTAAGAAAGCCAATGCTAGAAAGTGTTCTGATTTTAGGACAATAAGCTTAATGAGTCATGTACTAAAGATTTTCTTATCAATAGTGCATGAACGCATAAGACCTAAATGCGATATCCATCTCGGGGCTAGTCAGTTTGGTTTTCGGTCTGGAATGGGGACAAGAGAAGCTCAATTCGCTCTGAATGTCTTAGTTCAAAAATGCCGAGATATGCAACAAACTGTGTTCCTCTGTTCAATAGATTATGAAAAAGCCTTTGACCGTGTTAAACACGAGATACTAATGGAGTTATTGAAAAGCATAGATCTAGACAGTAGGGATATACGTATTATCGGCAATTTATATTGGAAACAAACTGCTACAGTGCGTGTGGATGGCGACCAGACGAAGCCGGTCTTAATACAAAAGGGGGTGCGACAAGGTTGTGTTATGTCTCCGGTTTTGTTTAATTTATACTCGGAAGCTGTTATCAAAGAAGCGCTTGAAGACGTGGTACATGGTGTTACAATTAACGGGCAAACTGTTAACAATTTGCGATATGCCGATGACACCGTGCTAATAGCAACCACCGAAGAAGGCCTTCAAGAGTTAGTTAACAGGGTTTCGTTGCACAGCAGAAAAGTTGGATTAAATTTGAATGTCTCAAAAACGAAGGTTATGGTCATATCACCCTCACAGAAAATCCGACCAAACATTAAAGTCGATAACAACATGCTAGAGAACGTTGACAAATACAGATACTTAGGCTCGTGGCTAACGGACACATGGGTGAGCGATACAGAGATCCGCACACGTATCGAAATAGCTCGAGCTGCATTTTCAAATATGCGTAAGGTTCTGTGTAGTCGTCAACTGTCTATTAAATTACGAACCAGGCTCCTCCAATGCTACATATGGCCCGTTGTATTGTATGGATGTGAAGCATGGACCATGAAGGTAGAGCTTCGGAAAAAAATTGAAGCTTTTGAGATGTGATCTTACCGTCGCATGCTCCGCATCAGTTGGACGGACAAAGTTACAAACGTAGAAGTTTTAAACCGTATGGGGAAGAAACTAGAACTTGTCCGAACGATAAAACAGCGGAAAGTCGCCTACCTCGGTCACGTACTGCGACATGATCGGTATTCCCTCCTGCAGACTATTATGATGGGCAAAATACCAGGCAAGCGCAAGAGTGGAAGGCGGAAGATGTCATGGCTTCGGAACATCCGGGAATGGACAGGCATTAAGACTGTCGAACAACTGTTTAGGCTTGCCCTAGACAAGGAGAATTTCAAAAAGTTGACTGCCAACCTTCACTAATGGAGAGGCACTGGAAGAAGAAGAAGATTTAAGTTAAAATTGCGAATAGATGCCAATAAAACAGAGTTTGATATTTATTTTGAATGAATATACCTACGTCTTTATGATTAACGGTTATTTTTTATTTTTGACTAGAGTATCACCGTCGATTGCAAATGGCGTACTATGGTGTATACAATGAAGTGTAGTAGGGTGACTATGCTGGACATATTTCTTAAACATGCTGGGTGTACAATTGGTGTATAGTCGTGGTTGTCATTTTTAATTTTTTTAGGTTGTAGATTTCAAAATTGGCATCCATATTGGAAATAAAATGGCAGACGTCACTTATTTGAAAAAATCATGGGTGTAGTTTTCGAGGTTTTTTGGGATGTAGATTTCAAAATTGGCATCCATTTTGGAATTAAAAACGACAGACGTCACTTTTTGCTAAAAGTCGCGATGGGTGTCGCTTATGAGGTTTTTGGGGGTGTAGATTTCAAAAATGGCATCCATTTTGAAATTAAAGATGGTGGACGTCACTATTTTGAAAAAGTCGTCATGGGTGTCGTTTAATAGGTTTTTGGGGGTGTAGATTTCAAAAATGGCATCAATTTTGAAATTAAAGATGGCGGACGTCACTATTTTGAAAAAGTCGTCATGGGTGTCGTTTAATAGGTTTTTGGGGGTGTAGATTTCAAAAATAGCATCCATTTTGAAATTAAAGATGGCGGACGTCACTATTTTGAAAAAGTCGTCATGGGTGTCGTTTAATAGGTTTTTGGGGGTGTAGATTTCAAAACTAGCGTCCATTTTGGAATTAAAGATGGTGGACGTCACTTTTTTGAAAAAATCGTCATGGGTGTAGTTTTCGAGGTTTTTGGGGGTGTAGATTTCAAAAATGACATCTATTTTGGAATTAGAGATAGCAGATGTTAATTTTTTGAAAAAGTCGTCATAAGTGTTATTTTTTGAGAATTCGGCGGTTTATATTTCAAAATTGGCATTCATTTTGGAATTGAAGATGGCGAACATTACTTCAAAATGGATGACAATTTTGAAATATACACCCCCAAAAACCTCTAAAACTACACCTATGACGACTTTTTCAAAAAAGTGAGCCCGCTATTTTTTATTTCAAAATGGATGCCTTGTTTACTACGGAAGCCTTAAAATTCTGTTAACTACGGAAGTCTATTCGTGGACAAGTTTTTTCGTGATTAAGGTTTTTCGTGATAAGGTCTATTTGTGACAAAGTTTTCCGTGAAAAAGTTTTTGTGTAAAAAATTTTCGTGGTTAAGTACTGACACGGGTTGCGTGATATGTGTCAAAATTACATCTATGAAATTTAAACGTTGATCAACACCGTAAATATGGATTCCAGACCATTACTGTCGTCACAAAAGTGAAGGAACTCATCGAGATCTACATTTCCGATGACAGCTGTCAAACTTAAAAGTGGTTTATCTCCGTCATTATCAATTCTAGACCATTGCTGTCTTAATATAGGTGAAAGAACTCTTCAAGATCTACATTTCCGATAACAGCTGTCAAACTTGAAACTGAATTATCTCCGTGTATTTTAATTCTAGACCATTGTTTTTATGGGGATTGGTTTTATAGAGATCTTCAAGGAAGGCCTATGCCCAGCAGTAGGCGTCTTATTGCTAAAGCGACGACGATGACGAAGGACGACGAGTTAGGGGTAAGATAACTGCGATTCCTGCGTGCAGTAACATTCCAAAGAAAAATTATATCCCAAGATGATCGAGATGTTTTGGTCACCCTACTTGGAAAAGAGACACAATCATCTGATGTGGTATCCTTGTCGGCACGTTTTTCTTTGCCAGTACTCAATCCTGTTTATATGATAAATCCATGGTACAGACCTACCAAAATGCATCCATGGTACCTACCTACTTCTAAAAAGGATGAGGTTATTATCAAGAAGTTACAAGTAAGGAGGAGATCCCTACTTTATTGATATGATATTTTTTAAAGAAAATCAAACAATATTATCAATTCAATATTGATAAATTGTTTGATTTTATTTTTAGTTCCAATATTACCTTGTATTATAGATCTTGGAGTGTTGTTTGTTTGTGGGCTGATTCGTTTGTTTCTTTTTATAGACACACGTCGCGAAATGAGTAATTTGCTTCAGTGCACCCAAAGGTGGTGTTTTCTATAAGAAACTTTTAGAGGTCAGTAATGAGTTTTTCATCACATCTGTTCGGAAACGACTACTTGGTTCGCCTTTAAGTGCGCCCAATGGTGGAGTTTTCTATGAGGAACTTTATAAGTGCGCCGGAATTATCTTTGCCGCGCACTTTTTGAATTTGGAACAAATAAGTGCGCCGGAATGATCTTTGCCGCGCACTTTTTGAATTTGGAAGTATTTGTAATGTTAGATTTCAGCGCCAAGAAAATCAATGAAAAGAATGTAAATATAAGTTTTCATTTGTTTTATTATTAGATACCATTTAATTTCCATTTAGTTGTTACTCTACGTTTTATTAAATAATAATATAAAATATGAGGCGCCTTTTATTTTCTCATAGAGGTGATGAAAAGTAGAGTGTACGAGTACCACTCGGGCGCAAAATATATTTTTGGCTCGAGCGACGTACTTTGAATCCCTCGCTACGTTCAGGATTCTACTAAAGAATCCCTCACTTTGCTCTGGATTCAAAAAAGCGCCCTCGCCGTAAAAATATTAATTTGCTCTCATATAATACAATCTACTATTACCTAAATCCTCTTAATGAGTGCGCCGAAATTATCTATGCCGCGCACTTTTCGAATTTGGATCATGTTAGTGTTCAGCGCCAAGAAAACGTCCCAAATGTCAAATGGCTATAAGTTTTCAGTAGTTTTATTATTAGATACTATTTAATTTCAATTTAGTTGTCACTCCATGTTCTATTAAATAATAATATTTCAATAAAATATGTGGCGCCTGTTATTTTCTCATAGAAAGTGACGAGAAGTAGAGTATACCACTCGGGCGCAAAATATATTTTGGCTCAGGCGACGTACTTTGAATCCCTCGCTAAATTCAAGATTCTACTAAAGAATCTAGAATCCAATTTCTCAATTCTACTCTACTCCCCCATTCTACTCTAGAATCCCTCACTTCGCTCTGGATTCAAAAAAGCGCCTTCGCCGTAATAATTTATTATTTTGCTCCCATATGATACCATTGAAGTATTATGATACAATCTACTATTGAAGAATTTCAGAACATTATTAACGAACACTGCGCAGAGCCTGTAGAAATCGAATAGCCAAATCACTACTTTCGCTCGATGTTTTTGGCTGGAGGTCGATTTTATGAAGTCGGTTATTTTATTAGGTACGTTATTGTCAAAAAATGTTAGATATCAAAGTAAATTAAATAAGCAGAAACCCGCCCTTGGTACCTTCGGGCCAAGAACACAATGTTTTAGGTATGAAAAGGGCGCTGCGCTGCGCTATTTACGCATAGAGCTACTATTTACGCTAATTACGTATTCAGCTTGCATTAGGTACATATTGTGTTTATGATAGTGGTACTTAGCTTGACTGCTCTAAAAATAACATCCGTTACTAGTAAAATTTAATTTGGTAAGAAAAAATAAAAATGTATGAATAACATTCAAAGAGACATCTACCAGGTTTCTTTTAAACTATTTTATGTTAGCATCCAGTTGAGGTATTTTACTATTTTAGTTCAGCCACGAACAACAGATAGCGCGACATTAAAGTGATGAGAAAGATCTAAAATTAATATGAATAAAATCTTCACTTTTAATAATTTACGTAAAGATGTAGGTACCTACATAACAGTACTTACAACGCGGCCAGTGTGCGGGGGCTCCTAGACGCTTGACCATGTGACGTTATTTTGGCGCTCAAGTAAGGTGTGCAAAAAAAACCAGCCAAGTGCGAGTCGGACTCCAAAAGAAAGGTTCCAAACCATCTTCTATAAAAGATAAGTTTCTACCTGTTTATTAAGATCGAGTAAAAATTGCTTAAAAATTAATGCGATGCGTCGAGTTAATGTGATCGCGTTATACATAGTAACATCAAATGATAATAAATCGTTTATTTCAAGAAATTATACAAACTACTGTAATATATGTACGATAACGCCAAAATGGATAAAAAAATAATAAGCAGAAGCTAACAAAATGTCAAACATGTTTTTAGGGTTGCTAGGTGCAGCTAGGTGGTAGGATAATATTTTATTTCTACCACGGAGAAAATACATGATTGATGATGAAGAAATACAAACGTATGCATAGTACGATAGTTTTTAACATACTATGAACAAAAACATGACTAGCAAGATATCAAGATAAAAAGTTATGCAGGATTACAGCTTGGAATTCAGATTGTATGAAACAGATAATTCTTTTGTGTCCAACTCCATGTTGGCCACGTAGGTAAAGTTGTTCGTGGTGTTAGTCTGTATCACCTCCGTCCGACTTAAAACACTATTTCTGGATAACCCTATAAAATATAAAATAAGTTCATGTTTCTTTTTTTTATTGATTAGGTTCAATTGGTAAATTGACATTTCCAATTTTTAATAAAAAAAAATTTAAGAATATTGTAGAATAAGATATGGGTAAGTACATATTTTTTATTTTTATATTTATATTTTCCGCCAAATTAATTTTTGAAAAGGAGCTTATTCTAAAAAGATGTAAGTGCATAATCTAGTACCTAATCATAAACTATTTTACTCACAGATATACCAGAGAGATAATGTGGTCGATCGAGAGAAGAAAGAAAGAGATTCAATGATTTAATATGGCATGAGTTAGAAAGAAAGATGAAAAATATCTACATTCAGTAGCTAGTTACCGTGATTTTTCTCTCAGTAGTGTCAAAGTCCGATTCATATTTGACAGTTTTGACAGCCATGGGCCAGATTTTCCATACATTTTTGTGGTTGAGAATTACCTCAAGCTACAACAGCGCTATCTCTCTAGTTGTAATAGCTCTGTGATTTTACTAAAGCCACATTCCAAAAATAGGTGCTAACGTTGCTGTCACTGTCAATGCCAATCACAACATTCAGATTTCACTGTGACATTTCATTTTTCACATTTTCACAACAAATAGGCCGCGAGGTCAGCGCAAAAATGCAAGTACTTACTAACAACTGATTTTTTGGTATTACGCTAACGTGGTGGTGTACAACAATACCCTGATCCCTGAATTTGATCCCGTACCGCCCTAACAACTACAAACATGTATGAGCATGACTGACAAAATAAGATCCATTTGGGATATTTTCGCTATTAGCTGACTGGCAACATAAACGTGTTGTGCTGCGATGTGATGTGTCAAGATTTCAAGAAAATTCAACAATCTTTCTTTCGGTTTCGTGAATGAAATGTTGGCAAATTTCTAAATAAAACCATATCCTAAACAATCAAGATGTCTGTAGTAATTGAGACAACTTTGGGCGATATCACCGTGGACTTGTATTTGGATCAACGACCTGTGACGTGCTTGAACTTCTTGAAACTATGCAAGATGAAATATTACAATTTTAACCTTTTTCACTCTATAAGGAGTGGCTTCATAGCTCAAACTGGTGATCCTACAGCTGAAGGATCCGGCGGCGAGTCCATTTTTGGCTTACTTGAAGGTCCCGACAAACGGTTTTTCTCGGGCGAGAAGCTACCTAAAATTCGTCACACGAATACAGGCACCCTTTCGATGGTCTGTACAGGAGATATGATGGTTGGTTCTCAGTTCTTCTTTACCCTAGCGCCAGATTTGGATTCACTTGATGGAACACATTGTGTTATAGGTGAAGTAACAGAAGGCCACGATGTTCTGAGAATGTTGAACGACGTTATCTGCGATGAGAGTCACCGGCCATATCGTGATGTTCGGGTTACTCACACTGTAGTTCTTGAGGACCCATTCAATGATCCCCCAGGCCTCCGGGCACCTTCAAGATCTCCATCTCCAAACCCGGAAAGGCTAAAAGGTGGCAGGATTGCGCCTGATGAAGACATTGATGAAACTCAGGGCAAGAGTACAGATGAAATACAGGAAATTATTGAAGAAAAAGAAGCTAAGGCTCGTGCAACAATCCTAGAAATCGTGGGAGATTTGCCCGATGCTGATATAGCTCCACCAGAAAATGTGCTCTTTGTTTGTAAGCTCAACCCAGTCACAACGGATGAGGACTTGGAGATTATCTTCAGCCGTTTTGGTAAAATAGTGGGTTGTGAAGTGATACGAGATAAAAAGACTGGTGATTCACTACAATATGCATTTATAGAGTTTGGGGACAAAAAATCTTGTGAAGATGCTTATTTTAAGATGGATAATGTGCTGATTGACGACAGACGCATACATGTTGACTTCTCTCAGTCTGTATCAAGAATGCGATGGATGGGAAAAGGTAGAGGCATCAAGTACTTTAACAACAATGAACCTAAAGACAATTCATCAAGAAAGCTCAATGATAAAGGTAGAGGGGACCACAATAATGGTAGAATTGAAGATAGCAATCGAAAACGGGATAGAAGTAGGGATCGAGATTCCCATGCAGATAGGAAAGACAAATATGAAAGAAAAGATAGGCATGACAGGCATGAAAAAAGAGATAGGGATAGATCGAGAAGAGAAAGAAGTAGGTCTAGAAGCAACACTGATAGACACAGATCTAAGAGAGATAGAAGTATAGAAAGATCTTACAGGAACAATTCAAAACATTTAGAGAAAACTAATAAAAAAGATAGAAGTAGGTCCAGAGATAAATCAAGACACCATGATAGTAGAAATGATAGACACAGTACTAGAAAAGACAGCAGCCGATCTACAGAAGAAGTAAAACATAGAGATAATAGAAAAGAACACTTATCAGAAAGAGACAGAAGTAGATCCAAGGATAAGGTAAGGCATCGTGAAGACAAAAATGAAAGCTCTTTAAAGAGAGACAGATCTAAAAAAGACAGGAGTAGGTCCAGAGAAAAGAGCCATAGAAATGACAATGAAATCTTTGAGAAAGATGCTATTAAAAAAGATTGCAGGGAACCATCATCGAATAAGGCTAGACAGCATGAAGATGAACCAACATCGAATAAGAAACAGAAGCATGAAGATAATAGCGAACTATTAACTAAGAATAAAGATTCTGCAAAACGTGGAGACAACTCTAGAGACCAATTAGAAGATAATTCCAGAAATAGTAAAGAGAAAACTGATTTTGATACTCACACAAGTAAAAAACTTGAAACATCTCAAGAAAAGTCCTTGGAAATACAGAGAGATGAATTTACTACTAGCTATTGGAACCAAATTCCAGCGTCCGAACCAACAAAGAATGAGTCGGAGAAAAGTATCAGCCAATACAAAACATCTAAACTAGACAATGTATCTCCAAGCAATAAACATGAAAAGACTAATGATGAAGGTTACCATAGATCTTTAGAAAGGGGTCATAGAAATAATAAAAAAGAAGTAGAACAAGCTAAGAAACAAGACAAATCAAGATATGAAAAATCTGATGATGAAATTAATAAAGAGACTCATGAAACGGCTCAAAAATCTGCCCCCAAAAATAAAAGGTCGAACTACTCAGAAAAAGATCTTAATGACACCAGAAAACGAGAACATACTAAGCATGAACACAAGAAAAGTGATGACAGAAAAATATCTCACAGCGATGCTAAAAAAGCAAAACAAAATGAACGATCACAGCATTCAGTCGAGAAAAAATCGGATCAAATCAAAAAAGATAAATCGAGTAAAAGCAATAAAGAAAAAGACTACCGGACTCCAACACCAGTTACGGACAAAAAGGATAAAACCACCAAAAAGGTTGATAGTAAAAAGAAGACGAAAGTATTGAAAAAGAGACGTAAGCCCTCCACATCATCATCAGATAGCTCATCAGACTCCAGTTCTAGTAGTTCGAGTTCCAGCGAAGACGAAAGAAGGAAAAAAGCTAGCAAATCTAGAAAAAGGAAGGTGTCAACTTCTAGCAGTAGCTCATCTTCATCATCATCTAGCTCGTCCAGCTCAGACTCTAGCAGCTCGAGTTCTAGTTCTGATAGTGAACCAAGTAAAAGGAAACGTAAAAAGGTTACAAGTACCAAAGTTGTCAAAAGTAAAACTAAAAAGAGGTTATAGAACTCGTGATAGTGAAATGACAAAGTGCAGTATAAATGCTTAGTTGTTAATATTATCATAAAACTTAATTTTAAACAACACTTTTAAAATTGATATTTTTGTTTTTGTCTGGATATTTGTAATTAATTTGTAGAAGAATCACACTAGTTATGGATCCCTTACAAAAAGGCTGGCACCAGGGATTTTGATTCACTGTAGTACATATAATTTATAAAAAAAAGACTGCTATGCTTCTTACTTGAATAACATTTTAATAAAAACCATCAAGTATCAAATGTTTTTAATTCATTACATTCTTAGCAGCAGTCTTATAAGATTCTAATGACTTACACAAACTCACAAAATCACTACTTTAACATTAAGTAAAGACCAATTCAAACTTAATGAAGTTAGCTACAAGCTGCGCAAATCCCCACTCCGTACCGCCGCTAACATATGAATTTTGGTACTGCGCAACGATTCGCCTCGTATTGACAGACGCCCTTAACTTTGATTCGAACTATATCTATCTGACTGCCTCGGTGGCTCAGTGATTAGTGACTCTGACTTCTGGATCAAAGAGGTAAAAGGCGTGGGTTCGATCCCCACCCAGGGCAAATATTTATGTGATGAACATAGGTGTTTGCTCTGTGTCTGGGTGTTATTTAGTTACTATCTATATAAGTATGTATTTAAAAATATGTTTATAGAGTATATCAGTCTCTGGCAGCCATATCACAAGCTTTGCTTAGTTTGGGGTCAGAGACCGTGTGTAAGATGTCCCCAAATATTTATTTATTTAAACAGGTGTGTGTATATACCCTACTCGTCAAAATGAACAACTTTTAGTATGGAACCAACCCAAAAATCGCGAAAAAATTACTGTTCCTTACAAAAAGTATTAACTCTCGACAAAATAAGTGTATAATATACACTTATTTACTAGTGAAAGTTGTATACACTAATTTGAATTCAGCGACATGGCATTTTTTCTTTCCATATTGATGTTTTTTTATTTATTCTATTTTTTTTTTGGGAGCTTTTGGACCAAAAATCCATGCCAGCCCCTTATAAATACAAACTTATTACATACCTATTATACATACACATATTTTTACATACATTAAGATATGATAAGCCAGCGAGGCAGTCTCGTGGAGTAGGCGTGGATTTAGAGACTGGAAGAAGGTCACGACCAGTCTGTAAATCTCTCCAGCCCCCTCAGAGACGGGATTACATAACAAACTTTGTAATGCCCCCACATTCATATTGATGTTTGAATCCCTGCACTTTACAAAGCAACACCTTTGAATACAAGGCGAGTCGTTAGGCAGTAGCAACTTATATGTCAGTGGGGTTGTGGGGCTTTGTGCAGCTTATATCTAACTTCAGAGACATTCAATTTGATTCGTTCTATAGTATAGGCCGCGCCACACAACTTGGCGGACGTGAAGTTAGCTACAAGCTGCGCAATAGCCAATCAACGAGCGGCTTTATGTAAGCTCCAGTCAGGATTGGATATATTCATATTCCTTTATATTGATATTGTGCAGCTTATAGGTAACTTCACATCCTCCAACTCGTGTGGCCCGCCATATAACCGATATTAATTTTATGCTATTGAGTAGTTTGAATAATTTATCCTCCTTTGACTAATACTGATATTATTTGATAAAAATAAGCAACGAGGTATAGCAGGAAAAATCAGTAACTTCATTAATCTTGATATTATAATCAGGGCCTGGGCCTTTTTCAAGGAATCCATAATAATCAGAAAATACTATGAACCACAATGACAATTTTAATTGTATGATGTACATTATTTTATCAATTCACTTTTTCCTTATCAGGTTTATAAATATTTTTTTATTTGGTTGTAATAAAATGTGTGATGTATTTTTATTGCTATTATTATCTTTTCTTCAACCTATATTGCAATCAGCTTATCTGTAGGCACAGTATTAAGGCGCTACTATCGAATTTTTTAAGATAAAAAATGTTGACGAATTTTAGTTCTTTATTTTGCTCGCCTCTTCAGACAAATTGGTTTTGTTAACATCCTGTTATAAAATCAATGGTTTTACGTTTTAGTTTGGGAGAGCAAGATTTTTGAAGGTATTGAATTTAGGTTCTATTAGTACTGCACACGAGCCACAAAATGCCGGTCCCAACGACTTTCATTATGAAGGCGCTACTATCGAATTTCTAAGATAAAATGTTGACAAATTTTAGTTATTTATTTTTCCCACTTCTTTATACAAGTTGGTTGTGCTAAGACCCTGTTATGAAATTATTAATGATTTTGGTTTGTACAAGATTTTTAAAGCTTTTGAATGCAGGTTATTTTAGTACTACCGCACTCGAGCCACAAAATGCCGATTCCGACGACTTTCATTTGTGCGATATTGTATGTAAAACGTCGTGGCGGCGTTTTATAGCTGTGGTGAACTGTGGCTCGTGTGCGGTCAGACTATACAGAGTTATCCAGAACTGGTATACTAAAAGAGGCGATTTAGACCACTGTTAAGAACAAGTTTTACTATGGGACCATACAGAAATTCGAGAAAATAAATCAGCTGTTTCATATTTTGTCGATTCAAAGTTGTAGTTTTAGTATTTAAGTGCAGATTTCTTTTCTCGGATTTTGAGTTGATCCCATAATAAAAGTTGGTCATAATGATGGTTTTAGTCATCCCCTTTCGGCTAAGTTCTGGAGAAGCAGATAACCCTGTATTGCTCTGAACAGTAACTAAAGATAGAATTATAAATACAGTAGAACCTCGTTAAGTCGAACCTCGATAAGTCAAAAACCTCCAAATCTCGAAAAAATGTTTTGTTCCCTTCCCTTAAAACACCAAAACTTCCATTACTTGAAATCTTGACCCTCTGTTAATCGAAATAATCACCGAGTCCCTCCAAGCCATTTTGGTACATATTTTCACTCTATAACTCGAAAAATTAAATTTGACCTCTGTATCTCGAACATAGGAACGTTTTATTTTACAACCTTTTTACAACTTGATCATTTGGAATTTATTATCTCTATTGTTCGAACAAAAATAAGTTACCGACTTTAAGAACTTGCCGACAATGTGAGTACACTATTGTTTCTTAGAAAACATTTTAGGAGTATACAATAATAAATTTATGACTCATGGAAACACGTGTTTGCTTGCTTTGTGTCAGGTGTTCAATTTTGATTCCCTTTGAAATTTAGCTAAGCCAGTCATTTGTTTTCGACTTAAATACCGTCAGAAGTAGTTTGGTTCTACTGCAATACACATCAATTAGTACAACAAATAACATGAGTGCTGTAAAACGTAAACAAAAAACTTTGAGTCTTGCTGAAAAATTAGAAGTGCTCGAAGCTGTGAAGAGCTGTCAAAAAAGAAAGATGTTGCTGAACAATTTGGCCTGCCAATGAGTACTCTTTCAACAATAATAAAAAATGAATCAGACATCATGAGAAAAATACAAAACGGTCAATGTTTGTCCTGCAAAAGACGACGAATTGAATAACTTACGTAGTTTTATAGAGCAAACCAGTAACTCTGAAGAAGAAGAATTTTCTGCTCTTTATAGATTAGACAATGCTATAGATAGAGAACAACCAAATTATCTGAAGCAAAAAAAAATTACTGACTTTTATTAATGCCATATTTTTTATTTTAAAATGATTTGAAATAATGTTGATTTATAATATGTAAGTAAATAAAAATATGTTTGTCACCTCTGCAAGTTGAATTTTTATTTATTTTACCTCTCTAACTCAAAATTTATAAGAATAAACCTCAAACTCTTTATGTCGAATCAAAATCCGCCTAAGTCGAAATCCTCCATAAGTTGAAAACTCTATAACTCGAATTTTTTGGCGTCTCCCTTGATGTTCGACTTATAGAGGTTCTACTGTAATAGCTTTATTATGTATTGCTATGGAGCCATAATTAAAGATCTTTCAGTCTAAAGGTGGCCATACACGGTCAGTTAAACTGATCAGTTTTTCGCGTCACTCCAAATGGGGCTCATTCAGTAAATTAAAATTAAATAAACGAAGGTGGGAAAAATCAACACCAAAACCACCCTTCAACTGTGGCTCATAGAGCTGCTTCATTAAGGCAGATATGTGGGGTCCAGGGTTCACTATCAGGTCACTATTTGCAGATGAAATAAAAGTCAGCACGTCTTCGGAGTATCCTTATATACTTGCATTCAATTAAAACAATTATGCGACACATATAAGTAATACTTAGCGGATGAATAAATTAATCTCGGTAGGTACTATGCGCGGTCAGCACAGGTAGGTGACTGGAAGGTCGCGCGCATCGCCAAGCCGGGCGGTCGGCAGCCGGCACCGGGGCCGGTGCCTACCGCCGATGCATTTAATACTACAATTGTGTGTGGTACAAGTGTAGAACTTATGCTAATATTTAAATCGTATATGTAATGTTATGTATGATTGAAGATGTTTTTATTTAAGTTTGTTTACATTAATTATTTATGTGTAATGTTGATATATATTAAATATATATAAATATATAATATTATATGTAGTATATTATGTAGTTTATTATTTTAGAGCATTTTATAATTTTTAGGTGAATAAATAATAATAAATAATGTAGGATATAGGAAAGGTGCCTACATCACTCCCCTCCAGAGGCCGTCACTACGGACGATAAAAATCTGGGAAACGAACCTGCCTACCAGAACGAGTGGATCGGACTGGTGGAGATGGTGGAGTTGAGTTATCCGGTAATATTTTGACCGGTGGTTTCGGCGAAGAAGGGTTCTTCGGCGGTAAAATTGTTTGGTCAGGCGTAGGTGGATCTACGAGTAGGTAGGCCGGCTTAAGGCGGTCTATAGATACCGTGACCGGTTTGCCTTTGACCAGTAATTTAAAAACTTTGTCGTCACGTTCCATAACCATATATGGACCGGAGTAAACAGGTTGAAGAGCTCCTCTAACCGCGTCTTCTCTTAGAAAGACGTGGCTAGAAGAAACAAGATCCTTATAAACAAAGATTTTGTTCCTGCCGTGACGCGAAGCTGGTGTCGGTTGCAACTTTTGGGCGAATGAACGTAAGCGAGCGGTAAAATCGGCTACGTCCGTAGTACCACTATCAACGACGTTGAAAAATTCGCTTGGAAGTCTTAAAGGCTCGCCATAAAGCAACTCAGCAGAGGAGGCGTTCAAATCCTCCTTGAATGCTGAACGGATGCCGAGCAAGACTAAAGGTAGTGCGTCCGACCAATTTGAGTCTGCGTGACACATTATAGCGGCTTTCAGTTGGCGGTGAAAACGCTCAACCAGGCCATTACATGCCGGATGGTAAGCCGTGGTACGTCGATGTTTGAATCCAATTATTTTTGACAAATATTGAAATAAAGAGGATTCAAATTGACGTCCACGGTCCGTAATTATGTCCGACGGTGAACCAAATCTGGCTATCCAGCCAGAAAGTAATGCCTGACCCACGGTTTCAGCCGTTATGTCCACAAGTGGCACAACTTCTGGCCAACGTGTGAAACGGTCGGCGGCGGTTAAACAATAACGATAACCGTGGGACAAAGGCAAGGGACCAATGAGGTCGATATGGACCTGAGTAAACCTCGCGCGTGGTAAATTAAACGTACCTAAGGGTGCAGACACGTGACGATTTACCTTTGCTCTTTGACATGTCAAGCACGATCGAGTCCATTCGCGGCAGTCTTTACGTACACCGGGCCAAACGTATCTTTGAGCTACAAGTTTGGCTGTTGCATTTGCGCCGGGATGGCTCAAAGAATGCAAGGTGTCAAATATCTGCTTACGCAGAGGTTTGCTCACGAACGGTCTGGGTATGGATGTACTTACATCACAATACAGCGGAGTTCGGCTATCACCCAAGGTCATCTTTTTAAATCGGAGCGAAGATTCTTCGCTTAGAAGTTTGGTCAATTCAGAATCTGATGCTTGGCTAGCACTTCATGCTCGACCGGTTTTTCCAGTTTGTCGACGCGGCTCAAGGTATCGGCAACAACGTTGTCTTTGCCGGATATATGCCGAATATCTGTCGTAAATTGGGAAATCAGGTCGAGATGTCGATACTGACGAGGAGAACAACTATTTTTACGCTCGTGGAACGCGAAACACAGCGGCTTATGGTCAGTATAGACTGTGAAATGTCTGGCCTCAAGCATGTGGCGGAAGTACTTGATGCCTTCATAGATGGCCAGCAGCTCACGATCATAGGGTGAGTATTTCTGTTGCGCTGGGCTAAGTTTCCTGGAGAAAAATGCGAAGGGTTGCCATACCTCATCCTTACACTGCTGCAAGACTGCACCTAAAGCTAGATCTGAGGCATCGGTGACGAGGCCTAGTTTAGCTTCGCAGTCTGGATGTGCGAGTAGAGTAGCGTTACTAAGGCTAGCCTTACACTGCTCAAAAGCTGTAAGTGCTTCTCCAGTGAGATTGACCGGATGCGAAGCTTTGACAGAACCAGTCAGAAGAGCGTTGAGAGGGGCTTGGGTTTGTGCGGCATTGGGTAAAAATCGCCGATAAAAATTTAACATACCCAAGAATCTCCTGAGCTGTCTGACGGTTTTAGGTGCAGGAAACTCGTTGATAGCCTGAACTTTGGCTTCCGTAGGCTTAGTACCGCCTGCTGAAATATGGTATCCTAGAAAGATTACCTCAGATGCTCCAAAAACGCATTTTGAGGTGTTCACCAGGTTGCCATACTCCTTCATTCTCTCGAAGAGCTGGCGGAGATGGTCTTCGTGCTCAGCAGCTGTGCGAGAAAACACAAGGAAGTCATCGAGATAGGCGTAGCAAAAGTCCAACCCACGCGTCATCTCGTCCACGAACCTTTGGAATGTTTGTCCCGCATTCCTTAGACCAAACGTCATATACGGGAACTCAAATAACCCAAAAGGCGTGGTAATGGCCGTCTTTTGGATATCCTCCTCGAAAACAGGGATCTGATTATACGCCTTCACTAAATCGATGGTCGAAAACACCTTACAACCGGCAATGCTATGGGCAAAATCGTGAATATGCCGTATCGGGTACCTGTCTGGTATAGTTCTGGCGTTAAGCATGCGATAATCGCCACAGGGACGCCAGCCACTATCCTTCTTGGGAGCTAGGTGAAGAGCAGAGGACCAAGGGCTCTCAGAAGGACGCGCAGTACCGCTATTCAGCATCTGCTGAAATTCCTCACGGGCGATCTTCAGCTTGTCGGGAGCCAACTTGCGAGGGGGACACGATACTGGGGGACCAGGAGTGGTGCGGATATGGTGCATAGTGTTGTGTGTAGTGATGCGTGTTGTCCCGACTGGTCGTGTGATTTCGGGAAATCTATTCAAAATTGCGTGATATCGCGAATCTCCAGTTGCCACCTTAACAGACAGAACGTTATGAACACTATTATTAAGCATTGCTGTTGTAGAAAGAGAAGTAGCACTATCAATTAAGCGGCGGCCACGAATATCGACGATCAGATTATAGTAATTTAGAAAGTCAACGCCAATAATAGCTTTAGTCACGTCCGCAACTACAAATTTCCAAGGAAAATTACGCCTTAGGCCAATATTTAAGTTGAGTTGGACGTAACCAAAAGTATTAATGACGGTGCCATTTGCCGCTGACAACTGGTAGTTGGTCTTCTCCCGTCGTTCACGAAGCGCGGCTCGGGGAAAAACGCAGAGATCGCTGCCGGTGTCCACGAGAAATTGCGTCTTCGTGCTGCGATCGGTGACGAATAAGCGACCAGGGTTGGAGGACTTCAGGCAATCTGATGTCGCCATTACAGATTGCCCCTGGAGTTTTCCGACTTTTTAAAGTCACAGGGAGTCTGACACCAACTTGCCTTCTTGCCGTACTTCGAGTGATACCAGCATATTGGGTATTTGCGGTAATTTGAATTGGAGCGCTTCGCAGAACGATTTCGTGAACTGTTGTGTTTCTGGCGGGAACTTGAGCGATTTGGAGACCTGGATTGTCTGCCCTGTCTATCCAACTGCATGGTCAGGTTCTTCACTGCGTGCTTTAGCTCAGCTATCTCGTTGGCCATAGATGCCATATCAGAACTAGGCGCCGACGACGATGATGATGTAGCAGCCACGTGACGTACTGGCGTGACGATGTCCTGGACGCGATCTGCTAGGTCAGCCAAGGTTTCTAGAGAGCTCTGAGGTTGTGACGCCAGCAGGGTTTGAATGTTGCCAGGAAGACGGCTACTCCAAATAGTCCGGACGAAGTCTTCGGGCACTCCGGAACCTGCTAGACCCTGAAGGTGTCTCAAAAATTGAGAGGGCTTCCTGTCGCCAAGCTCTTCGTGCATTAGGAGCTGATGCACTTTTTTCTCCTTGGAGGCCGATAATCGCTTAATCAGCTCTGATTTTAATTTTTCATATTTGTCCGTCGCTGGTGGCGAAATGATAATGTCTTTTACCTCCTTTGAATATTGATGGTCCAGCTGGCCGATAACATAATTAAATTTGGTGGCATCTGAAGTTATGTTGGACACGGTAAATTGTCCTTCCACCTGGGCAAACCAAATTTCGGGTTCTTCGGGCCAAAATGGTGGAACCCGTATCCCCACCCGAAATTTTCGGAATGTGCCGCCATAGTTGATCCGCTCGAGCCATCCGATTTGGGGACTGACATTTTTCGGAACGATTATCAGAACAAAAAAAATATTTTTGAAATTTGTTCTTTTCTTCTAGCTTGGACCACACAACAAATTGTGGACTTTGAACCCACACGATCTTTTGCCTTTTAATTTGTCCACGATAATTATATTATTGTTCCCGGTATTGCTCCACTTTATTATATGTCGAAATTTCGGGATAACGGGACTATCGGGATGTCTTGCAGTAAAATTTTGACTCACGGTTTTCGATTATCCTTGAGCGAAGGTCACCAGTAAGGCAGATATGTGGGGTCCAGGGTTCACTATCAGGTCACTATTTGCAGATGAAATAAAAGTCAGCACGTCTTCGGAGTATCCTTATATACTTGCATTCAATTAAAACAATTATGCGACACATATAAGTAATACTTAGCGGATGAATAAATTAATCTCGGTAGGTACTATGCGTGGTCAGCACAGGTAGGTGACTGGAAGGTCGCGCGCATCGCCAAGCCGGGCGGTCGGCACTCGGCAGCCGGCGCCGGGGCCGGTGCCTACCGCCGATGCATTTAATCCGCCGTCTATTTGTAAACATCAACGGTTACCAGCTTGCTTCAGCTTATTGTAGACGCCACCATCGTGGAGGCGGTACAGCTATTTTACTACCTTCAGGGACTAACTTTACGGATAGGCCAGATATAACCGACTTAACAGTAGAACACATAGTCGAATGTTGTGCCGTTGAAATTAAACCAAATATACTACTGATCAGCCTTTACAGAGGAGACCGCGAAATTAACACGTTCTTTGATTTCTTAGAAAAACTTTTCATACAATTAAAATCTCACCACTACAAAAAACATATTATTATTGCAGGAGATTTTAACTTAAATGCTTTTGACAATACAACAGAATATAAAAAATTAATCGCAAAAATGCGTGAATGTAACTTACACCAGTTAAATAAAGAACCAACAAGAGTAACTGAATCTACATCCACGTGCATCGATCTAATTTTTACTAATAGAAGAGATTATACATTAACTGTTGAAAATCACGGTCTCTCGGACCACAAAAGCATAATCTACAGTTTCAACTTAGATACGCAGACCAACAAAACTGCATTAAAAACTACATACAAAAAAATCAGATTAACTAATAATACTAAGTGTGCGATGGCCTTCAAAACGGAACTAAGTAAAATAAACTGGAGTGAAATTCTAAAGCCTACCAATGATATTAATACAAATTATGAAATATTTAATAGCGCAATCACCCAACTCCTCAATGAAACTATTCCCTACAAACGAGTAAAAATATCGCACGGGAAAAAAAGTATTTACCTGACCACTGGATTGAAAACCTCTTGTAAACATAAAAGAATGCTACGTATATTAATACACGAGACAAAAAATGATACATTAAAAACATACTATAAGCAATATTCAAAAATTCTTAAAAGATGCGTAAAGGCATCAAAAAAATTAAACTATATTAGAGAGATGGCTAAATCTAATAATAAAACCAAAAAAATGTGGGAAATAATAAGAAGAGAAACTAATAAGGACATGAAATCTGATTTTAAAAACCTTACATTACATATAGACAACGATGTGTTAACTTGCCCATCTGTAATCGCCGCCACATTTAATAAATACTTTTCGTCAGTTGGAGCCCCACAAACAACACATCCCAATGGACTCACGAGCAATCGTCTACCTGCTTCCACGCCCTGCGTCAATTCTATGTTTCTAGAGCCTGTTAATGAAACCGAGGTCTTTAACATAATCCAAAATCTACCACATAAACGCAGTTGTGGAGTAGATGGTATACCTTCTACACTAATTAAAACATGTGCTACTGAATTGACCCCTCCTTTGACCTCCCTCATTAATCAATCTTTTGCGGAAGGCAAATTTCCATCTCTACTAAAGACAGCTAAAATTAAACCCATCCTAAAGAAAGGCGGAAAATCCAAAGACCCCAGCCAATACAGACCCATTGCAGTACTCCCTTCATTTTCCAAAGTTTTTGAAAAGGCAATGTCGAACCGTTTATGTAATTTTTTAGACAAATATGATATTCTTGACCCTAATCAGTTTGGATTCCGTAAAAAAAGATCAACAACTCTAGCACTTTATAAATTCACCCAAGCTATTTACGATTACTTAAGAGACAAAAACTACGCAATAGGGCTCTTGTTGGACCTAACCAAAGCCTATGACAAAGTATCGCACCCAATTCTCCTAGCAACATTACATGATGCTGGAATCAGAGGAAACGCCTACGATTGGTTAAAATCCTACTTCTCGGATAGACCTCAGTATGTTCAAATAGAGCATCTAAATGCAACCACCCATGAAATTCAAACTGCCCTATCCGATCCCATAATCACTAACTGGTCCATACCACAAGGCAGCGTAATAGGATGCATTTCATTCCTACTTTATATAAACAACATTGCCAAAGTTTGTAAACCTCTCTGTATCCTTTTCGCCGACGACATTTCCCTTTTGTTCAAATGTCCAAGTAACTCTGTAAACATAAACCCGAAAATAATTGAAACCCATGACACATTAAAACTCTGGCTTCAGGATCATAATTTGCAAATAAACAACAAAAAAACAAAAATAATACAATTTAAACCCTACCAAAAAAATTACATGAACCTTAAACCAACAACTAGCTCCATCAAAATAAAAGAAGTCAATGAATGTAACTTATTAGGCCTAACTCTTGATACACACCTAAACTGGAAGCCGCATATCGAGAAAATAAGTTCAAAAATATCGCAGTTCACTTACGCGTTGGGCGTGTTAAAAACAAACACCAAAAAAGAATGTGCGATGTCTGCCTACTACGCCTATGCCTATGCGTGGCTGCGGTATGGCATTATCATGTGGGGTGACAGCACAGACGCCAAAAACCTATTTATTGCGCAAAAGAAATGCCTAAGAATATTAGTTAATATCAAACAAAGGAAGACATGCAAACCCCATTTTATAAAAGAAAAAATGCTGACTCTGCCATCAATGTATATCCTAGAAGTTACCATGTTCGTTAGGAAACATTTACATCTATTTACTTTCGACCAAAACCCACGACGTAACACAAAATTAGCTCTCCCAATCCCCAATTTGGAAATATTTAAAAGTAGCCCGGAATACCGATTTGCTAAAATATATAACAAAATACCCGATAGCTTTAAAAATATAAATAAAGACCATATTTTCAAAAACAAAATCAAAACAATACTAATTGAGAAAGCCTATTACACGATTCAGGATTTTATGGACGATAAATGGTAGCTAACTGACAAATTTTTAAAAGATTCAATATCGTTAAGTTATTATGTGATTTAATTTAGCCATAATTATTAACTAGCGTGTTCAAGTCCAAAGCTGATAAATATAATAATAATATTATAATTTGATAGTGTTGTTATGATATAACCTACTTGTGATAGTTACATAAATACCATTATAGTTTATATACAGTTTAGAATAATAGAATATTTGACAGTGTATAATAATACCTACATTGTTACACTTAGTATAAATATTAATAAGTAATTAAGAGTACTTATTGTTCTCTTGCAGCGCCCTAACGGGGTCTATGTTTTGTACTACAATTAGTTTTAAGATTGTTATGTACACTACATTGTGCAAATAAAGAAATTTTAACTAAAAATTTTAACTAATACTACAATTGTGTGTGGTACAAGTGTAGAACTTAAACTAATATTTAAATCGTATATGTAATGTTATGTATGATTGAAGATGTTTTTATTTAAGTTTGTTTACATTCATTATTTATGTGTAATGTTGATATATATTAAATATATATAAATATATAATATTATATGTAGTATATTATGTAGTTTATTATTTTAGAGCATTTTATAATTTTTAGGTGAATAAATAATAATAAATAATGTAGGATATAGGAAAGGTGCCTACACCCTTAAGGCAACAGCCTGTTTTTAATATGCCTCTTCAAGGCCCACCAAGGCAACAACCATTCCAACCCCCTCAGGGTTGGCATCCATATCAACCCCCTCAGGGTTGGCGGCCATATCAACCCCTTCATCATTTCCTACAACAACCACGGGGAATGACTCGCACGCAACAAATTATGCGCGGACAGCCGCAAGGTTTTCAAAATCAAGGGTTCCGCGCGCCAGCTCACATGAACGCTCAAGGCAACCCTCGAGCGATGAGAGGTGTTAGCCATTTTGTCCCGCGAGTTTTACCACCAACTCCGCGGCCCACTTTCTCGCCTAACTCTCATGATTGGCGTAGGTTTGGTAATCCACCTCCAAATAACTATTTCAAAACACGTGAAATGAATTTTAACGAAGCTAACGACTATGACGAGTACAGTTACACCTACTACGGCAATGGCGACTTTTATGACTATGACCAGAACTATATGTTAGACTACTATTCTCAGTATCAAGATCCCTACGCTGAGACTCCAATCGTAGAAGAGGTAGATCCATCCACCCCTACGACTGAGGATTTTTCCCAGGAGTCGAATTCAGAAAAGCCAAAATAGAGCTTAATTTTCATATACAAAGGCAGCTGGGGTACATTCAAATAGCTAACCCCCCTCTAAAATTACTCATAGATACAGGGGCTAACCAATCATTCATTAGCCCGAGAGCTGTCGAAAAATATTTCAATGACTTTCCGTTGAATTTTGATCCCTTCGAAGTGACTAACGTACACGCTACCAGCAAAAACAACTACTCGATCACTTTGCCTTGCTTTCCGGAATTCTCCGAACAAGGTGACGTCACACTATTCGTGTACGAGTTTCATAATTACTTTGACGGACTACTAGGATTTGACTTGTTAGACGTTTGGGGCTCTAACATAGACCTCAGGAATAAGTTACTTGTGACCCGTAACGCCCAAATTCCCATTAGAATGTACGACTCGCGAAATGCCAACCTCTACGAGGACATCATTCCAGCTAATTCTTCTCTTTGGCTAATTCATCTAAGCTGGTTAGGTTGCCAGTTAACACTCGCGCCGGTGACGTAGTTGTCGAGACGTATTTGCAACTGCCACGTAACGGAATGTCTAACTAGGGTTGTTAATAATCGCGGATGGGTTGAAATTACTAACCCTACTAACAACGATGTGATATTCTCTATGGATAGACCAGTCGAAGGCGAACTATTTAACATAGAGTGTAATAGTACCGAGATTTTGTCAGACCGCGCTAACGAAATAACATCCCGCCTCAGAGGATGAACCATCTAAACCCTGAAGAGCGAGCTAATTTATTTATTTATTTATTTAAATAGATACACCAACAGTGAACATATTGAATACAAATACTTAAACTAATACATTGGTAGGTATACAAGGATCTGATATGATCACCTTTAATAGGTGTATACAGCATTTTTTTTAAAAACTACTTAGTGGTTAGACATATTTAGTTGTTACAAACTATTATCACAATTAAGAAATACAAAAAAAAAAAAAAAGATATGTTATTGAAAATCAAACATTGAACGTCTCAAGTTGAGACTTGAGTATCTTATTTTTGAAAGCGGTGAGAGAATCATTAAAGATATCGAGGTCATCCAAAGTAGCATTGAAATCATTATAGGTACGACATAATCTTTCTGCCGGAGAATTAAGGGCTAAGTTGGTCCTAGCAGTTTGTTGCCAACCCAGAATTCGAGAAATTCTGTGTCTGGGGTAGCGACAAGGAACACGCAAAGATATCTCTCTTAGGAAACCGGGACAGTCGGAGAATCCATGGATCGCTTTGTGAAGAAAAGTTAAATCACGGGTCTTTCGTCTATCACGCAGGCTGTGCATTTTGAAAAAACCCAAGCGATTATCATAGGGACTTCTGTGAGAAATACCTTGGATAGAGAAGGCTAAAGATCTTGTAAAAGCACGTTGGATACTTTCAATCCGCTGAGAATGTACCACATAAAATGGATTCCACACTACACTCGCGTATTCCAAACAACTACGCACCATTGAATTGTAGAGTATAATTTTCGTAATAGGAAGTCTGAAACTCTTAGTGTTGCGCCTAATAAAGCCTAACGATCGTGCTGCTTTTGTTACGATCGCATCA
Organism: Hypomecis punctinalis; assembly: GCA_949316475.1. Lineage (NCBI taxonomy): Eukaryota > Metazoa > Arthropoda > Insecta > Lepidoptera > Geometridae > Hypomecis > Hypomecis punctinalis. The sequence continues at coordinate 14,539,816 of OX438814.1, read as the reverse complement.
ATATGGGACTTAAATGATAGCTTGGTGTCCAGAATGACTCCTAAGTCTCGGATTTCAGTCACCTCCTGCAGAGTAGTCCCATTTAAGGTGTATTTGGTGTCAATGGGATACTTCTTACGAGTGTATTTAATGCTTAAACACTTCTTGGCATTGAGATGCATATCGTTCTCTTCACACCATGTTTTAATGGCGTCAACATCACTTTGAACGAGATTCCCATCTGCAGTAGTTCCTATTACTTTGTATATTTTAAGGTCATCCGCAAACATTTTGATATTACAGTATTTAATGTGAGTAGTAATATCGTTGATAAATATTGCGAAGAGGATGGGACCCAGGTGCGACCCCTGCGGTACACCAGATTCAGCAAGAAACATTTTGGATTTGAAACCGTTAATATAGACCACTTGTTGTCTTTTCCAAAGATAAGAATGAAACCATTTTAATAATGATCCAAAAATACCGGCTCGTTCCAGCTTCACTGCTAACAAAGAGTGACTTACTTTGTCAAAGGCGCTGCTGAAGTCGGTATACACCGCATCGACTTGGTTTCCCTTGTCCATTTCTTGAGATAACTCGGATATGAAAGAGGATAAGTTAGTCTCGACGGAACGCCCTTTAGTGAAACCATGCTGATGCTCAGACAAAAGGTGACTAAAATGCCGAGAGAGTATGGGACATATTAAAGCTTCGAATAATTTAGAAAAACACGACAAAACAGAAATAGGTCTATAATTTTTAACGTCATCTACGTTCCCCTTTTTGTGCAATGGCACAATCTTTGCTTTTTTCCACTCGTCGGGGAACTGACCAAGCTTTAAAGATTGATTCATAATTAAAGTCAATGGCAGAGCCAGGGCAGAACCACATCTTTTGACAAGTAGCGGTGGAATACCATCGGGACCCGGACCCTTGAAGATATCCAATTGCTTGATTATTTTCAAAACTTCGCGCTCTGTGAATTTTACAACGCCCATACAGTTATTGTTGCTAATGGGATCAACTTTTTCCGAACCCTTCTGAGTATGACTATAAGAGGTAAATGCGGTTGAAAAGTTCTCTGCAAAAAGATCAGCTATTTTCTGGCCAGAATTAGCAAACCTATCATTGAAATGCATCTCAGCAGGTAATGAAGAGCGTTCTTTTCGCTTATCTTTTACGTACCTCCAGAAGTCCCTAGGATTTTTTGCTATACCCTCCTCAGTTTTCTTTATATATTCGCTATACAGTGTGTTAGATAATTTATGTCCGCGCTCTCTTAATATTTCATATTCAAGAAGATCGCGAGGGTTATTGTATTTATGGTATCTCAATCGTAATTTATTTTTTCTGGCTAGTAACTTGACTAAATTATTGTTGAACCAAGATGGAAATCGTTTTTTACTGAATTTGTGTTTAGGAACATATTTATCTACTAAATTGCTGAGAGTTGTATAAAGAGTCGAAGTCATTTCATTGACTGATGAACAGTTATTGAACATCATATTCCAATCAGTTTTATTCAGTTCCGAGGTAATAGACTCAAAGTCAGCCTTATAAAAATTAAATTCAGGGGAAACCTGAGGACGGAGGTACTTTGGTTCGCTACTGGGTAGTATGCACAATACAGGGGGGTGCTTAGGGTCGAGTTTGCTAATGTGATCGAGTGGTTCAGTTAATGAAATTTCCTTTAAAGTGCTGATAGCTAGGTCTAATGTTCTGCCGTCTTCATTACACAAATAATTGAACTGAAACATATTAGAGATTGAAATGAAGTCCACCAACGCATTTCCAAAGGAATTTCCATAATAACAAGGTTTCGTGAAGTTATCACATTTAGTCCATTTTATAAACGGTAGATTAAAATCGCCGACAATGACAACCTCATCGACTTGATTCAAATTGTTGAAGGCGTTGTCTAGAAATGCATTTAACACATCCGATTTGACTGGAGGAGGGATGTATACGACACAAATAGCAATTTTCTTAATTTTTTTCCCAATTTTCATTTGTACTACGACCCATATATCTTCAGAAGTAGATTCCCAACTTTGCATTCTACTGGATTCGTACTTGCGCGATACTGCCAACATCACTCCTCCGCCATCTGTTTTTGCAGTAGGAGAACTAGGGCTACATAATCGATCTCGACGATACACAGCGTAACGAGAATCGACAATTTCACTACTATGTACGTTTTTGTTAAGCCAAGTCTCAGAAAATGCTAACAAATCATATGAGCTCTGAAGTATGTTGCTATAAATTTTATCAGTTTTTGTTCTCATACCGCGTACATTTTGGTAATAAAGGGTAGGCATTTTTAAAATATTAAAACATCAAATATTGCATTAAAGAAACAAATAGAGTGTAAATTATTAACGTGTCAGTGTGAAAAACTGGCTGTCCATAGCACGTATCTGAACAGCTGAGCTATTTTCATCCCTTCTAGCATATATACGGCCATCTCGAACCCAAACAAACTTGTAAGAGATTTCTTTTGCCTTTTTGCGAGCAGCCGCATGAAGAGATTTATTAGCCGGACTCAGATGTTCAGCAACAAAAATTGGGACACTATTTCCACTGATCCCTAAGTGGAGGGAATTGATTTTATTTCGTGCGTTCTGCTTATTAAATCTCTGGACTCCAGCAAGCAAAGTGTCCCGGATAAGTCGCGTTCGCAGCTTCACAATTATTGAACGAGGTCGGTCGCTGTCCTTGTTCAGCTTAGCCACTCTAGAAGCATGAACAATATCTGCTGTTGTGATGGGACAATTTATTGTCTTAGCCAGCATCTCTGCAATTTCGACCACATTCTTAGAGCGACTCTCTGGAACTCCATTGACTTCTACATTACACTCTCGTTGATGCTGTTCCATTAGGTTTATTCTGCTAGTAAAGTCTTTTTCCAGTGTACGAACTCTTGACTGCAGTTCTTCGTTGCTTTTCTGGAGCTGGTCGATAATGACTGTTTTATCATCCAGTTTCTTCTTAAGTTCCTCGTAACAAGTATTAAAAAATGTCAGTGAAGATTCAAAAGCTGACATTTTATCGCTTATTCCATGCAGTTCTTTAGATACGCCTTTAATTGCTGATTTTATTTCTTCTCTTATAATGGAGCGTATATCTAAGTTAGAATCAGCACCTTCATCGGGAATATCGTCAGATGACGTATGACGAATTTGATTCGTCTCTGCGGAAATTACGCAGACGTGTTTTACCTTGAGGTCGAGCCCTTGGCATTCACCAACAAAGTAAAACATAAAATCAAAACCACTGACGAAATCCATGTACACGGTAAAACATATAGGTACCCCTACGTCCACCGACAGGAAGTTAGAGACCAGATAAACAAGATGCTCGAGCAGGACATCATCAGACCTTCAGATTCTGCATGGAGCTCTCCCATTTGGGTTGTTCCCAAAAAGGCAGATGCTTCAGGTAAGGTCAAGTGGCGTATTGTTGTGGATTTTAGGAAGGTTAATGAAAAAACGATTGACGACAAATATCCAATCCCGAATATCACTGACGTACTTGACAAATTGGGTAAATGCCAATATTTTACTACCCTTGACTTGGCCAGCGGGTTTTATCAGGTCGAAATGGACCCTGAGGACATTCACAAGACCGCATTTAATGTAGAGAACGGGCATTATGAATTTTTAAGAATGCCGATGGGACTTAAAAATGCCCCGTCCACATTCCAACGTGTTATGGATAACCTGCTCAAAGACCTTCAGAACGAAGTATGTCTCGTCTATTTGGATAACATAATTGTTTTCAGCACCTCCCTTCAGGAGCACATGCTAAACCTTGAGAAAATTTTCAGAAAATTAAGAGAGTCTAATTTCAAAATCCAACTAGACAAGTCGGAATTCTTAAAATTGGAAACCGAATTTTCGGGACACATAATTTGCAAAGACGGCGTTAAGCCGAACCCAAATAAAATCCACGCAATCCAAAACTACCCCATTCCGAAAACCACCACGGAAATCAAACGATTTCTCGGACTTTTAGGGTACTACCGAAAATTCATCCCGGACTTCGCAAGAGTGACCAAACCACTAACACAGTGTCTCAAAAAGGGTTCAAAAATCAGCCTAGACCCAAGGTACGTAGAATGCTTTGAGCACTGTACGCGGAGCACGTCGATGATCTGTAGACGTTTCGTGAGTTTTGAGACGTGTCGACAAGTGTCTCCAGTCGTCTAATCCATCTTTACCCAAATTAGAGTAGACATTTCGATTAAATATACTGCAGCAAAAACAATAAACCTTGTCTGCTAATTTTGAGTATACGAGTACAAGCCATCTTCTATTAAAAGTTTCACCATTTGGCATTACTCTTTGAAAATGTATATTTGAAAAATGACGCCCATCATGTTTTTTAGGGTACGTTGCTTATTCCATTGCGTACAGGTCCACGAATAATTATGTCATCTCGTGTGGACGAATGAATAAGCGGCGGCCATTTTGAAATATTTACGGCGATGGACATAAGTTCCTCGTTATTAATTTCGATTTGCGAGAGGGCATCAGCGTTGGTGTTACATTTGCCTTGTTTATATACGACTGTAAAGTCGTACTCGCTGAGCTTTAACTTCCATCGGGTAAGACGCGAATTTGGCTCTTTTAGGTTCATGACCCACTGGAGAGGCTTATGGTCGGTAACGATCTTAAATTTGCGACCGAATAAGTAAGGCCTAAAGTACTTAGTGGCCCATACAATGGCTAGAAGCTCCTTTTCGATTGTACTATAATTGCACTCGCTAGAGTTGAGAGTTCTAGATGCGTAGGCGATCAGTTTATCCGAGCCTACGGTGCCTTGCGACAATATGCCAGATATAGCTACATTTGACGCGTCTATCACCATCAAGCGTTCAACACACAGGAGAAAACAAAACACTGAAGATGATGCTACTCCTGGGACCTTATCTGAAGTTATTATAGAAGATATACCATCCACATCTTCTATAATAACTTCAGATGCAGCATGCCTTCAAGATAAAAGTGATGATAATACAATTGCAAGAGATTTTGCAGCTTTCTCAGTATCCTCTTGTTTTTTCTTTTTTCTTGTTAGGTTCTGAGATCCTGATAGGTTTTTTGGTAGCGGCATGTTTATTTTCTGTAAGAAATACATTTGGACAACTTGATTCTAACAGTTGACATTGACATAAGACTTGATTCTACCTGGACATTGGCATATGCATTATGCTTGTGTGTTCATAAGCGCCGCCGGGCCGGCAACATCGGAAGCTCAGTGTCATCCCCCCCTTGCGCATAAGTTGATCGGTACCTAGTCGGGCGTTAGGCCGTTTTCGGCGCCCCCCGTATGGCGGCGCCCGGTGCGGTCGCACCGCTCGCACCGCCCTAGGGCCGCCCCTGCGTCGACAATTACTTCAATAAAGGTGGGCACACACGGTCAGTTAAACTGATCAGTTTTTCGCGTCACTCCAACTGGGTGCTCATTCAGTTAATGAAAAGGTGGGAATTGGTGGTTCCATATTTGAAGACAGTGGAGCCATGATATTTATTCGATAACTTGTGTTAAGTGTTTCAATTTTTCATGGGAAATTATTGGAACCAAAGTTATTTGAAATTTGATTTTCCGTAACTTTGATTCCTATCAACTTTTTCTAGGATCGATATTTTTTAATAAGCCGGTGATGCCATGATGTTTCTTCGATAACTTGTGTTATTTCAATTTTTCATGAGAAATTATCGGAACCCAAGTTGTTTGAAATTTGATTTCCTACAATTTTGATTCCCATCAACTTTTTTCAGGATCGACATTTTTTTAATAAGTTAGTGGTTCCATTTTGTTTCTTCCATAACTTGTTATTTCAAATTTTCATGAGAAATTATCGAAGCCGAAGTTACTTGAAATTTGATTTCCTACTACTTTGATGCTCATTAACTTTTTCTAGGATCGATATTTTTTTAATAAGCCGGTGGTGCCATGATGTCTCTTCGATAACTTGTGTTATTTCAATTTTTCATGAGAAATTATCGGCACCAAATTTGTTTAAAATTTGATTTCCTACAACGTTGATTCCCATCAACTTTTTCCAGGATCGATATTTTTTTTAATAAGTTAGTGGTTCCATTTTGTTTCTTCCATAACTTGTTATTTCAATTTTTCATGAGAAATTATCGAAACCAAAGTTGTTTGAAATTTGATTTCCTACAACTTTGATTCCCTTCAACTTTTTCCAGGATCGATATTTTTTTAATAAGTTAGTGGTTCCATTTTGTTTCTTCCATAATTTGTTATTTCAATTTTTTATGAGAAATTATCGAAGCCGAAATTGCTTGAAATTTGATTTCCTACAACTTTGATGCTCATTAACTTTTTCTAAGATCGATATTTTTTTAATAAGCCGGTGGTGCCATGATGTTTCTTCGATAACTTATGTTATTTCAATTTTTTATGAGAAATTATCGGCACCAAATTTTTTTAAAATTTGATTTCCTACAACGTTGATTCCCATCAACTTTTTCCAGGATCGATATTTTTTTTAATAAGTTAGTGGTTCCATTTTGTTTCTTCCATAACTTGTTATTTCAAATTTTCATGAGAAATTATCGAAGCCGAAATTGCTTGAAATTTGATTTCCTACAACTTTGATGCTCATTAACTTTTTCTAAGATCGATATTTTTTTAATAAGCCGGTGGTGCCATGATGTTTCTTCGATAACTTATGTTATTTCAATTTTTTATGAGAAATTATCGGCACCAAATTTTTTTAAAATTTGATTTCCTACAACGTTGATTCCCATCAACTTTTTCCAGGATCGATATTTTTTTTAATAAGTTAGTGGTTCCATTTTGTTTCTTCCATAACTTGTTATTTCAAATTTTCATGAGAAATTATCGAAGCCGAAGTTGCTTGAAATTTGATTTCCTACTACTTTGATGCTCATTAACTTTTTCTAGGATCGATATTTTTTTAATAAGCCGGTGGTGCCATGATGTTTCTTCGATAACTTGTGTTATTTCAATTTTCATGAGAAATTATCGGCACCAAATTTGTTTAAAATTTGATTTCCTACAACTTTGATTCCCATCAACTTTTTCCAGGATCGATATTTTTTTTAATAAGTTAGTGGTTCCATTTTGTTTCTTCCATAACTTGTTATTTCAATTTTTCATGAGAAATTATCGAAGCCAAAATTGCTTGAAATTTGATTTCCTACAACTTTGATTCCCATCAACTTTTTCCAGGATCTATAATTTTTTTTATAACTTAGTGGTTACATTTTGTTTCTGCCATACTTGTGTTATTTCAATATTTTATGAGTATAGGAGTATAGGAACCAAAAATGTTTAAAATTTGATTTCCTACGACTTTGATTCTCATCAACTTTTTCTAGGATCGATATTTTTTTTAATAAGACAGTGGTTCCGTTTTGTTTCTTCTATAACTTGTGTTATTTCAATATTTCATGATAAATTATCGGAACCAAAAATGTTTTAAATTTGATTTCCTACAACTTTGATTCCCATCAACTTTTTAAAGGATCGATATTTTTTTTAATAAGGCAGTGGTGCCATTTTGCTTCTTCCATAACTTGGGTTATTTCAATTTTCATGAGAAATTTTGGAAACCAAAGTTGTTCGAAATTTGATTGCCTACAACTTTGATTCTTATCAAATTTTTCTAGGATCGATATTTTTTTTTTGATAAGACGTTGGTGCCATATTGTTTACAATGGCACCACTGTGATATTTGAATAATATCGATCCTACAAAAATTGATGTGAATTAAAGTTGTAGTAAATCAAATTCCAAACAAATTTGGTTCAGATATTTTTTTATAAAAAATTGAAATTACTTGAGTTACTGAAGATTCAGTTAATCATCGAAGTGGTAAAAACATGCAAACCATCGCAGTACCTATCGGCAATAGTTGACTACATTAGGACCCCGCTGCAATTATTTGATGAACTGATGCGATCATTTCATCATGTGTGCCCAGCTTCTGGTAGTGGTTTATACATGGAGCCACCAATACCCACCTTTTAATTTACTGAATGAGCCCCAATTGGAGTGACGCGAAAAACTGATCAGTTGAAATGACCGTGTATGCCCACCTTAAAACTGTGGTTACGCCCCTCCACTGAACAAGTGTGTAAGATGTCCCAAAAAATATTTATTTTATTAACATAGGTTTATTTCCTAATAGCTTAATTTCGGAAAATATATTAAATAATGAAATGTCTTCTTACGGTGGCTGAACTAGATGCAGCCGGGTGACCACATAAAATAGGCCCTTGGAGGGCTCAGTTGTGGAAAAGAGCCGCATCAACAAATAACAAGAGGTGGGCACACACGGTCAGTTAAATTGATCAGTTTTTCGCGTCACTCCAACTGGGAGCTCATTCAGTTAATGAAAAGGTGGGAATTGGTGGTTCCATATTTGAAGACTGGAGCCATGATATTTCTTCGATAACTTGTGTTGTGTTTCAATTTTTCATGAGAAATTATTGGAACCAAAGTTGTTTAAAATTTGATTTTCCACAACCACAATTCCTATTAACTTTTTCTAGGATCGATATTTTTTAATAAGCCGGTGATGCCATGATGTTTCTTCGATAACTTGTGTTATTTCAATTTTTCATGAGAAATTATCGGAACCCAAGTTGTTTGAAATTTGATTTCCTATAACTTTGATTCCCATCAACATTTTCCAGGATCGATATTTTTTTTAATAAGTTAGTGGTTCTATTTTATTTCTTCCATAACTTGTTACTTCAATTTTTCATGAGAAATTATCGAAGCCGAAGTTGCTTGAAATTTGATTTCCTACACCTTTGATTCTCATCAACTTTTTCTAGGATCGATATTTTTTTAATAAACCAGTGGTGCCATGATGTTTCTTCGATAACTTGTGTTATTTCAATTGTTAATGAGAAATTATCGGAACCAAAGTTGTTTGAAATTTGATTTCCTACAACTTTGATTCCCATCAACATTTTCCAGGATCGATATTTGTTTTAATAAGTTAGTGGTTCTAGTTTATTTCTTCCATAACTTGTTATTTAAATTTTTCATGAGAAATTTTCGAAGCCGAAGTTGCTTGAAATTTGATTTCCTACAACTTTGATTCCTATCAACTTTTTCTAGGATCGATATATTTTTAATAAGCCAGTGGTGTCATGATGTTTCTACAATAACTTGTGTTATTTCAATTGTTCATGAGAAATTATCGGAACCAAAGTTGTTTGAAATTTGATTTCCTACAACTTTGATTCCCATCAACATTTTCCAGGATCGATATTTTTTTTAATAAGTTAGTGGTTCTATTTTATTTCTTCCATAACTTGTTATTTAAATTTTTCATGAGAAATTATCGAAGCCGAAGTTGCTTGAAATTTGATTTCCTACAACTTTGATTCCTATCAACTTTTTCCAGGATCGATATTTTTTTTTATAAGTTAGTGGTTCCATTTTGTTTCTTCCATACTTGTGTTATTTCAATATTTCATGAGAAATTATCGGAACCAAAAATGTTCAAAATTTGATTTCCTACAACTTTGATTCTCATCAACTTTTTCTAGGATCGATATTTTTTTTAATAAGGCAGTGGTGCCATTTTGCTTCTTCCATAACTTGTGTTATTTGAATTTTTCATGAGAAATTTTGGAAACCAGAAATTTTCGAAATTTGATTTCCTACAACTTTGATTCCCATTAAATTTTTCTAGGATCGATATTTTTTTTGATAAGACGGTGGTGCCATATTGTTTACAATGGCACCACTGTCATATTCGAAAAATATCGATCCTACAAAAGTTGATGTGAATTAAAGTTGTAGTAAATCAATTTCCAAACAACTTTGGTTCAGATATTTTTTCATAAAAAATTGAAATTACGTGAGTTACTGAAGATTCAGTTAATCATCGAAGTGGTACAAACATGCAAACCATCGCAATACCTATCGGCAATAGTTGACTACATTAGGACCCCGCTGCAATTATTTGATGAACTGATGCGATCATTTCATCATGTGTGCCCAGCTTCTGGTAGTGGTTTATACATGGAGCCACCAATTCCTACCTTTTAATTTACTGAATGAGCCCCAATTGGAGTGACGCGAAAAACTGATCAGTTGAACTGACCGTGTATGCCCACCTTTATTAGGGTAGCGTAGGATGCCCACCCCCAAGGTATTAACGTACACTCAAGGATTGCTCTGGATACAACCTGTTTCCACTCGGTCCTATTGGAGATCTGTAGGAGGGGCCTATGTCCAGCAATGGACGTCCTATAGCTGAAACGAACAAACGTGCTAACAGTGAAGATATTTTTTTCTTGTAAATTAGGTACTTAGTTAAATGTAGGCATGAATCTGAGGGCTAAGTGGGAGATTTTCGCTCGAACTCGATTGCGTTAACGTTTGATGTGATTTCTATGGAAATAGCACAGCGCCATCTTCTGTCACGTACAGAAAACTGAATAGCTAAGTTTGAGTATTTTTTACGGTAATGTAACGAGCGCCAAACCGATCGAACACGAGCGCGGCAACGTCTGTGATTGGCTAATTTAAGCGTGTGTGTCAATGTGCTCGCGTGTGTTCACGGCGCGCTCGGTCAATGCGACGTAAAGGTAATTCGATTTGATTTGCAAGACTCCCACTTGACACTCTGTATATTTGTTATAGTAGAGGTTCGTGTATGTAGGGTATGTTAATTTTACCTACAAATAAACTGAAGAGGATCTCCACTCGATACGAACACACAACGAGGTTGTTGAATACTTGCCCTGTATCTACCAAGCTGAAAAAAATATATTAAGATCATCATTATGAACAACATTTACTACGATGCCAACAGGGAATGCGAGCATACAAAACATTTGCCATACAAAATTGCAACTCGGAATCTACAAAATAAATGAAATAGCATATTCTTTTCCTGGATTTCAGGGTCCACTCCCAGTGTAAAAGTTCTTCATAATGGTGGTTTCAATCACTTCTTTAGGCTTAGTACAGTGCATGTCCTTAGTCTAGGTTTTGCGTAGTTCCGCAGGGCTCGGTTCTCGGGCCGGTAATGTGGGACATCGGGTACGACTGGGTTCTGAGGGGAGCTCTCAATCCAGGCGCCAACGTGACCTGCTACGCAGACGATACCCTTGTTACTGCCCTAGGCAAGACCTATGAAGAGGCTGCGCGACTTGCCACAACGACGGTAGAATTAGTGGTAGGGAGAATATCAAGGCTGGGGCTCCGGGTGGCGTTGAACAAATCAGAGGCCCTGGTGTTCCATGGCCCTCGTCGAGCGCCGCCAAGGGGTGCCAGCATCGTTATTGGGACTGGATCTATCGAGGTGAAGCCCACAATGAAGTATCTTGGACTTTGCCTCGACGGAAAGTGGAATTTCCGGGAGCATTTTGCGCAGTTGGTCCCTAGACTTACAGGTGCAGCTGGCGCTCTCAAACGCCTCCTGCCTAACCTCGGGGGACCGAAAGCCGGTAGTCGCCGCCTGTATCTTGGAGTGATACGGTCGATGGCCCTGTATGGGGCGCCTATATGGGCGGATGCCTTAAATCGTGAAACGGTCGCCTTGCTAAGGCGACCGCAACGTATGATGGCGATCGGGGTGGCGAGAGGCTATCGCACAATTTCTTTCGAGGCGGCATGCGTTTTGGCACAATCACCTCCATGGAATTTGGAGGCGGAGGTCCATGCGGACATGTATGCATGGCGCATGGAGCTCCGACAACGCGGGCACAATCCGGGATCCAGAGAGATCGAGTTGTGGAAAGCCCGAGCAAGAAGGTCCTTGATCGTGGAGTGGAAGGAGGAGCTGGCACAGCCGAGAGCTGGCAGCTGGACCATCGGAGCTGTCCAACCCGTTCTTGAGAACTGGTTGGATAGGGAGCACGGGTCGCTTACCTTCCGGCTGGTGCAGGTGCTTTCCGGGCATGGATGCTTCGGAAAGTACTTGTGTCGAATAGCCGGAAGAGAACCGACCACCGAGTGCCACCACTGCGGTTGCGACGAGGATACGGCGCAGCATACGTTGGAGGAGTGCCCAGCTTGGGCGAGTGAGCGACGTGACCTCGTCGCAGTCGTAGGAAACGATCTCTCGCTTCCATCGTTGATCAATTCAATGGTCAGTTGCGGGAGATCGTGGGAGGCGGCCGTTTCCTTTTGCGAACAAGTTATGTTGCAAAAGGAAATGGCAGAGCGCGAGCGGGAGATTCTCTCCGATCTCCCAATGCGCCGACGAAGAACTGGGCGTCGGAGGAGGGTCTTCCACGCTCTCCTCCAACCTCCATAAAACGGGGCTTGGGCGGCGGACTCGGGGGATTCCGTTGCCCGAGAAGCGTAGCCCCCGAGATGGCGCGCGCGGTGTTTCCGCGCGCCTCTCAAGGAAAGTAGGGTGGAGAAGCTTCACCTCTAATCAGGGTCGGGTCGTAGGGATCAGCGCCGCTGGAGCCGCGGACGAGTGCGAAAGCGTCCCCGTAGCTCCAGCACATGGGCGTCAGGCAGAAACACCCCAGGGTTTTTAGTGGGTACACCGACCAGCGGCGGGACTCCCACATAACCACCTTGCCTCTCCCGGGGTAGGGTGGTATCTATAAAGGATTTTCCCTGGGAGAAAAAAAAAAAAAAAAAAAAAAAAAAGGTTTTGCGTAGTTTACTTAAACGTTCGTTGTGGCTCTAAATATTTAGGTTAGTTCTTCCTCGTTTTCGTCAGGGGCGCTACACAGAAATGTATGGAGCCATACGGAAACAGCTGTAGTTTCAATTTATGTGTAAACCTGGACTAACCCCCCTCTGTATGCCTATGCCTTTTAGAGCCCTTGCTTTTGATTGGCTCGTCAGAGCGGGATATAAACCAACCCAACCCCAAATATAAACATAGGTACCTAGTGCTAGACATGTACGATTATGTAACTCAGTCAAAGGACACAAAAGTGGCTTCCTAATACAGACCCGGGTGAAACCCCAGGACGCATCTAGTATATGTAGTATGACCATAAATACTTGGACCACAAAGAGTTATTACAGGACGTTCGTCTGTTGACTCCGAGAACGTTCCATTGGTCTTTTGTGCAACACTTAACCAAATGAGGAGATGCCAGCGGAGGCTCCATTGTGGTGGCTAAACGCCGCCCGGTGTGGCAGATGTATCGACGGAATAACAATAAATTCATTTGATATCTTATTATGGAAACTAACGTGGTTTTCACACATTTTAATGTTTTATATCACGGGATTGTAGTCACGTTTATTTTTCACTAGTTTTTACCCGCGGCTTCGCCCGCATGATATTCTGATTTTTGTATTAATATCATTATAATTTATAGCCTATGTATTATTTTGAAATATAAGTTATATTATTGCAAAGTTTCATCTCAATCCGTTCAGTAGTTTTTGCGTGAAAGAGTAACAAACATCCATACATCCATCCATCCTCACAAACTTTCACGTTTATAATATTACTAGTTTTTACCCGCGGCTTCGCCCGCATACGCAATATATCATTATAATTTATAGCCTATGTATTATTCTGATATATAAGCTATATTATTGCAAAGTTTCATCTCAATCCGATCAGTAGTTTTTGCGTGAAAGAGTAACAAACATCCATACATCCATCCATCCATCCATCCTCACAAACTTTCACGTTTATAATATTAGTAGGTAGTAGGATAGGATACTCATACTCATTACTCACATAATAATATACCTACTCATTTGATATCACCCAAAATCTGATGTTTCTAGTAGTAGTTTGTAGTTTAGTACTAGATCACGGTAATGGTAGGTATATATAATCATACTATTACTAGACTAGGTGTTCGTTAGCGATCATCGAAGTTAAGCACCGTTCAGCACGATCAGTCTTCGGGTTGGGTCGACCGTTGCGTTGGTGGCATTTAAACTTAACGCTACCGTAGCTCTGATGACATGTTAAATTGTAGGTCCCGGTTGTTTTATTCGTTTAGCCATGTCATAGGCTTCATCGAATTTAAGCAACGTTCAACGGTTAGTCTTCGGTTGAGTGACCGTTGGTGGCATTTACAACTGAGCGCTACCATGGATCGGATTATGACACATTAAATTGTAGATCTCGGTTATTTTGATCGTCTGGCCATGTCAGAGGTCTTCAGGCGGCTTTATAACTCTGACACCAAGGGTAGCCAGCCGGCTGATACGAACTTAATTTAGGTACCCAAAATCAACTGAAAACGCTCACCCAGAAGTACACAGATGACGTCATAAAATCCGCTAGAATATATAGCTCTTAACGTTTTGAATCAGAGAAGTGACCTACGAGTATGTCCAAATGTGAACTGTAAAGAATTGTCAGTAGCTGCCATACCTACTAAGTATAGAATTTCTAACAACCTGTTGATTGACAAATAAAAGATCTTGCATCTAAAATACTTTATTAAATCTGTAAAAAAAATTCTAGGTACCTACCTACTGGCTACTATGCAGCTCCGTCATTTTGAAATAACATCCAATTGTTTATTTATTTATTTAGGCAGACCTAATTGAGGCGGGTAAAAAAATAATTAGTGTAATTAGTGCGTCAGTTTGATTATCAAAAATATTGGAAACGTATTTTTTGTCAATCAAACAATAATAACTATTGATAAAGATAAACCTTGTCAAAGGGAGTGAGGGCTCGTGACCGTGACGTCACTTCTACGACAAAAGTGCTATACTTGTCACGTAGAAGTGCGTTACTTCCCGGAACTTTGACGGGCTGTAACTGCATCAATGTTTGTATATCGTACAGCCCTTATGTTATTCATAAGTTATATGTTAAAAATAAAAAATAAATATCGTGTCTAAGATGGAATTATTCAAAAACGCATTCGAAATCCAACATAGAGGTGACTTTGGAATTTTTTTCGATTGAGCCAAGTTATAACCATCATGTATCGGACGTCGTACATTCCTCGGAAATATGTTCAAGAATACCAAATATTTTTTCCAACTGTCAAATTATACATTGTTGAGGAAAAAAATTGGTTTTAAATACGTTAAATTGGGCCAGTAGGGCCTTAATTTCCAAAAGAAAGAGTAAGTACGTGTGTAATATTTTTGATAATCTATCTAACGGACTAATCATATTTTTTTTAGTCATTTAGCTTATAGGTCATGTTGCCCAAAACAAAAAAAATACCAAGTTTGTGTATTACCTAAAGAGCTTTTGCATCTCTGTGGTATTACCCAATCAACGTAAGTGCTGTCAATACTAAGATTAGAGACAACCTTCAATCGCCTTCCAGAGCAGTAGTGGAAAAAGCTGGGCCATGTTTAATGTAATGTGATTAACAAGAGCCGTCGCCGCTGCCGTCTCGGTTCATCTTCCACTCAATAAGGCTCATTTTATGAAGGGCCTGTTTATCTGAGCAGGAGACGATAGACGTCAACGGGGCAGGGACGAAACAGAGGGGGCAAACATTGGAACTACCTATCTGGTTTTGTAACCGGCAGATACATAACTAGACCCCTGAACCGAAACTGATCTGTACAAAAGAAAGGGAGAGAGTGATATTTTTTGGTTCAATTTACGCGCCGGAGCCTGAGAACGCTTGATCACTAGCGTTTTTTTTTTCACCGGATAACAGACTGTCAATAAACAAATGCCTACATTTTTCGCCGGATGGATGTCCGGTGCTTCAACTGCGTTGCGGTGCGTTCATTACAAACCATACACCAACGCAAATAAAAAAAACGGTCCGTTGTCTGGTCCGAACAAATTACCGTGAACAAGCGTTCTTATACTAAGCTTGGCATTGTGCGCGCTACATTATTTTCTTTTCATCATCAGGGGTCAAATGAAGTCTACTATTGAAGTTAAGCTTCCTCAATTTTAGGTACTTATAGTTTTCCAACAAAATAGGAACACTGTTGCTGGATGGAAGTCGCTTCCAACCAGTCATATTAGAAATCCATGTCCAGCTTTGAACGTTCTATGGCTGATAATGATGATGAATCGAACTGGTTGTATGGAGCTTCAAGTACCCAGCTTGCATCCAGCAAGATCCTGCGAATCTAATCAAATCGGCAATTAACTTTGATTGTGGGCGTCGCGTTCTACGCTACGCTTGCCAGTGCGTAGTTTCTTTTTGAAAACTTTAAAATTATATCGGTCATCAATTCTGCGTGCTACATGCCCAGCCCACTGCCACCGCTTGCACGTAGGGTTTGGCTGCTGATTTTGATAATTTTCGCAATCTTTGACAGATTGTTTCGTTTCAACCACAAATCAGAGAACAAGTTTCAACCCAGTTCTGTACATTTTACAAGTCTTCTCCTTCTTTCGCCGTTTTCCCCTATTTTTAACTATTTTCCAACTCGTGTTGCTGCATAATTTATTGAATATTCTGGATGTTGTTTAGCCATCACTATATGCACATTCCAAAATCACATTATATTTTAACCATCATTATCAGGCTGTATCGACCCACTGCTGGGTATAGGCCTCCTCTTCCCCTTTACTGGGCTAATTTCATCCACCTATGAACCGCCATGCGACCCATCGGGCTGGCGGTCTGCCTACGGAACGCTTGTCTGCTATTGTAAGCCAGGGATCTACTCCACCTGCCGTCACCCGGCCTGGCCGTGGCCTGCCCAGCGCCACATTTATTATTATATTTTAATACGTAATAGAAAACGTATTTATTCTGTAAAATGGTAGCAAGCTTATTAAAGGGGTTAATCCAGGTTTACAAGTAAATAGAAACTACAGAGCTGTTTCTGTAGGGCTCTATATATTTTTGTACAGCGCTCTTGGCCGAAACGAGGAAGAACTAACCAAAACGTATCAAGCCATATATGCGAACGCGAAAGTTTAAGTAAACTGTACAAAACCTGGACTAAAGCCCCAGTAGCAAATCTTCAAGTTACAAAACTATCATTTACCATAAATATCCGCCGTTCAAAAATGCTAGACCCTGAATCAGGTCAAGTGGTCCAGGCGCGGTTCGCGGCAGTCCCTCCCTGTGTAATCCACTGCGCAAGTCGCAAAATTATCGACAGGAGCACTGGGTTTTCTCTCCAAGCTGGGCCTGTCGCGCGACACTCGTCTCCCTCCGCGGTCACCTCGCAGTCGCATCCTGTTACACTGACCCATTGTTCATTAATATTACCTTAATCATTGATTAAGACGTGGAAATGTTACTCCTCGGTCTCACCGCGGTAGCCGCGGTTTTCTTCGTCACCAACGCTCTGCCTACGCCCAACAGCAAAGGTGAGTGTTTTTATTTTGCGAAGCAGCCATTTTAGAGTCCCAGCTTCTTCATCTCAAAATCAAAACGTTGGTATTTTGAATACGTTATTAAATTGACTCTACTGATAGTATAATTAACAAACGTCATTTTATTGTAAATACTGAAAAGAAATCAGTAGATAAAATCTGAAATTAAAACTTGAGTTTTTCCGGAATGGCCTATCGACAACAGAGTTTAACTGAGTTGGACACCCCTTATTGTCCTTAGAACTAAATGGACAGATATTATGAAATCGGGCTCATTTTGTTTCTTTTTTTAATTCCTGTATTGCGCTGCTTTTGCTAGTGAGTAGGTAAGTAGGTACTCGTGAACAGTAAGTGATGTTTTGGTGGTGGGTATCGATTTATTCGCCGCGCGCCGGGGTACGTTCTATATTTAGCAACAGGTGTCCAGTCTGCGCTCTCCCGCCGCGCAGTTCCCCTTTTCTTTTGATACTTTTCCATACAATAGGCTTTGAATAGTTGAACTTCCAATACGTAAATGCCAAGTCGAATGACGCGAAGGACTTTTGATTAAAAATTAACGTTCATTTGGATACCATTCAAATTGAAATAGATTGTCTTACCTTTTTGGTATCAATAAGATAAAGTATTATTTATTTGGAGGTGATACCCCAAGTCTAAAACTGAACAAGGTTTTTGTCACGTATAAATTGAAATTTAATAAAACTTTATCAGATGGTGGTCCAATTGGCGAATTGCCGGAAAACTGGGACCAAACGAAAGATGATACGCAATCTCTGTTCCTCAACAAGAGTGACAAAAATGATCTGGAACCCTACCCTCTAGCTCTCAGTGAAGAAGGTAATAGACCCAGACAAAAACCTACTTACATACGGCTTTATATTTGAGGATAACAGAGCTTGGTATTTGAGGAATTATATTTTTACAGGTAACTCGGAAGGCTTTGAGCAAGCGGTGGAACAGCGGTACGATAACCCACCATCTAATGGAGAACTAGATAATCTCATCATGAGGCCTGAGCTGTATGGTGAGCCTCCAGCAATGGAAGGTTTATCTACGGGATATGACTCCAGGCGCCGTAAACGCGGCAGCGGCACTAAAGTCGGTGGTGCCGGAGCTGCGACTAAAGTAGCTACCAAATCTGGATCCGGCAAGAAGAATTTGAAGTCAGTACCGTTTTAAACATGTTCACCTTCTGTTTAAATATAGGCGTACAAAATTAATTGTGCTGTACTTTTTAGGCCCGAGGAACACAATCTCTCGCCAATAGAATTGGTGAGTCACGATCACGACACTCATCGTCGCAAGCGCGGCAGTGGAACAAAGGTGGGCGGCGCAGCGGCTTCTGCCAAGACCGCAACCAAGAATTCCGGTGGAAATAAAAAGAACTTCAGGTTAAATTAAAACCAGCACAACACCTGCCTCTAAATTTGAGTTAGGTGATTTTGCTTATATCATATTTCATTTCTTTAGGCCCATCTCCGAACGTCGCAAGCGTGATTCCGGCCTCAGTGCCGCCGATGTCCGTGCTCTGCTCAACCTATGGGAAGCACAAGAGCGAAGAAAGCAGGAGTGGAATGCGAATCAGTGGGCGGCTGATCGTTATTATGGACGTCCCGAGGAAGACCAGCCCGAACTAGACGAAAACGGAGATATTTGGTACAATGAGCCAGTCGTTCTCGCTCCAAGGGAAAGAGATTACCCTCACCACTCGTACTTTTCTGAGCAAAACCGCGTAGCCGTCCCAAGGCCATACCCCGAGATGTACCCCATGAACCAAATATCTCCTAATGAGCTCGCTCAGAGGTATGAAGAGGCTCGTCGCAAGAGGCAGTACGCGAACAAGGTGAAGAGATTCATGGTTGCGCGGAAACGCTCAGACTCTGGCATGATGCAACAGAACAACTACCGACCTCGGGATGATTTATACACGTTGGCGGAGCTCCTGCGCTCTGCGCCGCGAGTCCAAGAGCAAGACATTCCTGTGTACCGGCGGCTTATACTGTAAAACGTTTCACGAAGTCGGGCGTCCATCCGAACAGCCTTTGATTCACATCTTTCATATTCTCTTTAGACGCCATGGAATAAGCTGGCCAGTTGTCAGGTGGGCGCCTCGTTAGGCATTCTTCTGGGGCGGGAGATAGTCGTGCATTTAATTCGCAGTTTGTAGCGGATATTAACTAAATATAGGGAAGATAGTATTAAAACAAAAAGGATGTTGTAGGAGAGATAATGTTTAATTTTCCTTATACTTACAATTTATGGCCTAATCTAAGTCGTAGTAAGTATCTATTCACACGATTATACAAAACAAGTATAAATTTATTTTTCTTTAATATATTTTCTTTCTACCTCGGTTACTGCATATCTGTCACAAATAAGTATTGATTAGTTACACTAATTAAACGATATTTTTCTGTAGTTGTTAGGTAACTATTTATTATGTAACTTCAATAGAAATTATGGTGAAGTTAAACTTCATGTTTAATGATTAGTCGTATTAAATAATAAATTTATGTGTAAATGATTAACTTGATGTATTATTAAAGTAGCAATTAATTAATTAACTTAATTTGACTTTTATTTACCTACCTACTTCATACTTTTTCATTATCACGCTACACCCAAAGAAATTCTAGAAATTGTACGTAGATAAACGTATTATAATCATTTCTAGCTGACCCGGCGAACTTCGTTTAACGCTATATCTTTGTAAATTACAGCCTATTCATGTTATTCTGATATATAAGCATTATTATTGCAAAGTTTAATCTCAATCCGCTCAGTAGTTTTTCCGTGAAAGAGTAACAAACATCCATACATAGGAAGGTATTCACAAACTTTCGCGTTTAAAATGTTTTATTAATTTATAGTAGGATAGTTTACAAACTCACTCCATTTTACCCGACAAATTTTTGTTAAGTAGTAAAAGTCCGTAAAAGCTAAAAAAATGTAAAACCTTCACAGTTGCTTCACAGGCTCAAAAAAACTATAAAGACATAATGAGTTGTCAAGATTCGCCAAAAATAATAAAATTAGAAAATAGCTCTAGCTTTTCGTTTCATTTATTTATGTTAATATGAATGAGAGGAAGAACAGTAATAGTTTGATAAGTGTAAGAAATTCGCCAGAGGTGTCTCACAAAGACGTGGCTGTATCTACCGAAAGCGGAATAAGACTGTACGATGGACAAGCCTCCCCCCGGTCGACGTATGACTCATTTATATGTATACTCTATTACCTCAATATGTTCATGATAAGATTTTTGCGCGATTTATTTGTAACACTTTTGGGTTACGTCTATTGTCATCAAAATTTACCGGCCCATGTGATGGAACTGATGAACATCCAACGAAGCCTCCGTTCCGACCGCGAATCGCAGACGGTTACTTACAGGAGGTACAATTTGATCAACCGAAAATGCAGTTCTTTTCACGAACGCTCTAATCAAACTGTTTCTAATTTGCCTGATAACGCTCGACCGATCGCTCCAACTTACGGTTAGCAAGACGAAGTGTTCAACACTTTCAAGTCGTTTCATCTTTCCAGCGTAGACTACTTTGGGGCGCACTCGGCTTCAAATGAAACATACCAACTTAAGGATAGAGAACCAGTATTTGTGCTCGTTGACTCTAGCTCCTACAGCATCCCCAGTTCAAGAGAACTACTTATTGATGACACCAATATCAGAGAACCGATACCAAAAAAGTATTTCCATAAGACCTGTCAACCTATTGATATGCCTTCGACTAGCAGAGAATTCCGCACTATAGAGTCATTATCCAGGCGCTCAGATTCTTACGATGAAATGCAAGTGATAGATATAAATCTACAGAGTGAAAATGAAATAGAGGTTGAGAAAGAGGAACTTGAAGAGAAGTCGATTGTTTTGTCATACATCCAAAATAGAGATGCTCATTTAGACTTAGAAGGAATTTTGTTGTCGACGAAAAAGAAATCTTCTTTGCTAGATGATGTGCCTAAAATGGAGACAATTGTTGAAGGAGAACAATTCAGCCCGTTTCCTGAGAATTCTACAAGTGATCCACATCCTAAAATGGAATCGGAAGATGAACCAGAATAGATTTTTGATACGAATAGTTAGGATCTACCTAGTTACTTACAAATCTAACAGTGTTTTATTAAGAATTACCTACTAGTTTCTAATAAAATTAATAGCATTGTTTACTCCATCATTGTTTTATTCGTATTCATATCTAGGCATACACAAGTATATATTAATGTCACATAACGTCTATTAACTAAATAAAAATTGAATCTAAATAAATAAATTGGAATCTAGAAAACCTACGATAGTAAAAAATCATAGAGTATGTATGTGGTTATACGTTAGTCCTTTGCATAACCACACGCATACTCTACAATATTAACTCTACAATATCTATACCCGTAATAGTCATGTTTTATTGATATTGATCTATAAGATGACTTAGGTTCTTTACTATGAATAATGAGGCATTTCGATATTTCATTCAAGATTTCTATAAGTTTTAGGTTTCTTATAGATTTCTGTTTCTGTATGGCAGGCATGGCAGCTTGTTATGCACTATTGTGCCTTGTGTTTGATAAATCTAAACGAATACCTATATTAATTGATACGTTTAGCTCTAGTAAGTTCTATCTATCTATCAATGTTGGTACAGCCATTCCAAATGTGTCTTGATCGTCAATATTAATTCAATCGCCACTATTATCGGTCTTGAGCACAGGCAGGCCAGGCATCAATCCCGAATTCGCAGAGATATTATCATTCCCTATATCGTCTTCCTATCTAACTTTCTATGCTCACAAATTTTAAAATTCTGTCTACAGAAATATCAGAAAGTTCCTTAGACATATACATAGCTTCATTCCCGGGGTCTCCAAGTTCTATAAATGTGAAATCGTCGAGTTCTATCAACTCTACCGAAGATGTGGAACTGGGGAAGGTAGTCGACTATCTACATACAGATAATGCTTTATTGGAAGCAGCTGAACTTGGAAATGACGAAACTTTGGAGAAGATGCTGAAGTTAGTAGTTTCCTAGTAAACCTACCTAGCCAACTAACAGTTGTGCAAAGTTATGCGTAGTATTAGGAACATGTATTGGAAAACTCATCAAACTCATCAAAACTAGTTGGTCGCAGTTGATCTACGAGGAACATACCTTCCAAAACCAATTTATTGTTTTGTTTTTTATTACTATGTATTTGGGAACAAGATGCAATTAGCCTTACGTCTTAAAGTGCTTTGACTCTAAGGCGAAAAAATTGCAATATATAACGGGATTTGAACCCAAAATCTCACTATTCCAAGGCGAGTCTTCCCAGGCTGCTTGCTAAGTTTATAATATTTTTTATCCGTTTACCTAAAAATAAATGTGAAGTTTTTTTTAAGTTCCCATCAGATTAGCACGATATTTCATCCTCGATATTTGTTTCCTATACATAATATATATTTAACCACTTTTTAGCATGAAAGGGACGAACATACTTCAAGCAGATCACCTCGGAAGGAATGCTCTACATTTATCTGTGTGTTATGGGAACGTGCGTTCTACTCGGCTGCTCCTTGGATCTGGCATAAGCCCTGACATACAGGATAAAATAGGCATGACAGCTTTAACGCTTTGTTTGATGAGGAAGTAAGCTCTGTAGCATTTTAGTTTTATCTACCTAGTAGTTTGCACTTGTAGTTTTTTATTCACAGTCTTCATCATCATCCATCAGCAATATGGATGCCTATGGAACTCCATTACGACCGGTTGGAAGCGACTTACATCCAGCGAGATCTGATGAGATAATGCCATCTTTCTACCTTGTGGGTGGACGTCCTACACTGCGCTTGCCGAACTTCTCGGTCGGCCTAGATTTCTCCGTAGTTTTTTATAGGTACTTGTTGGGTATTCTTCAGCAGAAGGCTCATACCGATGTGATCGTAATTAAAGTACTCGATTGGAGAGTACGCACCTACCGGCAAGCGCAGCGTTGGACGTCCACCCACAAATAGGATGGGCAGACGACCCCAGAAAACCGCAGGATCTTTCAACTAGTCTATTCACATATCTTCGACAGTATATGTGTTAGCTCTCAAACAGGATTCTAGTGGTGTTTTTGGACCATTTCAAAGGTGACCTTGGTCATCGCTTCTTTTTTAACACGCTTTTATTAGTTTCACCTGTATGTTTGCTTGCTTGCTAGCTTGCTTGTAACCAACCCAGTGGCGGACTAGCAGTCTGAGCCGCCCTAGGCCAGCTTATCTGCCCCCCCCCCCTTCCTCCCACCCCCAATTTCCGTCACAATTGCATTTAAAACGTTTTCAGCGATCAGGCGAATAAACTCTTAATATTGTTGAAGAAAGGTAGCTAGTATGTCCTCTTCCTGGATTTCCATACCGTGCTAAGTGCTTAGCTAAAAAGATAGAGAGAGATACAACATGGAGCGTCGTCGACCATGCAGTAAAACCAATGTAACCCCTTTTGGTGTTTTTTTTAGAAAACTTTCAAAAGTACGTTTTATTTGAAAGACAATTCTTTCCACAAATATTTCATGTTCGGCTTTATTTCCAGAATCGTAAAGCTTCATTTATGATAACGTGTTTAGGTAAAGCAAATGTTAGACACGTGCTGAAGAACAAGTGCGAGTTATACTGCCCTCTCAAAAAATACAAAATATTGAAAACCATCATAAAATTCATAATGTGAAAGATTTAAGGCAATTGTTGGCAACTCCTATTGACTCTCCAATCGTAAATTATGGTAAAACAATTACGTATCGCCTACTTTGGGTATTGTGCAACGAAGCACCCCAAAACTTATAAAGCTTTATTGTTAAAACGTACAGCAAAGTATTTCCGCACACGTGTGTCCCCAACTACAGCAATGAGCATCGAGTTAGAATGTAAACTTTGTATAACTTGCCTTAAAGAACATTTTTGCATTTCAATTATGTAGGAGTTAACAATCTTCACTGACCGCCCGCTGATAGGGTGACTAATTCAACTCCACTGTTTTTGTGGAATATTTTTCAAAGGATGGGATAGATGAAATAAATATATTTTGCAGTAATGTGACACTTTTGTTAGTGTTCTTTTTATAATTATATTATGGTACACACACATGTTTTTGGCCGCCCCTAAAATCCGACCGCTCTAGGCCCGGGCCTTGTCGGCCTTTAGGCAAATCCGGCACTGAACCAACCCCTTTGAGCTCGATTTTGACCTACTTGAGCGATCAGATTTTCTTTAAAATTTGTACACCTATCAAAGACCGATGACAAAGCATCTATAAAAAAACGTATGACTCCTAAGCACAGCTCTTTGCGTATAAGCGTGTTTTTAGTTTTTTTTACTATATTTATATTATTTTAACGCGAAAAGGTCCGCTTTTAACTACCAACTTGCCCAATGGTAAGCGACGTTGTGGTCGAAGATGAAGCACGCAGAATTATATCTCTTAGGAAACAGGAAAGCTGGAAGACTGTTCCATTTCCTGGCGGTACGGATCAAGAATGTTTATTTCTTTATTGCACAATGCACAGTTATAACAAAAGTTCTTACAAACTAGAGTCTTAACTTAGTGACATTGACCCCGTAAGGGCGTCGCAGTTTAAGGAGGAACATTAGCTCTACTCGATATATTAATAATAAACAATCTATCAAATATTTAGTTTCCTGACTATGCTAGGCTGTGTGGACATAAAATATAAAAAATATATTATACACTGTAAAATATTCTAAATATAATAGAATATTCTATTATTGTTGAGTCAAAGCGCCTCGTACGTACCTATCGAAAGATAATCGACAGTGCCACCCGGCCTATACAGGGTTATTTCTAATCAAGTAGCATCCTTCTAGGGGCTTATTCTGTACATCAAAACTGACAACTTTTGTTCTATGACTTTCGTCAAAACTAAAAAAAAAATCAGCTGTTCCATACATTTTGTCGCGGGTGAACTATATTTTTCTATGGAACAACAAAAAATTTTTTTGAGTTTTGACGAAAGTCGTAGAATAAAAGTTATTAGTTTTGATGTACAGAATAAGCTCCTAGAAGGATGCTAATTGATTAGAAATAACCCTGTATACAAACTTAATTTACGTAGGTATTTAACTGTTGGATTTTTGCCCCCTCCTCACTGAAAATCTGCTGCTCCAATAAGTGACTACACAAGTGGCAGATTGTATTAATTTTTCAGACTTTGATTCTAACCAGTATAGAACTTGAAAGTACCTATCTTTTTCTATAGACTTTATTTACCTACTAATAATATTTATTGTGTATGTGTGTGTGTGTTTTTTAATTAACATCCTTATTGATCACCAATAACCCTGTATATCTATACATATGTATAACAATGAATGTTTGTCTTTATGTCCATTATAGAATCGTAAAACTATGCATTTGATCATTTGTGATCATCTTTAGCAAAGTTATTGTGTCAGCCAAAGATTTCTTAGTTGGTGCGACCAATTGCGTGAAACGAAGATCAACGGGTCAGCTAGTTGTAAATAAATAATCTTTTACTTTTGTCAATATAGTAAAATAAATGGTCCGAATTTTTAAAATAATCCGCCGATCTAGGCTCCAGCTTACTCAGCCTGCTAGTAAATCCACCACTGCTTACTTACTTACCTAAACGATAATCCTTAAATAGGTACAGAGATATGCAAAAGGAAAACGTGGCCATTCATTTAAATGAGAGACTAGGCGATCGCGTGGTCAGTCACTGCAATCATTCCATTGTATCGTTTCCAATTACATGATTCCAGCCCGACGCTGGCGGTGGCGAACCTTTTGTTTGATTACGGAGCTACCATCCCACCGCGCTCCGGCCCTATGGATACTGGACTATTTATACGTAAGTTTATAGAATAATAGTCATATAGGCGCCTACAGTAGCTACCTATGGCAAAGAAGATAATTATAATAATACTACGTACCTATGGTATAGAAGCATAAGGATAATGTACTGAAACGGACCTATACAAGTTATGTATAGTATTATAATGTAACAATATGAGTACCTAAATAGAGTAGTAGATATATAGGATAGGTCCTGTATACAGGGTTATTTCTAATCAATTAGCATCCTTCTAGGGGCTAAAAAAACAAATCAGCTGTTCCATACATTTTGTCGCGGGTGAACTGTATTTTTCTGTGGAACAACAATTTTTTTTTTGAGTCTGACCTCAGAGCAAATATAAAAATCAAGAGAGAATGTTGTGAACAAACAAGTGAAGCCCACACACACATCCAGGTAACTATGAAACTACGCCTTGGCTTGTCAGTCAAACTATGGCGGCGCAACAGCGACGCACTCACACATGTATAAAAAACCGGCTTCACTTGACTGTTCAACGACGTTCCCTCTGGATTTTTTATTTGCTCTGAGGTACTAACCTGAAGGGGGGTGATTCGATTCAGACTATCATTATGAGCAACTTTTACTATGGGGCCAACCCAAAATTTGAGAAAAAAACAGCTGATCTGAAATTGTAATTCGGAATCGACAAAATGTTTGAAACAGCTAAAAAAAATTCTCAAATTCCGGGTTGATCCCAATTAAAAATGTTCATAATGATAGCCTGAATCACCTCCTTTCGGTTTAGTAAGGACACCAGTTCTGGATAACCCTGTAGATATTCATCGTTATGAACAACTTTTACAATAGAACGAAACTTAAAATCCCAAAAAATCAACAGAACTGTTACATTACTGCTGATTTACTGTTTACCAAATTTTTATAGAGAGCCATTTAGAGCCAATGACCATTTCATAAAGAACATACGTATCTACTACTGGACATAGGCCTCTCCTACAGATTTACAGTAAGACATGTTGGAAGTAGGTATGTAGCTTGCATCCAGTGCAATCCTCGTTATGTCTGTACGGTAGACGTCCTACGCTGCGGTTGCCGGTACGTGGTCTCCACTTTTGACCCCTTCGGTTGGTCGTAGAATATAGTTTTAGCCATCTTATTTAGCCATTAGCGGAATTCAAAGAAGAATGAGTGGGTATTGTACTAACTAAAATTGGATTAGCAATTTAAAATAGCAGTGGGTAGGGCACATAGCGCGCAAAAGTGAGCCGTTTTTCCAAGTTTTCTCCAGAATTTTGAATTTTTAGAATCCACGTAGCGGGAAACCTAGCGTAGGACGTCCAAAGTAGGGATGAGTGATACAAATCGTATATAGATATTGAAACTATATATCGGGTTCGTATCGGAAATCCGATATTGACCCGCGATGAAACTATATATTTTTCTAAAACACGATATTGCTGATATCGCTGATTTGATTCGTAATGTTATTAGGTTATAATGGAATATCGAACGAGATATCGAGATATTGAATCGATTTATTATATCGGTGTGTTATGTTCAATATCGAGCCATACGATTTTCGCGCCATATCCTTCAAGTAGAAGAGTAGAAAGCGGAAGCACTATTTTGAACCTTATGTTGATAAATACAACAATTAAATTTCTTTCTACTGATCTGGGTACAGGCTGAATCAAACTTGATGGCGTTTGTGAACACGAAGCAAGTCGTTGCGCAGTATCAAATTCATACGATAAGGTGTGGGGATTTTCACAGCTTGTTGCTAACTTCACAGATATTACATCGAATTATTATTTGCAATTTCGTTGTTGATTCAGCTTAACTTTCGATTCGTACCGGTTACTTTTGGTATTGTTTTGTTTTTTATCTAGTAAAATATGTTATAAAAAACGATCTTCACGAAGTTTTGATCTCTGAAACCGATTATTTTTTGAGGAATTAATCCGTGGAAATACACATTTTAGGTTAGAATTTTATTTACACGGCGTATTTTTGACGGTTTTTATCATAATCTGGAAAATTCCCGTATGTGAGATTTGGTTCCTATTTTATGTATGGATAGTCAAATAAAAATTAGTCATTTGTAAAGTTGATAATTATTCGATCGAATTTCCAAATGAGGGGGAGAGTGTCTACATTACTCCCCCCCCCCCCTCTTTCCCCTCTCCTCCTATTTCCTTTTTTTATTTTAGGTACAATGTTCTTCCTATCTTCAAGAAAAGCTTTTGCCATATCAGGATGAATTTAAAAAAAAAACATTTCTCCAAAAAGGGGAGGTTCCGAACCTCCCCCTTTCCCAGGAGGAGAGGTGAACCCTCCTCCTTCTTCCTTCTTCCACCAACTCCTCTTTTAGCGCAGGTACGAATCAAAAGTAAATGCATAATACATGCAGCCAGCCCTAAGCCTAGTTAAGTAAGAAGGGAAATTTATCATAATTATATTTTGAAATAAAATCTTTAACCCAAAATTAACCAGATATTAAACCTATATTGCGGTAGCCGATGCACGTTGTGTATCGAATGATTTTAAATCGATATCTGGATCCGTTTGACAAAATATATGGTTTCTAGCAATATATAGTTTCAAAATCCGATATCAAATATCGATATATAGTTTCGATACGATATCTTCGCAAAGGCGATATTACCCACTCCTAGTCCAAAGGTGAACAGACAATTCGCATAGGCGCACTGGGAAGCGTTTTTTGAACTTCGAACGGTTTTATCGTATAGGAACTTGTATGGAGTATTCACTTCCATAGACAACATAGAGATTATCCATACAATCTGTCAAAGTTCCGTAAATCTGTAAATGATTGGACTTTTCCAGAATTCGTTGCGATGTGTTTACCAACATACGAAGACGAACGATTACTCGATCTCCTAGTGAGGAAAGGTGCTGTCGTCAACGATCCCCAAGCACCAGGAGGGCGGCAGGCTCTACACATCGCAGCTATGGGCAACAACTGCCGACTCTTATACAAACTCATACAACTCGGTGCTAGAACCAACGCTACAAACGTCAGAGGAGAAACGCCTAAAGATTTCGCTTTGTTATTCAATTGTACAGAAGCGTATGAGTTATTATCTCAATACGATGACGAGGGAGACTCGCCATTTTTAAGTTCTGCCACTGCGTCAGGGAATGATACAGAGCTACCAGTGCAAAGTGGGAGTAGTAACGATTCGATATTGTTTATGTCTCGTAAATTGACTCGCAGCCGTCGGCACCTATCGTAAATACCAATACTGTAGGTATTTACCTACGTAGTACCTATTATTATTTTACTATCTTCTTTGATATACTTACCTAAAGGTGGGCATACACGGTCAGTTCAACTGATCAGTTTTTTGCGTCACTCCAATTGAGGCTCATTCAGTAAATTAAAAGGTGGGAATTGGTGGCTCCATGTATAAACCACTACCAGAAGCTGGGCACACATGATGAAATGATCGCATCAGTTCATCAAATAATTGCAGCGGGGTCCTAATGTAGCCAACTATTGCCTGGTACTGCGATGGTTTGCATGTTTGTACCACTTCGATGATTAACTGAATCTTCAGTAACTCACGTAATTTCAATTTTTTGATAAAAAATATCTGAACCAAAGTTGTTTAGAATTTGATTTACTACAACTTTAATTCACATGAACTTTTGTAGGATCGATATTTTTCAAATATGACAGTGGTGCCATTGAAAACAATATGGCACCACCGTCTTATAAAAAAAAATATCAATCTTAGAAAAAATTGATAGGAATCAAAGTTGTAGGAAATCAAATTTAAAACATTTTTGGTTCCGATAATTTATCATGAAATATTGAAATAACACAAGTTATAGAAGAAACAAAACGGCACCACTGTCTTATTAAATACAATATCGATCCTAGAAAAAGTTGATGAGAATCAAAGTTGTAGGAAATCAAATTTTAAACATTTTTGGTTCCGATAATTTCTCATGAAATATTGAAATAACACAAGTATGGAAAAAACAAAATGGAACCACTAACTTTTAAAAAAAATATCGATCCTGGAAAAAGTTGATGGGAATCAAAGTTGTAGGAAATCAAATTTCAAACAACTTCGGCTTCGATAATTTCTCATGAAAAAGTGAAATAACAAGTTATGGAAGAAACAAAATATAACCACTAACTTATTAAAAAAAATATCGATACTGGAAAAAGTTGATGGGAATCAAAGTTGTAGGAAATCAAATTTCAAACAACTTTAGTTCCGATAATTTCTCATGACAAATTGAAATAACATAAGTTATCGAAGAAACATCATGGCACCACTGGCTTATTAAAAAATATCGATCCTAGAAAAGTTGATGAGAATCAAAGTTGTAGGAAATCAAATTTCAAGCAGCTTCGGCTTCGATAATTTCTCAAGAAAAATTGAAATAACAAGTTAAGTGAGAAACAAAATAGAACCACTAACTTATTAAAAAAATATTGATCCTGGAAAAAGTTGATGGGAATCAAAGTTGTAGGAAATCAAATTTCAAACAACTTTGGTTCCGATAATTTCTCATGAAAAATTGAAACACTTAACACAAGTTATCGAAGAAATATGGCTCCACTGTCTTCAAATATAGAACCACCAATTTTCACCTTTTCATTAACTGAATGAGCACCCAGTTGGAGTGACGCGAAAAACTGATCAGTTTCATCATGGCATCACCGGCTTATTAAAAAATATCGATCCTAGAAACAGTTGATAGGAATCAAAGTTGTGGAAAATCATATTTCAAACAACTTTGGTTCCAATAATTTCTCATGAAAAATTGAAACACTTAACACAAGTTATCGAAGAAATATGGCTCCACTGTCTTCAAATATAGAACCACCAATTTTCACCTTTTCATTAACTGAATGAGCACCCAGTTGGAGTGACGAGATTTTTCATGAGAAATTATTGGAACCAAAGTTGTTTGAAATTTGATTTCCTACAACTTTGATTCCGATCAACTTTTTCTAGGATTGATATTATTTGAATAAGGTAGGTGTGCCATATTGTTTCTTCAATAATATTTTTTTCTTTAATGAGAAATTATCGGATCCAAAGTTGTTTGAAATTTGATTTCCTGCAACTTTGATTCCCATCGACTTTTTGTAGCATCTATATTATTCGAATAAGATAGTGGTGTCATTTAGTTTCTTCAATTAACTACTTACCAGCAATAGTTATCGACATTAGGCCCCCGCTACATTGATCTGATGAACAGATGCGATCATAGCATCGTGTGAGCTCAGCTTCAGTTAGTGGTTCAAATCGTGTACCATCAATTCCTACCTATTAATTTACTGAATGAGCTCCCAGTTGGAGTGACGCGGAAAACTGATCAGTTTAACTGACCGTGTATGGCCACCTTTATTAGAGTTGTTTTGCAAAATGTAGGGTCAGGGTTCAGAGGTACCTATATGTGTTATTGTATTAAACAATATATGTGTTGTACAATGTACATCACGAACAACTTTTACTATGGGGTTCAGTGAGCCCGGCTCACACTGATAACGAAAAAGGTAGCTGTTCCTGTACAAGAAGTTGATTGACTGGCGACAAAATGTATGGAACAACTTTTTTTACGTACCTAGCTAAATAGTAGGTATACAGGGTCATAGGTATTAAACGCAAAACCTTTAAGGGCGGGTCTAGAACATCCAGACAATCAACTTTTATACAAATATAACAAAAGTTGTTAGTCTAGATGTACTAGACCCGCCCTTAAAATATTTTGCGTTTAATAACTATGACCCTGTACATAAAACGTTACGCAAGAAATGTGCTAAATGCACATAATTGTGCTTGTTTGCAAAATTATCGCTAATCTAACCGTAGGTACCTAGGTCCTAGGTATTTATCATTTTAGCTATTTTAATATTACTAAGAAGTCAATTATGAGGTACCTAGTACTAGTTATTTCTTACTTATGTATAAATAGGTATCTATGCAAGTAAAGAAAAATAAACTATATTTTTGAATCTGCACCTATCGTTTATTGGTAAAAATGTTAATATCCCCGGATGCATGTTTTTTTTACCTTTTAAACCGTTAACAATCTGCACTGGGCCAGCGTGAATACCTATGTGGATATGACTTAATCACCCTTTGTGGGTAGGCCTATGTTCAGCAATCGGTATACAGAGCTATCTGCTTGCCCTGTACTAAGCCGAAAGAGGATGCGCTCAAGATTAATATTATGAAAAACTTTTACTATGGGTCCGACCCCAATTCGAGAAATTATTTTTTTCAAAAAAATGGCATGACTACTTCACTCGTGTACAGAATTCGCGAATATTTCGCACGGATCGATCTAACATTTTTCACAATATTGTTGATTTATCAAAAATGGGTCAGCCGATTTCGATAAAATTTAAATGGGACCAATTTCGAAGTATACTATTTCCAATAAAAAAAGAATTATTGAAATCGGACCACTATGAAAAAAGTTATGCGTGGTTATACATAAAAATATATTATTATAATACTCGTATACGTACGCGTCGAATTGTATACCTCCTCTGGTGGTTCGTCGGTCAAAAAGAACAGCTGTTTAATACAAAGTTGCAATTCGGAATCAACAAAATGTATGAAACAGCTGATATCTTTTTC
The DNA here is from genome assembly GCA_949316475.1 of Hypomecis punctinalis. NCBI lineage: Eukaryota > Metazoa > Arthropoda > Insecta > Lepidoptera > Geometridae > Hypomecis > Hypomecis punctinalis. The sequence continues at coordinate 14,507,155 of OX438814.1, read as the reverse complement.
TCGAACTCCGGGTTGGTCCCATCGTAAAAGTTGTTCATAAAGATAGGTTTTGCGTAGTTTACCTACCTACTTAAACTTTCGCGTTCGTGTGTGGCTCCATATATTTTAGTTAGTTCTTCCCCGTTTCTGCCAGGGGCGCTGTGTGGTTCCATACAAAAATGTAAGTATGGAGTAATCAATAATGGCATAAGGGTTAGTCCAGATTTACACGTATATTGAAACTACAGCAGCTGTTTTCGTATGGCTCTATACATTTTTATACAGCGGCCCTGGCAAAACGGAAGGAGGAGGACCTAACCAAAATGTATGGATGATGGAGCCACACGCGAACGCAAAACTTTAAATAAACTACGCAAACCGGACTAAAGGCTCAGGATACTTTAGCACCATATCTTTATTTTTAAAGTAACGAACATAATTAGTTCCCACCAACTACAAAATATTCGGAAGGTACTTAGCACAAGGTAGATTATTTATACCTACTTCCGTTGTTTCCATGATTTTTTTTATTTAAATCAAATTATTTGGGGATTTTGAACCCTTGCGGTTATGCCAGTCCCATAGGGAACACAAATAATTTATTCATCGGTATTCGACAAAAAGTATAAGTTTTTACAAATTCGGTCGTTACTAATACTGTCACGTACTTCGGCCCTTTGTCGCGTATTTTACGTTACATGCTTGATATTCTTAGGTATAATAAAATTTCTCACATGCTCGGTTTAGTAGCCATATTATCACAGAAGAGAGAGAAGGAAATGCTGTTCTGTGCTGTGTATAATATGGTTCAAAGAAAAAGTTATTTTTTGCCTAAGTAATCGTAAAACCGATAAAAAAAATAATGATTTTCCGATTTTTGGTCCACCATGATAACAACACTATGTCTGAGTGACATTTGTTCTACAGTTTCAAAGATGGCTGCCTTGTCGCAGTTGCTTTTCTCTGCCAAACAATACTGAGAAAAATTGAGTTATCCATTTTTTACTTATTTAATAGGATTATTAGTTAGATTTTAGTAAATAGCGTTAATTTATTATTGCTAGTCATTTTGATAATGTGATAACGAGTGTACCGATGGCTTCCAATGTGCAAGATTTGCCTGTTCAGCAGACATTTGTCGAGGAGATAGATTACAGTGAAATACAGGAATTATCGGTAAATATTGCATTATTATTATGTTTAATTTAGTGTGGAAGTCACAGAAATTGTGTTTACAAGCGTATTGTTTTTGTAGTTTGTGGGTAAAGGAGCGTTTGGTGCAGTATGGAAAGGTCTATGGCGAAACACGTTTGTTGCGGTGAAGCACATAAATTCAGAGGCTGAGAAGCGGGAGTTTTCAATAGAAGTGCGTCAGCTGTCTCGTGTGTCTCATCCGAACATCGTACGGTTGTTCGGAGCATGCACGAAGGGCGCCCATGTCTGTCTGGTGATGGAGTATGCAGAAGGAGGCTCCTTGTATAATGTCCTCCACAACCGCCCCAAACCTAAATATACAGCTGCTCACGCCATGAGTTGGGCACGGCAGTGTGCTGAGGTAGCTATAATTATTCCTTTTCTAATTAAACATACCTAATTAAGAAATCTGTTATTCATAGATAAGAGGAGATATTAGTGATCTCATTGTTTTTTGCCTAGTTTTCTCTTATCTACATGTATTGTTCCCGTCCACTGGTTATTTTGTGACGTATGATTTACATGACCTTTAACTTAGAAAATTAATTAGTGTATCTGCCAAGTTGAGCTAATAATCTGAATTATTTTTTTCATAATATTAATGACTATTTTGTCTTTTTTCAGGGAGTGGCATATTTACATGCAATGAAACCAAAGCCACTGATACACAGGGACTTAAAACCACCAAATTTATTGTTAGTCGGAGGTGGAGTGAGGTTAAAAATATGTGACTTTGGGACTGCCGCTGACAAAGCTACTTACATGACTAATAATAAAGGAAGTGCTGCTTGGATGGCTCCTGAGGCAAGTTCTAACTTTGAGTCTTGTATGATTTACTAATACGCCCAGTTAAGATGTTATATTAATCTGGTACTCTTCTAAATAATGTGGAAATATAGGGTGGCAAACCAAATAGAATGGACTTGACTTATGGAATCAAATCGAAACTCGAATGGATTTAAGAGAGAGAGAAGGTCTCAACATACTTATTTATGTTTATTATTTCAATAAAGGGCAAAAGCTTAATATACATTTTGTTGTATGAAAGAATATGATTAAAATTTCAGTGATGGTTCTGGACCCATAATCCCTCTATCCTAGCTATCCCCACGTCTGCTTATTGAATATTATATTTCAATTGGGTTTTGACTTACAAAGACCTATTATAATCCTCATTTGTATTCTGAAGTATTATGTGAACAGAATATCTGCTCGCTTATAGAGAAATTAATTTTTATAAATTTTTATTCTCCTTATATGGACCCTTGTCATAGTCATCTTAGACCCATGGGGATTTATGCATGTAGACCTTGTTAGGAATTTTTAGACCAATAATTTAAGCCAATTTCAAATTTTTCCAGAATATAGCTTTAAATCAAATGCGGTTGTGAATTTGTGACTTTCATCAGATAATCAAATAACAGTTATGTTATGTATTTGTATAAGCTAAGTAGCTTTAACAAATACATGTGAAGTTAGATAAATATCAGGGGACATTTTACATGTGGTCTCTGACTCCAAACTAAACATCACTTGTAATATGGCTGCCAGAGACCAATATACTACATACTTATACTTATTTTTTTTATAGGCAAAAGTGCCTTTATTAACTATAATATTATACAATACTACTTTATATGCTAAAACTACCTACACTACTACTACATAGAAAGCAATTGGATTATTGGATTGAAAGCTTATTTTTAAATACATATTTATATAGATAAAACATCCAGACACAGAACAAACATCTATGTATGTAACATTTTTATGATAAGATTTATAAACAACTAGCTTTTGTCCCCAGCTTTGCCTGCTTGGTATTTTAATTTTTGTGCTGTCCCGTAGCGAGGTGTTCTAGAGGTAGTGACACTCGCCTTACAATTGTGAGGTCGTGAGTTCAAATCCTGGTCCTATACCAATGAGTTCTTCGGAATTTATGTACGGAATTTTCACACCACTGGCTTTTCGGTGAAGGAAAATATTGTGAGGCAACCTGCATATGGCCGTAGAAGAAATTCGATGGCATATGTGAATTCACCAAACCGCACTTGACCAGCGTGGTGGATATGGCCCAATCACCCTTTGTGGGTAGGCCTACGTCCAGCAGTGGATTATTAAAGAGGCTGGTACAGTACAGTACAGCTATCCCAAGGGATTTTTTTTATTTTGGGATAAAAAGTAGCCTATGTTACTTTTCGTTTTTCAAACTATATCCATGCGAAAAATCAAGTCAATTCTTTGCTCTGTTGCTGCGTGAAAGAGGAACAAACCAACAAATACACTTTTGGATTTATAATATTAGTAATGATTAGTAAGGATTTTAACTTTAACTAAAGCATGTTTTTATACTGATTTCAGGTATTTGAAGGTTCAACATATACAGAAAAATGTGATGTCTTCTCATGGGGCATCATTTTATGGGAAGTGTTATCTAGAAGGAAACCATTTGAAGAGGGAGGATCAGCATATAGAATAATGTGGGCTGTGCATACAGGTATACAAATACAACTTTATATAGGCTGGTTCACGCCTCAGTACCAACACCATACCACTTAAACCATACTAAAATAGCAAGAGATCTACATCACTTTGTCCCATTTTAAATACGGAATCTAAAAGGTGTTAAAAAAGATGAACATACACCTGAATTTACTTAATTTCGAAGGGTGTCACAAACTATCATTGAGCTGTCTTGGCTGTCCAAATTCAAAAAGGTAGAAAGTAGAAAGGTAAAATGATCAGACATTTAAATTAAACCTTCTGCAACTAGAGGGTTCAAATTTCCGATCATATCGCAAAAGACAAAGTACACCAAATGTTGACCATTATGTGACCAAACTTGTGATTTCACTGTGACAGTACTGTACCCGAACTGAAAAATATTATCCTAAAGTATCTATTTTCAGTTCTTTGATATAATTTTATAGTCCTTTTGGTGATTGTCTAAGTCTACTCTCTATTGCTTTCTGCTACTATATCATTCCTAATTATGGCTAAATTAGGCTTCCATTGGGTGGTAATTATATCCAGAAGATCATTTAATAAGTGGCAGACTTGTGCACAAATAGTCTAATCCCATTTTGAACCTTGTTGCTTCAAACTGGCACTTTTTTGGGTCTTAATATTATTTACAAACAATAAACCAGACTACACAAGGTAATGCAACACACAAAAATAATGGAAATATGATAAATAATGAGTGGTTCTTTTGTTTTACAGACAATATAGAATGAGCTTGAAATTGTTGTCATCTATTACAATATATTGGCATGAAAGAGATGCACATAGTTTTTAGTGCAGTTAAGTTATCTAGTCATATTGGAATTCCATAGGGAAGGCCTATGTCCACCGGTGGACGTCCTACGACTGATAATGATGATAGGGAATCATACCCATGAGTTATTGATGCTAGGTTTTGTCTTGATAATGAAAGAACTTTATCACTACAATATTATAAATAAATAAATAAATATTTTTGGGACATCTTACACTCGGCCTCTGACCCCAAACTAAGCAAAGCTTGTGATATGGCTGCCAGAGACTGATATACTACATATACTTATTTTTAAATACATACTTATATAGATAGTAACTAAATAACACCCAGACAAAAACTGATTGTACTGAACCAGATATGGACGAAGGCAATTGCCTGATCTTAAATATCAACAACCAATATAACTTTGTGTGCTCTTATAGACCGTCCTGCTTTAAAAATTCTACCAAATATCTTGAGTCCCTTGATAAGATCTTAGGAAAATTACCGTCCAATAATACGATATTTACAGGTGATATTAATATCAATTCATTAGCGAATAAAGAAACAATTACAACATCTGTTAGCAATTATCTTAATCTTATGGCCATTCATAACTTGCGTCAAGGTATCAATATTCCTACTAGGTTCAATACATGTCTAGATCATTTTATGATCAACACCAAAAATTTTTGGCAAACGTTGGTTTTTCCAAGTCTGACGGATCATTCCCCTATCATGTTAATAATTTCAGACAAAATGCTAGCTAGAACGAGACATATACATGAAAAGAAAAACATTGATTTCAGTGGAATAGAACAACACCTTAAGTTTGCAAACTGGCATTATCTGTATAAAATAAAAGATGTTAACACAGCCACGGAATACTTCACGGAATATCTTACTGAGCTCATTAACAAAAATACAACTACTAAAAAACAACATTCTAACCGGAATCGCCCTTTAACTCCACGGATCACAGAAAATATTATTAAAGCTATAAGAAAGAGAAATAAATTACATAAACAGTCTCAAGATTCACCTAATAATATACAGCTTTATAAAAACTACATAGAATACAGAAATAGATGTAATAGTATTATCAGACAGACAAAAATTGAATATTATCAAAATAAATTACAAAATAATTTAGGCAACATCAAACGTACATGGGATATTATAAAAGAGGTAGGTAACTTAAAACAAACAAAAGATTCCCCTAAAGATTTGCTCACTATTGCAGACTCTCCTGACAAGGCTCTAGATGCTGTCAATAATTATTTTACAAATGTAAGTCAAAATTTAGCTAATGATATCTTAAATAACCTCAATACTACTGAAGCTACTCTACAAAGCAAGGCTCATAATGACTGCTCACCGGTTAACTCGATGTCGCTATTTCTTACCAGTGTGGAAGAAGTTAGCAGTATCATTATGTCCCTAAAAAGCAACAGTGCTCCAGGGTTTGATTGCATCTCAACCAAAATTGTTCAACAATTCAGAATGCTATTATTAGAGCCCATTACATACATTGTAAATCTAAGCTTTGAAACTGGAAAATTTCCTAAAATTTTGAAACATGCTATAGTCGTGCCCATTCATAAATCGGGCAACAAGCTCGCTCCATCGAACTATAGACCTATTTCTTTACTCAGTACTTTGTCCAAAATTATAGAGAAAGCTGCCAACAAAAGACTAGTGAATTATTTAGAATCTAATAATTTTCTTGCTCGCAACCAATTTGGATTTCGACCTCAAAAATCAACAAATGATGCAGTTTTACATCTCACTACATTAATTACTAATCACCTTGATAATGGTGATAGATGTCTAGGAGTGTTTTTGGACCTGCAAAAGGCTTTCGACACCGTATCTATACCTATACTACTTAAACGCTTAAAAAATCTTGGGATTAGAGGACTGGTATATCGGTGGTTCAAAGATTACTTAAATGAAAGAACACAACAAGTAAAAGTGGATCAACACTATAGCGGCAGTGCCGTCTGCACATACGGAGTTCCACAGGGTAGTACGCTCGGTCCTACGCTCTTTCTTATTTACATAAATAATTTGTACAACCTAAGAAGCCCTAAAATGGAACTTCTTACGTTCGCGGATGACACTGTCCTTTTGTTCCATGGTAAATCGTGGGAGGACGTTAAACGTACGACGGAAGTGGGTCTCGCTTTGGTCACTACTTGGCTAGAAGATAACCTTCTTTCACTCAATACCACCAAAACTAAATATGTATGTTTCAGTAAAACTAAGACCTCAAAGCCAAAAAACGACTTCACTATTAAAATCCACACGTTTCCATGCAACCGTTCTTTGGCCCAACATCCTACATGTTCATGTGATGCACTGGACAGAGTCAACAAAATTAAGTACCTCGGTGTTCACCTTGATAATCATCTCAGATGGGACTGCCAAATCACAGCTTTAGCTGCCCGAGTTCGAAAGCTTATTTATGTCTTTAAAAATCTCAGATCCCTCGCAAATCATAAATTATTAATCCAAACATATAAAGCGCTTTGCCAGTGCATCATCGAATACTGCATTTGCTCTTGGGGCGGTGCTGCAAAAGTGTATATGATTAAAATAGAGCGTGCACAGCGAGCAGTACTCAAAGTCATGCAGTACCTGCCTTTCAGACACCCCACAACTGAAGTGTATAAATTAGCGAATGTACTATCTGTCCGAAAACTCTACTATTACCACACTTTACGTAAATACCACCGTTGTAATGTACCTCTTCTACCAAAACATACCAAAAGAAGAGATAGGTGTCCAGTGCTAGCTGTTAGGTCTACAGTTGCTCAAAGGCACTATCTACATATAGCTCCACTACTCTACAATATTTTCAAGGATAAGAATTATAATTGTAAAAATATTAATAATCATCAAATTAAGAAACTTATAGCCGAGTGGCTTGTCGACATGGATTACGACGATGCTGAGAAACTTTTAATAAATCATTAAAAAGTAACATACACACACACACATACACACACACACACATACACACACACACACACACACACACACACACACACACACACACACACACGAGTGACACTGCAAACCTTGGCTCTCAAGAGATCTCGCGTATTGCAGTGTTACTCAGACACACACACACACACTCACACAAAATAATTGTTTGGTAATATTTGGTCAACTCAGTCTACGTTAAAGAAGAGGCTGGCTGTTGTAATACAGGTTTTTAACCTAGCACAAGAGTCAGAGAACTTGTTGTTGTGTTAATTTAATTTTGTTGATCAAATAAATGTTTTATTATTATTATTTCACTTTGCGATTTCGATATGCATCTCTCGGGCTAGACCCGGATTTTTGATGGGCATCAGTGGAGCCGAAGCCAACACTGAGAGGCCCTTTTTAAACATCATTTAGCTATGTCGTAGGGGTGGAGGTACAAGGAGCCTATTGTGAGTAATGAATTCAAAAAATAATGGGTTATTGTGGTGAACTTATGGGTGTTATACAAAACCGGTCTATGGAATGAGGTGCGGCACCCGCCAAATAATGCCTCATTTCAAAATATTAAGGCGGGTGGTGACTTGCCATCCACTAAATGGGCCCCCCATAGAGGCTACCGTAAGTTGGCGCCGGAGGGGCAACATTGGTGTGAACGGCTTAGGGTGTCGAGAGGTGTGCTGCGCGTTCACTAAGAGCTACTAGCGGCGTTATGCCCTTTAACACTTCCACCCTGGAGCTTAGGTTCTTAGCTCTTGCGGTTTCCACTCCAAGCCGGCCAGTTAAGGCAAGAGAGGAGTCAGGGGTCTCATTTAGCCCCAGGGAATCAGGGTTCGCGGTGTCGCCACTCACCGACGGCTCGCCACAAAGCCGCCCCTGCGATTTTTAGTGACCCTAACTAATAAAAAAATTGACTGCCTCGGTGGCTCAGTGGTTACTGAGCCACCGAGGCAGTAAATTTTTTTATTTTTGTTTGATTAAAATAGGATGTAGTTAGGAAATAGGTAAAGAAAATAGGTAGTTTCAATGTGGAATCCTAAATTATTGTAATATTTTTGGAATTCGAATCTTAAATAAAGGTTTGTTGTAGTAGTTAGGTAGGTATAAAATATAGTAATCAAATTACTAATAATCCAGTAACTGTCGATTGAGAGTATGACTAAATTGTGTGGAAATAAAATAAAAGTTGGAAAAAATTATAAACTTTGAAAGTTTTAATCTCGGAAATATTGGGTCTACAGAGACAATTCTAGTATCATATTGTAGCAAATTTAGTCTTCTTTAAAAACGTACTTAAAAAATTCTATCAAAAACTAGTCTTTTAGGGTTAGAATCACCAAAATTTGAAAAAATTACGGCTTTTCGCGTTTTTTTTTTCGATTTTTGATAAAGTTCCGTTCGGCGCTCAAGGTCACAAACTTGGATTATTCATTAGGCCAACATCATAAACAAGTCTGCAAAAAATCAGAACTACCGGATTTGACACATGCTGGGTATGTTTAAAGTTATTGGACTATAATACATTTCCACATAAGAAAAGATAAAAAAAAAACATACACACATTATTTAAATAAATAGGTATGAAGACTGGGTAAAAGAAATATTATTATAATTAGTTTGTCAGTTAAGTTACAAAAAAAATTGATAAGTACTTTTTATTCTGTCAGTCAAACCAAAAATAGCAAATATAAATAAAGCGAGTTAAAGTTCGGGAATGGGGGACGTGAAGTCATTTTTAGGGTTCCGTGCCCAAAGGGTAAAAACGGGACCCTATTACTGAGACTCCGCCGTCCGTCTGTCCGTTTGTCTGTCACCAGGCTATATCTCATAAACGGTGATAGCTAGAATGCTGAAATTTGATGAATGATGAATTGAATCGATTCACAGTTGATGTATTTCTGTTGCTGCTATATTAACAAATACTAAAAACAGAAAATAATAAATATTTAAGGGGGGCAAACAAAAAACCTGAATTTTTAGATGTTTTTCGCTCGGTGACATATTCACAGAATATTTAGGTAAATATTTTAGCACTTTAAAAAATATTTTTTTATAATGAAATTAATATTTAAGGGAAGCTCTAGTACAAGTAACGTGATTTTTTTGCTCGATATTAATAACGGCAACAGGAAGATGCTTGAAATATTAAGCGATATTTTCCTTTCAAAAATAATTAATAAATTAAAATAAAATATATTTAGGGCTACCATACGGTGCGGAACCCTTAGTGCGCGAGTCCAACTCGCACTTGGCCAATTATTAGGTAAAATGTCTCCTTAGGTATGACGTCACGCGGAAATTTAACAGGCGGTTTTTTTATATCTTCATCTTTTATTGTTTAATTTACAATAGAAAAAAATCGTTTCTAATATATTTTGATAATCTAATTAATAGACATTTCATAAACTTATAACTATATACTCGTATTACAAAAAAAAAAAAAAAAAAAAAAACACTTGAACTAAAAAAATGAGTATGTATAGATGACGATGAAAACCCTAATCTAAAAGCCAGCGGGCACAGTTCCCAAAATGCTGGCCCCATTGCCATGTTGGATAGCAATACTGATCCTTTGGGCAAAATAGAGGCCAGCAT